>JAODKM010000088.1:24267249-24284049 GCA_026780845.1 Petrocephalus sullivani | reverse complement strand
ACACTCTGGCATGGCAGGGAGGGGTTTTGTCTTTAAATGTGGAGGGAAAGACACAGAGCAAGCCAATGACCTTTCCCCAAGACCTTTCCCTGTACATATATGGGAATGAATGAAAGAGCAAGTGAGGCTTCCTCAAATCCCATGAGTGGACAGACAGAGACAGCAAGAAGTCAGGACAGGCCATCGGAAAGTGGGTCACCTCCATTTATTTGTGGCTATTTATTCAGTGCTTGCTCTGCAGTTACCAGAGATTGGGAGTGGGCTTGGGACGCCTGCATCAACAGCAACACAGACCATGCTCCTCTTTACCAAGTACTTTCTTAGAGATTACAATGAAGTGGGTTTAATATCACACAGCAATTGAGAGGGAACAGCGGGGAGCTTTTTATAGTTTAACTGCAGTCTGGTATATAAATAACTGTCTTGGACCTGTTTGGAGAGTCTAGTGATCTGTATGTCCAGGGCTGGGTTATTTGTGGGAGGTCTCATGTGGTCCAGGTGCAGGACTCTCAGCCTACAATACACTCCATAACTAATCAGCAGTTGATTAGTTTGCACATATGTCACATATGAGTAGGACAAGTAGGTCTCCTGATCAGCTGTTGATGCATAATGTGTGTGTGTATATATATATATATATATATATATATATATATTCCATCCACCACATATGTAACCATTTTCAGAAAAGCTAACTGTATATTGTATCATCATAGCCTTTAGTGATGTGTGAAGCATACAAGAACGCTTTCAGATATGTTATGCTGAAAAGTATTAGAAAAAAACAAGCAAAATATTAAAAATACACACAGATAGATATAAACATGATGATGATAAAGGCTTTAAAATGTATTTGTAAAAGGACCTATAATTTGTACTTTTATAATTAAAGATATGCAGAGGAATATCAAAATGATGTGAACATTGTAGTTCTCTGCTACCAAATTCCCCCACAGAAAACAACCTACTTATCTATTTTAAGAAATGTGGATCTGTTTCCCTCTGAACAGCAAAGCATATTGTATCGTGTTATGAAACTAAAGCTTTTTTAATGAATCTGTCGCACTCTGGCAACATTAAAGTACAGCAGACAGCAAGCTAGACCTTCTGCTTGCACCGGTATAAGCATGTAAATCATTAATTTGCAATAATTTATATTTATGTATTTTTTTGACAGTCATGTCACTGCTGTTGCTTGTGTAACAGGCAGTGTTAGCGTCTGCTTTCAGGTTTTTTGGGCACCAGAGTACCTTGTAATTACAGAGCTGTTTGAGGTATGCAGAAGTGAGCAGGTGCCATCTGGGTGGAAGCTGACACGTGACAGTGGCCCGCTTCGAGCATAGCTCAGTAAATCAGGACGCATCACGGAACATGGGCGGGCTCGTCTGCATCGCAGCCTGTATTGTTTTCCGCTGTGTTGCACCATGACTGCGGGTAACGCGAGCAATGCACGGTAGCTAGTGTGGATTTTCACGCTGGGATGCCGCAACCGGTTTGCCGCGCTGTCAAAATGATGCTTAGATTCAGAGACACAGGATTATATGCTTCCCGGGGTCAGGCGAGACCACCATGTTAAAATCCGAGTGCATCTTATTGGGTAGGCTCCAGACCCCCGCCTCCTGAAATAAGACAAGATATATAGAAGGTGAATGAATGAATCTATGAATGGATGGATGGACGCATGGATGCATGGACAAACGAATGAATGAATGCTTTTTCACCTACAGTAATTGAATATTGAAAAGCAGCCTTTTTGTATGTAGTGGCTGCTAGCTGCTGTCATCAAAGTTAATTTAGATGTCCATTTTGTTGCTTTTGTCTAGTGTCACCTCTGAGCACCAGATCCATGAAATATTTGCCATGAAAGAGGCCACCCTTTCCTCATACCTGAAGGACATGGCAAGCTGTACCTAAAATGCCCGATGAAGGTGTTGTTAATGTTATAATAACAGCCTAGGTGTGTAATCAAGATGACAGTATTTAGCTCCATCAAGAGTCATGCACATTAATAAATAGTATCTCCAGCATATATTTTGCAGCTGAAATACCAAGTCATTTAAATGAAAGGCATCAACAATTAGATGACTCATATGTCCGCATTGAGAAATCACTATTTCTTTCACTATAGTGACTAAAACATCTGCTGTTTGATACTTTTCTTATTTAAACTCCTGCTGATAATTCAACCATATCTATATTTAAGGGCTTTTTATACGGTTACATTGTCACATTATATATGACTTTTTATACCATTTGTACATTTTTATCCATAAGTTATTCATTGCCTAATTATGGCATATACACCGATCATCCATAACATTAAAATAACTGACAGCTGAAGTGAATAACATTTATTATCTCATTACAATGGTACCTGTCATGGGTGCCATTATATATAAGGTAAGTGAAAAGTCAGTACTTGAATTTGATGTGTTGGAAGCAGGATAATGGGTAAGTTTAAGAATCTGAGCGACTTTGACAAGGACCACATTGTGATGGCTAGATGACTGGGTCAGAGCATCTCCCAAACGGTTTTGTGGGGTGTTTCTGGTATGCAGCGGTCAATACCCAACAGAGGTAGTCCAAGGAAGGCCGTGAACCAGCAATGGGGTCATGGGCACCCAAGGCTCACTGATGTGCGTGGGGACTGAGGACTAGCCCATCTGATCTAATCCCACAGGAGAGCTGCTGTACAGATTGCTGAGAAAGTTAATGCTGGCTGCGGTAGAAAGGTGTCAGAACACACAGTGCATCACAGCTTGCTTCATATGGGGCTGTGTAGGCGCAGACCAGTCAGAGAGCCCATGCAGATCCCCGTCCACCACTGAAAGCACCTAAAATGGCCATGTGAGCATCAGAACTGGACCATGACGGAATGGAAAAAAGTGGCCTGGTTACGTTTTCTGTTACATCATGTGGTCGGCCAGGTATGTGTGCATCATTTACCTGGGGAAGAGATTGCACCAGGATGCACTATGGGAAGAAGGCAAGTTGGCAGAGGCAGTGTGATGCTGGGAAACCTTAGGTTCTGCCATTCATGTGGATGTGCCTTTGGTGACTACCACCTACCTAATCATTATTGCAGATCAAGTTCATTCTCGGCATCAGTATTCCCTGGTGTAAGTGGCCTCTTTCACCAGGATATTAAAATGGCAACAAAACATTCCCAGATCATTAAGACTGTTATTAAGTGATTAACAGAAATACATTTTCATGAGCACAGTTTGATGATAAATTGACAGTTTTAATGTCTAAAAATTTTGCATCCCGTGTATACACCAATCAGCCATATCATTAAAACTGCCTGCCTAATATTGTGTAGTTCCTTCTTGTGCCACCAAAACAGAAAAAATGTCGAGAACATGAAAAAGAGTTCAAGGTGTTAACTTGGCCGTGTTCTCCATGCAATCAAAAGTCGACGGGATGTGCGGTACCAATCTATGGCGACTTACAGGACTTGATGGATCTGCTGCTAACGTCTTGGTGCCATATACTAGAGCACCGCTTCGGAGGTCTTGTGAAGTCCATGCCTTGACAGGTCAGAGCTGTTTAGGGCTGTTATAGGGCTGTTTCACTCATTAATTAGGCAGCACATTATCCTGCGAATAGCAAAGCACTTCCTGTCAGTGCGTTGTTGCTGTAACGCTACAATGGCAAGAACATGAATTGGATAAAACAAAAAGATAAAAATAGCAACAAACAAGAAAACAATGAATCACAAAAGTAAAAGATTCAGTTTAATTTTAATTGTGATGGATTTTAAATACAGGAAGATTTTCATTGGTCTAACCGTTATTTGTTTATCTCTCATTTGTTCATGTTCTGAACTTGATGAACATACCGTGAAATTGTACCAGTGGCCAGTTGTCCTTTAGGTTACCTGTGCAAATCCCAAACCCCAAAGTCAAAACAGGTCAAGAAGGCAGACTCACCTGCATTGGACAAGAATCCAACTTGAATGGGGGACTCTAAGAGGGGAACATAGCTTAGCAGCTTTGATCCATGCATCTGCATGCTGGGAATTAACCCTCTTTAAGGTGTCCCTAAACCACACGGAAATTACCTTGAAATGCTGGAAGTCTAAAATATTAACATTTTGACATGATTTTGTCTGAGTAGCTAAGAGCTGGCTATGCTTCATCAGTAGGGATCTAGAAGTGCTGCTCCCTTGTCCAAATGACCTCATGGTGAGTATTTACCTTCTTTCATTGTATTACTTTTGGATATGCCTTATCGCTTCTTTTGGGCTTAATCTTTTAATGAACCGTTGTCATTAGAACACTTCAGTTTGATTGGAAGCTGTCCCCAAGTGCAGTTTTGTAATAAGTAGTTTAACGTGTAGATGATGCAACAGCTGAAATCATCCCAGAAATTGTTTTTTTTTTATTAATTTGCCAGGAGTGGTGTAGCTTTTCCTAAAAAGTTGGAAAAGCGGTCATGCTTTACCCGTTTTGACATTGAAAGTGATTCCCCTTAGGGAGAACACAGGCTCTAGTTTGGAATCTCTCGTACTGGCAAGGGTATTCTCCATGACATCAGGCCAGCAGGGGTGTTCCTAGGGATCTTACGTAGCTATGCCTCTCTTGTTATATTTCACGTTATCTCTCGTGTTATCTTTCACATTACCTGAAAGCGATGCATTCGGAAGTGCATGCTGACCGCCCTGTCTCTGAAAAAAATGCCCACATCGATCAGTGTTTGTCAGCTGGTACTCGATCTTGGGTGAAAATATGCAGTGTAAAGCCAAAGCCACAGCTAGCTACACTGAGCCCGTTCCAGAGTTGACTCATGACTGTGTCACATAAAATTTGATGTGAAGGCAGCCACTGATATATTTTGGCCCAAATTGCTCGCATCAGAGAGAGACTACATAAGAAATAGTGGAGCGGGTCTGTCACATAAGATGTGACATGGTGACAGGCATACCCAGAGGGTACCATGGGTCAATTGAGGTTAATGATAGTGATGGTGTATGTAGTAACATCTGGGGACGTTGCTGCTCAGTACTAATACAGCATTACACTGAGGATCACTGGACAAGACAGTAACCTGGTTACCCTGCATGATTATTCAAAAAGCTCTCAACTCTACGGTCCAGGTATTAAGGGCCAGATTAATGCAAAATCAAAATGTTAATTAGGAAGATTGACAACTTAAGATCATTAGCTGTCCTCTTCTTCTTTACTGTGCCTTTTTATCACCAATATGTGCATTAAGCACAAGAAAATTGATATTTCTTGTGCATAAAATGAGAATTTGTTGAAAACAGAAAGCACACCAATTATGGTGTATGTGTCATACATCATATGTCGCTCTGTAAAAGCAAGGCTAGATGCAGAATATAATGGGAAAGGTGTCCATCTGCCCAATCTACACCACCACGTAATGTGGGCACCTGTCCGGGGCCTACAACACACCTATAATGTAAACCCTACCCTGCCCTAAAATACTCACTCCTTATTAATGGTATGCATGTATTGAAGGCAACAAAAAAAACATCTTCCTGCATAGAAAAGCAAGAAACACAGCTATCTAACCCAGACGTAGTCAAGTGATCTTTTAATTTTTCGAAGACTGACTATTAAAACATTCAGCGTCTCCTCGACTCAGGCGCAAGCTAATGCTCAAAGCAGTCAAGGACAGCAAATACAGACATTCCACCATAAAGTTATAAAAACGAAAGTTTTAATGTAATTCATGATCCTAATAATCAAATCCGTAATACTGTGTGGGTGTACTCTCCAACGGACTGGCATCCTGTTCGGAGTGTACCCCAGCCTTGTGTCCTGTGCTGCCTGGGATGGGCTCCAGTACACCTATCATCCAGAATAAACATTTGGAAGACAGATACATGGTAGTTTTACCGACCAACATGATCAGTAAAATGTGAGTGGTCTGCATTTATCGGGCATTAAATAACTGGGAACATCTGAGCTTTAAGATCCCGAGGCTCCCGAGTAAGTCGAGGAGGGGGGCAACAGGGGGCAGGAAAGACAGTGATCCTTATGTGGGGGCCCAGGCCCAGGAATTATGCACACCAGCCCTGGATACTGGAGCTATAAGCATGCTATGAAAATGTGATACCCAATCTGGCCGCTGGAGATCCATTACAGCTATGCTCCTATTGTGATAAGGAGGCTAGCTTTATCTGAGCAGGCGGTGTTTACCTCCAGGAGCCTCATAGGCTCAGAAAATCTGTACAGTTTACACTTCATCAGCTTTGACTCTGCGGACGGCGGGCTGCTTCGCCGCCTCCCCGGGCCTGAAAAAGGCCTATCGCTGGAGCCGCCCGATTTCAGGCTGTAGTCTCCCGATAATGTATTTTTTATCCAAACATGTTTTCTGGTAAATCCCATTTGCAATGTGGTATGGGGTTCCTGGAAATGTAATTCTTTCAGACTCCCACTATTAGACTGTTTATGTTTTAGGAGAAATTGCATTTTTAGTAGGAATCTCTTCCTCTGCCTGGAATTGGTAGCATGGCAACACTGACCTAGGCTGCATGGACGGATGGATGGATAGTGTATTTCTTTCAAACCAGTTTCAACTCATGCAAAAATTCAAGCCTTTCATTAAGTTGCATTTTGCATATAAATTTTGCAATAGTATATTTTTTCAGTAGCAGTTTAATTCAATGCAAATATTTGTACACAAAGTACATTTTGGGGGATCTGCAGCCTGAACACTGTAAGTGACAAACCAGACACATCATTAGCATCAAAAGCAAAAAAAAAGCTGTTTATAAATGGTCAGTGTAACTAGTAACCAGAACAGTGCGAGAGGTGCACTGTGAATGATGTAATGGGGATGGTAGTGCGGGGAATCCTGTCACCTGAAAGCCCTGTTTTTGAACTAAAATGAATACATAATGAAATGCATCCACACATGATTAAAAGCAGCGCTCTATAGCCGCAGGTCCGGAATGTAGACCTCTGCTTTGGTGGAATCTTGCTGTTGCCATAGATCAGTGGTCACCACCCCTCCTCTTGGGGGGGTCTACCACCCTGCAGAAGTGCAGCCCTAATTTAAACACACCTGATACAGATCAGCAGTGGAGGCCGCCATGTTGGAGCTAAGTTGACTCCAATATCGAGATGCTACTGAAGGGCCTGATTACCTGTTGCTTGTTTGCTGTACGTTATTAGTGTTATGTTATTACGAAAAGTATTCTGCTGAGAGTGTGAAGAAGTAAAAGGGCATTACAGCCATGGTCCTGAGTTTGGTGTTTTGTTTTTTTTTTATTAAAATATAACTCACAAACACAACACTGGTGATGAGGACGTTTTCCAAAAAAAGAACCCAGACAACCTAGCTGTTGAACTTGCAGCATTTTCTTTTTCTTCAGAAGGGGAGATGACTGTTGGAGTTGCAAGGAGAAAACTGACAAAATTAACTTAGTAACAGCTTGAGGGCTTCAGTAATAACCGTATAATCAGTGAGTACTGGGTTAAATTAATAAAAAAGAAGACATGGCTACATCGGGAAAATTTACGCTTTTGATCGCTCGTACGATAATTCGATGACGTACACTAAATGCATCGATCAGTGTTTCAAAGTAAATAACAACATAGCTGCTGAAAAAGTGGAAAGGCATGCAGTTTACGTAGGAGTTTCATAGATATTGTGAAAATAATGTGGGAACATGTAGGGCCAAAACCACTTTTAATTGCAGAGAAGATTTCAATTTCTCAAGTGGAATCAAAGGGGGAGGGGAGTCCATTGCAGCTTATGTGGGTGAATTATAGAAATTTCTGGAACACCATTAGTTCGTAGATGGACTCAACTATGCTTTGAGAGACCATTTAGTTCTACATGGAGGACTTCAGGAATGGCTCCTAACTGAAGTGCAACTCACATTTAAAAGAGCGTATGAAATCACTTTATCAATGGGAACAGCAGACAGAGACGCAGCTGAATTACAGCCAGGAACTAAAGTAAGTGTAAACACAACAGCTACTTTTAAACAGAAGTTTGCAGTGCCGAACAAATTGCGTTATGGCTGTGGCGGAAGCTATCATACCCCCGACTGGCGTCAGTTCAAATGTGAAACGTGCAGAAATTGTACAAAGTTGGACACATACAAAGGGAATGTCAGATAGACAAAGATAAATGTACTGTCCAAGGCAGAAAAAAGGACAAAAAGACTTTGAGGGCCCTGTTTTAACTGCCTGAAGTGCACACCACCGAAACAGTAATTTGCCGTCAATGAAAAATGTGATTGAAATGAGATTGACACAGGACTCGGTAGCATTGAAATTTTCAATGTAAAAGCTGCCAGAAGATAAATAAATAGAAATATAATTGGACACTGGCTCTGCAGTATCAGTCATTCCTCAAAATTAATTTGGAGTACACTTTAAAGATGCAGAGTTGAAGTCTGCAGATACCCAGTTAAGAACTTAACTGGAGAACAGATAATTGTCATTGGAGTAGCACCAGTGATGGTGAAGTACAAAAACCGGCAAGCCAGTGTGGACTTGTATGTGGCAAAGACAGGAGGACCAGAATCGTGGGCTCATGATAGGCTATGACAATTACTACTATACTGGAGATGCATGATGTATCCCGTGAATGACGGTCAACGGAGAGCAAACTGGGCAAAGTACTGGATGATGCCTCTGCAGTATTCAAGCCTGAGATTGGCAAACTGAAACACTCAAAGGTATAACAGTGTTTAATTAAAGCATTGCACCCAAATTTCACAAAGCCCATGAAGTTCCTTCTGCCATCTGGGACAAAGTAGCCAGTAAGCTGGCTCGCAGGGAAGCTGTGGGGATTCTTTCAAAGTTTGAACGTCCAGTAGCTTTTGCATCATGGTCGCTGACTGTGGCGGAGAAGAATTATGCACAGATTGACCAGGAGGCTTTGAGTCTGGTTTGGGGTGTAAAACGTTTCAACCAGTATCTGTATGGGACAGAGTTTACCCTCATCATGGACCACCAGCGAGTAGTGTCCATTTTCAACCTGCAGAAAGGTGTTCCACTCACTGCTGCAGCAAAAGTGCAGATATGGGCTTTATTCATGGGTGGATACAAGTACAAGGTTAAATTCAGGAGAACTTACAATCGCGCAAATGCCAACTGGCTGTTCCCTCTACCCCTGGAAAAGGAAACACAGTAAAAACATTCAAAAGAGAACACCAGGTTGATGTATTTTCCTTAACTCAAATTCAGAGTCTTCCTGTTACAGCACAGAGGTTGAAAAGTGAACCAGAAAAGACCAGACACGGCCAAAATGGCTGGAACATGAAGCAGAAACTGCAGCAGGTTGCCTGTTCTTACCAGGGTTGCCTTAAGTGGGGATTGAGAGTTGAGAGCGAAAGTATTGGAGGAGCTACACATTGGTCACCTTGGTGCGGTCAAAGGGAAAGCACTGGCTCAAAGCTTCGTTTGTTTGTTGCAGGACAATTTCAGACATTTCTGAAAATGAATGGGGAAAGGCATATTACATCTGCATCATACCACCCTGCTACACATGAGGTAGCCGAGAGATTTGCACACATTCTATAGAATGCCCTGTGAGCAGTGTCAGCAGAACATATCATATTAACCCGGAAGATCGCCATTTTTGTGTCTGCCTATTGCAATGCAGAATACTCTCTGACTAATATCTCACCAGCTGTGCTGTTTCTTGGTTGTCCATTGCGTTCATGTTTGGAGCTGCTTAAACCAGGGGTAGCCAATCTTATCTGCAAAGGGCCGGTGTGTATCAGATATATCAGAATAAGAATCAGAATTCTTTATTGTCATTGTACGGAGTACAACAAAATTAAATATACATGAGAAGCAGTTGAGACAGATTTAGGGATCTTACTAAGACGTTTGGACAATTCAATGCTGGACAGACAGTTTTAACCCAGAATCGCAAAGGTGATCGATAGTGGGTTCATGGAAATATTTAGGCCGAAACGGGACCACTGCACTGGTTGAAATAGCACCCGATATACAGTATCTATATATTTATATGATATCTGGAGAAGACATATTGATCAGCTGTGAAGAGGAGACACAACAGTTAGAGAAGAACTATGTCCTCCTCTGCCAAAACTATTTCCTTCAAGTCAAGAGTCAGAACCAACAACTGCTGCCAAAGCAGTGATGGTTCCACAGCCACAGGTCTCACCTGCAAAGCAAAGCGACTCTGACTTCCAATAGAAGCATTATCATACAAGAATAAGCAATCGCACTTCAAAATTAAGCAAAAATTGTACTGAAGCATCTACCATCATAATAGCAATCCGGCAAGGTGCAAGTGCATCTTGCTTTAAAAGGAATAGGAGATGACACTCTGATTGGTTTATTGCTTGTTATAACCCAAACACAACCATGAGTAATTTCAACACTTTGTATAACCCCTGCGTCTGGAGCATTGACTATTTTTCTGCCATTAAACTAACAAAAGTAGTTAGCCATGTCGTAAAAGAAGAGGTGGTGTGCACTTCAGGCAGTTAAAATAGGGCCCTCAAACGCTGAGAGAGTTGGGTGGGGGATTATTGCCAGTTTAGCATTTTTTAAGATCTGTGTTCAATTTATTTGTTAAATAATTCTTACAGAAACCGTCGCTGGTGTTCCCGCTGCGCCACAATTAGAATTAAAAAAAAATTCCCTTTGATGTGAAACTCGCATGAGTCATTCCTTTTACTGCGGTTCTCTTTAAACGTATGAAGGATGACAATAGATTTGCTGGCCAAATGGCAGGACAATGCTGCCCCCCCATTCATGGAGGTGTTGCTCTGGGCTCTTCTTCCCCACAAAGCTACACGTGCCCTTAGCACAGATTGGCTTCGCTTTTGTTTTCCTTGTCACATGTGGGGCAGGACCTCCGCTTTGGCTACTGCTCCCTACCATTCTGTTTTTAGTTCTGCGGGCAAAGCACAGCACGGCTTATTAATATAAATAGGCTTTAATTGCGAAACACAACCCTGCCTGCAGTCACACTTGACACATTATGGAAATCCCACGATAATGCTTTATACATTTCATATTATGGGGAAATATTCATTCCCCCCCCCCCAACTTTGATCTTTGAAACTTCGGTTCAAAGGCACGTTATCTGCATCTCAACACTATTGGCCGATGAAATACCACGATGTACCTCCCTGCCAGAAATTGCTCACAATTCTTTTATTTATTTATTTATTTTCTTATTTTCTCCAAAAGGGAAAAATGGGACAGGAGAAGCCAAAGCAGAAGGTTGAATCCTTTCCAGGACTACGGTGCCATCAGATGCACAGTATGTCACAGATTTTTGTAATAAAGGGCTCACAAGAAGCAGTATATTGTACATTTTTAGAAATAATGGAATGGTGTACAGTATTACATCTACAGTATACAAGTAACAGTGCTTGTTATACTTCAGAAACACACAGGTTCTTTAAAACCACAGCGTTACAGTCAAGACAGTTTCTAAGCCAAAGTAACCCGAACTAGCACTGAATTGCAAGTTATCTTGGAGGACAGACTAAACATGCAATGTGAGCCTGCTGAGTATAGCACTGATGTGCAAAAATCATCTTATACCTTTGAAAACGTTTTGAGCTAAAACCATTATATCCATAAATACTAAATTCTCCAGAAGATGGAAAGCTATGTTGTAACAACTGCAAGCAAGCCAAGCTCTGGAGGCTTTTCCTCAGTGTCACACCGGCAGGTGGAATTTGGGTTTAGCCTATAAAGTCTCACTTGATTTTCTAGTTGAATAATTGTATAGGTAAGACAGCGGTCAACTTAGTATCACACAGTCAATTGCGACAGCTTGCAGAATTGCAAGCAGAACGATATCTATTCAGCTACACAGAAGGTAAACTCCCTTCCTAATACTCTGAGGACACAGAAAGCTAAGGGTTTCAGTGGCCGATCATGTAAACACCGCAGGCTCACGGGGGGAGACAGCCACAGAGGTCATCAGTTCCTTAAACTGCACAACCCCAAACATGTTCTCATCCAAAAGTATTCACATGGTCCAGTTGCTCTTGGACGTGTTCTGTCCACTCACTTTTCTCTGTAGACATCTCTTATTATAATATGGATCCACTCTGGTGTCCTCAGCTATTGGAATCTTTTGCAATCACCTTCGTATATTTGACAGCAGCGTGCTGCTATTAGAAATTAATCCCTACGTTTTCCTTCTTGACTACATATAATCTGTTCCCTAAAAACTCACATTTCAAAAGTGAATCTGCAAGAAAGCTAAAACAGTCATAAATTGTGGATATGTTTTGCATTTTTTTTACATATGTTCAGAATATGAATTGCAATATGCTTTTACCTGTTTGGAATATATTTATATTCCACTCCAAATATTCTGAGGCTGGATTACATATGACCCATATGTTTGTGTGGGACACATATGTCATGTGACTGCAGAGGTTTTATTTATAGATGCGTTTTCTGGAAGACATGCTCTGTAATGTATTTAGGATTCACATATTGGTTCTAATATTAGAACATATCTTAATTAATCTGTGTTTTAAACCTGTTATTGCTATGGTTTTTAAACAAAACATTTGTGTGGTTTTCTGGAGCAGATGTTGGACTGAATACCCAACACTCTGCTACTTGGACAAATATATCTGTTCTGGCAATCCAGGTCACTCCTTCAAGAGACTCTGGCTTCTTTTACCCATAGTGCATGAGTAAAATGGTTCATGCGTGAAAATTGCTGCTCGTTGTTTCTTTAGAAACTTTAATTAGAATCTAGAAAACAGAGCCAATATATGTGTTATTAATAAGAAATAATAATGGTAACTGAATAGCAACAAGAAGCAGTTTTAGCTACCTGTGAACCAAACTGTTGTGCACCTCCTTCATTTCATGGATGAATGCTTTCATTTGCAATCATGACGGTAATATTCTAACAATGGTGGAAAACACTGTTGCTTCACCCCTTCAGGGCTGGGAGATGAATTCCTGCCCTCACTCTGTGAATGCGGAGTTTGCGTTTTCTTGTCACATACCAACAGTGTCTGAGCAAGTCCCCTGAAATAGAAGGGCATCCTGATCAGGGTGTCACCTGCGCTATGTTGCCAGGATAAGCTATAAGCTGCAGGTTCAGCTGAATTATATTGTGCTTAAGGAGCGCCCTAATGTGTTAAACACCAGTGTTTTTCAACCCGGTACTTGCCCCCACCCCCAGACGGTCCACGTTTTTTCTCCCTCCCAGCTCTCTGCCAGACATTCCACATTTTTGCTCCCCCACCAAAAACGCAGACTGTCTGGGCGTCCCCGAGGACCGGGTTGAGAAACATTGCTCTATACTATTCCGTCTGAGCCCTGTGCAGAGTAGGTTCTTTAAGTTCTACTCATGAACTGAAAATAGATAGATTCAGTTTTTTGGGTGGGCTCATAGCCAAGATCACGAGTTGATTCTTCTTTAGGAGCCCGAATCTAACATACTCAGATGTGTTTCACCTGTTAACATGTTTTTAACATAAGCGTTTGAAGCTGTGGTAGGTCAAAAATGACTTCGCCAGCACAGTCTTTCTGATCTCTTAGCATTATAACACCTACAGGCTGTCACTGTTGGTACCACAAATGTTTTCAAGGCTAATCCAGCTCTGCAGGATGTCATGGAGTGGGTGACCTACCTACAGTTTCCTCTGAGAAACAAGCTCTGCTATCTCTCAGCAGTACACTTTCTTGGGGAATATCGCCATCTGGTGTTCATGTATGGAAACATTCTAGGTGACGGGGAGGGCAAGCATTCTTTAGCATCCAGGAATAATCATGGCGTGGACAGCTGACAGCGAAGATTCAATTTAATGAAGTTAAATTATCAAAAATAAAAGACATGGTTATTCATCAGTATAGGGGTTGTCTCCAGTGACCGTTGACAGTGGATAACACAGCATAATAAATCAAATAATGGACCTGGCTTAAGATCTTCTTGTGTGAAGACAGTGCGAGGCAGCCTCCTGTAAGAAAAGAGCATAATAGGGACGCTGCCTTTGTTCAAAATACATGCTTTTCAGTGGAGCAAACACATGCCAGTTACAAGCGTAACCACGGCAAAAGGCATTACCTTCCTTTAGAGAGCACCAAATATGACGTCTGGCTGTAAAACATGAAAAGACATATCAGTGTCTTTATGTCACACCAGTCAGACCCTATTTATGCTATTTATTGCATTTTAAATACCGCCGGCTAGCGGCTCAAACAGTGAGTCATGGCATGAAATATCCAGACCGGAAAGTACTCCCTCCAATCTGTAGTGCAAATCTGCACATTTAGATTAATAAATAAAACAAACTGCAATGAAACATACACAGGCAACCACTAGAAAATGTTACAATTAATACATGTGAATTCTGTTTTGATAATGACACAAAATTTTTCCATATTTTGGAAATGGACACCATAACTAGTCAACATTTATGTCCTTCTCTGTGTTTAATGCTTACAGGGGGACAGTGGTCTGTCGGGGGAAACAAAACATGTCACCAATGAAATGCAGGTCATGCTAGTTCAGGTAGTATTGATAGTAACTGTTATTAAGTAGCCATATTTACCCTCTGAAGAAAGCGCTGTCCAATGAGGGAAGCCGAGCTGGGAATCCCAATCTCCCCTCCAACCTTGCAGCGGATATATCCAAAGAGGTTGGCCGCCTGGAGGGAGATGCCTGCAATTACCAGAGCCTGCGGGCAACAGAAGATGCCAGTCAGTTATACAGCCCCGGTGAAAATTAAGAGACCACAGCACAATTTTTTGTTTCACTCATCTCTCAAATTCTGGTGTAAAATATATATTTTTTTTTTGCAAAGTGCAGCCTGGTTCTTCTCTGTTTCTCTGTAATGAAGGGCTTCTTCCTTGCTTTATGGGACTTCAGTCCTGCTTCTAGGAGCCTGATACTAACTGTCCTAACCGTGCATGTCACACCACTTAATGGTTCCCAGTCCTTATGAAGGTCATGTCATCCTCCCATTCATGAGGCGTTGCTGAATAAGTTGACGGTCATCTCTGGCATTAGAAAGTCACTTCCGCCCCTCTACCTGGCTGGTCATTCCCAGTGTCTCCTGCTTCACATTGTTCTTGTGTAGGCTACTGCTGTCTTAGAAATGTTGACCCTGGAAGCAACTTGCCGCTCAGTGTAGCCTTCTGCCAGCAGCACCAGGATTAAACCAGGATTTAAAAATGCTGATTTTTATTTATTTTTTTTGTTCCGGAGCTGTATGTCAGCTGCTGGTACAAAACTTCTAACTATTGTCACAGCTTTGTATTGGAAATGGGGCAGATTATGTGAAAGATTTTCTTATTTATCCATACAAGCCACTTCAGCTTGAGAGAGAAGAGGGTGCTGAAGAAGAATCCAGTCCAAATGAGGGGGCAGATGATGAGACCCAGCCAGAAAACCCTAGCTTCTGCTTCTGTTGCTACGGTCTTGTTCTCAGGAGAAACCTACAGGAGCAGAACAACCTCTATTAAGGAGCCTAATGGGGAATCACCCGATCGATCAGTCCACAATCTGCATTATCTAACAATTGGATAACTTGGAGAGTGGCTATGGGCCAACATTGTTATGTATTACTCAGACATTCAAGGGCGACTGTGTAGTTCAAAATATGAGCCAGACCTGATGTTAACAAACCATTCATTCACACTACGTAGACGAATTAGCATCTGCACAAATGTTAAGTGTGGAAATTTGCCAAAATGTTACACATCTTCCAATGTTGACACTCTCTAAAACAAGAGCAATGCATTACTTTTAAAGTAAAAGAAAAAAAATGCAAGCCTGCAAAATTAACCCTATAACTCAAAGTCTGTCTCGATACAGCAATCAAACAAAAGAAATAGTATCATGATACAAAAGAAAAAGGCATCACCAACGGCACTTAGGGTCATGCGAGGTCCCCGAAAGGAATTCATAGTTATATTATCACTGTGTTAGATATCATTTAGCTATATATCACTTACTTTATAGATTTTTTTAATTATTATTTTAACAGTATTCGTGTTTTTTTTCCTAGTATAAGGTATTAGTAGTGTTTACAAAAATAACTAAAATAATGCATATATAAATAAAGGTGACTTCAGTTTGACAATGATTCCATTAACATTTCAATATTGTATTTTTTTCTTCCAGCTACATTTTGTTTGTTGGTTTAGAAAATTAGGTGTTGCTTGATGATAACTGTCCTAAATTATCAGGCGATGCTTCAGTGTGTACCACCTGTCCAACAATAGTTTCACTGGGCAGAAAATGCTGAATATCAGTATTAGCCCTAAAAATAAAATCATTGTCCTCTTACAGCAGACAAAATCACACTGTGCTATTTATATTGCATATATAAATACTCATCTAATTAAATTAAATATGATTTAGTAAATTACACTTTAATTTGGTAACTCTCCATGAAGAACCTCCATGAGACAACATTCAATATTAATTTGCCTTCCTTTTCGAACTCGAATAACGATTAACAGCCGTAGCTAATCAACCAATAAATTACATTTTTCCCCCCAATTAGTCTGCTCCTAAATGGCTTTAAAAGGCAGTTCTGTCACCTTCTTGGCTTCAAACACCCAATGACTGTTGCCATCTTCATCAATCTGATTCCACCAGCGCAGCCCCACCAGAAGCCTCCCAGTTACATTCTGATGCAAAGAGACACACAGGGGAAAAGGTCTGTAACCCCAAAGAGATATATATACATGCACAAAAAAAAATATATATATATATACAAAGAATGTGTGTGTGTGTGTGTGTGTGTGTGTGTGTGTGTATATATATATATATATATATATAAAAGCAACGGAGAATGTGTGAAAGTGCTCAAGTAAACAAAGTGACTTTGTTGCTCTA
>JAODKM010000088.1:24246909-24265597 GCA_026780845.1 Petrocephalus sullivani | reverse complement strand
ACCCCTTTTTTTGTTCCTGAGCCGCAAGTGGGTCGTCACCTTATTCCCCCCTGCCTTCTGCCTGCACTATGCCCCCCCCCACTGGATCCATGACATGAACCCATCCACTGCCTATTACTGTATTACTACCCATTGTATTTATGGTACGTACTTGTTTCTAAAGTTGCACACCATTTATTGTAACTGTTGAATATTTATTTTCATATCTATTTTGTACATGTCCATTGCAGGTATTGTGAGACTTGCACACAAGTGTTTTTTTCATATGCCCCATACCAAGGGTCAAGCAATGTATAAAATGTATTTGATTTAGTTTAAGCCAAATCACCGATCACTCCCTGCATCCACCAGATCGCAAACATGCATATTCCGAAGAAAAACAGCCTTCGATCAATTGTACAGTCAAACAATAGTCTTGAGCAATAAAGACAAAGTTGCCCCACCTTTACTCACAGTCTTATAGGTCCAGTCATCTCCCCCTGATCCTTGAGATGCAAATTCTCACTGTATTGTTGCGGGGGCAGGGTTTGTAATTTATCCACATCCTCAACTTACACAAGTTTTTTTTTTTTCCCCATGAAACAAATTGATAATATGATGAAAACAGCATTTCAATTTGAAAAGCAGAGTTTGAGAAGGAAAAACCAAGTGTGAAAAGGCCAAAAACATTCAATCATTCCTGAAACACAAGAGACTACTATATCTTTATATGCAAAAAGGCTTTTTGGAAATGTTGGGCAGGTATTTAATGAAAATAACAGAAATGCTTTTGCTGGAAACACTTAACGGCCTGGAAGGGAGAGAGAACATTCATTTCACTTAAATGAGCCCCCCGTCACTTTTGTTTGAATGCCACCAGCTGGCTGAAAGTACACATGGAGCTTTTAAACGTCTCTTTGGGATTGTTGTGGTATTAGCAGCAATTGTTGATTTTGCTTTCGACTCTGATGATACAGCAGTAATGCGTAGAGCTGAAATAATCTCAGCAAATGTAACTCAGAAGCTCTTCATTGAGATGTAACTGTGATGTATGGTGATCAGGGCTGGATACACATTGGCTAGATGTTCACGTTTGTTTCTGCTCCTTTCTGAGAAGACATACTTTTTAAATGTTTATCTCTGCTAGCCCCAGCTTGCTTCCATCTATGGCCTTCTGTTCTCTGTCCATAATAATACAGGCAGTCTCCTGGTTAAGAACATCCACCTGATGGACAAGTCATACTGCCATACGGCCTGCCATGCCTATTATATTAAAAATTCAAGTTAAATATAGTGGTTTGTAATAATGAATGCACACACACACTACTTTGTGATGATGGAAACATTGCACGGCTTCAGTGGTTCATTGGCTAAAGGTACAGTATTGTATGTAGTTACCTTTATTATTACTGTATAATTATTATCATTATCACGTACTACATTATTATTTTTCTGACTTACCTTCAAATTCGACTTAAAGACAGACTTAGGGAAAGGATTTCATTCTGGTGGCCTGCCGGCATTAAAATAATAATTTCTTCAGAATATTGTAAATTTACAAACATCGGATAATTCCTTGATTGATTTGGTTTTAGACTAAAGTGATGTTATGCTTCTATTATAAATGTCTGCTATCCATTTTTGCATGAATGAACAACAGGCAATCGGACTACCAATAATGACGTTTCGGCGTTTTGACAGACGTATCCGTGTTCGTTTTACCTCTGTTTCTTTGTTCGTTTGATTATGCCGCCAGTTGACATGATTTCTCTATTATTTCTGTTTTCTCCCCAGGTTTGCAGGGCTGTTGTGCAGATACACTGCTTTCCATCTACAGGTCAGAAACATGCTTTTTTTGGCAAACTGGTGCCTCAGCCCAGTCCATATTGTGCGGCCGCGTTGCCCTGAGAGTGGCCCCTCCATGGTGCTCATTCACCACGCTCTCTGTACTCAGCTCTGTGCGGCACACACAACAATGTGAGATAAATGGACACACCTTAGCTATTATTGGGGCCTAAGAGAATTAAATCTTCTTGGAGTGTGTCCTCATTTTGAAGAAATGAGAGAAAATGAAACCGCAGACATTTCTTTTATCCAAGTGATTTCATCTAAATTGCGAATTGGGAAGTTAATTTCCCTGAAGACAACAGGGAAGTTTAGAATGTCTTATGACTCATTTTATCTGGCAGTTGCATTTTAAGTATATATTTAACTTTGTCCAAAGTAATATTGTCCCCCTGATTCATTTTAAATACTTTGGGAAGAGAACACCAATCTTGCATCTAGAAATGTGGATCCTATACCAATCCGCCATAACGTTAAAACCACCTGCCTAATATTGTGTAGGTTTCCCCCGTGCCACCAAAACAGCTCTGACCCGTCGAGACATGGACTCCACAAGACCTCTGAAGGTGTCCTGTGGTACCAAGATGTTAACAAGAGGTGGAGATTCTATGGATCAGACTTGTTTGCTCAATCGGATTGAGATCTGGGGAATTTGGAGGCCAAGTCAAGGTGTATTATCCTGTTGAAAGAGGCCACTGCCATCCAGATATGCCTTTTCCATGAAGGGATGTACTTGGTCTGCAACAATGTTTAAGTAAGTGAAACGTGTCAAAGTAACTTCTACAAGCATCACACTGTCACTGTCGGCTCGCCTTCTTCCCATAGTGCATCCTGGTGCCATCGCTTCCTCAAATAAATGACACACATGCACCCGCCTGTCCACATGACACCCACCTTCTTCCATTGCTCCATGATCTAGCTCTGATCGTGACATGCACATTGTAGACTCTTTGGGCTGCGGACAGGAATCAGCATAGGTCCTCTGACTGGTCTGCAGCTATGCAGCCCCACATGCAGCAAACTGCGATGCACTATACTGTATGTATGAGGTAATCGATGTCATTCACTTCACCTGTCAATGGGTTTAATGTTATGGTTGAACGGTATATTCTCACTGTATTAATAATCATGTCACTAACATATAGGCAGGATGACAACGAAACTAAGAAAAATATGAATAGCCCATATGACATGGGAAAACTGAAACTGAATCCTTTCTATTAGCTCTGATCAGGGGTCAGAGCTCACAAGGGCTCACAACTTCTTGTGAAATTCCCATGCCAATTACCTTTTTTAAGCATTTCAGAGACACATAGTCTGTGGTTTCATGTTCACAGGTGTGGTAACATGACTTGTTGTAACGGAATCGACTCTACATCTGCTTGTCAGACGCTTTTCTTCAGCCATACAGGAAGAGAGATTGTAAATGAGAGCATCAATGGATGTCATTTTGAGAGCATGTTATCACATGTAATGCTAGTTTAAGTGGTTGCGGGGTAAGGTGATTCAGTTCTTTTTATATTCTCAGAAATTAAGGGATAGATCCCCATTTAATTTGTATACGTATCTCTTTGGGTATTCTGGAAATTCAGGTTAATTTATTGCTACATTTGTTGATCTATAACTTCTCATCATACAAACCAGGCGACACCCATAAGTTATAAAACCCATGATTTACTTGTGAGTGGCAGACCCCACAATGTGCTCATTTAAACAAAGTAGGAGAAGCCCATTTAGACCTTAACATTTACATTTAAAGCATTTGGCAGACGCCCTTAGCCAGAGCGACTTACATTAGTAAGTTTTTTTTGTTCATTTTTTTTTTTAAAAAGAGTTCAGAGTATAATACCAGGAGTGCTAATCAAGGTATTTCTGAGGTAGGATTTTAGTTGTCGTTTGAAGACGCTCAATGATTCAGCTGTTTGGACATCTAGGGGGAGTTCATTCCACCAACTAGATGCCAGAACAGAGAAGAGCCTAGAAGCATGTCTTCTTGTGCATTGAGAGATGGTGGGACCAGGTAGGATGGTGCTGGACCATTAAGACCTTAACTTAAGGATGGTGAAGCTGCATGCATTTCCTGCTGTTAGAAATACACCATAGTGTTCTCAAGATCTGGAACGTGGAAAACAACCATTGATAAACTAACGGCAACATTCCGAATCTTTCCTTGTTGCTGTTGTCATCAGAGATTACTCAAAAGTTTCAGCAGGTAGCAAATGGCTAAGAGTGAATTGATGTTTCCCAAATGTGATTCAATTACTTCTGGGTCATTTAATTATTGACAATGTCACTAAAGTTTTGCTGTTGCACTTTCACTGAGGATGGATAGTCCCCGTCTGAAGCACAATTAAGTATATACTCCCTTTCTTAATCACTGAGAATTTTAATGATGAATCTATTACTAAAAAAGTGTGGGTGTAATCAAGCAAATCTAGTTCAAGGAATTTCTTGAGGTGGGGGGGAGGTTACATGACATCAGCAAATGTCACGGAGAACAAGAAGACATGAATGATTATAATCAAGTAGTTGTTTGACAAGTCCTACCTACTTAACATGCGCTCACTACTAAGCGACTCAGTTTCTTGTAAATGGATCCCAAGACTATAAAGCCATTAGAGTAAGTGTAGCGCTCCCCCTCTGGTGGCAAAAAACACTGCTTATTCCTGGGCCTGTATTGTCATCTATCTGTTAACGTTACTTTTGTGGTTTTGTACATAAAGATAGCAATAGGGTTTAATTTTACATCGCAAATTATAATGTAGTGCTGGTTGAAGTGGTATTAAAAATGATAGTATTCTTCCTGTGCATTTTAAAACCGTAGAAACTAAGCAAAATGAATGTGAACACTAAACCTAAGGACGATATTAACATGCTGAAAGACTATGGATTCTATGACCCCTCAATGTTGGACAGGGATTTACTTAAGCTGAACAGCTAACACCATACATCTTCATGGCTCCAAAAGACCATGTTATATCCATAGAACTTTCCATGTTGAAATAAATTGAGTATAACAAATATTTAAATGGTTCAACACAATTTATTGTGTGTAAAGTTTCTTGGAATCTGCATAGCAGATAAATTTCAGTCAGAGCTCAAACTCATACAGTACATAGTGTAAACATTCATATGTATTGAAAGTGTTCAAGTATACGTTGTCATTTTAGTTCGCTACAAAAATAATTAATTATACTAGAACAACAATTTTCAGTGTCTTCCATATCTCAAACTAACAGCTTTAATGCATTTATATATGTCTTTAAATCCGATAAGGAAAAGAGTTCAAGTATTCCTTCAGGACTGGATTAACAGGGATGAGATCTATCTTCTCCGCGCCACAAGTTTCAATGATTCTCTTTCGGCAAAGTTCTTGGAGCGGCTGCACTCTGGTTTTCCTATAGGGTCTGATAAGACACTTGTTGGGTGATGCAATATAATGTTCCAGGAGTTTGAAGAGAGAAACAAAAGACTTCTTACTCCCAGCCAGGCTGAAAAGCATTTCATGGAAATTAATCCGAACGCTCGTTGGTCCCTTCGGGGCCAGATAGCTGAGAGTGAACAAGGTATCATTTTGCCGACTGTCCCGGATCAAGAATGTTCCCAGTGGCTCCTTCTTCAGTCTATCGTGGGCCTCTTCTACTGTCATCGGACCCCAGTAGAAACCACTTTTCTCTAGCATGGTGATTGTCATACAGATTATTTTGTAGTCGTCGTTTTTGAAGGATCGGAACCACGTCTGGTTCTCTGGGCTGGGGGATGTGCGCTGGTTCTGCCCGTTCTGATGGGGATGTTCGGTACTTCCTCTGCGTTCTGTTGTCACTGAGTAGCCTTCCAGGTTGTTGCCTGCAACCATCCTATAGCGTACACCTGCCTTTGTGACTTTCCATAGTGTCTGTCACTGAGTGATGCAGACGGGGCTGTATAATCTGCAAACAAAGAATCAATAAGCACAATGAATGGCTTTGAAGGTATGACAAGCAGGCAAGATAGTAGATTTGGGAAGTACAGTAGGGAGGATCATAGCCGTATGCAATAATAAATTACTGTCACAATACGTGTTTCCTGATTGTCTGGATGACATTCAAAACCTGTTGTATGCCTTATGTCAGTAACTTAATTTCTATAATTCATTTTCTCAGCGTACTATTGCTACAAAATTTGAAACTCTCTATATAAATAGTATGGTTATAAATTCATAGACGTTGTACGGCAGACACAGAGCGACTAAACACTACCTGGGTACTTAAGGTACACGAAATCAATAAACGGAAGGTAAACAATTATTTTAAGAGAAATAAAAAAAACAATCAAGAATTACCAACCTGCAGCAAGACAGTTTTCATACCCTACCGTAATCATATATATATATATATACTAAAAGTAATTAGCCTCAATTTTAAGCTACGTAATTTATAATATAATCATTATACCATTACTTACGCGATAGCTACCTACGTAAGTAATATTAAAGTAAAAAATAAAATAAAGCTGAAAATGAGAGAAAAACGAAACGCTGGGAGCGGAAACCTTACCGCTTGCGATTCAGTTTTAAAACATAGTGCTTCGCTTGATATTCGCATTTGACATCCAGGAGTCACACGGCCCATACAATTCCGCATGGGTTAGCGCTGTATGTCCACAGACCGTTGCCTTTATATGCTTTAACTGCAGCCCAGTTACCTGCAGAATATTAGTCAGGAAGCTTTGAAATATAGGGACACTATAGCGTTTCTCTGTGTCGCCACGCAAATCTGAGACTGTTCCAAGCCAGCACTTTAAGCTATCACTGTAACCCCGCCTCCTCCACGCCATCTCTTCCTAGAAATCAAACTTTCTATACGGCTTCAAAGACGGCCCCTGTAATACAAGGGAATTTCTATTGACACCGATAGCGACGGACGTCTTGCTTGATCGCACCTTCAGCTATTCCCTAAATAACGTCAAAACAACAACTATATTGCAACAACCATAATAATAATAGCAATAAAACGTCCCGATCAGCTGCCATATCCTCCATTGCAAGTCGTTATATGTTACTACTTTGCTTTTGCACATTTCAGCAACAAGTAATGCAAGATGGTTGCGTTCGGTTCATAAAAAGACTCCCTGCACAGTGAGAGGGGAGGAGACCTGGTTGCAGAATTCTTGCTAAGACATGAATCATTGTTGATTTAGCATTTTTTTCTGTCTATGGTGACATGTAGATTCTCAGTCTGTCCCTTTCAGAACTTTGTTGTACTCGCACAGCTTTACGCTTTCTTAGTTAAGACCAAATATCCTGACTACTATTCTTAACCAAGACAGCCAAAAGAATAAAAGTGAAGTATTTTTTCACTCTTGCAGGTTCAGTTTACCATCAAAGTGATCTCAGCTTCCTGACATTGGTTTGCCTTCCAGCTCAAGCATGTGAAACTGCGGTTCTCCCCTGTGCAGATTTCGGGGAAACAGAAACACATATGTGAAACTGTAAAATATCAGCCTCTACAGATCTTCAGACAGCACACGTCTATTCAAGGGATGATGGAGCAAGTTACCATCTTTCCATTTCCTTGAATTTTATTTCCTCGGCTATTCTTGTTTAAAATATGATAATTTAGGTAAGATATCTACAACTTGTTTTTCAGGTTCAGTATTTATATATTCACCGTCCTGACCTAGACTGTAGAACATTTCTATAAAATGGAGAAATGACTGATTACAGTTAACCTTCCCTATTTCTTGTATTTTTACATAATGTAAAAAATCATAATAATTTATCCGGAAACAGCTTCACTGAATTCAGGCCTCACAAAATTGTTAAAATGATCTCTGTGAACATATGCTTTTAGAGGGAGAGAGTGGGGGAAGGGGCACACACTGCCGCACACCACCACATGGCAAGCCACCTCAGGGATGAGAACCTGGGTGCAGCCAGGCAGTGGGTGACACCTCAGCACCACGCCTCAGGGATGAGAACCTGGGTGCAGCCAGGCAGTGGGTGATACCTCAGCACCACGCTGCTCAGATGGAGCTGAACAGTGTGAAGTTTTTCCCAGTGGCTGGAGTGCCAATCCTGCCACCTACCCCCAGATTTCCCCTGAAGTTGGAGAACCTGCTTGCAGGGCTGGATGTAGGGTAACGTCATACCCAGGACGAAGCAATTGCAGGTTAAGGACCATGCTCAAGGGCCCAATGGAGTAGAAGCAGTCCTAGCATTCACTGGATTCAAATCAGCAACCTTCAAATTAGTGGCACAAATCACTAGCTTCAGACTCTAGACAGACATAGCTCTATAGTCTGGTTTATATGTTATAATAAATTATTCATATTTACTTGTTTCCAGATAGAAATAATAGATCTCCTAATGCAACTACTGCATCGTTGTGTAAAGGTTACAACACCACAAAATCTCTGCTGCTACTTGTTGTGCAAAACTAAGTTGCTAAGTTGCATCTTAGCAAATATTTGGTAATTTTACTACATTGACATAAAATAAATTGAAAGATTCTTTGAGTAAATTGATATATTTTGGGTTGAAGACTTTTTACTAAAGTACAAACAGGGAAAAAAACTTGCAAAAGGCAAGGTGAAGCCACAGAATGATGAACTAATTTCACACCTTGTGCCACAGCAAAGAGTGGGCAGCACCTCCTGTAGTAAGTTATGTTCTAGATCTTACCCTACAGCAATACACAAGAATTGCCTACTATATGGCTTGTATTGACCAGAGAATATGAGGGCACTGATCAAATGACAGAAAGGGACATGTGTTGCATCAAAAACAGGTAGTATCTGCGCAAAACGTCATTGTGCCAAAGTAAAAAGAAAAAAAAGAAGAACATAACTGTTGGAATGATTCACTTCCTAAACGAGAAATATTTTCGGTACGTCAATGACAACAATGAGAAGTCCGTTATTGGTTCTTACTGGAACATTAAACTGGCTAATGTTCTACACTTGTTGCATATGTACAACAAAAAACATACAAATAAATGATGGAGTAAAAACACGTATACATATACAGTTAACTTACCTTTATCACTGGCCTCAGGAAAAACGAATAAAGAGTACTTCTTCTGTAACTCAAATATAGAACGATACTTTCATAATACAACACCATATTATGCTAGCTTCATGGGAACCAAAACTCACTTCCTTTAGTAATCTTTAGCAACGGCCGTGCTCTAGAAAAGTAACACTGCAGTTTACAGAAAAATGAAACTAAAACCGTCACCATGAACTTGCCCAATCAGATTCCTGCGCCACAGAAATAACAGATTTCGTTAGTAGTGCACGTCTCTGTGCAAAATACATGCAGAAATAAATCTTACAACTGAAGTTATGAGCATTGTCAAGTTAGTCTTATATTATAGCAGTCTGCAAGACAGTTATATTTTTCATATTGCCCCATCTAGATATATCATAATAAGCAACAAAAATATATGCAAACATATGCACAGTTGCATTCCGTGATATTACAGTATGCAAACAACATAGCGGAGGTATAGATGCTGTGTAAATCAATACACCTGTAGCTTTCGTTTTCTTTATCGCCGTTGAATCGTCTTGCGATAAGGGCGCACGCAATAGTTAAAGAAGCAGAAGCCTGCGGATTGGCATTTACTTTCACTTTCAACTTCGAGCCGATTCCATGAAGTCACGTGATGTGCCGTCACTGCCGGTGCAGTCGGGTTCAGCGTTCCAGCACGGGCGCTTCCATATTTCTCTTCTGTGTCTGCAGTAATACGAATCGCGGTATTTACCCCTGTCTCCACCGCCTTTCCCTTTTTGTTTATCAGTAACGTGCCTGTGGCGCACCCTTTACTATAAAGCAGTTATTTGCAGGAATATGCCCCGCAATGGTTCTTTTCAATTGGTCGCCATACAGCCCGCTAACCAACGTTCTGTTTTATCTAAAAGAACATGCACCTGCATGTCAGCAATGCGCAACAACATTTAATGTCCTTATTTTATTTTTTTTGCACTCACTTCATATGCTTTATACATTTTAAAACCATCTGCATATGATATAATTTCAAAACACCGAAACGCATCCATCGTTTTTCCATAGCACAAAAAGCTACTAATTATATGTTAATTCAATTAAAAAGATGATGGTGTCTGGCACACGAATGATACTGTAGTGATCACGATGTGGACTGTGTGAGAGGGCTGCCTCCACGTGTCTCCGTATTGTATGATATGATTGCACAGAAAACGCGTATAGCTGAAATTCCGATTCTTACAGTATATTCCATAAATAATGAATACATTAAATAATACGACTGAGCCATGATAATGTAATAAGCCAGCCATTTCCTAAAATGAGTAACGACAGTTAATATAACACGTAGGTTTAGTTCAAATATTCTAAATAACTACCACACTCAACGCCCAGCCAAAACCGGCTAATATACATCTATCTGATTATACCGCTTTAAATAGCACTATTAGTTCCGTTTGCGACAATAAGCTGTCAAGCTACTGTGACGAGAAGGATATCTCGGTTGCCCTTAAAACATGTATTATCAGTGCTTTAAGTATGAAAAGAAACAGGTACCGCTACTCGATTTGTCATTCACTACACCAAGATTATGAGAGGTGCCAGTTTTCAATACACGTTCGAAGTACTTTGAAGAGAAAAACAAAAAGGTACCGATACCACGTATCGGAATCGGCCCACTTCAGTCACTTTGCATAATCATCTGATCTCTTTTTCCCTGTTAATTAGGGTTGCAACTTTAGTTCGGACTGCATTATCTTACACGTTGGTGGGGCTCCACCTTGTGGATTCTATGTGCGTTGTCGGCATTCACACCGAATTAATGTGTTAAGTTTCCACGGAAAAGTACGTCACGCATTGCAAACGGACACTGGAGTGGTGCGATTAAAGCGTTTGCAGTAGACGCGGCACGAGCCGGCATGCGACGAATTAACCCGAGCGAGTCCTAAATGATTTGTTTAGCTCAGACATTTTAACAATGATACTCTCAGTTTGAGAATTCTATATATCACAAAGTCCCATCTTTCATAGTACCCTACTGTGGTTGTGGTTGTACTGTAAGTTTTCCATTCTATATAATATGTAATTCACCATCATTTGTACAAATATTTGATGCAGTAATTGTCAGATTTCATACCTATATTTAATATATTTCTCAGCAATGCAGCATCATTTGACACCAGGTTCAGTACCAGATGGATATCAACTGCAGGGATGTCAAAGGGGAATGGATATCCTGGCAGATTCAAGGGCCCAGCACTTTATAGGGGCCCTGGAATCTACTGTTAGGGAGGAAATTGAGCAGTGATGCCATTAATCAGACAATATTAAAACAAAGACAGCCTGCAGATTATTGTTCAACACCTGAAAACTAGTGTTGAGCCAATGAGCTCACAAGACAGACTAGGCAACCGGAGATATATTAAGGGAATTCCAGTGTAGGGAAACCTCTGTCGCCTACAAAATCCTGGAGTAACCTGCTGATTTAGTAGGAGTTGACATGGAATATCTTCCATTTATTTTCATATATTCAATATGCATACTTCATTGTGTATTTTATTATCTGCTATATGATCATAACATAATAAATTTGTAGCTAAATACTTGGCCTGCAGAGGTCCAAAATACGAATACTGGACTCCTTGGATTGGCAGGCATACCCAACAACTCAGGCAACAAGGAGAGACACAATTCACTATGATACTACCACTTGTACTATAGTGAAAGTACTGAAGTTTTTACCCAACCCCTTTTATCAGGATGCACGTCAAATGGTCTAGGGGGGAGCCATTCCACTTCAGTGCTGCCAGTACTTCACCAAGATGATATTCTTCGCAATGCTGCAGAATCTTACGTAGTCTTCTACACAATGAAAAGGGTCCTTTCTGACATTTTGACTGCATGGTTTTTGTCTTTTTATCTTCAGTCTGACATGCCAAAGATCAGGAGCAAGTGGTGCCAGTGGTTTTCAAAAGTATGTGTATCAAGCGTAGTGTTGAGGAAGCAAAGACACGGACTGTCTGGGGTTCCCGAGGACTGGGTTGGGAAACACTGGTTAAGATTTACATTCCTACGTAACGAAGAGTTACATAATATATCCAATTATATGGATTTTCAGTAGAAGTCCAGATGTCCCATGCTTGTTGCTACACTTACCTTAAACAAGGTGAGTTTACATTACTCACAGAAACAACTTAGCTGGTACTAACTGTGCAGTTGTCACATGGTGAACACGGCTATTAAACCCCCTTGTTTTTGGTTTGTGCAGGAGTGTAAAATGACTCCCTTTTGTTACCTACAGTGAGGCTGACATCTGGAAAACAACTGAAAATATACATGAATTACATTTGTTGAAAAGAAAGTAATTTTTATCCAAAGCCACATGATATGAAGGGGAAAATGTTATGGTCATATGGTTAAAATTAAAGCATGCTGAATTTCGCTATATTTCGGCTTACCACAAACAAGTCCAACAAATGTATAGTGTGCGTTTATCTTAACCCCTTCCATTAAAAATTTGGCTTGGTATCAGAAAAATGTTAACTATAGACATTACATAGCAGCAGCATTACCTACATAGAACAAGATATCCGTTTTAATTAAGTGACTATTCATTAATGTTACAATGTTATATAAAATTTAAAAAATAATTGGCAGAGGAAGTAATGTTCCCATATATGTAATATAATCAAGAATCGTAAAAATGACTCTTTAAAATCGGTGCACATTATTGATATAAATGTAGTTGGTAGCAAAAAATCTGCCATATAGAATAAACAAAAAAAACATTATTGGCACCACAGTGGACTTCAGTGGCTCTTGAGTGATGTCATTTCCGGTCCCAAGGTGGACTTCCTGTTTGTCAGTAGCCACCGTGGGGCTTCACTCTCATCTTCAATGGTGTTTGGCATTTATTCCACCACTAGGTGGCAGCAGGAACCTGCAATTCTGTCCTCAGTTACTATCCAAGACCTATGAAGGTAAAAAGTGTGTATTACATACAGTATGAAAAGCAATGCCACAGAATGACAGAGGAAGGCGCTAGGTCAACTTCACACCTCTCCACGGCACCGTGAACAAACACAAAAGTCAGCTTTTTGATGCCCAGGAGTGAATTTAAAAAGGTGTTTTGTACAATATTAATTCTGGTTATATTCCTGTATTCATGTCGTTCATGTGCTACTTTGTCAAGAGATAAATAACCATAACTCATGCATAAGTTTGACAAATAATGAAAGCCACTGCGTATTAAGTTGTGAGCCTCACCACTGAAAAACATTCTTTCCATTCAAAATAATTTCAAATTAATTACAAACAAATTTCAAATAATTTATTTAAAACCACTGTCACCAATTATTAGAAGCCAAAATGTAACAGAACGCGTGTTTAAGAGGCTTTAGTTAAGGAGAAAATGTATATGTATGTATGTTTTTATGCATTTTGATATTAAGCTTACAAGCTGATCTTATTTCACACGCCACAGGCTCCGCTGGGTGAACCGTCCCATTTTGGACAGAATGGCCAGAGCCACTCCAGCTACCTAGATTCAACCACTTTATTGTCATTGTGTAGTGCAACAAAATTACGTTTATAACAACTCCAAATGTGCATTAATAAATATAAAAAATAAAAGCTGAAAATTATATAATCATACAAATAAAATGTTATTAAAATAAAGGAACACCTACTGGGGGAACACAAGCTGCTGCATCTGTGCGCACCTCCATCCTGTTCTTTTAATGCCAGCAGGTGGCAGCAAAACTCCGGCAGGAAGACGGGCCAACCAGTCACCCGCCAGGCAGAACGATATCAAAACCCTTATTCCCTGGGCCATGTCCTCACAGCCCGCTCAGCTGTGGTGGCTGCTTCGAACAGCATGCCACTAGAACGCCCCCACAAATGTACATTTATATTTATTCTGTTTACACAACTCTCAGCAGCCCACGTTTAACAGCCTATGCAAAAACGCACACTCACAGTGCTACCCCGGTTTCCTGCAGAAACTCAAAGGTGGAAGTGGAGGCTAAAACTGAAACTGCCCCAAGGCTCGTTCTGACTGCACTTCCAGAAGACCATGCTACAGAGGGAGAGGTGTGGAATCAGGTGACTATTATTAATATATTAGGGCTGAGCGATTTATCGATTTCAAATCAGAATCGCGGTTTTAAACAATGCAATTAGCAAATTGCAATTTAGGATATGCATTATGCAGCACGACTGACCCAGGGTTTAAAACTGTTGTGAGAATAGTTTCGCAAATTCATTCCGTCCTCCTTGTGTGACAGTCCGTCTCACTAATCAGAAGTGCCATTCTTCTCGCATGCCAATCGTGCTCACCAATCAAAAGTAGCCTAAAGTGACTGTGAATACGCCCACAAACAACAGACACATGAAACCCGAGGAAAACGTTACATTCGCAGTGCAATATCGGTTCTGCTGCTGAGCCGTAAGTGAATTACCTACCTATGTAATGGTCAGAGATTGTTCATAGAAAGGTCCTATTATTAGGGGTCTAAGCAGTGTTAGCCAAAAGATGTTTTTATTACTGGAACGGTTTTATTTTCATTATTTAACTTAACACAGTCGCGGCTTTTGAGATAGTAGTTTTATGTGTCATTGTTCTCTGCTAGGGCGGGTGCAGTGGTTTGCATCGTCGACCAGGGTTCGAGTCGCCGCCCAGGTTCCAGGTGTGTGGAGTTTGCATGTTCTCTCCGTGTTATTGTGGATTTTCCACCGGGTACTCTGGTTTCCCCCCACAGGCTGAGGATTAATTGGTGTTACTAAATTACGAGTAAATGGTGTGTGAGAGTGCCCTGCGATGGGCTGGTTCTTCGCCTCGTGCCCATACTGTAGCTTCCAGGATAGGCTCCAGATCCCCCGCGACCCGGAAGGATAAGTGGTTTCAAAAAATGACCCTATTTTGACCCTTGTGTACATGGGACTTTCCAGAAACACTTTACTAAGGGTAAAAAAGCAGTCAAGCACCGTTTGCAAAATGTGCATGTAAAAATAATCACTTTACCATGTTTGGGTTGCTAGAGAATCTATGGTTTATTAGGTGTATATTCTGTATCATTTTTGTTAGAATAAATACATTTTGGATTCAGTTCATATATTTCCAGTTTTATCTATGGATTAATGTATAGCGCAGTTCAGATTTCAGTGTACGGTTGTACTCAATTACAGTTTTTTATATACATATAGTGAATACTGAACTGAGTTTTAAAAAAAAAATCACTAATCAAAATCACAATCGCAATATCCGTCAGATAAATCGCAATTCGATATTTTCTTTAAATCGTTCAGCCCTACTATATACCTATAAGAGCTATTACTAATGTTATTTACAGTATCTACGCAATCACTGTCCAGGGGCTTATTCTAGATCGGAGGACCTGCAGCCTATCCCACGCAGCATAGGCCAGAAGGCTGGGGTACGGGGGCTCAGGGTGCCTGTCCATCACTGGACAAAGTCACACACACACACACACGTATGAGGGTTCAACTCTCACCCATCCGGCCCACCTATCAAAAGTGTTGGGGCAGTCTACAAACCCTACAGAATATTTACAAGGTAATAAAACTGTTCACATACATGCAAATGCCTATGAATGTGTGTACAGACTTGTTTTGAATTGAAAATCTCCTGATGTGTGCATGCACACGCACACGCACATGCACATACATACATTTTTATATTATGGGAAAAACCCTAAAGCCAATCCAGTCCTAACGTTAACCATAAGTAACAGAACAAAAGACTTTTGGCATTTTTTAGTTTTCTGATTACAGTCACAGATGTTACAGTTCAGTTTTCCCTTGTGGGGACCAAAAAAAATGGTCCCCACTACGTCAAAACAACTGTTTTTTTTAATCACGATGTAATATATACATAATTCTCTCTCTCTCTTTGTCCCTCTCCCTCACACACACACACACATTTTAGATAATTTAGATACTGGAGTACCCAGATTAAATCCACATGACAAAGGGAGACAATGAAAATTAAATGAAATAAAAAAAAAAAAATACGTATATTACATAGCTATTGGAATTATTTTTAAGTCACTCGGAAGGATTGTAACTAGATAAATATAAGTGTTTGGTCAGTTCCTGAATTTAGCTCCCTTTAGCGTTATGCAGGACTATTCTAAGGCCATGTCAATGCAGAATGTGTGTGCGCTCCTTGGGCGTCTGGCAGGTGTTCACGTGTACGCCCACTACAGCGCAGGGCGCCGCGGCGGCGACTCACCGGAGACGTGCAGCATCCGCCCCTGGATGACTGGATCCGCCCCCTCCACTCCGTGCCGCAGAGGTTGGCCACATTGGTCACGCAGCGTTTGTGAATGTTCATCATGCAGTCTGTGGGGAGGGAGGACACCATGCCGAGGCACCAATGTCTCATTACAAAACCAAAGGTATTTTAAGAAGTTAAATCAGGCCATTGTCGTTACGTTGCTAAAAAAAAAAAAAACCTCTAGTCTTTTGGCAAAGCTTTCCATTGGATGCTGGAATATTGCTGGGTTCATTGACATTCAGGCTGTTTATTGATATTGGGCTATCAGGGCCCTTTATGAACACTTGTAGCCGACCAGTTCACAATAAGTTGCTCCCAGTTTTATGCTTCACAATTCACTTGCGGTTGACCAGAGCAACTCTAGCAGGGTAGAAATGTGGAGAACTGACTTGTGAGGATGACGTCCTATGATGGTGCCAAATGGAGAGTCACTATCCTCTTCTATATAACTACCCATTCTGCGGTTTCAGAACATTGCATAATTGTGAGCTTAATTATACACGTGTGGGCTTGACTTAATCAGACAATTCCTCTAATTAATAAAGGTGTCCCAATACTTTTGTCCATTGTATATGTGTATATAAATCTCAACAAGGGAATATTGTAGGGTTCCTTTATCTGTATAAGAATGTTTAGAAGTCTTTGTATTGATTAATATGCCTTTATGTTTAACTAACTTTGATGGCATTTCATTTATATCTGGCTTACAGTCTATAATTGATTTGGCATATTGTTAACATTAGATCACTTAGGAAACGGTCTCAACTAAAATATTGTTTCAATGCACAATACTTCAATTGTATATCAATGGTTGATTCATTGCCATAAAACTATTGTACCAATTTTGAATCCTGGCTGTACATGGTCAGGTTTTCAATGTTGAATAGATGGCCTTTACAATGAGCAAGATCAATGTTAAAACAAAGTTGAAGATCAATGCTGTTTCAATGATTTTGGCTGATGCTTAATCAGTGTTGTTTCAATGGGGCTTGCTATCTGGGTATTCATGATGGCTTTTGACTGTGCATAGTTGTAGGCACATCTGAGCCTGAAATGGGCTTATACTGCATTGTATTTGCAGAAAAGGTCATACGTACGATCACATTTCATCCCCTGACGGATGAGGCCATAAAGCAGCGATCCACAGTGATTACAGAAGGTGGGGCTTAAGTATGAATGTGCCTTGAAGTCGTGCCTACTCCCAGGGTCCTGAAAGAGATCGAAACAATGGCCCATGTGTGACCATGAGTCTTAGCAAGGACAGTACAAGCCATTCTTATACAGCTAGACAGGTGATTTTCACACTGACAACCTCAGAAACCACAAGGTAGATAGTTAAATCCTTTACTTGGTACCATGGTTACTCTGCACCAAGGGTTGGAAAACAGTTTCTAAATTATTTTGTTGCTAACGAAAGTCAGAGAATGACTGTTTTGAAGAAAATTTAAAGTTAGGTAGAGAGCACAAGGCTGGAAACTGGATAACCTCAGCTAGGTTCCTCAAAAAAAACTGTTGAAAGAGGACAGAAGAAAGGGATGGAGGGAAAAAAAGAGTTGTGTGAAGCAGGCGATGGCTGACACTCTTTACGGGTGACACTCTTTACTGTTTTACTCGTGGGTGCAGAAGAGTATAGATGTCAGAGCATGGGAGCAGAGTATGGCAGGGGTGATTAGAATTAGGGAGGCGATGCTGTACTCACATCCGAGTCGGGACCCTTATCTGCTCCAGGACAGGAGAAGGTGACAGATTCATGGCAGTGCTTGTGCACCACAAAGCGGCAGTCTGTAAAAAAAGAGACAGAGACATACCCGTCAAGGTTTGGATCTGAAAATAAGAGAAATTTCCCGGCACCCACCGCGAGCCATCCCACCACCCCAACCAAGCTCCAGTATCCCTTACATTCTAAGACAGGTGTACATGAAATCTAAAATAACCACTTGTCATTTACATTTTATTTTCATTACACATTTTCTTTTAATTTCTCAGGCATGTTCCTTTGTAGCCAGCGCTTGGTGGGCTTTTCATGACTGACATCGTTCCTTCCCCCGTGGGAGACACTAAAACCATACTTACAGATCTTACAGAACGCGTGACTGTGCCCCCCTGCTCCTTTTTAGGAAAGTAAATTCGCCGTCCCATTTTTCGAGATATTTCCACGACTTCTTTGTTTTTTTGACAGGAATGCCGTCTCCTCCTTCACATCCATCCACCGCTCTCCGGTGTTGTTCCGGATTTGTTCCCGCGGTCGGCACTAATCTCACGATAACTCCCCCCAGACTACAGCAGGTGGCAGATCTCGCGAGGCTACTGACAGCTCAGTTTGGAGAGGCAGAGGATTTTTTTTAAATGATATTATAATACGGCAGATTTACGGGAAAATACTAATACGGGAGGGCGGCGGGAGGGAGGGGTAAAATACGGTAGTTTCCCGGCCAAAACGGGAGACTTGACAGCTATGCAAAGAGGGTGACTGTCAGCTAACAAAGGCATACGAGAACAATGGGCCATTAGCCGGGAGGGGGGGGGGGGGGGCGGAACAGGACAAGCCGAAAGGGGGGGAGGGAGGAAAACCAAATGCGAGT
>JAODKM010000088.1:24235118-24245884 GCA_026780845.1 Petrocephalus sullivani | reverse complement strand
ATCTGGTGAGGCGCCGTCCGGACTCCCTGCCTGCCTTAGGGCAAAGCGACGCTCCTATTTCCCATACTGTAATGCAGATCACAGGTGACACACTTGCTGCTCTATAAAACAATTGCCAAGATCAATGTTTTCCTTAAAATAATTGTAATACAAACAATGCAATTTAAATAAGTTAATTTGTGGACTATAATTTGTGGATAGAAACTATGACTGAAAACCTCTTTGCTAAATGAAAAATTGCACATCTGCACCTGTTGGTATGTAGCAATAAACATTGGGCTGCTATTAATTTCGCTACTGTGTAACAACTAGGCTACATAATCGGCTTGTGTATTTAATCACCACTTGTGTTGATTTTGATACATTGAAGCCAAGCAAATTAATGCAGTGGGTTGAACATCTGCTTTTCACATTTCGTTGAAATGGATATACATGTCAGTATTAGCTCTGATGTCAGTATAATTATAAGGTTAAATTGAATCTGATTTCATTCGTTATTTTAGGGGATTCGGAAAACAAGGATTCCAGTGTCAAGGTAAGGGAAACTACGCCTTTCAGTGTAGCATTACTTAACAATTAATTTTCAAAATGGTCGCCCCTTAAAAGCAATCGTTTTCACAAATTGTTATCTTTGGATGGCTAAACGGATTGCGGTGCATCCGACGTTCCTCGCTCGTCCTCTCAGCCTCTTCCTTGAAATGACCGGATCTATGGGCTTTCGTGCCCCCATGGATGCGCAGCCTGCCCGTCGTTTTGTGGGGGGGGGGGGTGTCAGTTGTCGCATCGCCCACTGCCGAGGTCTTTAAAAGCTGCGGACACGATGCCCGTCTGCAGGTTCGTTTAGCCCGATTGGCGCGGCACTGTATTTATAGCCGCGGCTGCGGTTTCTCAAGACGCCTTTGTGGCAAGGGCGCCGGTTCAGATAGCAACAGCAGAACGGACGTACGGCTCTGTGCAGTACAGCAAGTCACACTCAAGTCCGATCAGTACGATCGCTTAAGTATCCTTACGGCCACACGCTTTGACCTTGTGCCTTACCTATGCAGCAAAAATAATAAAACACAAATTAAATGCCCGATTATCAATTGGAGGGGACGTCCAGCTAGTTTCGCATGACGATCACTGCATTAATATCTAAGACATTAAACTAAGCTCACTAAATACGGACATCGGCAGTGTGAAAGCGGTACGTTGTACTATGACGGAATCTGTCAAAAAAAAATTTCAGTTCCTCCTTTCATTTCTTTCTTTTTCGTCAAATCATAAGTGCATGCGCACGTTATGAGAAAAGTCTCATTTCTAATTAATACGTGAAACTGAGCGTCAGAATCTAATACTGTTTCTCTGTTAGATAACCCTTTTCCCCATTGAATGTGTTACGGATCGGCAGTGTTAACCACCCTGGAATGCCTTGCTATAATATTGTAGGAATGCAAAGCTTTCTCATACGCTAAACTGGTAGTATGAAAACCTATGGCTGCATAAACATGCTCCGCAATTTGAAATGAATTACTGGGACCTACTCATCAGCTGCAATCGTGTGATTGATTGAGTGTCAGCCCTCATGGTCGGAGCGTGTTGATCCTACCTATGGTTCTGGACAGGGCCTTGCGCGTACATCGGCAGGTCGGAACGGCTGCTGGCTGTGCGGGTTTAACGCACAGCTAAGCGAGCGCCTTCTCAGCCAAGCCGAAAGCGAAGGGCAGTGAGGCGAGCGACCAGCCGCTCTCTGCGTCGCGATGCGAAGCACCACTGAGCAGTGTCTGCGAGAAACCCACCCTTTTCCTGTTTTCTCAATAGAAGCGAAGTTGACAGCGAGGTGCGGGGCTTGTTTAGGGGAAGACTTAGGCCCGTCGTTGTATTAAGAGGCCAGTGTAGCGCAGAAGAGGGAACGGAGACCCATGTGTTCCAAATGGCTCTGAGAAGATAAATTGCTTTACCCCCTGGTGGTTCAACCTGACTTAAATACATCATGCAACATTTAATAGTCTGAACAGTTTGCTGGGGTCTCACTTTCACTTTTCTGCCTGATTTAAAAAAAACGATCTCTGATTCTAAAGAAGCTGCACACAATGTTAAGTTTAGAGTGCATGCATGAACGGCTGAAGCACCAACTGTCGTGATTCACAAGCTCTTCTGCCGGATCTTCCATCTACACTCATACATCATTTCAGGAATTGGCCAGTTTGTGATCTGGATTAATTCAAGTTGACTCCATTGCAGCTATAATACACAAACCAGCTTTTAAACACTTGCTTTATGCATGCAATTTTTCTTTATTTTTTTTAAGTTTAATACTATCTTGTGATATAAAATGATTGCAGTTGAGACTTCCTTCAAGTATGCATCTCCATTTATCATAAAAAGTGCAATTCAGAGTATTCATTTGTGCTAGTTTTTTCAAGAATTTGAGTGTGCGAATATTTTTGTTTGTTTGTTTGTTTGTTTTTTGGCTACCTTGCTGTAAATTTGACACCAGAGGAATGCATTTGTGCAGTGGTGTTTGATTTGGTCTGAGTGGTGGGACCTGCTTGTTTTTTGGTATTTGGTCCTGCCAGTGCTATTTCACACCCTTTTATTATGCAGGTCTTTTATTTTTATTTGTGGCTTAATGGGCAGATGCTTCCTCATACGGTGTGGGCTGCACCCACAGTGCACTCACGATGAAGCCCCTCCCCTTTTTTGGTGTACTGCTGATATTAGACATGAACATCCTCTTATGCCCCCGGAACATAACCCTCAATGCTGCGTTAGCATGTAATAATGCAGTTACACAGTTTCTGCTTCCAGGTGTCACTCCGTGTCACCCTGCACTTACGCGCCATTCCTTCACCGCTCTTCTTTCCCAGTTGCAGAAATGATTACTTAAGATTGCTTAACACGACCCGAGTACCATGAATGAGTTCTGAACTGCATGCCGCCTGCAGCACACCTTCTTGAATCTGTGGGAGAAGCCTTCAGTCCACTCTGCCCGCAACACTGTAGAGTTTCCTTTTGCTTGCTTACGAATCTTCTTCTTTTGATTCATCACTGGGCTTTTCAGTGTAAATCTGCATAGGTAGCAAAATATTTTCTTACTCGGGGAGTATAACCGTGTCCTGTAGTCGGTTCAACTGGCTCAGTTTTTTGAGGGCTTCCCACAGTATTTAAATAGACCTTGCCTGTTAGCACGCTACTGCTAACGACTCGTCTCCGGGGCTGTGCCGAGCATTATTCTAGCTGCCCCTAATGGTATTTCACCATATCTTCCAATGGCTTTGACTGCTGATGAAAATGGCCTCTGGCTGAAATCCTGTCATTGCTTATGCAATCAAACTGCACTCATCAAGTGATTTTCTCGTTCGGTGAGTAGGAAACCGGCGCGGCTCCTTTTTAGCTGAGCCTTTTGTCATGTCTCTCCCTGATTGTGCCGTTCCCGATAAAAGCACTTGTAGGAACCGTGTTTGTGGCGCCACGTGTGCGTTTTTGATTTGGCGGGATATCGCATGCCTCGGTCTTGGCTGCGGACCTCGGCGGCTCGCTTTTGCTTCAGACTAGGAACCCACTGGTCTGGTCGGCGTGCCTCTCTCTTCCACACTTCTGTTCTAGGCAGAGCAGTTCTTTTGCACCCTTTTCCAAGCTTTTAATAGGGCCGTGCATTTTAGCCTTCAATGGAAAGGTTGCTGTAATAAAAGTGTGCAAAACTGGATATTATTATAGAGGTGCTCCTGTTAAAAATAATGGATCCAAAATACTGATCCAAGATAATGGATCTGTAATCTCATAGTCATAGGGAGTGGTGCTTAACTGTGTTTTATATTTACAGAAGCATATTTCCCTTGAGGCCCTTCTGCAAGGCCCCTACTCCCAATGATGGCCCCAGGGGTGCGGGACGCTGGCTGGCCCCACGTTCGGACCCCAGCCTTCTCTTGTGCACTGTCTTGGCTAAAAACTTCTGCTAAACAAACAAATGCTCTCCTGCACAAACACGGTGGAGACATCAAGCATGTGCCTCTAAGCCTCCATCTGACAGACTTTGATGTTCTCAGTTAAAAATATAGATTTCCAATTAAGAAAACAAAACGGAAGGCAGCACCGCAGCTGGACGGTTGGATTTATTTGAATTTGTATTGTATTTGTGCATGTGCATGCTGCCTGAATCTGTAAACATATAGATTGTGGTATTTTTCCCAAGAGAACAATGTATGGGACTGCAGATATGAACCAATCATATGTGGAGGTTCGGGCATTTACTTAGCCAATGAAATTGTAAACGTGAAACGAGAGAATGTTGATCCCATGTTTAGTGAGATTAACTTGATGTCTCGTATCGTGCATAATCTGACTACTTTCTGATTAGGCTATATTTGGTAACAAACATAAATTTCTGTTTTTGTTTTCTTCTGGGCAGCTCTGTTACTTTGTAGATTTTGTGTTATAATTGGTATCAGTGACTATCTGAAAAACATACATTTAAGCTGCAATATGCATCTTTTTACGGAAAAAATGTTCTTGATATTTTGAGCAACGCGTAGCTGCATAGCGAAACGTCTAGTTTATATATGTATACTTGAGAAGAGTGTAACTTTCAGACTTTTAAAAATGAGAACTGTATGAGGAATACAGTGTTTCTTTATGGCTCCGTGCATGAAATTTGACACCAGCATTCCTGGGATTTGTGGTCCAAGATATAGTCCGAGATTTCATGCTCAGGCATGTTTGGAGAGATCTGACTCAACGCCTCAGGCCGTGGCATGCAGGAGGGCAAAGCTCTGGGGTGATGCGTTATTCGCCACTCCCTGTTGCATGATGTCAGGCATCTTGCAGCGGGCTTTCCTGAAGGCTGGGGTCTGCACGGGCCCCCGGGAGCTCGTGAGCGGTCACTTCCTCGTCCAGCACCATCAGCTGCCAGCTGTGCCTGCATCCTTCCCGTCCTCGGTGGCTGCGGCCGCAGATAGACAGCAGTGACGGACAGCCGGCCCTCCTAACGCGGCACCCACACATTGTACCCGCGACAGGCTTCTGCGGGGAGCGGCCGCGCTTCACCAGTAAGCGGAGTTAATCGTTTCCCCCGCCGATAACCATGGTAACGGAGAGTATCCGTCAGACGGGCACTGTTGCGCTGGTCCATCCGTATCTGCTTTCATTTCAGACGTCCTCCACTCTCCCCGGCGCTTTAGCGTTTCCCCTGCCTCTAGCATGATGAGAAGGCCCCCCCGGGGGGCAGCGAGGGGAGATCCTCGGTATTCCAGCTCACTCGAGCCGTCAGGTGTGACCTGTCTCCCAGGGGGCCAGGGAGACCCCTTTGATGGCTTGTGATGCAAGGGCCGCTGAGTTGTGCCGGTAGCCTGGTGAGCGGGAAGAGATGATGTGGAAAAGGACCAGAAAATAGCCTGGAAAACATTTGGAACATAATTGGATTGGTCTGGCTTGGGGACCCAGTATGAAATGTCGTCATGGCACCCAAATCTCCAGCGGTGCCCCTGGATGCGTGTCTGGTGCTGAATGCCCTATTGACAGAGGTTGACATGCATTTGAATCAACTTTGCTGACAATATGATGGGGGATCTGAGTCCCTTTGCCTAATTTCCCTACCTTTTTTTACTCACTGCAGCAAAACAAAGTCTCAAAGATTCCTCTGTGAAATGTGGAATCCGTAGAAGGTAAAGAGTTAACCTCCATTTTTGTTCTGAAAGGTGCTCCGATCACACGGGGAGTGTGAAAATGCAAAGGCTGCATCACAGATCTGAAGGTGCACGCCTGCCCTTGTGACTAGCTCAGCGCAGGGACAGCTGCTGGTGCCAAGAGCCCTCGCCGCCTCGCACCGTGGCCAACACAAACTGCAGATCTCGCATGCATTTGGGCTCCAGCTCCAGTGAAACCACAGGGGTCAAAGGTCACCCGTGCCGGCCTTCAAGGAAAGCTTTTCCTGATTCTCATTTAAAGCTTTTCTCTAGGGCTGGATTATGCAATCTACAAATGACCATCACGTGACCATTGTCTTTTAGCTTTTTGTGCTTCCATAAGGCGCTAGGGTGCAGTCTGTATTGTGTGACAAAAATACAAAATTTGACCACCTCAACTTTTAAACTGGTGACGCAGGACCAGTGCTATTGTCTTCCTGATGTCCCTAGATTAGTTAGCTGCAGTTTGGAGAAGGTCTTTCGGGAGTTACTCAAATGGCAAATGATTGGTGGCACGGCAGTCTCCCCTGTGACAGACCATGCCAGACTCCCGGCATATTCTGAAGAGCCGTCGCTGATCCTGCTCTGAGTAAAACCATCGAAAATGACTCCCCCTGTGCTTAATTTGCTTTATAATTAAAGTTTGGAAGTCGGATGGAGGCCCAGAAGACTTCAGACTTCTCCCAAGTATCTTTTCAAAACTCTGCAAGAAAAAAAACACTTCCTTCTGTTATGTTGTTTTTTTTTAATTGCAATCCAAGTCAGATGGGTCAACGTCCACGTTGTCATTTTTGTTGGGTCAAGTTGGACGCATAGACGGCTTTTAGAAAGTACCATTAAAAATTGCATAAAAACAGTCGGTTCCGTTGAGATGCAGCCAGGGTTAGGTAGGAGAAGGTGTGCAGATCCATTCCGGTATGAAAGGGAGCCCCTCCTCATGTCGGGGGGGCACACTTACTTTATGACTTAAAATGACTGGAAGCTTTGTAGGTTTGCTCTTACTGTTAGGCCTCCAAATGAGGTTGTTGATGTTTGTGCCTGTCTGATGGATCAGATGAAGGTGCTCCGTTCCTCAGAAGGAACCTGCTGCCGGTGTATTGAGTTGCCTTCCAGCCTGTGTGCAATTTCTGAAGCTCTGTGGGCCATTATGGTTCTTCCAACAAGCATACTCACTTCCAGAGAGAAGCTGTCAGTGACCTGATCATGTAAAGAGGAAGCTGACACTTGGGTAACTCTCCTGCGGAGCTGGCCCACATGACAGCTATGGAACAGGGAGGGGGACCCTGTTCTGCACAGGGGGTCTGCACATGGTCCCATAATAGTTCCCAACCCATGGAGCTCATCCTCAAAGGGGTGCTGCACACAAATTGCAGGGCTCCTTAGCTTGTGATGGCGGGGGCCATCTGTAAGTTTCAGAACAAAGGGAACCATGAGCAGGAAGTTAACTTTACTGAGGAAATCTGTCTAATGCATTTCTTTTGTGTTTAACTGGCCGGGATGAGTCATCCTCTCCTTAGTAATACGTTTTCAGTTATTTAAGCCCTGTTTTTGGCACAAGTGAGCTATTTTCTCATTATTTTCACTCAGTTTTCACATAATCTGAATGTGAGTACTGTACCATGCTTTTGGCTGCTTTTAATCTAATTCCTGAAGATCCTTTCCTTTCCAGTCGCTGATGTTATTAGTTTTCCTGTTATATTATTAAGTGAATTTAATAGTATAATGTGCAAACATCAGTGGGAAGCAAACGTCTTGAGGTTTTCTAACATGACTTGAGATGTGTTCTGGCTGCAATCGGGATTTGTGATCAGTCGCTGTGTCATGTGGCTTCCTGTTGTAGTATAAAGGAATAGCATGTGGGTCCAAGATGCACTGCTAACTCCTGGGGGCTTTTAGGAACACGCTTCATCACGGCCGGAAATCTGATCTGCAATCATTCCCAGCTTTTAAGCATCCAGAAGGATTTTCTGAACTTACATAAGAACTTATGTAAGATCTGAGAGTGATTCAGAAGGAACAGCCGCTGAAATGCCGTCTCTTGCCATATCTGATGTTTCTTGGTTTTATTTTGTGCTGCGGGAGATTTCACTGTAACGACGTGACCATAGGGGAGGGGCTCTCCGCGTGTAGCATAGTCAGTGCCTCAGTTTGAGCATGTAAACTCTTTGCTCTGTTCGTTTTTGGGAGTCTTGAGACCAAATTATAGATTTGCATACAGAATAATGCTTCACTTTTATTCAGCGTTGTGTTTTGCTACAGAATATGTAATAAAATCCCAATGATGGACTTTGACTACCATTCTTGCATTATAGCCTTATATAACTGTGACACAATTTTGAATTTGGCATTTGGGGGGGGGGGGGTGTTTTACATGACCAGACCATTTACTGAATGTCAGAAGTGATACCAGGTGGGAAGGAAGTTGCCACGATATCAGCAAAGCAAACAGACTAGAACCATGCAGCTGACTGTGGTTTTCCACCTGCTTGAGACCTTCTGCACCCCAGGCACGTTCTGCTCATCGTTTAACCACCCTGCGGGATTTTATTCATGATAAAAACCGTCCTTATAGAAGGCCATAATTTTATATGATGGACATCAAATATCTGCTATGACTCTTATTTCGCTTTATGAAATAGTACCAACTATTGGTATCACTGTGAGTGTGTTTCTTGGACGTCTGGCCTAGTCGATTATCAGATTGAGGCGATTATGGTGGTGGCTTTGATGTTTTTGTGCTGTTTCGAGTGAGCATTTTGCTGACATCTAGATCAGTCCATCTTAGTAGATAATAGTGGGATGCACGTGAACATTGAGATTAGGTGTTGGAGCAGACCAGGGGGGTCAGCGATGTGGAAAGCTGTGACATCCAGGGTGCTCTCGCTGGCTGTGCAGTTCTAATGTGGCCATGCTAATGTCGGGGACTTCCAAGTGAAATGGCAGATTACGATATACGGTTATCTTGAGAATATAAATCTGTAGCCCTTTTAAAGAAGTGAAATTGTTTAGTCACTTTCACATGCCGTTTACCACTGAGTAATAGATAGTATTTATTATCACATTACTCTTCTCAAAAACCACGTTATATGGAGTGGTGGCCCTCGGACGCAGGGATTGTCAACCTGTCCGGACACGCGTGTCTGAGGAATGACATATCCGTGTACTTGGAAAAATCTATCAAGACTATGTTTTTAAGTTCCTTGTCTGTAGCAAAAAAATTGCTTTTTGATCGAAATGTCCGCCCGACTTCACCATTGTACTGACCCCTATTCCGGTATCATTTCTGGCTGGTGGCGACAATCTCTGAGCTCTGAATAACTCTACTGCTATGTACCTGGAAATGAAAAGATATGATCATCTATTTCTAGCTATAAAAACACAATGTTGCTCTTTTTTGGATGACAATTAAATCTTAGGAGCTTCTTGTGTTAGCAAAATGTAAAAAAAAAACACGGCTGCCGAGCGTTCTGGCTCGCTGGCAGGGTTCCTGGCTCGCAGCCTGTAGCTTGTAGCTTACTGGGTGAACCAACAAGGATCGTTCCGGAACTGCTTAAGCTTCAGCCTGGGGCAGCGTCGTCGGCAGCCCGTTAGATTTTACTATGCACGCCAACACAAGCACCAGGAAATGGAATTCCACCACAAATCTTAAATTGGCGCAAACGCATTACCCGGTTTCCAGGGCCGTGTGGGCGAAGTCCCTGTAACCACAGCCCTGTTTGTATGGCTGAGTGAGAGATATACATGTAATCTCAAACAGGTTTGTAGAGTGTATATGATATTCTTCTTCGGAATGTAGCTTCGCGAGGGCCAATTCCCAAAGTGCTTCCTGCGCATGCTCGCAGGAGAGGCGGATGAACTTTAGGCAAGAAATATCAGCTCACAGTTCCTGGCAGCTCTTCTAGGGATGAGGTGGATTTGACTGTGTGCAGGTACAGTCCTGTCCTCCAGGCTGAGGGAGTGCGGTTGAGTAATCGCTCTTGTTGCTGTGTTTGCTTGAGGACTTGGCGGGCTCATGTGTCGGGCCAAGCGGTCCACTTACGTCTGGACGATGTCTCCTGCTGATCAGTGTTAAGAGCAAGACAGCCGGCCCGGATTCAGAGCAGGGAGGCTGTGTTTAAACTATATTAAGTACTCGGTTCTGCACCAAATTTGTCCGGATGTGTTTTTCCACACTTTATACTGTTTAGCTCTGAGCTGCATTTCTGTTTAATGGGGTGTAAATGTTTAGTTAATTATAGGTATATAAAAGCTGTGCTATCTCACCTTTTATTATATGGCGAAGGGGTGAATTCTGTCTGTAGACACATCAGCTACCCATTTGTTTGTTTTATTTTTCACCTTTATTATGTAATAAGAAATGTGAGTTTTTACCCTTTAGCCTCCCAGCTCGTGGCGCTTATGAAGCTTGGCTCTGTGTCCCTCTAAGAACTTATTGTTTTATCACTGCAGAGAAATTGGCCTCTGCTCCAATAACACACAGGTCAAATATCCCCGAAGAGAGACGGCCATAGAGGATGGGCAGCCCTCCCTAAACATCCAGCCGTCGATTTGCAAATCACCTGGAGTCGGTAGCTGTGTGCTTTAATCATCGTGTTGTTATGGCTTTAAGAGGGGCTTTAATCGCCAGGTGAGGAGAGGGCATTCCTTAGCTCGCTTCAGTCGGCCAACATGAAAAGGACAGGAGGGTGAGGGTCTTGGTCCCCCTTGAGAAGAGGCTCTCGCATCTGTGACTGCTGCTTTAACCTCTCATGACTGTAAACAGATGAAGTTGAAGTGCCCCCCCCCCCCCAGAGCACTAAGGCACCTGTGCATAACTTTCCTCACATACAGTGACATCTCACAGTTTGGACGTACGGACATCCGGAAATTTGGGAAAAGTCTGGCGGGCTCCAGGGACCCGCTACACAAACACAGACAGGCCCGATCCCGCCTGTAGCTTTTGATGATGCTGAAAACGCCAGTAAACCTGACCCAATAAGGTCATGCAGCGTAAGGCAACACTATGCAGGCTTGACGTTGATGCTGCGCAGGGTTTTGCTCGTAGAAAGGAGACCGCTGTCTTAGGAGGCCGTTGTCTTAGGAGGCCGCTGTCTTAGGAGGCCG
>JAODKM010000088.1:24173854-24188306 GCA_026780845.1 Petrocephalus sullivani | reverse complement strand
AAGGGGGGATTTATGACAGGGTCTCCTGCTTATTCCCCCCCCCCCCCCCCACACACACACACACACACACACTCACACAAACACCCAATCTACTCTAGAATTCTCACATTGTGTCTGCGTGATTCCGGCTGCTCACCTCTGCGACTTGCCCTTGTCTCAGGAGCCCATCCCCTTTTTAAATCCGTGGGCCACCATCTCCCTCATCATTTCGTTGTTTTTTTTTGAGGGAGCGGTTCATTGAAAAGGGTGGCTTTATGCTCGTTCAGGCAGGCTTCCGAGTCTTACTTTGTTAAGCGAGACTTATTTCGCTGAGTGTTATCATAAGTGCTTCCCTCACCTTTAGTTTCATTAGATCCCCATGGACTGGTGGGGGAAGCGGAGGGGCCCTCATGCTGGAATGCGTGTGTGGCCTCCTCCCTGTCGCTGCTTTTAATCCATCACGCCGTGCCTTATCGCCCAATGTCACACGCAGCGCTGCCTCAGTGCCCCCATGCAGGAATGCTAACATTGAAATGCAGTCGCTTTTCTCCCTCAGAAGGTCATCTTCATCCCTCCTGTCCTCATACCTGTTCATTACTGCTGTGTATTTTAAACCTAAAAGAAAAAACTAGTAATTTCTCATACCAGATTTTGAGCCAGTCACAATATTACATCTGGGCTCTACTGGGCAGTTTTTAGAATGTGACTGACTTTCCTGATTATCGAAGTTCCTTCTCGAGGCTTCATCATATTTATTTTTCTCTCCTCCAGGGCATCTACAGACACTGTCAGACACAATCACCCACGAGGGGCGCTTTGGATACACTGACTTTATGGGCTGGCTGTACCCCAGCCTTGTGCCCTCTAATGCCTGGCATGAGCTCCAGAACCCCCCTAGTGGCCCTTTCTGGGATAAGTGAACTGGAAAACATCAAAAAGCTCGTAATGCCTGAACCAGGATTTGTCAAATATACCTCAGTCTGCCGCGGCCATTTACTTAAATTTCTACCATGATTGGTGACACTGCTCCCTCGTCCTATACGCCTTTGTTTGGTAAACAGTTCTCATCTCTCATTCATTGCTTTGAAGAACAAAAATAAATTTGTCATCGACCTCCAAATGTCACGCACGGTGCATGTCCAGAGTGTGTGATTGATAATGTTTATCATATACAAATGGGTTTACCGCTCGGGTTCTGAGGAGGTAGAGCACGCAAATCAAATTATTGTAGGACTGATGGGTAAACATTTGCATAGCGGCAGGGCTGAGGCTCCCAGAATCCATTTTGTAGCACAGAATGCATTGCAGTTGCTGGCAGGAGATATTTTCGCAAGTCTTGTATGATCTTGTTCGCTCAGGCAATGGCAGACATAATGTCATGTGACCTTCAATGCCACTTGTTTACTTGATCATTTTGGCTAAGGCACTCTGTGAACCACATGACGGAAAACACATGAGAGGTGTGCCCTGTTTTATCTGCATTATGATCTTATTCTCTCTCTTTTTCAGTCAAGGAGGCAAAGAACCTTGTGCCCATGGATCCCAATGGTCTGTCTGATCCTTATGTCAAGTTGAAACTCATCCCAGATCCAAAGAGTGAGAGCAAGCAGAAGACCAAGACAATTAAGTGTTCCCTCAACCCAACATGGAACGAAAACTTCACCTTGTGAGCTTTGTCTTCATAATTGCTCCATCCTGTTGTAGTAAAGAAGTATTGCTGTTTTCCACATGAATGCTTTGCAGCTGAGCTCCTGAGTCTAGTCTCAAGTCTCTCTACCTCTGTTCCTCAGCAATCTGAAGGAGTCTGACAAGGACCGCAGGCTGTCTTTGGAAGTGTGGGACTGGGATCTGACCAGTCGGAATGACTTCATGGGGTCCCTGTCATTTGGGATTTCTGAGCTGCAAAAGCAGGGAGTGAACGGCTGGTAAGGACAGGAAACGGACCGTCTCCGGGATTACCGGCATGCGGGGTGTCTCGGGCCTGATGCCTTCCTGCGCGTCCCACTGCTAGACGCGTCTGTTCTCCAGGAAATTCCCCTGCCGGTCGTATCCCCATGTGGTCCCAGCACGAGTACCGTGCTCCCTGTATGGCGTGCCCAGTTTCCATGCCGATAGATTGTCACCAGAGAGCTCCTTCCTGACACATCGAGTGGTTAATCGGCAAAGTCAACGATCTCACCGAGCGATGTGTCACCGGTTTGCCGCATCTGGCGCCGCCCCGGTCCTTCCTCTCGCCTGGTTTCCCGCCTCCGATTCGCTCCCGTTCACCTTCAGACCTTCTCTTTTCCCCAGAGAGCGCCACGGTGTGTAGTTGCGTGGAACGCCTCTGAAAGAATCCTCTGCTCGAGGCCCCTCTCCATCAAATAATCATTTGAAAGCTTTTCATTATGTTTTGCATAATTTTATTACAGTCTGCAGGCTTCTGCTGAGATGAAGCTAGGTGGAAACCGCGTTTTTAAATCTTACTCCTGGAAGGTTCCTTTGGGAGGGAAAAAAAAAGGCTGATGTAACTCCATAGCTGTTGACCTCAGGAGAGCCTCTATCTAAATACCTAACAGTCACGTACTTTCTAAGTGTGCACTTTTTGTTTTGCTTTGTCAAGGCGCTTAGCTTTCTTCTCCGTGCAAGCCAGAAGATATTAGTAATTAGTGACCCACCCCAATTTAGAGAGATGCTTTTATTTTGCTGGTCATTTTATCATTTTCATGTAATTTGGTTTGCATACGTTTTTTTGCTGATGATGCTCCACTGTTGGGTTTTAATGAGGACCCTAGGTTTGAGGAGCAGCTGGGGAACTGATGCTTTGCTTCACTACACCCTTTGCATACTGGAGGCACATGTGCACACACACACACGCACACACACACACACACACATGCACGCACGCACACATATGCACACATTTGTATTTATATCTTTGTAGAAACCGTCCATTTTTTTCTATGGGCATAAGCCTAATCCTTAATCCCTACCCAGCCCTACCCATATCTATAAGTAACCAAACTAAATACAAGATTTCAAAATAATAGGTTGTCACATTGTGGAGACATTTGGCCCCCTCAATGTAATATGTACATCACACACACATAGATGCAAACACGTGCAGTAGATTTAACTGTGGCTGGTCGAGCAGCAGGCCATGGGTCTACAGGGGAGGACCTGGCCCCAAGCGGCAGGGTGAACCCCCTTTACTTACAGTGCTCCATGCATGTAACGTTAGGTGTCATTTTTAAACTCTGCTCTAAATTCCAAAATGATTGTGTTCGGTCACTGTGGTACTAACCCAATGGCCTAGCAGAGAGATATTGGGGTGATGGAGGGCACAACATTATTTAAATACCCCTGTACCCTAACCCTCCATCCTTCAGCAAAATATGGCACAAGTAAAATGTTAATTAAATGTACAGTAAGTCCAGTTAATGCAGATTAATAATTTAATGCTATTTAAGCTTATTTTTTTCAATTATTGATATGAATTGTCTTTAATCCTCTCCAAATGGTTGGTGTTCTTGGACCATCAGCATAAGTGCCTGTTATATTAGAAGAGCCAAGCTTTACAGCCTTTGTTGGGTTTCAGGGATTAGAGCTGCCATCCGCTATTCCGTCATGCAGCCGCTTGAATGCGTTGGCCAATTAACACTCCTCTCCTATTCATATCGATTCCTGAATTACTGTCATTGCAAAAGCAATCAATTGCAATGCAGACAGCCAGGCAGAATGGGAGTCCAGTATTTACAGTGTGTAATGGGCACGTCGATGGAGCTCTCGCTGTATAAACAGGCCTCGTCCTGGAGGAGGCGCTCTTCCACTTATTTTCCTGGGTATCACATGTGCAAATCAGGCTGGCTTGTAAAGTAGCTGTAATTTGTAACTCCACCAATACGCTTGGCAAGTTTTGTGGGTTGACTTTTCTTTTTTTTCTTTTTGCATGTTTTATTTTATGGGCTGGTGATGTGTGACTCTCAGGATCACTAAATGGAGTTACCACAAAGTTTTGAATTCACCATGTTTCACGTCCGAAACAGGCTCCAGTGGCTGGTTAGCTGCCTAGCTCTGTGTCCTCTCCCTGGCTGCACACGTGCTTGTGGAGTTTGCACGTCCCCCCCCCCCCTCGTGTCGCTCAGGTTTCCATTCTCCTCCCGCTGGTCAAAGACATGCAGTTAGGCTGATTGGGATCTTTAAATTGCTCGTCAAGTGATTCTGTGTGAGTGTCTGTGGGTGTGTGGCCTGTGATGGACTGGCCTCCCGTCCAGGCCGTACCCCAGATTTTCACCCTGTACTGAAGGGACACTCCTGCAAAGACGGATGAATGAATCGCACTGCAGCTGCAGGGATGGGAGTCTGCGATTCCCACTGCCTTTTCTTTTTTGCTCTGCCTAATTATTACTTATCCTTAAAGCACCGAGGAAGTAGAGCACTTTACTGCACTGTATACCGTCTCCTTGCATCTCGCCATGCAATAAGGCCAGGCCAGACATCCTGAATAGACCGGCAGCGGGGGCCGCCTGCGGTTGCATCCGGGGAGCCACCGATTGACGGCTCGTGGTCAGCGTGTTATCAGGCCAGCCACGCTCTCTGCTCCCCCCCGATAAAAGGTGTTATCAGCGCCGAGTGGAAATCCGGGACCGCTCTGACCTCATGTAATTTGGCACGCCCGGCGTGGGGCTTAAGAAGACACCCGCATTTAGATAAACTCCGGTGGCGTCTTTAATTCCGAGCGCAGAGAGCGCGGCTTATTGGATAATGGCTGGTAAAAGGGGCCATCGCTCCGAGGCTCTGATGTCTACACGGCGTCCGCATGTTGCTGGCTCAGCTTAAGGTCAGAGCGACAATAACAGGCATGCAGCAGCAGCAGTTAACCTTAAAGAAATTGGATTACTTCAGTCTAACCTGTTTATCACCGCTCTGTCTATATGTGTGTGTCAACGAGAGTGTGAGGGCAGAACAGGCGTAGAGAGCATTACGTATAATATTCCGATTTGCAGTAGGCACTCATCTGCCAAAACTATAGGCAGTTGGTGAAAAACAAATATGAAGGATGGGCCACGTACGGGTATAAATACACGTTAAGCATTGCCGTTTAATCTCCCGTCCTCGTTTGCATGGTGATCCCCTAACAGTGGACCCCCCACCCTCCCACAGGTTCAAACTGCTCAGCCAGGAGGAAGGAGAGTACTTCAACGTGCCAGTCCCACCCGAGGGAGAAGAAGGCAACGAGGAGCTCAGGCAGAAGTTTGAGGTGAGTCCGGCGACGGCCACCTGACCACAGGTCGTCGTGGTAACCCTTGTTTTCCGACATTGCATCATTTGGTACCAGCCTGTATGCTTACATCAGGGGGCAGAAGTTAAATCAGATACCTGGCTCACTCTACACTTTGGGTTATATGCACAATGCTGTATTTCTCTGACAATTCTGCTGCAGCTTTAATAATTAAAACGCCTTGGTGAAAGTGTGTCCAATAAGTGACTTTGTTCGGCATCGACTATTTTTTTTATTCTTGTCAGTGTTTTCTACAACACAATAGCTTAGATTAGCTGGAAGCCATAATGAACTGAATGAAACATCTGCTGTGCTACACGATCAGATGAAGTCTAGCATGAAGTCAAGGAAGGCATTAAGCTAATTAAGCCGTCGGCATGGCAATCGCTGGATCAGCTGGGAGCTTTCGTGATGGATTCCGAGGAAGCCGGCAGGAATGGCTGCCTTCCACGTCTGTGGTCAGCGTAGCGGGAGGCCCGCCCCAAATAGTGATACTTGGACGCCTTCAGAGGTGCTCAGAGGAAGGATTCTTCGCTGTCTTCGTATAAATGCTGGTTTTAACCGCAGCCGTTACTGCTTTGATGGCAACCACACTTCTGTTTCATAATTTTAAAATTGCATCCAGTCGTCATGTTTAGTGAGTGGCAAGGAAGTGTGAAATTTCACTAGAGTTCAGGCTTTTCAGAATAAATGTTCTGCCCTCCTTCTGTCCCCTGATGCAGCTGCTGTTTATAATCCCCACTTTCTGTAGCATATAGTGCGGATAGGGTACGGATGGCTTGTGCTGCAAGGGTCCACAGTGGCACATGGGTTATGAGAGAGAAGCCCTCAGGCCCACAGAACCACGCCTTTCTGAAATCCACATTCATTGGAGCAATTCCTCCACATCTTTTTTGGATAATCAAATACGCCTTTTAGGAATGATAATTTTTGTGGGAACGCAACCGGGGCAGTGTTGTGAGGGAAGCAAATCTGCTATCGCAGCAGCTCAATGTAGATTCCAGGTTGAGGGTTTTTGAGTAGCCTATAAGGCAATTCGGTATACAGGCATCTCCGAACTTTCTGCCTCGACTGCGAATCCGCGGCCAGGTCGAAGGTCAGAGGTGAGCCCAGATGGCTGGACCTCAGCGCTGACTGCTCGCCGTTATTTGATTAGTCATCATCGGAGCAGCAGTGCACATGGCCTCCCTCCTCCAATCCTGTTCCGCCGGATTATCGTACTGTAGGTATCGATGGAAGGATCTCCCAAAATCATGCTTACACACACAGGATTTCCCCCTGAAGTTGCTGTCAGGTACTCAGCCTGTCCTTGTGGAGTATCTTTGCACTCTTATGAGCAGTGAGATAGCCCCACTACTCCCCTCCCCCCAGATTTGCCAAGGCGATGAAGCAGTCCCGCGCGGACGCTGTACCTTGAGAGGTAAGGAAGTGGTCTGATGGCTGCCGGCTCCCCTCAGGGCGCCCCAAGGTGGCGTTCTCATTTCAGAACCTAGTTCCTCCAGTTTTGCTGTCGCCTTCAGGTAGATGAATGCAGAGCTCCTCCACGAATGAGGCAATAGGCAACAGGTGTCCGGAAAGCTCCGGGCGAGTCTTCCACAGTGAACTTGGACCAGCTAATTGACTTCATTTCAGCTAAAGTGTATAGCTATTGGGCCAGGAGACTTTTCGAGATGCTGGAGAGAAGTTTGATAATGAAAAGCCTAGCTTGTCAGAAATGCGTCACGTGAGGGATGCTATTGTAGCATGTTACCAACCCCCCACCATTAAATGAGACGTGTAAAAGATGTGCCCTTTCCCCTTGGCAGTTTAACCCGGAAAGTGGCCCAACAAGCCTGCCAGTCAATGCCTGTTAATATCGTGTAACCCTGCTCTTTTCGTGGCTGGTGGAAATCGATAGGCCTGACCTTTGCAGCTGCCCAGCCTCCCCATCAGGGCGTGCGGGTGATGCTTCCTGACGCCCTTTGCTCGGAGATCATATCGAGGGTTGGCGGCCTGGCTGCTTCAGCGCTAATGTCGAACCACCAGCTGGAAGGTGAAGACGTCTTACCACCGGAACAGGCTGACTCGAGCGCCGACTCCGGAGGTGTCCTGTCAGGTGGCGCCACTCAATCGCTAGAAAGGAAGGGGGAGTGTCAAGCCGTACCGCGAGGAAGCAGATATAAAAGAGGACCAGTTATGTGGAGGGAAGCTGGCACACTCTGCTGACTCTAGAACGTTCTCCCTGGGACAACCTCCGGGGGGCCTGGCCAAAGAAAGTCAGAGAGGAGCAATCTTTTGGAGATTCAGAAGCTGCTTTTTCCAGGAGAGTGTAGACATGCTAGACCAAGTCTTCATCTTTAAGTGCTAAATGTACAGACGTGTTGTCAGGTCAGTGCTGTAGCAACCTAATTGGTGAAGAACTTAGTGGAGCGCGAATCCCAGGATATTCACCTCTGGCAGGACCGTGGAAACTGCCCATTGTTTATATACATGCTTCACCCAGAGCACGCTCTCATGAGATAACTGAGTCTCCATAGTGTGACGTAACTTTTATTTAGTTTTTTTTTTCAATAAGAATATAACCTAATAGTACACTTCTGGCCCAGACAGGCCGGAATGTGTCCATCTGTCTTGCAAGGGTTTGTCCTCACTGCACTTTTCGAAATGGCCGAGCTTCTGGACAGCTGCAAGGGCGCTCACTCGTGAAACCCCAGCTGAGGCAGGGAGTACCATAGCATTGGCTTGGATGTAACCCAGAGACCTTCTTAGCTCAGGCTGAAGGTAACTGCCAAGCTCGCCCAGTGTTCTCTGTCCATGCCTCCATTTGGAGCTTGTAGCTATACTGTAGACCACGAGGCCCGAGGTGACGTGTGCCCCCTAGAGGAATCCGGGTGAACCCTGTGAGCTGTAGCCAGCTACAGTATGTGAGGAAGAGGTACTGGATGGTTTGACATCTGATGCAATTCAGTCCTAAAGTGATACTTCTCAACACGGTTTCTTCAAGGAACAAAACTTTCCTGCTTATCCGTTATCGGGCTTGTAACATTTCAACATTGTCCCTCAGACCAGTTTTATAATATCAGAACTGATTTATTTTTAGATTTTCCTTCTTCCCAATTATATTATGAATAACAGTACGAAACAATCAATTGGCTGACAACGTGGGATGCGTACAAAGAATTGCGTCACGTCACTGTAATACGACGATTCTTTTTTCTACGCTTCTGAATAAGCAGTAAGCCCAGTGATAAGGAACTTTCTACACACCATGGGCTATTGTTATATTTGAGCAGACGCGAGCAGATAGGAAATCTCTTCTGTGCAGTGGGTGAGGAGGCAGATTGCAGAGCCAGAGATCAGGGAGGGTTTTTGGGGCCTTCCCCCCCCCCCCAAGTCCTCATTAATTCTTCCCATCAGATGGCATTTCCCCCGTGGCTGCTTCTCTTGTCCTACCCCTTGCAGGTGACCTTGAGTCTGGGCGAGTGTGCGAGCGCGTGGACGCGTGTCCGCACATGTCCGAGGGCCTCGCTTTTGGGGGCAGAAATGAAACTCGGCATTCCAGCGACAGCTCGCCCAGGGTGGGTCCAGGAGAAAGGCGCAGAGAGACGCCGAAATGTATCCATAGGAAGCAGGTTAATGGGATTTTATGCTAGATCGAGCCCCATTGCTGCTTCTGCCTGCCGATATGAATCGCTGGGAGAGGCACGTGAGATCGCTCAACCCATGGAGTTAGAGGGCTGTATCATGGGTGGCGTGGGGGGGGGGGGCTAAGCTTGCTCTCTTCATGGGGGGAGCAGCAGGGAGGATATGCCTCTGCCAGGAGCCTTAATGAACGCAGATTAATCGGAGCACGGCTCCATCACGGCTTGTGTCCTGGGGCCGGCCAGACGGGGCCATGAGCCGCCTGCCAGCCATTAAGCGTCCTCCCTGGGAGAGTGTGAAAATCCGCCTGGCTGGCTGCTCCTCACAGCCCCCGCCCGCCCCGCCGGTGTTTCCCCGCTGCTAAAATAGCCCTCGATCAGCTGCTCTGTTGGGGATCTGCCGGCAAAAGGATCCTGTCCTTGCTTTTGTTCATCATTTTGCCATTTCTCAGCTTTTGTTCAAAGTCGTACCTCCGATCTAGCGGAGGCTTCCCTCGCGACGCCGGTCACCATCGACACGGCGCCGTTAGTGACGGTTTCGCGTACATTTCCCGCCTGACTTTGTACCTGTAAGTGCCTTTGTTTACACGGGATGGGAGCTGTAAGGATGGACCCGCTGAGTATGTTAATCACACCCAGAGCCTCGTTACCCTCCTGACAGCAGGCTTCCACACAGCGCTTGGTTTACACCGACCGATCTTGTCTTCCTCTCCCCACAGAGAGCGAAAATTGGCCCGGGCACGAAGAACACGGATAGTTCCTCTACCAATGCCGTGCCCAAATGTGACAAGAACGGCAACCGGGACCGCATCAAGCTGTCTGACTTCAACTTCCTCATGGTGCTGGGCAAAGGCAGCTTCGGCAAGGTAGAGTGGGGGGCACTGCGTCGTGCTCGGGGCTGTCAGAGGGCCGCCCATCTGTTGGGCTGCTTGGTCACTTTCCCAAGTTGGTGGTGCGTGGTGAAGATCGAGCAAGAGAGAAGCTTGAATAGACCTAGAAGGGGGTATTGATGCAGCGGGGGGGGGTGGGGGGTGCAGAAAAGTAAGTACCGATTCCAACCCGCCAGGTTCTGGGCACAAGCAGTTTCCATAGCAACTCACATTTCGAATAATATTGATATGTTGATGCAAACTGGCAGAGCTTCATTAAGCTCGTTAGTCGTCGTCTTGGTTGACACCATCACCCTGGCAACGGGGAAGACATTCCTTTCCACCAATTGACATCTAGGCTGGAGGGATTTAGCTTGCGATGTGTCCCAAGGCAGAGATGTGGGCAGCCACAGTGCCAGTCTCTACGGAGGGACAGGGTAGCCGATAGGCGATGTATCAAGAAAGCTGCAAGGTGTCCTCGGTGTCACTGGGTATGCGTTCGAAAAGCTGTTTAATTCTGTGAGCATTTCAGGAATCCATCAGCCCTTTGCATATTACTCTATGTGAGTGCCAGTGTTCTCTAGCTACTTTGACAGAAGCAGCTTCATTAAGAGCTTCAGCATCTTACAGGGAAGCTCATTTGCACAGTGCAAATGAGCAGACTGAGTCAGTCTTATTGTAGGCCTATGATAAGAAGATCCAAGCACTTGGAAAACAGGGTGGTAGAAGAGGACACCAGGCTGCCGGGTGGAATTCTGGTAGAATGTCGTCTACATGGTCAAGATGGGCTTGAAGGCACTTAATAACAGTGAAGTCGTTGTTTTATGTGTAACGGTGAATGTGCATTTACCTTTTCTGCAGCCTGATAAAGATTTGTTCTTGCTAGGTGGTGAGGTCTTCACACTTGTTTGCCCCCAGCCTGGAGTGCTCAGCCGGCTATGCATCAGACTCTCCCTGGCTGTTTTTGAAAACACTTATGACAGAAAACACTTAACACTGCATAAGCGTGTTAAAGATTTCATGTGTATGAGGATTGTCTACTTCCTACCTTCACTGTTAGTTTTTCAGAAAAGCTGAAGCATGATATACATGGAAAAAATTGAGACCACGATTCATTTTTAAATCCTGATTTAATCCTGGTTCTCAGAGTTCACAAGACAGCAGTGCACAAGAACAAGGTGAAGCAGGAGACAGACAATGGCCAGAAACCAGCCAGGTAGAGGGGGGAAGTGACTTTCTAATGCCAGACATGACCATTAACTTATCTGGCTGTGCTGGATGACCTCGAGTGGCCTTCAGAAAGAATGGGAAACATTAAGTGGTGTGAAGTGCCTTGCTAGGACAGTTCATAACAGGATCCTAGAAGCAGGACTGAAGGACCATAAAGCAAGGAAGAAGCCCTTCATCAATGAGAAACTGGGAGAACTGCAGTTTGCAAGAACATGTATATTTTACACACGTGACTCTCTGGTGTGGCGTGTGTTAACCATCGCCCGTGCAGTCACACGCAGGCTAGTGCAGACAGCTGTGTGTTACTATATACTGCCTTTCATCTTGCCACATTTTGCCTTCGTGACCCTCTGCTGTGGCGTGTGTTCACCATCGCCCGTTCAGTCACACGCAGGCTAGTGCAGACAGCTGTGTGTTACTATATACTGCCTTTCATCTTGCCACATTTTGCCTTCATGACCCTCTGCTGTGGCGTGTGTTCACCATCGCCCGTGCAGTCACACGCAGGCTAGTGCAGACAGCTGTGTGTTACTATATACTGCCTTTCATCCTGCCACATTTGTGACCCTCTGGTGTGGCGTGTGTTCCCCATCGCCCGTGCAGCTGTGTGTTACTGTTCCTATATATGGTTCTGTCGCTGCGGGTTTAATGTTGCTCGGGCCTAAATCTCTGCGTGTTTTTGTGGTGTGGGGGTGACGTGTTGAGACAGACCTGTCCCTAGTCAAGATTTGCTAGACTGCTCTCTGGCACTTCCAGGGTCTCCTCTCCCTCCTCTGTACCCAATCTCAGCTGACTGCGGCTAGGAGGACAATGGAAATCTGCTTTCCTCTCACTCAGTTACTCTATCTTTCCATCGTTTTTGATGTTGGAATTTGTCCCCAGCATGCTGTAGCCAATCGTTTTATCTTCATACCACAATATCCAAAACCGAGCATAACAATATTATGAATCATGTGTTAGTCACCATAAGGAAATGATGGATGAATTGATCTATGGGTAGATCACATTGCGGTCTGTTTTTATCAGATATTTAATGATCAGCATGGTGCTGAAAGGGCTGCTATGCTTCAAACAAGGTTTCAGTTAACAATTTATCATCAAAGCCTCCTATCCCGGCCATTTTTCCCACTAATTCTGCTTACTCTGACTGGGTACAAAAGCATATCTCTGTCAACAACAAATGGATGTTGTACCCGGACTCCTGCGTTAAGTAATGTAACGTGTCACCTTGTGAGTGTAGATAAGAGAAACAGCTGCCTGACGTTGTGTGAGATAAGCCTTTCGCGAGTGTATGCAGCTCCGTGGCGGGCAGGCTCTTAGCCTGCAGGTCACCAGTGAGTCACAGCTGTGCAGGCGTGCCTGGGTCTCTGCACATTCGATTTATTTATTTATTTATTTATTTATTTATTTATTTAGGGGGGTCTTTGTTCCTTTCCCATCTGCAGAGAGGATGTGCTTGTTTTCAGCTCTTCAGCCTCCATGCTGACCACTGTCTTTCCATCTATGCTCTTTATAATGGGCACTGTGGTACCAACCCATCCATCCATTCATTCATTGTAACCACTTATCCAGTTCAGGATTGCTGGGGGTCCTGGGACCATGGGTACAAGGCAGGGTACTCCCCAGAATGGGGCGTCAGCCCGTCTTAGAGCACACTCTCACACCAGACACTTACACTTACACGTGCACACCTGTGGGCAATTTGACAACTCCAATTAACCTCGGCTTATTTTTGGATTGTCGTGGGGGAAGCTGCAGTACCCCGAGGAAACCCCATGATGATATGGGGCCCCAGATGTGTGAAGCAATAGTGCTAACCACTGCACCACCATGCCGCCCCCACTGTGGTACCTTAACGCCTAAGCAATGTTTCAGCACCCTGAATGTACAGCAGGTCATAACTCCCAAAGCCGTTGGGATAGGTACTGGTAGGGTTTAGCTGGTTTTATGTTATTTTCTCCCTAACCTCTGAGCCAGTACCCTTAGTTTGGGTTGTGGGTAAGGCATCACCATAATTCTACATACATTTCCCGTTGTGAGCTTCTGAACACGACCATCCCTTTCTCTCGGTGTCTCCTCCCTTCTAACCCCCCTCCCAGGTGATGCTGGCTGAGAGAAAGGGCACCGACGAGCTTTATGCCATCAAGATCCTGAAGAAGGATGTGGTCATACAGGACGATGACGTGGAGTGCACCATGGTAGAGAAGAGAGTCCTTGCTCTGTCAGGGAAGCCCCCCTTCCTCACTCAGCTGCACTCCTGCTTCCAGACTATGGTACGCTCTACAGTCCACACCCACCCCTGTTGGCATGCCAAGCCCCTCCCCCTCCATAGCCCACCACCGATAATGATGACATTCTGAATATATCCTGTCAGCCGATATGATGTGTGCGGTATTCCAGCTGCAGGGCCCAGCGTTTAATTGGACCATGTTTTTCTCAGTTTGCCACTCCGATTGGTCTGCAGAAACATCAGAATTAGCTCTGCTCGGGGTAGGGGTGGGAAATGCTGTCTCTCTTTGGGTGGAGGAGGGGGGGAGCGAGGCTGTGCTTTATCTCCACAGGCCTGCTGGATCGAGAAGAGTTAGCAAAGTCACTTTTATTTTTTACATTTAACGCTCAACAAATCTTCAAAGGACGTGCCGCGACTCGTGCCGAGGGGAGCGAGCGCGTGATGGAGTGAGCTCTGAATGCGAACAGATGCTCTAGACGTTCATTTGTCGTTTTATGAAAAGATGACGAGGGTGGCTCACCCATCACGCCCTCTCGGAGGGAAGGCACCCTTTCTGGGCATCCATCGCCATTGAAGGCCTGACGATATTCCAGTCTCACGCTCGATTCAGACACTCAGATGTATACGGAATGCGATTAACATTTGACTTGGTGGAATAAGTATGATTTTCAGCCTACAAATGTGTGGCTTTCCTTCACAGAGCCTAAGTAGTCACCGTTAGTTTATGGAAAAGGCTCAGTGATCACTTTTGGACATGCTAGAGGTGTCAGAGCCTGCTGTACCTGAGAGTCCTGTGAAAACAAGCCTGTGTTTTACCATTTGGGGATTCCCGGGTACTATCACGCAATGTTATTGGCCACCGCCTCTGCTTACATCACCCAGCAAGCCTCTGTGATAGGTCAGAACAGGAGTCCACCTCTAGGAATCGCCGGGAAGGAGATTAAGCCTTTACATTCCCTTAGCCGCTCACTCTGGTACCTGACTTTCATTGGTGGTTGTCTGCAGTTGCTGATTTGCATTCGCAGGTGCTTCTAAAGACCACAGAGCAACCAGGGAGCTGCCATAGAATGAAAAGTGACCTTGAGTGCTCATTTTGCATATTCCGCTTACTACATACTAAACAAGCATGTGACCGTGGATGCACCCTTTGGGTATTTTTGTGGGGGACCTTCATCATCCTGCTGGTGTCTGCCCCACCAACCTCGGCCCCCCCCCCCCCCCCCCCGGCGCCCCCCCCCCCCACCCCCCGGGCGCCCCTGCCCGC
>JAODKM010000088.1:24143350-24157838 GCA_026780845.1 Petrocephalus sullivani | reverse complement strand
GGTTTGTGGGGGGGGGGGGCCCGCGCGCTGTCCTCCACCCCCCCCCAACCCCCGCGCCAGCCCCCCCGTCACCTCACACCGCCGCCCCCCCCCCCCCCCCCCCCCCCCCCCCCCGGCCCGGTTTCCGCATCGCACCCTGCCTTGCATTGCCTGACCCACCCACCACACGCCTCTCTCCCTCTTCTCTCCCCCCACAGTGTGGCCGCGACGCTGAGAACTTTGACCGCTTTTTCACCCGCCATCCTCCAGTGTTAACCCCGCCTGACCAGGAGGTCATCATGAACCTTGACCAAGCCGATTTTGAAGGCTTTTCCTATATGAACCCCTTTTATAGTGACACACCAGCCAAGAGTTAAGGACCATATGAGATGCTAATCCCTTCAGCTCCTTGATGCATTACCTATATTTACGGTACTCTTTACCTTATCTGTTTATATATATGTACTGTGCTGTGCTGTATATGTATATAAACACAGCCCCATTTAAGAGCTTATGGGATTGAATCTGTCTGTGTTAATTCCCATGAATGACTTACCCTGGTGTGGGACCAACATTGTACTTCCCGTCTACATTCCATTGTCAAGCAAATTTTATAATCAGAGATTATCCATGGTGGTTGTGTCCGTTTTAGCCCTCAACCCTGGAAATTCCAGAGCTTCTTCCATGACCAATCCATCCCAGCTCTCCGTCTGACATTACGTCTGCCGACAGCATCGCACCTTCCCAGCAGCACTTCCATAAACATTGTGTTCCACCAGACTCTCATCCTGACAGAACTTCCTTCCACTGATGGAGATATTGAGCTGGAGCGTGGAGAGAGCCGTCGGTTTCAGGATGAACGGACGACTCTGCGGGTTTCCCTTCCATGTTTGCATTTTGAGCCCACATCTAACATCAGATTTTTTTTTTCCTTTGGTAACTAAGTGAAATATGTTCCAGGCAAATTCCAGATTCCTAAGGAAATTAAAATGGAAAGTGTAAGTTAAATTTGCATAAGCTTCTGTCAGTGAGATTCTTAATTAACACAAGCTATAAAAGTATGCAGAAATGTGGTAGTTCTAACAGTCAATGATAAATTGTCTTTTTTTTTGTTTTGTCCCCCCCCAAGCATGAGGAGATTGTTTACATGATTAATTGGTTCAGCAGTTTCTTGTTCTGAAATTAGTGCTTTCATTGTGGTTCTGTTTATTGACGCTCCAATACCAACCTCCATACCAAGACAGCCTCTTTCACTGGGGGGGTCATAGATGTGATACCCGTCTCCTGTGGCTTCCTAGAGCACTGTTTCTCAATCTGGTCCTAGCTCCCCCCCAGACAATCCATGTTTTAGCTGAGAGGAAGCAAAAATGTGGTCCGTCTGGGGGTTGCCGAGGACTGGGTTGGGAAACACTGCCTTAGCAATGCATGAGCAAAGGTGTGTCAATAGCGAGGAGCTGGTGAGAGCAGGGAGTGAGCCTTCTGCCTGCCGCCAGCCACCTTGGTAAACAAAACAGTGACATGTAACAATGCATTATGGCTTTTCTTGTTCTTTTTGGTGACGGGAGACAGGCTGTGCCAGATGCATGCTTATTTTGAGAGAGCAAGAGCAGATTTCTCCTCCAACACTGTGTCTGGCCTTTACCTGTATGTGCAAAAGCCCAGCCTTGACATCACTGCCACGACCACTGTAAGCTCTTACTCGTGCAGATAACGCCGTCTCTGTACTGTTATGCATTTCTGACTCATCCGTGATGCAAGCTCAGGGTTTCACTCTACCATGGGATATGTAGAACTCAAAGTTCTTGGGGAAAATATGGCTCCTCTGAAAACACAAATGTCTGCGATCCGGATCCACCTGGAGACGCACAGGAGGCTTCTCCCGAGCGTCTGAGACGGGGTACTGCGCCAAAAGGTCATGTTTGATTCAAACTGTCTCATATGCTCGCAAACGGACAAACAGACGAATGGAGCCGGGGCATGTCGGCTGAGTAATTGGGTTAGTAATTGGGTTAGTAATTGGGTTAGTAATTGGGTAGCACAGCCAGTCTCCATTCTCCAAACGGAAGCTAATCTGGGCCTGACAGTACAGAGCAGACTCTGCTGTGCCGGTCGTGGATTTCGGTTGCTTTGACGCGGGTGGTGTCCGGGCAGGGAAGCTGATCGTTTCCACTGGAGCTTGTGCCAACCTGCGAGACACAGAGATAGCTCCAACAACGGGAAAGACCAGCCCGTCAGCTGAAGCCGCTGAGATTGCCTCACACATCTTAGAATTAACTTCAGTGTCTGTAATGTTGTAGGTAGAGTTGAAGAAGTTATATAGCTACCAGTGATTCAGATTTTACCCACAATGTTCAACTGGGGTAGCGTTCTTCAGATGGAAAATTTTATATTTAATATATTATATTATATATTTTACGCACACACACACACACACACATATATATATATATATATATAAAATGTGTATAAATTGGAGAATGGGCCTGATAATTCATATTAAAATCTTAGAAACTTATTTCCATCCATAAATTAATATGAAATGTATAATTTCTGCCAAAATCAGTCAGTGGTTAAATATAAACCTTTATTATTTTTGTAAGTGTCTCAAAAAAGGGAGTATACATGCATCGAAATGTGTATTTTTAAAGTGTCAAATTGTACACGATAAATGTACTTAACAATGTGGTTGGGTTTTATGTCTGTGAGCCTTACAGTATTGTAATAATAATAATAATAATTACATTATTGTGTGTCTTTTCTAAACAGAGGGTGCAAGCAGGGTTTTGCATTAAAAGCATATTAATAATTTTGCATGTGGACTCTTTGCTGAAAAATGTGATTATTAGGGGTTTAGACTAATTCTATCGCTATATTCACTAACTCAGATGTTGTTAATGTACAAAGTATTTTCCGAAAACAATAAAACATCGATGAACGCACATTGTAGCTTTCTAGTGGAATCTAATGGGACCCTAAAGAGATTCAGTTGAATCATAGGTGGATGTTATGTGATCAGGTTCCAGCTTCCAGCCAGGATATAAACATGATTCCTTCACCTTATTCTGGAGTACAGTCTGCCTTCATCATATTCTGGAATACAGTCTACCTTCACCTTACTCTGGAGTACAGTCTGCCTTCACCTTTCTGTGGAGTACGGTCTGTCATCTGGGATTAGAACCCATGAACTGTTCATAATCCTTAAGATCAACAGTGCCAGCCTCAAGTTGAATGGATATTATAATAAAACTCATTATAAAGTATTTTTGTTACATAGTATTGCAGTTTAGCAACAGAACCCAGGAGATGCAAAAGAGGAGCAGATGTTTTCTGGTCTTGAGATCAGACAGTCCCTAGGTTAAGAACATCCCAGTTAGGACCACTCTTTCTTACAAATGGACAGCCATAAAGCCTATTATATTAAATACAATGGTTTGTGATAACGAGCACATGCACTACTTTGTAACACTCAAGGAAACATCGCAAAGCTGACGGCATTGTGGCTCATCAGCTTGAGGTACAGTACCATACGTAGTTACTTTTATTATTACTATATCATTATTATTATGCACTGTATTATTTTTTCAACTTGGCTGCAAATTCAATCTAAAGATAGACTTAGGAGAGGGATCTCATTCGTAACCTGGGGACTGCCTGTATAGGGCGTAAAGATGCCCAACTGCGATCAAGAATCAGGGAGCCCCAGAAGTGGATGACGCACACATTGTGCTGGACACTTTGCTCTTTGGGGTACCCTAAATAGTCCACTCTTCCCTAAGTAGTGCGCTACGCAGTGTATCTGCCATTTTGAGGTGCTGTTTAAATTCTCAAAGGCAAATCTGGCTCACTATGTAATGCACTGTAAAATACCCACCATGCACTGCAAACTGTAGTGTACAGACAATGTAAACAAGCATGCTCCCTATATACCATAATGCAATGTGAATGTGACGTCTGTTGTTAACTGATCGCGTGTAATACAAACAAGATGGCGCGAGAGGGCAACTTTGTACGCAGTTTTTTTTATTACTATTTTAAAAGTAACTGCTATGAGCAATCTGTGAAAAGATTAAGTTGACATTTCAGTTTCAAATAATAAATAGTAATGAAATAAAAACTAAATGAAATGACAGGCTCTCGCATCCATATTCAGTTTATCTTTTTTTTTCCGTTTACGTTGTTGCTGTATTTTGTTACTCGCAAATGTCAGCTGTCAGGGTTGCTAGGATACCAACACAGAGCATCTTGGAACGTGGTGTCCGTATTCGTCGTCTTTTTCTCCACTGACTAATTCCCTATACAGTGAATTACACAGATTTTTCTATATAGTGAATAGTAAGTGAACCATTTCTGAGGCCACTCTTGGGGGTGGCTGGGCTTTGCATAGTTGCCAATTCTTTTGCCTCAGTGTCCGTGTGACATCACATGGCTTCCTGTGACATCAGACTGAGAATTAAAGAAAAAAAAAGCTAAATTATTACTCTTTGTTTAGAAGTAAATGGCTGTGCAAGGAAGCCACCCTCATTTTTAATATTATAACTGTAATTATGATTAGTGTTAATATTGGTATTATGAGTATTACAAGTATTATTCTTCATTCCGCTCTGCTCATAGGGCCCCCTACTCTGTTAAAAAAAAAACTTGGTTAGCCCTTATCTGCAGTGTATGTTCAGCACTGTGGTGTGTGATTGTTAATTAATTCTGAATGTCACAAGCTCAAATTAAAATCAGCTGCTTGGAGTGCGCGAGGCTTATCTGCTGGAAACAGGTCGCTGCCTGTTCCCGCCGATTTCTGTCACAGGCCCGGCTCTGCGGGTGACATCAGCCGGACCCTAATCTTGGCCCTCCAAAAAAAAAACCCTCTCCCCTTAATGGGGGATAAATTAAAGAGTGTGAACTTGAATTAAACTCCCGTTTGAGTAGTGTGGGTGCCTGGCTGCAAAGCCCACCCCCTCGGTTACGTGGGTTCGGCTCGACTCGGGGGTCCACCTCCTCTCCCCATCCGGACACTCGGCCATGAACGGCGGCTTCTACCCAGCCCTAACCTTAACCATAAATAACCAAACAGAACACTATAGGCATTTTTACCTTTTTCATTGCATTCACAGATTTTAAAATGAAACCGTGACGTAGTGAGGAGTGGAAAAATTACTATGTTTACTATGTGAAAAAGTTACTATGCTTGTGAGGCCCTTTGGTATAGGTGTATAGCAAACCCTGTACACACACACACACACACACACACAGACCCACACAGACTCTGGCCGGCATCGGGGGGGGAGTGGGGCTGCAGTATTGAAGCCAGGATGGTACCGGCTTGTCATGTGACCCCAAAGGAAGGAGGCTACATACTCCATGCTAACCTGCTCGTCATACACACTCACACCTTTGCTGAAGGCCCCTGCGAGAGTCCAGACTCACAGCTCTGGCCTTTGGACATGTTAGCCACCACAGATTGTTATATAGGCCGCCACAAAGAGAACTAGCCAATCAGGAAGGTTACCCCCCCCCCCCCACAGAGAGGTGTATCGGCCGCTCCAGATGTGTTTGCTCCAGGTCCAGTAAAACTCCAACTGGCAATGGATAAAAAAGATCCAGCAAAATTCAGGGGAAAAAAAACTAAAGCTACTGATCTCATCCGATACCTTTAGCTAGTGTGGGTTTTACTGTAGGTTTGTAAACTTAAGATTATAAATATTGTAAATTATGAATTATAAATCATAAATATTGAATAAGTTAATCGCTTGTGTAGGTCAGGTTTCCAAATGTCAGGCGGTTACAACAAAAGTAGAAATGAACACAAACTTGCTTTTTTTATATCCATTTGTATGACTTTTTATATTTGAGGTCTAACTTGCCAGCAATGTTAATTATTAACATTGTTACTATAAAATATGCATCAATTAACAAATTTTCCAACCTGAGGTGGTATTCATTCACTGGGCTGCTTTATTCGTATTCACTCCTAACAACAGCAATATGCCTAAGGGACAATCTAAACATACAGTTATTAATAAATCGTTATTACTTTCACTGTTTTGCTGTTGGTAAACAACTGTTAATTACTGATTTTTCGAGAGCTTCTCTTGATGGCTTCCTCCTGACACCATTCGATTTGTGTAAAAGACGTTCAGTTTCCAAGTGGGCTGTCACGTCGATCAGCTTCAGCTATGTGTAGGCCTCAGGACATCCAGGTACTTGAGTGGAGGTGAGGCCCGAGTCCCTTCACTGGAAGTGGGCCTTGTGAGCAGCCTGTCCCTGAGGCTGAGCCCACCGGCCGTTGAAGCAGAAGGTAGGAAACATTCAGCTGTTCTGTCAGCTTTCCTGTAAGATGTTTCCTGTCTCTAAAACTACTGTCTGCTTCTCGTTTTGTCCCCGTTTGTAGTTCTAACCGCTTTCCTCTGACTTCTCCTCTGTGAGCTGCTCTCTCCCTGTTTTATTCTCCTATTGTGCTGAGATGTTAGGTCACTTCCTCCGCTGTACTCTCTTTGTGTTTTTGGAATTTCATTCTTTGGGATGCCTGAGCACAGTCTAACATAATCTGTGTATTGAAAATTCCAAAATGTAGTTATTGTATTTTTATCGCACTGGATTTGCATGCGTAGTAGGATGAATGATTTTTTTTTTTTAATGAAGCTATTACAATTCAGGAATTATTGACAGTTTCGCATATATGTCTATATTTCTTAATGTGATTGTCATGGTGTCAGCAAAGGTTTTGCACATCTGCGCATCAAATGTAAAAAAACTGTGTATAGTAACACAACCCATAATATTACACAAAAACAAAGGAAACAACTTTAGTAAATCAACTGTTGCTCTTCTGATTCAGGTAAAGATCCTTAGCTGTAATCAAATACAATGTAACTTTTTGTTGTAATGTATTTTCTCCCAGTGCTATTCGGATCCCACCTAGCATCTGTAGCAGAGCTGAGTAGGATGGGTTTCTAGCCCCTGAGAGTCAGCCCATGCTCCCCAACCATACCCCCCCACCCCCACACACACACAAGCATTGTTACTTTTCCCAGACTTTACATGGTACAGTCTTCAGGGCTTACCATCTGCTGCCTCTCACCTCTGTGTAAAAGGGGTAGACAATGCAGAAGGAGAGAGGAATTCCCCCACACTACAAAAGGCATGTGGGCCTGGCACAGCATTGGCTGCTTTTAACCCTCCTGTCCCATTGCCCCGCCTGCCTCGGGTCCATTCGGACGCAGGAGGTGTGGCGCAAAGGGGTGCTCAGGTCCACTATGGAGAAAGAACCTCGATTTCACATGGAAACTTTAATATTAATCTGGCTCTAATTGAACTGACAGCCAGGCTTTAAATCAAGATGATGTAAGACGTAGCTAATCTAGCAGTAAGTAAATATAAACATTTAAAAATATATGAAGGAGGGTGTTCTAAATGTCTGAAAGAGTGCTAATACATGATCTCCTCTTCTTTCCCTGGCACCCAGAAGAACAGGAAAGATCCAAGTAATTTCGACAAGGAATTCACCAAGATGCCCATCGAGCTGACACCCACAGACAAGCTCTTCATCATGAACTTGGACCAGAATGAGTTCCAGGGTTTCTCCTACACCAACCCTGAGTTCGTCATCCAGGTGTAGCATGCTCGCATTGCCCTGTGGGGCGATTCTTATGTCTGTGTATGTGCGCATGTACTCTCAGGGGGCAGCCTCCTGTATCAGCTGGGTTTCCCGCAGCCTCTCTGAACCGTTCCTCCGCCACCTGCCGCCACATCTCCTGCCCTCTCCATCTCGATCAGTGCTGAACAAATTCGATCCTCCCAGATTTGGACACACGACATCACGGACAGCCTCCGTGAGGCAAGGGACTTCTGTGGCCTTGCCTTTGAAATGACCCTCTCGAGTGTTTATTTACTTATTGTAATGAAATGGACTCTCACCTGGTTCAATGCCCCCCCTCCACTGGACTGCAACCATTTATATGCCAGTTCGTGCCGCAGGAACAATGCAAAAAAAAAAAAGAAAAAACATAGGTTGACCTTTTCCTGCTTCCAAAGCAACAGCATTGTGGACGTCAGTTATCAGACTTAAGGGTTCCTGTTTTCAGCCTGCATGTTAATGTATGAAGAACCGCCACTTTTTAACATGCAATATTTCCGTTTTTTTTTTGTGCAGTTCTCAAAAATTCCTTAATATCCCTTACTGGCTAATTCAAATCCTAATGCCTCCTTTTCAGTCATAAGTATTTTAATTATTATTATCATTATTATTTTTAATACGAAACTGTCACATCAGACTACTGCCACTAACCATCGATGGCTGCCTGTCACTGCAACTGTCAGGAACCCTGACAGCTGAAGGGGCGTGTGATCTTTTTATGTCTGTCCCAGTGTTAAGTATGATTTAATTGCAGGATTTGTGCAGTGTGGGACGTAAATACAAAGCTGAAACTCAATGTGGAGTACCTTTGCTCTCTGATGCAGAAAAAGTCTATAGTGAAGTTCTACATCTATGCATGCCCGTTTTGGTTCCTAGTCTGATATTTAATGTTAGTACTGTACATCAGATGTTACTGCTGAAACTGGTGAAATGGTCATCTGTCTGTACTTAGGAATAATTCTGATGTCTCAAAGTCTTCCAGTTAGTGATCACAGACAGGAGTTGTTTAGAAGATGAAGTGTGCAGAGATATTGTGCAGTTTCGTCTGTACTGTGTGCAGGGTCAGCCTGATTTCAGTGCTTCCCTCTCTTTGTGTGAAATCTATGAAGCTTGTTCTTTGAGTTGTGCGAGTCGTAGCCATCTGGGTGTTTATCTAAGCACAGCTGAAGGAGCAGGTATTGCTTGGTTGGGGTGGGGGTGAGCTGCTGTGAAATCGTCCGCACTGCAGGGTGTCACTGGCAGCTAATGGCGGCGATCGGTGCTGCAGCACCTTCCGCACGCAACCCACTGTTTACAGGCGAAACTCGGAGCCAGTTTCAGGGCTGCTCCAATCACAAAGAAGGACACAATTTAGATGCTTGGTGGTGATCTTCAGCAGGACTCCGAACAAACGTCAGTTTGGCTTATTCATACAAGATTTTTACAAGTCTTTTTGTAATAATTATAAGAGAAAAGCATCCAAAACTGCAGATTGAACTGTTTTCACATTATTAATTCCCACTAATCAACAAATAATAAAAAAAAACTAAAAACTGACGGAACACAGACATGAGTCTCGATTACCGTCTTGGGCTGAAATAAAATCAGATTTAATGTTATCTAATTTCTTCAGCTGATTCTGTTTGTAAATTAAAACTTTTAGACTTGTGTACGTGCTGATCTGCGCAATGAGAAATACGACTACTGTACTGGCATAATACCTCAGCCACGGAAACGTAGCGGGAAGCGGGTCTTCAAAAGCATGTATACTCTTCTCCTGTACTTGTTGTTTTTCAATTTATTTATTTATTTTACCTGAAGTTCTTCCCTAGTTTTGATGGTGAATGCGGGACTCGCAAGGGTTCGATTCTGTCCGCGCACAGCCGGGAAATGGATATGACAAGAGGCGTGAAAAGTCTGTGAAATCGCTGGATTTAAAGGAAATTACAGCTCGCCACTCGGACTGAAATGTACACGTGTTTCCTGCAAATGCCGCTGTCTGAAAAGGAAAGCCAAAAAGAGAAACAAAAAACATTACTATGCAAGATGGAGTGTCCTCTGTGTTAGTGCATCTTAGAACAAACTCTTAGCTCGACGCCGTTTCTTTCAATGAAAATTAAGAACTGCATATTTATTTCCTGACCTAAGAAATATGTTGCATGTTCTGTAATTTATGGTATATAATATATTATACGTAAATTTCCCAAAATCTGTTTGTGTTCTTCTCTGAGCCTTTTTTTTTTTTTTTTTTTTTAAAGCGGGAGTGGTTGTTGCTGTGGTGGGTGACAGATCCATCATAGAATAAAATAAGGGCAACGTGGAGTTTGTTTGTGTGAGCATTCCTCAGCCTTCGTGTGCGAGCATGTTGGCGCTGATTTTTGTCAGTGTTTCTGTGTGTGCTCCACTACGACATGGAAGGATAACGTTTGTCTAAGCAAATGAAGTATTTAATTTCTATGTGTGTTTCTCTGTTTGTTGGTGTTTTTGTTCGTTTGAGTGTTCCACTATAAAATCGAATAAGGGTAATGACTGACTAATGATGAGCATTCATGAGATCAGTACCTAACTAACAATTAGTTTCTGGTTGATTACTACAATAACTCTAATGTCTCCTTTCATTCAATCAGGATTATTTTTATTTATTTTTAAATATGAAAATGTCACATCAGACTACTGCCACTAACCATTGATGCCTGTTGCTTCAGCGGTTGGGAAACCTAACTGCTGAAGGGGTGTGCGGATCCTTTTCTATGTCTGTCCCACCGTTAAATGCATTATAAGCATGCTTTCAGTGCAGGATCAGTGCAGTGTCAGATATAAATACACAGCTGAAACTCAACATGGAGTACTTTTGCTCTTTGATGAGTGAACTGTTTTTGTTTGCCTGAGTGTTCCACTGTAAAATAGAATAAGGGTAACAGCTGGCTAAGGAGATGTTGGTATTCGCGTTTTGGGCATTTATATCACTACTAGGTAACACCAAGGCGGCACAAGATACTTAATCACTACAAATCACGAACAAATGTAGTAATTACATGATATACGCAAACCTTGATGACTGATTAGTGGAACGTACGTAACTGGTACATGAACGTACGTAACTGACACCTTTGATTAATTAATACAAGTAAGAGTGTACTACTATATTATTTATGCCGCCTCAAGTAAAGAGTTAACCACTGTTTTCTTGTGTAAATGCTCGCTTGTGTTTTTCTTGGTTTTCGCCACATTTGTGCCTGAGCAGTCTTTGCCTGTCTATAGCCAGCTCCCTTCCTCATGTGATCCCCAGACACTGGGGTATTTCATGATCAATATCAGGAAATTTAAGGGATATTATTGATTGCCAGAGGTGGGTAATTCAGGTCCAGAGAGTAAAGTCCAGAGCAGGATTTTGTTTCAACCAACCAGTTGAGTACTCTGTGACTGTGACTGAACTGGTTGGTTGAAACAAAATCTTGGTCTGGACTTTTACTCTCTGGACCTGAATTACCCACCTCTGTCGACTGTCCAGAAACAACGATGCAGGTCTGCATCTGGCTTCTTTTGGGTGACTGATGCTTCAACTTGAAACCTGCCTGCAGAACCCTGATGTCTGTTGAAGTGACAACCACCAAAGCAAAAGAGTATTCACCCTTGAGTGTGTAAAAGCAATCATGCATTCCAAGATTTTTAAAAACTCTATTTTCCACAGTCATGGATCTGCTGTCAAAATCTGATCTTCGCTGCCCAGGTTGCAGAGCTATACCGCAAGACACTTAAATGTGCTACATTTTTGGCTAGATTAGTGGGTGGCTGATAACCTGCATCCTGTACCAGTTCCTCACAAACTAGTGGAAGGAAACGTTTTATAAGTAAGGCCTACATCTGACCCGGGGCGCTGATCCTTGTAGAATGAAGAACTCACGTTAGAACGTGCGAAATAGCACACTTACTGTAGGTGCTTCACGAGTCGTTAATCATGCAAAAGTGTGACCTGTGGAACTTTAGCTTTTCCTGGCATTTACCCCGATGAGAGGATCAGGCCCAGGGCATCCCTCGTGACCCCACACAGAGGAGCTGCTGGGATGGAGTTTGACCAGGCATCCAGGACCCTGCATTCAGGTGAGTCCTGTCTGCGTTGAGTGTCCTCTTTCTCTACTGTCTTTGTCTCTGACACTTAATATCGCGCAGAATGAAAGCCGCCAGAAATCACTGAAGCGTGTAAAGCAGTGTGATTATTCTGCGCCTGCCCTGCCTGAGTTTGCACAAGGACAGGGTAAAAAGAAAGAGGACAAACGCCATCGTCGCCAATTCATTCTTCTCTTCACTTCAATTAATATTGTTAGAGTTTCTAGACCTCTCTGGCACATGTACAACACAACTGGTTCATTTGCTCACCGTCCAAACAGAACAGTGAATGTAAGACCTCAGTGTGTGCCACTGAGGAATGAATTCAACAAGACAATATTCTCTGCGAAAAACAGCTGTTAATGGGGAGACTGTTATTTGGCTATATTTGCAAATTCATTCATCAGAAGTGCCGTGCTTCTGTTAAATTGACAGTGCACGGGAATAAGACACTTATCCTTAATGGTATTCGGTCGTCTTCCTCTACAAGGCTGCTGCAAATTGCCTTAATACTTCAACATAGATACGACGACGACATGTTAGAGGGTAAGGTTCGTCCCGGAAATCCGCTACGTGCGCCGGGAAGTCTGACTGATTTTCGCAAAAGTGTTTCATCAGGGGAACGTGGTTACGCTGCTTTGAATCTCTGACACAGTGCGCGATTTGTTAAAGTTACGCGCCGCTGTGCAGCCTACTGTGTCCGTCCTGCTATTCCCCCGCCCCCGCCCCCCCCCCCCGGTGTTCTTCCTCTCGTTTTGAGCCCGCGTCTCTAGCTTTAGCTGCTGCGTAATGGTCCAGCGCTTTCTTGGATCCATACAGCAGAAATCAGTCCTTAGTTGGCATGGATGTCCAGCAAAGCAGTTCAAGGACAAACGTGCTCCTTTCCGAAAAAAACCCGGCCTCATGGCTAAATTTCTATCTTATTTTAATGATATAAATGATTTGGAAATTATCCCGTCTATTCAAATCTTTATTTGAAATGTGCAGTATTGATCATTGATTTCATCTTAATGACCCTCATTCGTCAAGTTTTATCATTCAGCTTGGAGGCTTTAAATTAATATCTCAGTCTTATCGTATAAATGTGGAGCATTTCTGCAGTATAAATGCAACATAAACTGCTGCATAAGGTCTAGAAAATGTGCTCATCCTTGGATCAAACCACAACACTTTAATGGATAAGTAGTGATGGATGGATGGACAGATGGATGGATGGATGGATGGATGGATGGATGATATTAAATTTGTTTGCAGTGATGGTGGCGAAGGGGGAGGGCATTTTTCAGGTGTGCTGTGCCTCTCTTAGCTAAAAATAATGTGATTTATTTCATAAGTAAAGAAACGGACCACAGAAGGCTCCTGCGCAGTTTGATTAGCTCGAAGCCAAACCATGTTCTTGAATGTTGACCTTTTCCTGGTGAAGTGAGTAAAACAGCAATTCAAATGGAGCCAGTCACACTGGCCCCCGATGCCGCAAAGCAGACCCGCTGCCCTGCAGTGCGTGTTTGTGCTGAGGCTAATTAGCCAGTTTTAAGAGGATCGTGATAGATCGAAGAAATCTAAGATTAAGATTTCAAACCTGGGTCTACACCTGCTATTCCCTCTTCAAGTAATTAAACCTGTGCACCTTTAATCATCAAAAACGATGATTGCAATATAAAGTATCAAGGGTCAAACTATTTTATTTGTATTTTTAGTGTGACCACTAACGTAAACGTTTCAGTCATTATCACAGTAAGTGTGGTGTTTAAAGCAGGTTTGTTAACAGAGGGAATAGGGATCGAGGCGTGGCTGATCTTCAGTACAGCTGATCATATGGAGAATGCTTTGGGATGTCCCTCACTGTCACAGTGATGTATTTAACAAGCAATCAGTTAAACAGAGATGTCTGGCCTGTGGCTCCCAGATAATGCTTCGCTACCCTGATTGTGCCTTTTTTTGGCTCCTTGGGTTAATACTAATTATATAAACAGCGGATTGTACTTCATATTAAAGTGGTAATTGTGTCCTTTTTATGTTTTGGTATGCTACCAGCAGAACCTAATGGCTGTTGGTATTTGTGTTCACATGTGGCATTCGTGTGAGATTTACCCTCATGATGTTACTTTATGGCGTATATTTACGTTGTGTGTTATGAGTCTGGACGTGATATAACCATTGGAGACAGGCAGTGAGACAGACGAGGGCACTGCGCGACATCCCCACTCACACACACACACACACACACACACACACACACACATTCGGGGTGATGCTCCATTATGCTCTCCTCCATTGTTTCCAGGAGCTGCATGTCTCGGCCTTAATGGGGCCAATGGCGGAAAGCGTCCGGCGATTGGCAGCAGCAGTGATGGCTTTATTTGTGTACCACCTCGCATTTCATGCCCGTAAACTCCCGTCACTTCTGTTCAGTCGAGGCCCATATCCTCCACGCCAAGACCCTTCATCCCCATCTCCCGTCTCATCTCCCTTGACCGGACCGTGGCCTCCTGCCGCCCCTACACACTTCCCTCCCCCTCGGCATCGCAGTCTCAGCCTTCATCAGCACTGACATCTTTCTCCTCACCCCCCTCTTTGTTGACTTTCTCTGCCGTCATGTCTGATTGGTCCCTTCATCACATGACCTCTCTCTCTTGCTTAGTTTGTTATTCTGTCCTCTTCATGTGTTGACTGTAGTACTCCATGTACCACGTCCCGCTCTCTGTCCTCTTCATGCGTCGACTGCAGTACTCCGTGTACCACGTCCCGCTCTGTCTTTTTTCCCCATCACCTCTTTCATCATCTCTTCCTTAAGGG
>JAODKM010000088.1:24119418-24143250 GCA_026780845.1 Petrocephalus sullivani | reverse complement strand
TGCAGTACTCCGTGTACCACGTCCCGCTCTGTCTTTTTTCCCCATCACCTCTTTCATCATCTCTTCCTTAAGGGTGTTGCTCGCTTGATAAGACTGTGGGCGTGGTTTCTGATGATCGATAATTCATGACGAAGGAGAAGACGAAAGTCACTCTAGTCTTCAGTAAATAATAGTGTGAAGGCAGCAAATTATCTGAAAAATAACAAGTGAATCCACCCCCATCTGCCGACGGGGTAAAAAGAATCTGGTGACCACAGACCTTCCGGCGTTTTCCAAGAGCTCTCCTCTGCTGGTCTACATCTGAGTCACTGAATTTTCTGCTTAATTCCGAGTAACCTCTGCTGGGTTTGTTGGCCCGTGCAATATGAATGTGGCTGATAACATTTATGTTGTGTTCTTCACAGGCACAGAGAGTGACAGTTAGATGCTTGGGAATTCTAGTGATGCTTTGATTGACCCAACAATGTCCTTGCGGGAATTTTTTAAAGGTACCGTGTCCAGTCAGCATGTAACTATTAAGAACAGATGGGTGTTTTTTATATTACAAATTAAAATGCTTTGTTTAGAAGTATTAATCTGAACATACAATTCAACCCTGAGGTATCCGAGCCCAGCTTTATATTATGTGCTGTTTCATTTTTCCATTTGTGTTTCATAGCTACTTATCCAGTAGAGCCGGCAGGTCAGAGGACAACCTACAGGGGGTGCCAGTCCATCACAGGGACTCTCGCTCACTCACTCACTCACTCAGCAATGGAGAACCAGCAATTTCCCTATGCCTAGAGGAAACCCACAGGAACATGTGGAAACCATGCAAACTTGCATAGCAGAAGGTGTAAATATCAGGTCAGACGTTTTGTTTAAACCAACCAGTTGAGTATAAAGAGTCACAGTCGCAGAGTACTTAACTGCATGGTTGAAACAACCTTGGTTTGGAATTTCACACCTCTGATACTTAGTGTAACCATAAGGAACTGAGCCATGTCCTACTTTTAAATGAGAATGTATATATTAATCATACAGGATATTTCTGCAAGTCAACAAGCAGTGAATAATACAGCCTGTAATCAAGTTGACATTGTAGATTGGAGATTTGTATAGCAAGGGAGGTCTGTTATGAATTCAAAATTTTTGCTGTTTGTAAGTAAAATCTCACTAAGAATAAAACATTGTGAAGGCTAAACAAATGGTTCTCTTTATTTGATCTTTCAAATGCACATAAAGATACGTGAATGTGTTTTCCCAAAATTCAGCATTTATTAGTACTACTACTATGAAACTTACAAGAAGTGCAGCTTCAAGAATGGATCACTTGACTTATAGCCAATCAGAGCTAGTATCTTGCATCAGAACTCATGTCAGGAATGTATGCACCTGACCAACTGTGAGCAATTAAAAGTATTGTTAAGATGGAAACTTTGCTGTTAATAGCTTAATGCTTATTATAAAGAGGTGAGCGGGAGATGCAGGGCTGAGAGCCGCGACTATGGGCTCTCGATTGCCCTGAGATCAGTGCTGCTCGTGGCGTTGCTATGCTAACCGCTTCCTGCTCCTGGAGAGTCACAGAAATGGGGTGAAGTCGGGTCACCGAGGGTTTTGACAAGAGCACCTTTTCCCTTAGGCCCCAAAAATAATTACTTAGATCAATTTAAATCCCCATTTCTTATTAATTATCAGCAAGCGTGTAACGTTTTCTCATTAATTATCAAGAAGTTTATCAGTAGATAGCAAGGTTTGGGGCTACTGGTGATCTTTGTTCAGTTTGTTTGTCATGATCTCATGTATCACCTCGGAGTTTAGCCTGGGTATATTGGTGGCCCCTGTGAATTCTCTGCCAGCTGTGTTCTACGTAGAATAACCTGCCAGGTGTGCTTCCGGAATATTCCGGGGTGTGAAATTCCACAGATGAGAACCTCTGTAAGAATACTTCCTTGTTGCTGCAGTTCTGTAAGAGGTTGAGAGAAAACTGTTCTTATTTTGATTGGCCAATTCTCCAGTAAGTGCTTCAGCAAGACAACCACAGTTACATGTCATTGTTTTTTACCCTAAAGAGAAAAAAGTCCACCTCATTTCAGTGAATAAAAAAGGCAGTGTTTTCTCCCTCTATCTCAATCTTTCGCTAAGTACACAGTTAAATAAATTCCTCTCTCTCTCCTCCCTTCCTCTTTCCCTCTCTGCATGTCGATGCCAGAGTTACCTGTGCAAGGGCAAAAGTGCTCTGCTTCTCTGCCTCTAAAGTAATTTCTATGCTAATAAGACTTTCAATAAGATAAGACACTCGGCGAAGAGTTGCCTCTCTAACACAGACTGTGTGACAGGGAGGGCTGCCAGAATTCAAAATGGCTTTTTGCTGCCCTTATATCTGTTAATTCACACTGAGGTGTGTGTTTGTTTATGCTTGGTTAAAGCAGACATCCCACACAATTACATTGCTGTACACCTTTTGAAATGAGTTTAATGACAATATTTCACAGAGTTGTTTAAACAACTACAATTCTGAAGAGGAAATGAAACAAGTGGCCAGCAGAAATCCTGGATGTACATGTTGTTATTCCTATCTAGGTGAGATTCTAGGGATTCTAACTCTAGGAATTCTCATAATACCACACTTACTGAGCTTTAGGTTTATGACACTGGGTACCATACCTTGCAATCAGGAAAAATGTGTGAGTTAATTCAATACACATGCTTGTACATCCAGGAACTAATTCTATAAGCATTAAAATTTAGGAGTATTCCCCTTCCTGTTAAGTAGGCTGCCACGATCTACAGCACAACCCACAGGTAACAACCTCTGCATCAACAGAATCTCAGATTGGTTATCATTTTCACGCATAACTCCAATGGCTCCGCCCCTCTGCATCCGCGCCTCTATTTTGCCCTAATTAAATGACTATGGTCAGCGTCTGTGAGGTTGAGGCTGACTACATTGACTTTGGTGGGGGCAGGAATGATCTTAGCCATCAGTCCATCCATCAAAGCCGGTGCTAGCAGTGAGCCTCATTAGACCATCAAACGTTGACCGCACAGCCAGCCCATGCTGACTGACCTTCGCATAAGCACTCCCCCGGGATGGCCGCCCTCTCCCTCATTTGCATCACAATCTACCTGCCTCATTAAACTTTATCCACATCCATTCAGACTATTTTAGGGGAATCAATCAAATTTGCGGAGCTCTTCCAAATAGGAGGGGGGGGGGGGGGGGGGAGGGGAGCCCCAGTAGTGTTGGGGGGGTGGTATTTAGGTGCCTGGTGCCTGTTTTCAGCATCCAGCAGTGTTTATAGGTTTTATTTTACAGACCTTCATTGGCGACAAATTGGGTCCTAGTTATAGGTTCACGTGCCTGATGGACAGTTCCTCGGATACTTCTACAGCTCTACAGTCAAGTACCTTGCCAATCCCATACTGCAGGGATCTAAAAGTCATTAAGTCTTGTTTAATTTACACATATTAGATTTAATGTGATCAGGATAATGAAATGTTTTATTCTCATAGGGGTCTGGTTTCTTCAGCTGTCAATGCAGATTTGTTGACATTATGGCACGAGGTGAGCATATCTCCTCAGGTCCGTCTTTTTTCATTCGTCCATTTCCTGAAACTACTTATCCTTCTGGGTCACGGGGGTCTGGAGCCTATCCCAGAAGCAATGGGCATGAGGCGGGGAACAACCCAGGACGGGGGGCCAGGCCATACTCACAGCTATGGGGAACCTGGAGGAAACCCCACAATGACACGGGGAGAACATGCAAACTCTACGCACATGGAACCTGGGCGGAGACTCGAACCCCGGGCCCAGAGGTGCAAAGCAACAGTGCTAACCTCTGCATCACCATGCCACCCCTTGTCTTTTTTGACAGATGTTCAGTCCGATAGTATCAAGTTAGAGCCTGATAGTCTTCCGGTCACTGTTGGGCTTTCACGCTTTCACGTTTTCACGTTTTCACACTTTCACGTTTTTCACGTTTTCACGTTTTCACGCTTTCACGTTTGACGATGATTGCCGAGCATCCCTCTTGGCTACACTGCTGACCATACCATAAGTGACACGCGCTTGGCATCCTTCCAGAAGTTATCAAAAGATTAATTCACTCCTATAACAGCATCGCTAACATTATTACTAAATACGTGCAGTTGCTACTATGACCTGCCCCCCCAACATAAATTTATCCACCCTGGTATATAGAGCAGCTTTGATGAGTTAACTGCTCTGATTTATTACTTTGATTCATAAGTTAAAAAGAAAAGGAAAAACAACTTCTTCAGTTCTTATGCTTAAAATCATGGTTTGGCTCCAGAATCTAAGCTCATTCATAGACTTTCTTGACTCTTACTTAAATGAATGATTGGTGATAATAACTCATTTTATTCAGACATTAATGTTGGAAGGTGTATTTCGACCCAGTGTCTACTGCCCGACACCCTATTTTTTTTGTACCTAAATATCACTGTAAAAAAAATTATGGGATGGGCGACCATGCACAGGAATAAAAGGGAAAAAATGAATTAGCCACTGAAAGTGGTAGGATGCCTGTAATGTGTCTAGAAGATGGCAGGAGGGCTGAGAGGCTAAGTGAGGTCAGCTGTCACTCTAAACATGCCAAACGCCAAACACAAAACATGGCCTGTTTGCTTGCTTTTCAGACCACCTTGGCGATGTTAGCACTGGGAATTTGGGGGCCTGTGACCTGCACATTCATGTTTTCTCTCTCTCGGAAAAAAATCCTTCTTGACAAATGTTCTTTCGAAGTAGGAAAATATTTTGCTGTGCAATAGTAACACACAACATTGATAGTATTGATGAAATGCTGTTTTGTCATGAAGTGCAAGCATGTGTGACGTGAATATGCATACAGATATAATTAAGCCAACATCGCAGTTAATTAGTATGTTTGTCCATCCAGCCATCTGTTTTTGGTTATTTTTTATAACAGCTAATCCAATGCGTGTATTGGAATCGATCCCAGGAATCACAGGGTGCAATGCAAGGTACCCCCGAGACTGGGGGCCAGCCCACCATAGGTTAATTAAAGCAAGTTTTTATGAGAAAATAACAATTTTTAAGTAACTTAATTGTAAGTTCAAACTGAAATATAAGGAAGATGTATTCAGGAGAATTAAATAGGATGTGTTTAGGTATTAAAGCCTTAGCTTTTGTAAAACCGTGTTAAATTGCCAATTAAACTCCCCTCAGAAATCAAATAATTATCCTTGTCCCCAAGCTAAAAGTACTCCTTTTTTTCTTATCGCCAGTGAAACCGGGATTTAATGTCACTTTGTGCTAAACTGTGCTTTAACACGAGGAAATTTGTAATACAGCAAACTGAAAATCAATGAACAAAAAACTGGTTTATTTCACTAATGTAATGCTGACCTGTTTTGCCAAATGGTCCGCTTATTCTTTTTATTTAATTTTCTGGCTGGGAAATGAGGTTTCCTGCTTGCCTTTGGTAGGACGAAGCGCCGGAGGCGATCAGTGGATGGCGTGTTTGGGATTTCCCCGTCTTCCTTTCCCGTTGGGCCAGAATCTGAAGCGGTATGATGCACCATCTGCTACCGGAGCTCAAACATCCCCTTGGCCAGTGATCCTCTTATTTTCCTGCAGGTACATCAAATGAATCTGTCTTTTTATTATGGTGACAATTCCCCACTAAGTTCAGCCGCTCCCTTCAGAGGTGTCTAACATCTCCATCTTCAGGCCTGACACCAGCACAACGGCCTGGAAAAGGATGTGATTCTGCGCTGGGTGTTTTATTTTTTTTAGTAATTTGGCTGCAAGGAGGCTGGGTTTTCTGACAGTGGACATGTTTAATTTATTCATCTCCCAACAAACGAATGACGCGGTCTGACATAGACTGTAGAATGACATGTGCGACCTGGTGAACATGTCCTGTTCTGAACAGGGTCTTCTGAATGACAACACAATAAAAATGGTGAGGGTTATGTGCAGATGTAAGCACCCTATGGATAACAGGAGACTAGTGTGTCCTGCATGGTTATAATTTGGATGTGGGCGATCACAGCTCGTATTTGTCCAGTGAACAGATACAGCCCCCTTTATGACTGTTGTTCTTCAAATGGCTCGCTGATTTATTTCAATTATTAATATTAGAGTCAAACTTGGGGTTAGCCAAGGTTAACCTGTGGGAGGTTTATATCTCATCTTTACCTTTTGAAATGTTACACACGATTTTATATGCAGTCTTTACACATTTGTGTACAAAGTCTGGCTTATCAATAAGCATAAAAATCGTATATAGGCCTGTAATGTGCACTGATGTGGGGCTATATTGCAGAGAAAAATATTTTTCTATACAATTTTCATTTAAAAGTGTAGTGAAGATTCTAAGATTTTCTAAGTTTTAATGGATTTATTAGTATTCATATAATGCACTTTAAAGCAAGCTTCAATATGTATATGTTGTATATGCAAGTAACTGGGAACGTCATTTTCAAATGGAGATATTTCATTAATCTCTTAATAGCAAAACAAATTAATCTGCGCTTTTTTCATTATAATGACATTATTTGTGGGACACAAGAATATTGCTACTGTTGTGTGCGTTATTTTCTTTTCATTTTTTTTTATTTTGACATAGAAGTTTATGCATAGGCGCGTCCTTAAACTGTGTATTTTAAAACGTCGTTGGCTCTTTAAGCCTTTATATTCTTCTCCTGGGTCTGACTCCCCATGCATCACTTGTCAATATTTTTGCATATGAAGGCCTGAGCAGATCGTCGGAGGGGCCAGGGGCGCTGTGCGGGCGGTGGCTAGGAGAGGGGGCGGGTGGGGGGACCGGGAGATCAGAGGCTGACTGGTCCATTCAGCACCGCGGACAGCAGCCGGCGCTGTGCCTGCCGATGCTCAGCTGGCCCTCCGGAGCCGCTGTGGGCGTCGCTGTCACGGGGATGTTGGAGCCGCCACGATAGTCACAGGGGCAAGGAGCTGCCCCTTTTTAGAAAGCACGCTTACATCGCGTCTCTCCTCGCTGGCTGGGAATAAAAGCTGTTTGGAGATCTCCGTCGCGCAAACGTACGACGCGACTCGTCCATCCTTTGGGATATTCGTAGAATTATCATAGGAAAGCTGGATATCTCCCGCCAGCGTGGCAAAGCATCCGCACGACAAGATTATAATGTTGAGAACTGTTGAATTCAGACATGCATAAAACTGAACCGGGTCCAGTGTGTGCAGAGTGTGTTGGGCATGTGTGCGCTCAGGAGGACCTCCGTACGTGAGTAAGAACCGCTACATCGGGCAACTAATCTCTGCGCTTTGGGGGGAAATGGGCAATTCGCGATGGAAATGCACTCGACCTAAAATGTATTGTTTCGTTTTTATTTGATTGTTATCACTTTTTGCAGAGCTGATTTCTTATAATGATAAAGCGGGCTTTGCCATTGATTCTCCCTCGCCAGTTTGTAGGAAATGCCCGTTTTATTCCGTCCCTTCATTTGCCGTCTGTTATTCCCGGCTTAGGAATGGAGACTGCCCGATATGTTGGACAGAGTGTTCCCAGCAGCTTTCGTGTGACGAGCCGGCATTAACCTCCTCGCCGGATCGGAGAAGTTAAAGGAGCGACGGCAAAAGCCGCCCCGGTAACGTCGTCAGCCCCCAGCCGAAGATAATGTCATTTCACGCCGAGGTCGCCCCGAGTTTCCACCCGAAGGGAGGCGACCTGTGCCCGCTGGAAGACTTGTGATGAACTCGGTTCCTCCCTGGAGCGAAGCATGATGAGGATGTGCGACAGAGGACTTCAGATGCTCATCACCACCGTGGGGGCTTTCGCCGCCTTCAGCCTGATGACCATCGCGGTGGGGACCGACTACTGGCTCTATTCGAGAGGCGTGTGCAGGACTAAGACCGCCAGTGACAACGAGACCAGCAGGAAGAATGAGGAGGTGATGACCCACTCGGGACTCTGGCGCACCTGCTGCCTGGAAGGTATACCACCGGTGCTGTCTTATGCATTGGGAGATGGGAGACGCCGGTTTGCCTTTCCCCCTCTCCGTCTATGTATTGCATTGAATTATTCCAAATTATTCTCTCGAACCCACTGCAAAGTGCCAAACTCTGCTCGTCGGCGGCTGTATTACACTGTGCGCGGTTCAGTCGCATGCAGTTATTGCCTCCGTAGGAAAGTCGGCAGACACCCGTATGCCTGGTGGCTGCGATAACCTGTGGGATTCGGCTGCCGCGGACTCGAACCTGCAGATTGTGGCATGAGGAGAGGGGTCGGATCCCGCCTGGGGGTGAGCCAGAGGAGGGGCGCGGTGGGCGCTTTGCGCGGCAGGGATCCGATTGCAAAGGCGCTGGTCGTCGTCATGTATTCTTGCGGCTAATTATTTGGTTCTGATAAAAGGAAAAGAAATATTTTCGTGGCATTCTGGGGCACACAAATTATATCACCGACCACAAATTAAGTCTTGAATGTTACCATATAGAGATTACGATTCGTAGTCTTTTGGGGGAATTTGAGCTATTCATCGAAGTCCAATAAAGACCGTACAACTTCAGGACTGCAACGCACAGCAAGCGTTTCTACGAGAAAGTGCGCCGGATATGAGCATAGAATAAATACGCGATATCAGTTTTGTTGGGGACATACTTTTGGGATTGGGATAGATGTTTCCTTAGTGTCTGAATTTACGGTGTTAGCCTGCATTTTGTCTAAATCGCTTTGATTTTTTAAATTAAATGTTTTTAATAACCTGGGAAGTTTTAGAGAGAGAGAGAGAGAGGGTGGAGGGAGAGTAATCACTGACATGCTCCTCAGATGCGACCCCTTAAACATGCTGTGTTGTAAGTTGGCTGTTTGTACGGATTTGGATACAAGCCTTGCTGTTCAATTATATTACCAGCTGTGTGATCGGCTGTTGAAAACGTACCTGGCATTGTCGCAAAAAAAGTTGTCTTTAACCTTGAGGTTTGACCTTGAACCGTGAGCCATTCCGATCTTCCATTTTGGCGCTGTTAATGAATCTCCATGGCTGAGGATGAGTTTGATGTATTAATTCTCCATGAAAGAGGCATTCTATTCTTTTGAATGTTATCTTCCTGAATTCCTGCATCAATATTGTTTCTATATGATCTTTCCAACGCAGATATTGTTTCGATTTGAACGTTTGATATTCAAGAATATGGAGAAAAGGTTGATTTTTAAAACTATGTGAAGCCTCTATTTATAAAAAAAACACAGCAAAGGTGAGTTTCCAACAGTCGAGAGAGTCTCTCTCACCAGCTCGCCATGCAAAGCACATTGGGTAACATGCAGAGCCAGGCTGACTTCATCCTAATGTCACCGTCTGGCCCGTTATGGCCTCCTGTCACGTCCTCTACAGAGGCACAAAAGCACAACTCAGAGCAGTTACCCTGGGAGCTTCCTTCTGTTTAAAAAAAAAACCCTCATTGAGTGTGGTCCTTTGTGGCAAATAAGATCACTGTTGTGTGGCGGCCCTCTCGCGCAGAGCAGAGTGTGTGCCCGCTGTGCTGCGTAAGAGGTGCGCTACGTGGCTCGAATGCGCCAGGAACGCCGCTCCTGCACGTCTGCCGCGGGCTACAGTGATGTAGGACATCCATGCTCGCCACCGCATCCAATAGGCTCTTTTTACGCAATAGTGCCTGGTTATCTGTTTGAAAACCACATGTTTAATCTCTTTGACTTTACTTTCCAGGTGCTGGAAATACCATAAGATCGGGGGTGTTGGAGGGGCATGGGTACCCTGATAGATTCAGGGGGCCCAGCACTTAACCGGGCCCTTGAATATGTGAAATTATACAAATTTGGTGGGGGAGGTCCAAGGTGACATTTTGTCAGGGGGCCCAGAATTTCGAGGTACGCCCCTAAGTAAGATATACAGCACCGTAACAAGTGAATACATATTCATCACCCCTAATTTGCCAGGCTATAGACATCAAGGACTGTATACATATAATATTTATAAATAAAAACCCATACATAACATTTTATGGATAACATATATGGATTATCTTATGGTAACTGTCATGTGCATATTAGATAAAATGTTTCATTGGCATATGGGGGGAAAAAGTAATTGGTCACGAGAGCATAGCTTCTGCGGTTTGCCAGTATAAATGTAACGATTGAGAGCTTTCACATAAATTACGTTGACGAATAACTAAAATGCTTAATAAAAAAAGTGCTGAGAAATAAGTTGATTTAACCTCAACATCCGGCAATTGTTGGTATGAGCAATCATTCAGAATAAAAGGCTCGTTTTGTATAACGACAGCAGAGGGAAATTCTGGGCCTTCATAATTAATGTGCCATTCAGTTTGCCAAGATAACAGGGACTAGAAGCAATGCAAGTTAGTCTGATGCATGCCTTAGGAATTCTTTTACACATATTAAGCATGTAGAAAATCAAAGGGGAGTGATACAAAATTAAGGTCTCTCGCTCTTTTAAAATGAAATTTATATTAGTCAAACTTAATATTATAAGATACAAAAATGTCTTACACTGTGAATCATTTATAAAAAGGCACATAAAATAAATGTGTAAACATTCACAGGTTTCTATCTCTGCTAAACATCTATGATGATTAGTGTGCATACAGTGAATATTACTGCTTGACGGCAAAACCTTCTCTGTAATATTAATGTTTCCTAGGTTGCCAGATATTCTCGGGTAACGATCCCTCCCACATACAAGGGGCGTGTACTTTGCGTACCGGAGGGTAGTGAAAGATCTACAGGAGATGCTGGCAATCGGCATGCTTTTGGCTTATATCTTCTGTGTTTCTGTGCAGTGCATTGTGGGATGTTATAGGTTTGGCCATGCTTGAATTTGATGCATCCCTATTGGTGTGTCCCAGGTGAATGACCACTTGATCACGAAATAAACCATGAAGTAATAGGTGAATGGGGGCGGAGTGGCATACAAAGGGGAGCAGCGTTGGTCGCTCTGTGTGCACCCAAGCAGAGCCTGTCCTCTCTACTCTCATCAGTTTACTTCTAGGTGACTGGATGCCCTGGTTTGGCTAAAAGGCCTTTTCTGTGACTACATGCCTTGGTTCCTTTTTCACCTCCCAGTCCACAGAGGATAAAAGGCACCCTGCATGTCCAAAGCTTTGTAGAGGATTTTCAGAGGCCAATCCTAAATGCATGCTGAAATATGTTTTGTTGACTGCTGTGGTCACAAATCTTCAGACGTGACCATCTATGCTACTCAGGCACAGCCTTTAAGAGGCGTTCACCTTGGGTTATAGACTAGCCTGCTCTCTACGCTATCGCTCATGGAGGTGTTTACAACGAGGAAAAGCTATGCAGCCATGAAATATTTCAGGGGCAGAATTGGGCCTGAGTTTTAGGACTCCAATTAAGGATGTTCTCTGCTTTGTTATCAATCGCTTTGCTCTGTTCTTTATTCTGTACTATGTACTATGCAGTAATGATCTGGCAGCTATCTACGGAGCAGCAGATAGTTTAACTGCAGGAAGTCAAAGGGAAATGGCCGATAGCCCCCCCCCCACACACACACACACACACACACATGACTCGTCGCCAGAAATGCACTTTGACGGAACACTTTGACGAGCACTCTTCACAAAGCATGCGGGAATCCGAGAATCAAGTATTAATTCCCCCAAAGGGTCAACAAGCCACAACATAGCTACACTAATTAGGGAAATGTACGGCTCTTGCGTACATTTATTTAAACAATAAATGAGCCCACCAATACTATTGTCCGTTAACAAACCAGACAGCACAGGGACATCAGTAAAATGACTGTAAAAGCTAATCTCTAATTCTGGAATGTTGCCATTAAATATTTTTGTTGAAAAAGTTTTTGGCTCTTACTTAACTATTTACTTATAAATATTATAGTAATAACTGACACTGTAAAGATAAATGTATTAGTATGAATTAGCTGGTGAGATTTTACATATTTCCCCTTTCCTTAAAAGTCACACTTTGATTCCTATCTCTTATCAGGCGGGTTCCAACAAGTTTTTTGGCAGGTTAACTTTAGCGTAAGGATGGCTGATTTTTTTTTCCATTTGATAATTTGTTCAAGTTCAGAGTTGTGTGGTCCAGTGGAGGTGGGGCATGTCGATGGTGGACTGTCACCTGACAGAAGACTGGCGAAGCTGACACTCTGGACAGCGCGATGGCAGCGAGGACGTGGGACAGTGTGGGAGCAGGAGGTTCCATGGAGGAACTTGATGCCAGTTAGTAGGAGGAGGAGCATTTTGACAAGATAATTTGAAATCCAGCAGGAGACTTTCAGGCAACAGTGACTCACCTTCCGCAGACTGCCTCCCCTACCTCCATTGGTGGTAGACGAGATGTCATCCTGTCTTTTGTAAGCTCAGAGCAGCCATGGGTGAGCCTGAAAAACAGAAAACTATCTTCAATCAAACATTTAAAGGGAACCTGAAAACTGTGCGAGCACGTACAATACAGAACCTCAGACTCTTAACCAAACGACCGTGTCTCCAGTAACCAAAGTTAAAAAAGGTACAATTCACGCGGAAAGCATGGTAATTAATATCAGGCATATATCGACTGCTCATTTTAATTCCTGTAGTGTAGCGCTGGTTCCTCTCTGCTTGGCACTCGTTAGCTAAATGACTGAGAGTGTTCCGATAATACCACACGTTGATGTCGTGTAATCCATCACTATCAGGCCTGCGTGGCCACCGCCGTATCGCTCAAAGTAAGATTAAAGACAGGCGTCACCTGTGACATGAAGAGGCCCGAAAACGAGCGAAGGAAATTACAGAAAGGCCGAATGAAGAATGGAGTTATTTTCAGTTTGTACTCATCGCAACCAAGGGTCAGAGCTGAAGATGCTCCTCTCACCTCGGCCTGGTTTAGAATCAAAGGGTAACTTTTTTCGAGGATTGCCAATATTATAAAGCAATACACATTATTATTTTCACCTGTGAATGTTTCAATATGATAGGCCAGTGTTTTGCAACCCAGTCCCCAGAGACCCCATGACAGTCCACATTTTTACTCCCTCCCTGCTCACCTGAACCAAACTATCAAGCAATTAATAGCACTGGATACCTGGTGCAGATGTTCTTGGGGGCTGTGAGCAGGGAGGAAGCTGCAATGTGGACTGTCCAGGGGTTCAATTGGAGAAACACTGTACATAATGCAGTCACCCCTCCAGATTTGCAATAATATTATAAAGATCTAGTGATTTTAATATCATGAGTGTGTGTATATATCACACCTTATATGCGTTATATAGTCTCATATATATATATGTACTTGCCTTGAGTACCCCTTGCGCCTTTGTCTCGGTGACCAGCCTCACTCTTTGTTGGCTGTCTCTGCATGTTTCGCGGTGACTTTTCAGTGCCGTTACTGCTGCATTTCTAATAGAGGACCCAAGCATTATTTGCAAATGTTCACTTTCACTGTGCTTTTCTGCCCCTAACCCTTGCCAGTGTGAAAGAGTAACTGTGATTTTGTTTGTCCCCTAAACCCCCGATTAGTTGAAGTGCGATTTTAGGGGAAAAAAAGAAGTATTTTAGCTTGAAAATTATAGCCCAGTAATGACCATATTCACAGTACTATAAGACGATAGTGTCTGACAGGCATGTATTTGCGCGGTTAGATCGATCGTCGCGAAATGTGCTGTTGAGAGGCAAACAGATCTTTCTTTCGCTTTGTTCATTTGGTCTTAGTGATGCAATGGGTCATATAAAAACTGATTAAAAAATATAGAGTCTGTAGTGTGACTGTCGCCAAGTGAATTCTGCCGACCCACAAGCTATGATTTCTGCCTCTACTATTGAATCAAACTGGCTGTAAATCCAGTAGTTGATGTCTTTTAATAGTGTACATCAGCCTTACATTTAGAGCAATACATTTATTTACAGATTTTTACAAGCATCATGTGTTATCCTTTTTTTGGTTTATTAGTTTTATTAGTCTCTATATTAAAAAGTAAACATACATATTAGTCAGATTTAATAGTCGCTTTCACATCAGTAAAAGTGAGCTCCAGTAATGCAGATTTAGCTGAATAAGTCCAGTGACGACCCTTAGCCAGACGAAGGGAGGAGCGTGTCCCAAATCCTGCACACTTTCTTTTGGTCTTTGAGACTAGGAGGAGTGGGCAAAGGCACGACTTCAATTGACATCATAGCATTACTAGATCTCAAATCCCAATGGCATGTACTGCACTGCAAATCAATAAAATGTAAACCTGCAAGTGTATTTTGTAGATAGTGATTTATACCTGCTAACATCATCAGGGGCTGCCTGCTTTTCAGGTACAGTACGTGCCGGGGGCCTGGGGGTGGCAGAGTATCTGCTCGAGCACCTGCCCCTTTTGTCAGATTCAGAGGTCAGCACTGTGGTGGATTCAGACATGGTGTACTACAGACATGGTATACTACACACATGGTATACTACATACATGGTATTTTAAAATAAGATACATAGTGCTTTTTCTCAGTCAAGTACCTCCCCTCCAAATGTCTCTGCACAGCACTGCTCCGGATTAAATTAGTATTACGAGCTTTTTACCAGTGTATTTTTGACCAATAACACACATTCTTCTAAGAGTAACACGTAATGCTACAAAGAACAAAGTAAATCCTTAATGCCCCTAATGCCTCTGGGGCAGTTGTACCTGCAACGGCCGATGATGTAAGCAACCCTCACCCAGGCCCCTGTTTGGTATTAGTGGCAGGAACACATATTTAATTACACCACATTTACAATAAACTAAGACAAACAACTTACGTCAACAAAACAGATTTGTAAGGTATTATGGGAGTAGCAGCAGTCCCTAAGTGAATACGAAATGTACTGCACTTAATATCAATTAAATTATTTGTGGAACATACAATACCAGAATTTTCCAAAAAGCTGTATTATTTTGTAATGCATTTACCTTACTTATCTGGCAGCATTTTACAAGTCAGCACATCGAAGAACAGCATTAACTACATTAAACAAAGGTGACTGGAGAAACTGCATGACCTTGTAAATTCCATCCATCCACCCATCTATTTCCTATACCTGCTTGTCCTATGCAGAGTTATGGAGCCTGGAGCCTATACCAGAAGCTCCAGGCACGCATCAGAGAAAAACCAATGAGAGGGCGCCACTCCATCTCAGGGCACCTGTCTGTAGTTCGTACCTACTTTACAGACAATTTAGCAACACCAATACACTTTAGCATGTTTTTGGAATGTTGGGGGAAACTGGAGTACTGGGAAGAACATGCAAGGCCCACACATGTAGAGCTAGGACAAAGACTCGAATCCAGGCAAGAGTGCTACCCACTGCGCCACCGTGCCACTGTGTACATTCTTCCGGAATATTCAACATATGCAACAAATGCCTCACAGAGGGCAATCCATTCACCATATAAGAAAACACTGCATATGGTTAATTAAAGACAGCTTCTTAATTACCTCTAAAAACTGCTCACAAACATATCTAAAGATATCTAAAATATCTAAATGTTAAGATATTTTGAGTGAAATTAGAATTACATTTTATGGGGGAATATCGCGGAGCGTTCGCCCGTAGGCAATGTGCTATGACATTTTCACAGCCTGATATAACAGATTGTCAAATATGTGGTGGATTATCCAGATTGCGTTTGAAATGCAGCCATGTTGCTTTCAAGATTTTGTGCATAATTATGGTCTGGAAAGCCATACGGAGATTCAGGGGACATTTGTGACTAAACTAAGTTTTGGAAAGGGCATATTAGCCTAGGGGAGAGGTCGCAGTTTCTTACACTTGTCAGCAAAAGTTTTCATGAAACGTCCACAGTATGTTCTTAAATGCTGTTATAGTGGGTGCCAGGTCTACTCTGAAGCATTTTTATCAACATTTTCATAATATAAATATGTAAATCGAGAATTAGTGCACAAGAAACCATTTAGATATCAAGGTAATATGTAGGTTTTAACTTCTTATGGCCATAATATTTTGAAAATCCCGGAAACCTTACTTTAAGGTCACCTGAGAGCTTGGTTTGTGTCACTGATTTCTATAGTGTCATATTGTATGTTTGGAGTTTGGAGTCAAAATAGTTTTGAAATAATTTTTTATTTAAATGAATGCCATTTTTTAAATGAAATTTAAGATAATCTTTTATACTACACTTTTTTGAAAATGGTGTACAGTGGATATAAAAAGTGTACACGGCACTGTTAAAATGCCAGTTTTTTGTGATGTAAAACAACTTAGACCACGATCAAAACTTTCTTCACCTTTAATATGACATATAACCTGTACAATTCAATTGCAAAACAAACAAATCTCTTAGAGGGAAAAAAAATCCAAAAATAAAAAAAAATACATAAGCTGGTTGCATAAGTGTGCACATCCGTAACCTAATACTTTGGTGAAGCACCTCTTGATTTTATTACAGCATTCCGTTTTTTTTGATAGGAGTCTATCAACATGCCACATTTTGACTTGGCGATATTTGCCCACTCTTCCTTGCAAAAACACTCCAAATCTGTCAGACTGTCAGGGCATCTCCTGTGCACAGCCCCCTTCAGGTCACTCCACAGATTCGCAGTTGGATGTAGGTCTCAGCTCTGGCTGGGCCATTCCAAAACTTAAAATTTCCATCTGGTAAAGCCATTCTTTTGTTGATTTCGATGTATGCTTGGGGTCTTTGCCACGCTGAGAGCAGACACCTGAAGGTACTGGGCCAAAATTTACTGGTATTTGGAACTGCTCATAATTCCCTCCAGCTTGACTAAAGCTCCAGTTCCAGCTGAAATAAAAACAACCCAAAAGCCAGATGCTGCAACCATTATGCTTCACCGTGGGTATGGTGATGCACAAGGTGTTGTTTTTGCAGCCAAACATACCTTTTGGAATTGTAGCCAAAAAATTCAACCTTGGTTTCATGAGACCATAACACGTTTTCCCACATGCTTTTGGGAGACAATATATATTTTCTTTTGTTCAAAATTTAGCCAGGTCTGGATGTTTTTCTTTGTAAGAAAAGGGCTCCCGTTTTGCAGCACTCCCCCATAGTCCAGACGTGGAGAATACAGGAGGTTGTTGCCACATTTAGCTCAAAACAGTAATTCCTGCAGCTCCTGCAGTGTTATTGTAGGCCTCTTGGCAGCCACCATGACCAGTTTTCATCTTTTCATCAATTTTGGAGGGATGTCCAGTAAGGCCACTGTTGTCCCATATTTTCTCTACTCCTTGATGACTGTCTCCAGTGTGTTCCATAGCATATCAAATGCCGTGGAATGTTCCTTTGTAGCCTTCTCTTGACTGGTACCTTTCAACAATGAGATCCCTTTGATGCTTTGTAAACTTTCTGCAGACCATGGCTTTTGCTGTAGGATGCAACTGAATAAATGTCAGGAAGATCCCACTAGGACAGCTGAACTTTATTTGGGGTTAAGTTTAATAGTTAGGGAGTCACTTTAATTAATGGTAGATGTGTAATTAAATCAAAAGGTGCTTCACCAAATTTTAAGGGTTTACAGGTGTGCACACTTATGCAACCAGCTTATTGTACATTTTTTATTTTTAATATTTTTCTCCCTATCAGATTTACTTGTTTTTCAATTGAGCTGTACAGGTTATAGGTCACATTATAGGTGGAGAATGTTTTGTGAATGATTTATGATTTATCGTGGTCTCATTCTTTTACATTTACATTTTCACAGGGGTGTGTACACTTTTTATATCCACTGTATCTATGTTTATGCAACTAGTTTTTAACTGACTTTCATAACTAAAATTCTGCACATTTGTTAAGTTAAATTAACATATTTGTTATATTTAATAGTTACATGATTTTACATGATTATAGAATATTGTCTTACTGTTAGGAGAAGATCATTTTTTCTGTAGTTTACTGTGATAAAAACCACTCATACTCTTTGCGGTGCAGGGCATCATGCCCAAGAATCACACTAAATGCCTGATTACTTCATAGAGGATCAGAGAAGCTCTTTTGACTGCGATCTGTTTAAATAGGCCTCATTCAGACTGTCGGTGAAAATATCAAACACAAAGAAAAGGCGGTTTTACCGATTGCACTGTTTTAAATCAGAATTCTATAAAAAAAACAGCACTGTAAGATATGCTTAGTCTCTGATAGTAATATTGAAGGAGCCAGTTGTTTGGTCAGTCCTCACTTAAGGTTAGCTGAAGCAGTCGGGCTTTGACTGTTTTATACTCTGTGAATGTCACAGGCGGCATACAAATGTCTTCATTTATCAGCGTTTGCGATTTGGCCGTTTGCCACGTGCTAAGATAAAGCGTCTGGATAAGCGCCTAGCCACACGCGGCGTGCCGGAGCGAGCTGGCTATCAGAGCCCCCCGCTGCCTTAGCAGTCTCCTTCCCCCTTGTACCGCACATCTCTCGGTACTTTACGATTGATCGGACTGCCCCTCGCAGCCATGACCGGCCGCGGTGAAATATGAGACTTGCCGTAAACGTCTGTTTATTGGCCAGTAATAGTTTATTATTTACTCAGCCGGTTCGAGATCAATGAAATGTTCAATGCTGAGACTCCACGCCCCTGTGATTCGGACTCTTATTGGACAATCTGGGCTTTGCATCTTGTTGTGAGTCCCTTGCTCCTGATGAATTGTATGAGAATGCGAAACGTGATATCCAAGACAAAGGAAAGCGTCGGTTATGACGTGACTATCCTTGCCAAGGCCCGGCCTCATGGTGAGCAGGCCACACCTCATCCTGGTGTCTGATGTATGACATCTAGCCGTGTTTGACAGCCCAAACACGGCTAGATGTAGGCAGGCGTCTGTGGCCCCTGTCAGCCACTCTGGACGGCCTTTCGTTCGACTTGATATCCAAGCTTTAGTTTGTAGCGAGCAGCACTCACAGGCTGACCTATATCAGTGGCCTTTCTCCCCCACTCTCCATCACTGTGTTTCTGCAGAGAGGTACATGAAGCCCTCTGCCCCAGCGGAGGACACTGAGGTGACCCGGATCACACTGTGTGTGTAACCAAAGCCCTTACCCAGAGGGCTGTTCACCCGCATGAGGCCTCAGTCAGCTTCTTCATCAACCACATTCCAATGTCATTCATAGCTGAGAGTGAGTCACACTCACATCTCTCTACAGTGCTTCAGACCTCAGTAAACTCACAGCATAAGTCAGAGGACCAGTATAAACAGCTTCTACACACTGTTTCGATGTGCCTCGCGCCATTCCTAAGAGAAGCTATGAGCTGTGCGGGGTGTTGGGGTGGAGGAAGTACCTTACCTTTCAAACAGTGCAAGTGATTTTCACTGGGGCTGTCTGAGCATCTCCTCTGTTGGGAGGGCTGAGCTGTGTTTTCTGGTGGATGACTTTCAGCCCACGTTATGGGTATTTTCTCACATGCATGTGTGTAATTGTTGTGGGGCTTTGGGACTCAGGGAATGAGAGTCCACTTCAGAGAGCCTGACAATGGGCCTGACTGGGCTGGGGGGGGAATCACTGGATTACGGGTGTCGGTGTTCAATTACAGTAAACGTCCGCGAGGTTGCAGTGACCGCTGCCCACCGAGTCCCTGTTATTACAGCGGGGGCTGAAATGCTCCCCTGCTCGGAAGAGGCAGAAGGCCTCCTCTCCTCCTGCCAGGGAAGAATCCTTTCCTCAATGGAACATTGTTTGGGGGAATGATTTTGGCCAAACTGCTTTGTTAAGCCTGAGCAAAGGTCTGCCACTTTGAGCTAAAATAAGAGGCATCAGAAGTATAGGTGCGAGGAGAGCCATGAAGTCTGAAGCTGTTCAATCATCACACTGTTTCACATTATGGATGATCGGTTGATGATGATCTACTCCAAAGACCAAGAAGTGGCACCCTTAAAATTGTCTAAATAACTCTGCAGTCATAGACACCTGTAAATATACAGTAAAGCTACAAAGGGTACCCAAACACTGGCAATTTAAGCAAAAGAAACCATTTTAAATATCAATATTATATAGATGCAGAGCCAGGAGAAGCTCGCCAGTCTTCATTGTTCAGTAAAACAAAGCCTCCAATAAATATGCAAAGACATGGTGCTGCCAAAGGCATTAAAGGACTCCGTTGCTCTATAGTTGGCCTTAAATTGTGTCTACATCTGCAAAATGTACGAAACGCTATATGAAGTCTTCAGAAATGGGAAGGTCGACGTTCGCTTTCTGCAAGCCGTCATTTCAATGGCTGCCCCTTTCTCTTTTAATTTCTACTCAGAGGCACAGCCAAAGCTGGGGGTAGGCGGTGTCTGCCTGCCTGCCTGCCTGCCCTGGGAGCTCTGACGGTAATCTTCCAGCGTGCCTGGAACAAAAGATATAGTAATAAGAGGCTTTCGGTGCCACAACAAAGATTTCTTTGAAGCTCTATGGGCTGTCTGCAGAAGGTTGCTGCCTTTGAGGAAATCAGTGGAGCAATGTCCACTGCACAGTATCATGTGACAGGGGACCTGAAGGTGATGGGATCCCAAAAGGTGGCAGAATCTCTGACCTCCTGAATGAGATATATGAGTTTATTGATCCAGTTTTTTCTCTGTTCTTCCCCAAAACAAAGGGAAGAGGACGTTAACGTCAGACAATCAAAGAAGTGCAGTTTGGACCGAAAATGTATGTCTGAATGAGAACTGCAGTGTTACCAGTAGATAATTATGTGTGGAAGTTGTTTGTGTTAATTTGGACCGTGGAATCTGCCAAGGAAAAAAAAAAACATTATGATGTTCTGTCAGGTTCTGAAAGTTAATCCCATAATGGACAAGGTTAGTATCAAGTCTTGTCCTTCACTTTGATACATAGGCTTGTCCTTAGATGTGAAAAGTGAGGTAGAAAGCAAATAAATTTAGGGAGCTCTGTGTAGTGCTTCAGTGGCTGGGAAGACTAGGTCGTCCACGATGTTAAGGAACTCCCCTCATTCTCTTGACCAGGCTCATCGAGGTTCTGTGGGTTTTCCCCGGGTGTGCTTGCATCAGTTAGTGGAGGACGTGTTGAAGGGTAAAGCCATGTTATCTGGAGTGTTCCTTCCCGTCCACATCCCTGGAACCCCACACACCCCACGTCAGGTGTTCCACCTCGCGCTCAGGACCACAGCTCACGCTTTGCGTTTCAAAGAAGCGCTGGCCTACCCCTCCCTGCTCACGGCACTGCGTCTCTGTCGGGATAGCAGAGGCACATTACCCATGTCTGTGGCCTGCACAGGTTAATGGCAACTATTTATCTCAGTCCAATAATGGAGACCTCAGAACACAGTCGCTGTGCGCAAACATGTTGGAGTACAGTTGTGCCTTTTTTTTTAGTTAAATATCCAGTTATTATGGTTAATCTTAATAAAACTTTTTCTGTGTTCCGAAAAAGGTGGTTTTGTTTTTGTGCCCAAGGGGGAGCCAGAATTATGGATGGCTGTGCTCTGTAGCCCGGGGGCATATGTGAGCCGCCAGCACCTCCTTCTTTTGCTCAGAAATCCCTTGAGTTTAGTCTTTTATTTATTTATTTTGCTACCCAGCTTGCAGTGAAATGCAACCTGAACATTAGCTATCAATCTGACCAGGGTAAGAGGTTGAAAGATGGATGGAGAAATGGGTGGATAAATGGACATTAGATTTCAGTAAAACACTGGCTGGGAGGAAGGCAGAGAGATGATCCACCCAGTTCTCTTCCTCATTTCCTCTCCCTTCATTTCTGCCTCTTTCTGCTCACTGTTCCTTGGCTCTTCTCTTCCTGGGTTCGAGAGGCGGAGCCATGGTGCTGGGTGCTGCTTCTGGCACACTGGAAGCCCCCGGGCGTGGATGTTTCCAAGGGGATGGGCGATGTGTGGGGGTGGGCCAGCTCACGCCCGCTGCTGAGGAACATCGCCGTCATCTACGCTTAATTCCCCTCAATCTCCTCCGTCTTTTATGGAGTCTCTGCCGAATTATTCCCTCGCCGGCTTCCCTGGCGTGGTCTGCTCCCTCCCGCCAAAGTGTCCGTCACTCGCCAGGAATCGCAGCCATGGAAACGGACGCATCACGGTTAGAGGCGGCTCTTCTCGCAAGCCCTCGCTCTGCATTGCACCTCCGGATCTGCGGGCTGTCGGATTTGGCGCCATGCGCTGCCTGGCACCGGTGTACCTCTTTTAGAGAGATTCTTCTGAACACTGAAGCTCTCTGTACTCAGGACTTAGCGGGTCCAAAGCCACAGACGTCCCAGTGCAACTTGTTGAGGGACTGCAGGGGTTCGGACATGCAGTTTAAAACAGTAGACATTATATATGCCACCCTCAGACATCATCACGATATCTAAAAAAAATATTTCTATTTAAAATATTAATTTGGACATAGCAACCTTGATGATTGTGATATTGACATTCACACTGTGTAGGAAATTTTCATATTTTTCTAAGACATTCATTGTTCAGCTAAAAAGTACTATCAACTTTGATCTGGCTATGTGTTTTGCGCTAATAAGGTAATAACATCGGTTTCTCTGCTAAGAGGATAATTGCCTTTCCTTTAAAATGGACTGCTATCCTTATATATAATCTATCAGCAAAAGCTTTGGTCAGATAAAAGCGGGTAAACTCTTTCCTTATTTAATGCAGGCCCCTCTCTAAATGCAGATTATTTGACCTTCAGAGACACATGGCCTTGGTAAAGAGGCTCATTTTGTTCCTTGTGCTTTTAAAATGGCAATATATTCCTTCACCCTAAATGCAGAATAATAGATCCTAAAAGCCAGGGGCTGCTTTGACAGGTTTTAAGAGGTTGTTTTTAATATCGGAGGATGTGGAGCGAAGGTGACCTTGAAGTAAGACTTGAATATTCAAAAAGCACCCCACTTTGATTGAAGATGTAATTAAAGAGCGTTTTCCTATAAAATCAGAATCGGGGTCCTAACTCCCATTTTCCATGAGTCCGGAAGAAACTGTAGGACAGTGTTTCTCAACCTGGTCCTCTGGAACCTTCAGGAGGCCCACGTTTTTGCTCCCTCCCATCTTCCTTCCAGGCAATTCATATTTTGAGCAGGGAGGGAACAAAAATGTGGACTGCTTGCGGATCTAATAGGACCGGGTTTTAAAACTGTACTGTCGGAGATCCAGTTCAGTTCAGATTCAGTGGCACCCCGACCCGTCGCAAATGCATCGCGAATCAGTTAAAAATCGGTGTAAATGTATGACAATTCAAATCGGCTGATGTGGAAAATGAATCGCTACTTTTTTATGAGAACAAGTACTTAACAGAAAGAACAGTGTAACTTTACATTTTATTTCACGATTGATTGAAATGGAAGTTTACAAATCCTGTCCTAGCTCAAAGTGTCCGGGATGACATGGATTATCTGGTCACCCTACCCTATCTGTATAGAAATAGACGTCTATACAGAAACGTCTGTTTCCCTGGAAGGAGAATGCTAAGATGTACTCACTGCTTTCTCCTCTAGCTAAGGCATACCTCACCACACCAGCCACCTCTGTCCCTAGTGAAAGTGTCTTTTCGACTGCAGGGAACATTGTGAATTTACATTGTGAATTTATCTCAGCTTCAGCCTGAGAATGCTGACATGTTAATTTTCCTTAAAAAACATATAAATTCGAAGTTGCACATACATTATTTATTTGAAGATTTTTTATTCAATTATTTTGTTGTGAGATTTGTTTTAAAAAACAGTATTTTATTTAATTTCAGTTGCACTTTTAAGAAGAGGACATGTTTTGCACAGTTTGGAGAGACAAGGAATATTTTGAGTCATAATGTGAGAAAATTGTATCGTGAAACGTGAGTCGCATCAGATCCTGAGTTGAGTGTATCGTTACATCCCTACTTCACACCTAGCATAAATTCCCCAATAATGGCAAGCCCCGCCCCCCCCCCCCCGCCCCCACCCCCCAACCCCCCACCCCTCACCCCCCCCCCC
>JAODKM010000088.1:24079543-24099763 GCA_026780845.1 Petrocephalus sullivani | reverse complement strand
CTTTACTATTCTGTTTTAAGCGCTTAATTTTCATTTTGAACGCGCTAATATCATGCTTTAGCATTTTCTGTCATATGTAAGTGTTAAACTTCAACTTGGACTGTACCTTTCCTTGTATATACGCAAGTTATTATATTAATATCATAAGTGAACGATTATTCGACTAATCGCTAAAATGCCGGAGTGTTAGTCGACTAGGAATATCTTTAGTCGGGGGCAGCCCTATTATTTTCCCTGTACAAGTAGCTCCACTGCTCTGCAAGCTGAACTGAGCAGAGCCGAGAGGACGCACCCGAAGATGGCGAGGTGGCCTTACCATGTGCCCAAGGCGCTGGGACCCAGCGCTGGAGTAGGGGTCTGCCGGGGGCTGGGAGTGCTGCTCCAGAGGCATGGTCTGGAAAGTGCCGGCCGGGTCAAACTGTGCAATGTCTCCTTCCAGCAGGGGGCAGCGGGGAGGTGGAGAAAGAGAAGGACGGGCCCCCATACGGTGGGAGTGGGGGGAGGCTTTTGTGTTCAAGGTGGGTGGGGCCACAGGGTTCTGTGGAGGACATGTGGGGTGCTGAAGCAGATTCTCCCAGGAGAAAACATTGGCGTGTGTTCCAAGGCCCCTAACGTCGCCCCATGGTGCCGGGTTCTCAAAGCTGGAAAACATGAAAAACCATCTGGCCCAAAGCTGCCTTGGCAAATCCAGAGGAGCAAACAGCAGAACATAAAGACACAAACAAAGGTTTCTCTCATTTTCTCTAAAGATATGCAGCATTAGATCTTTTCTAATCACTCTTATTTCAGACTCTTCTCTGCAATTCTTGGTTACCATCTCCTGTGCTGGAGAAAAGGCCCACATCAAAGACTCTTACAGAAAGACATTTACTAAAGACGCCCAAATTCCACAGACGCTGCCTTGGTCTCCATATGGGCCCAAGATGAATGGGGTTCAGCTACCCCTGTACATTGGATCACATGATCATCTGGCCTGTGGTTTATCCATCACAACCAGGTACAGCTGTCCTTGCAATACACACACAGAAATAATCATCCATCCTGCTTCCAGACCTACTTATCCCGTCCTGGGTCCAGGTGAGTCGGAACTCTTTTCCTTGAAACACAGAGCACATCCTGGATGGGACGCAAGTCTCACTCATAATTCGAAAATGTATTAAATTTCAATTCATACAGCTAGACTAGGTTCAGGAGGAGCCCTGAGGGCATCTGAGCTTAGCCCTGCAGAGACACCTGTCCAAGAGGAACTCTGCTCTTCATCTGTACTAAATGGAACACCTGCTTTGAAAAGGTTAAGGCATACTGTGAAATCACGTCATTTTGAAAAACACAGGCCCGCTAATAAAATAACCTTTACACTACTTCAACAGGCATTTACCTCTCTGCGAGACTCTTAGGAATGACATGGGGAAAAAAATGAAAGGATAGGAAGGTGTGGCAGCATGGAGGAGCACTGACTGGCTCCAGCTTGGCAGCCCGGGTGTTCCCCACGGGCCAGAACAGGGCCCCAGCTGCTGTCTTCCAGCCCCCTGCTGGGACACCGCGGGGCCCCCCTGCCTACAGGCCCAACACCCAGCTAGGGCACACGGGGTGAGAAGATTCTGGAAACACTGGTGCTCAAGCCCCCCCCCACTTCCCCACCCATATCTGACCACCTGTAAGGATCTCCAGATTGCAGCGCTGTCTGAAACATCCACCCCGCACCGCCAAAGGCGTCCCAGCATTCATAAACCACTCCCGGCCCAGAAGGACCCATTTGGACCAGCTGCGTCATTCCTGTTCCTTACCCCAGAAGTGCCTGTAAGCCACTATCTCAGTTCAACTACGGTTTGTGGATTGTTACTAAATTTAATGTCAGCCATATTGTGCTAAATATTTAAAAGGCAGATGTCCTTGTCCACGCACCCCCCCCCCCGCCCCCGCCTCACACACACACACTCCTTTTGAAATGTGGCAAACCTACTTTACAGGTGACACTGCGACACTGAAGCACGGCAAAGAGGTGACAGGCCTGCACTGAGCCTGCAAGGTTCAATCTGTGATTCGCACGGGGCTTTCAAGAACGTCAAAATCACTCAAATTAAACGGTAATTAAGTGAACGTTAACCAAACGGATCCATACGCAGATCTAAAAATAGCCAGCTGGACATCAGTGATGCCAAGTTGAACTGAGACCTGAGCCATGTAATTTGCATATTATATTCTTTTTATTGTGGCTATCTGTTTTTCACAGTAGCAGGTGACAGACAGGCACCCTCTGCCGGGTGCCCTGAGCTGCTGGGACAGACTGCAAACCTCACCAAGAGCCTGTAGCAGATAAGTAGCGAGAAGATGGATGTTTTATGCATCCAGCCAGCCATCCATCCATCCATTTTCTGAAACCGCTTGTCGTATCCTGGGTCGTGGGATGTTTTATGCAGTACGACTGAAACACTTAAGTCTCAATAGAATTTCCTCAAAGGGAATGTGTTATAAGCTACTAGTCAAAAGTTTGAGAACAATAATGATGTTTTAAACCAGAGGTTCCCCTTTGCTTCGATGACAGCATTGCAGACTCTTGGCATTCTTTCAGCCAGCTTCCAGATGTAGGCGCCTGGAATGCTTCTCCAGCAGTCCCGAAGGAGCTCCCATAAGTTCTGGGCACAAGGTGGCTACCTTGCTCTTACTCTCTGCTCCAACTCATCCCAAACCAGCTGTACAGGGTTTAGGTCGGCAGATTGTGGGTGCCAGGTAACCTGTCACAGCCCTCCATATCCTTCCATGTTAAGAAGATAAGAACACTTATATAGGTACTTAAATAATCCCGAAGTGATCTTAGGGCCATTAAACCAATGATGTTCAGTAGCTGTGTCCAGATTTTTGACACGTACTGTATTTGAGTCAAACCACTATATATAAATAAGATTGGGGGTGGCTCCCCCTGTTGGATGTGAAGGGGATATGTCATGGTCTGGGCTTCCTTTGCCGGTAACAGACATTTTTCAGATCCACTATAATCCCAACTCCTATTCCTTACACAGCAAACTGCAAGGCTGATGCTCCAATGGGATTATGGGTAATTGAACAGTCCATCAGTAAGAGACCGACTGACCTAAAACACACTATAAAATTGTGTGCTGTGGTGACTGCAGGAAAAATGCACAGTTGCTACTTTACAGACGAGGCCCTGCTGGGGACACTTCCGGACAGACTTACCCCTCCAGTGCAGCCAGGCTACCCACAGTGCTCTGGATCAAGGGACCAATGGGCTTGCTGGGTGATGGAGCTGGGGGGGCACCCCATCGCCCGTGACGGGATGCATGTATGTCATAAAAGGGTGGAGAATGGAGCCGACCCTCCAGGCAATCAGCCCACCGGGGATACCTTAGGATTCCTTCTAGGGGGGCCCTTGCACTGTCCCTCACGTTCGCTGCAAGGAGGAACAAAATTCAATCACCGCACCCAGCATAACCAAACAGGCATGCAGTAGAAAAGGGTTCAAAATCCCTCCCCCAAGGGGACACTGTCAAAAGCGGGCACTGAGACTGCATTCTCACTGCTGTCAATCTGCCATAACACGTTACCGAATTGCCAAAATGTTAAGGACCTTTCACCTAGGACGAAACCATCAGCCAAACCAGTAAGAGCTAAAATGTGAATGTAAGGAACACCGCCAAGTGCTGATTTATGAGAACATCTTCCTTGACCCTTAGTAGCGCCTACCAACCAGCTTCCCTACCATGGCCGGCGTCCCGTGCCGAGTGCGAAGCACAGAGCAAGTGCCAGGGCCTGGCAGACGCACTCCTCCTGGCAAATGCGTCCTGGGAGCGGGGGAAGGGTACGGGGGAGGTCTCTGGGCTAAACAGGGGCCGAGGCCCACCGGATCTAGGGGTGGAGCTCCGGCAGAGAAGGGAAGGCGATGCAGGGCAGCTCCACTGGGGACTAAGGGCCTGACGGGAGACACACTGTGATTAAAGATGGCCGAGCTGCTTGGGGGGTGCATCAGGGGATCGGAGCACCGCTTTCCGTGGTCTCGGCCTGAGACCCCAGGCCCCCACCTGCTCGGGGCTCTCTGCCAGTCCGCATGGCTGCAGCGCCCCCAGAGCCGAGTGCCAGTCACTGCGCCCTGAAGATCAAAGGCACGCATTACGCAATGCGACGTGTAAAACAGGCAATTCTGAGACACTGATGGTTCATACCAGCCTCACTGCCCTCCATCTGAAATGACAACCGACAGAATAATACGGTCTAACACACTACTGCACAAGAGCCCATAAGACGATATAAAATCAGCACATAAGCACATACATAAATGCAAGGTCAGATGCTCATTTTTAACAGGCTAACAGAACAGCTGCTTGTGAGTACACTTGAAAAATTGTCTTTTCCATCTGGACCACACAGGTCCACAGGTTAGTGGGCCAGGTAATCTGCTGGAACCAGCAGTGCCAGAGACAAAACTGGAACTTCAGGCACCACCTGAGAACTACAGTACCGGCACGTGTGCAGCTCCCTGGGTCGCATTAAGGACTCACCCGCCCTGGCACGATCAGGAAGGCCATCCACGGAGTTTCTGCACAAGACCGGGGAGGAGTGCAGGCACTGGGAGAGAGCAGCAGGGGGCACTCTGGGGCTCCGCAGGAGGCCGAGGTCGTAGGCCACGGCCGCCTGGCCAGCCAGTGTCCGCGGGTCGATGGGGAGGCGCCCGCCGTACCCAGTATGGGACACCTGGGGGGACGTAGCCGTCATACAGCACCCTTCACATGAGGGGAGGCCGCGAGAGTGACGTCACACTCACCGACAAGGGCAAAGGTGGCAACATGCTGCTGCCGCAGGAGAAGCTCCTGCTCAGGGAGTCTGGGTGGGGCAGCAAGCTCAGGCTCCCGCCGTAGACGCAGGGACGGCCAGAGGTCAGGGGCAGGAGGTAGGGGGGACAGCCAGGAGGCGTGGGGGGGCCTACGACGGAGAAGAGCTGAGCCTGACACCAAACACCAGCAAAACGGCCCGATATTTGGACGGAGTGGGGGCCACGTGTAATTGTGTCCTAAGGAAGGTATCAGGCCGAGGTCCATTGAGGAGGTGAGGGAGTCCATGGTGGGGCAGGTGGTCCAGGGTGGAGGGAGTATGAAAGGTTCACCCAGGAGGCCCAGTGAGGCACAAATTAAAAGTGGAGTAACTAGGTGATCAAGTGTGTCCCAATCCTGATTGTCTGGAAAATTTTAAAGCTAAAATTAAAAATTACACAAGGTCCCGTTTTCCCCGTCCCCACCTTCAGGCAGCAACAAGAGCCGCCTGAGAGCTGCCAGGCGTTTTTTTATCCCCCTCCCCCAAGTTTTTAAAAGTCCCCGTCTTTCAGCGGCATGCCCTGGTGAATGACCCAATCAGTGCTCCCTCTGAGGGGCCCCGCAGCCCTTATCAGCACCAATCGGATCAGGGGACCCCCATGAAGAGCAGACAATGGAGGCTGAAGGCCTGGCCCCCATGCCGGGCCATGACGAGCCCCAGCAGCATGGATGCGGGCTTACCGTAGCGCCCCTTGGGAGAAGGGGAGGGCGGCTTCAGGTGCCAGTGGGGGGGGCGATTTACCTTGGGCGAAAGAAAGAGAGTCACAGGGCCCACAGGACCCAAGCAAGAGATACATCCACAAAGGGGACACACCCACAATGGGGAACCATCCACAAAGGGGACACACCCACAATGGGGAACCATCCACAAAGGGGACACACCCACAATGGGGACACACCCACAATGGGGACACATCCACAATGGGGACACACCCACAAAGGGGATGCATCCCCAGAGCATCTGAAAGATTTGCTGGACTGGAGTGAGGGAAAATGACACGCTTAGGGTGGTATGGTCACATGCTGAACAGGAACATGGGAGCTGCTACAACATCCACCAAACAAACAAACAAACAAAACAAACATGTGGTCATTCTCCAATCCAGAGGGAGCTTCTCAGAACAACACAGGTAGGAACTGCACCCCCTACACACACAAGTGATGTTTCACAAACCAGCAGACCACAGAGAACCCGCAGGGAGCCCCCGGCCACTGCACAAGCGCCACGCGACGAGCTTCCCATCAGGGGTGAGGCCCGTTTGAGAGCACTCCGGCCACTGAAGCGAAACCACAAACCGGGGGATGAAGGTTGCAGTCCCTGGGGATGGCAGCTTGACACAGCCGAGCAAACAAAACACGGGGCGAGGTCCTCGCGGATCGCAGGCCTCGCAGGGCTGCGACATCACCAGTCAGCCACACTTCATAGAGCTCGGGCATGTGGCGAGAGGGGAACTAGAGAACTGTGTAAATAAAGTCTGCCTGATTGGGCTGCATTCAGGGGACAAGGCGGTGCTATGCTGGGAGAGGGTGTAGGGGCACATGCTATACTGAGGAGCCAAGCAGCCAATCAGAATGCTAATTTTAATCTCATCATGAGAGCACAGTGACATCACCACATTATTTTTTAGGATTTACATAAAAAGCTAAAACACAATTAAACTCCTCACACATCTCCAGCAGATCTTTGCAGAGCACAAAACTCAGTGTAACAAGTCTACAGCACCCCAGTCTGATTTTATTCCGACCCACCACATCCAATTACAGAAATATAACACCACAACCCGGGTTCAACCCATCAGGTGACCAATGGTCCACCTTCATGGCATCATGGCAGGAGCAAGCGTGGTACAGGATGGTGTACCATGATGCAGGGCATTTGGATGGGAGTCCTTCAAGGTGGCGTGCGAGGAACAAGGCCTGGGGCCAGTGGGTTGAGGATGTACCATGATGCAGGGCAATTGGATGGGAGTCCTTCAAGGTGGCGTGCGAGGAACAAGGCCTGGGGCCAGTGGGTTGAGGATGTACCATGATGCAGGGCAATTGGATGGGAGTCCTTCAAGGGGGCGTGCGAGGAACAAGGTCTGGGGCCAGTGGGTTGAAGATGTACAATGATGCAGAGCAATTGGATAGAGATCCGTCAAGGGGCATACAAGGAGCATACTCTAGGGCCCAGGGGGGTGAAGATGTACCATGATGCAGGGCAATCAGATGGGAGTCCTTCATGGGGGCATGAAAGAAAAATTCTGGGGCCAGGGGGTTCAGGACGTACCATGATGCAGGGCGACTGGATGGGAGCTCTTCGAGGGGGTGTGCGAGGAACAAACTCTGGGGCCAGAGGGTTGAGGATGCAGGCACGGCTCGCTTCCACTGTATCCATCCGCTCAAGCACCTCAGACAGCGAGGCCCCCTGCAGACCCCCCTCCAGGGCACACCGGCGCAAGAAGTGCTCCCAGATCCTCCTGCGGGGAAGCTGTGATGAGCAGGAAGTGGCAGGGATGCCCTCATCTCCACTCGCAAAAGGGTGTGGGAGACACCCTGGGGGACACACCTGCACTTGCCGATGGTGCAGAGGGCCACAGGGTCTCCCACGACAGCCAGCAGGGACTGGGCACGCAGCATGGCGGAGTGCAGGGCCCGCGGGGACGACAGGAAGCCCAGCTCCAGATCCTCCAGAGTCGTCTCCTCGGCCCCCAGGAGAGCGCCCCTGTGCCAGGTCCCACCTGGCACCCCCCTGCCAGGGGTCCCCTGTCTGCAGGAAGCCCGAGTCCTGACCGTGCTGAGGAAGAGCACGCGGAAGGGGGTAGCTACAGCGAGAAGACACAGGGGGACAGGTGGGGTAAGCACACAGCAGTCAGAAAGGGGACAAAGCCAGCTGGGAGGCAGAAGGCGGGATGTAAAAAAACGAGGAGAAGAGACCGAGGGAAGGCAGCATAGTGTGCTGACTGCTTGTGGCCAGCAGGGGGCCCTCAAAACCAAGGGGCCCCCATGCAAATGGTTTGAATCCACAAAAGGAGAAGAGACCGAACGGCATCAAAACCCTCGACACACAGAGACCCGGGGCTCCGCCCTCTGCATCAGCCACTGCTCACGAAGACGGGAAGTGTGGGGTGGCGATGGGGCTGACCGGCCGGATCGAGCAGCGTGTGCACGGCGACGCAGTGTAAGCCACGCCTGCGTGTCTCGGAGCGCAGCGACAGGGCCTGGGCCGCGTACGGCGTCAGCACCCCCACGCTGCTCTCGTCCAGCTTGCCCCAGGACACCGGCCACTTCTTACACAGGCTCTCCAGCTGGTCGGCCACCTCCATCACCTGCAGCCACGCGGGGAGACAGGGAGAGAGGGCCTCAAAGGGGCGGGGCCTGTATCCAGTCACGGGCCCCAATCAGCATCATCACTGCATCATTTTAAATCACTGTATTTAAGATGCGACTCAAATATCACAGATGATGACAGATTACAAATATTTCATGGGGAAAGTATCCATTTTGTAAGAAGTGTGTGACGTCTGTGTTATGGGTGTGACACCGGAGTGGTGGGCGTGGTCTTGACCCGGTGGGCGTGGTCTTGACCCGATGGGTGTGGCCCCAGGCACAGCCCAGCTCACCTCAGCCTGATTGTAGTACCCACAAGAGTTTTTCTCTGCCCCCCAGGCCACGAAAAACGAGAGTGGGAAGAAGTGTTTGTTTGCGGGCTGCTTGCTAGCTGCTGTCAGCTGGCCCCCATAGAACACCTCAGAGACTAGGCTAGGGAGAGAAATACAGACAGAAAACGTCACAGCGTCAGTCACAAACGCATCCGCAAAGTAAAAATGACAACAATTAATTTCCCGGAAGAATAAACCCGCTGCACGGATCAGGCACAATATAAGCAGACCGCAATCATCGCCGACGGAAATATTCTGGAAACATCTACGGCTCGCTCTTTGAACCCGGGAGGACGCCACCCACCCGACAATGTGCTGCTGCGTGCGGTACTGCTCCGTCAGCCGGACCATGCAGCCACAGCTGGGGGGATACAGCCTACTCAGCCGTTCCAGCAGGGGACGCTGCAGGCCACGCTCGCAGGCAAACTCACTGTGCATCTGTGGGAGGGGCTGGAAGCCGCAGGAGGCAGGTGGGCAGTCAGGACCCTCCTTCGCATGTTTATTATGCGAAGCACCAAAAAAGTCTAAACGGTGGATATGTGAATGCTTGGCAGGAAGACTGAAGGATCACTTATTGGAAGACAATGAAAGCCTAGTAACGGGAAGGCGGATCGTCCATACGCTTGTGACGCAAATGGGCACCCCCACCTGATGGGAATCCCCTGCCAGCACCACCCGAGTGGAGCGGCTGGCCAGACACAGCGCCATCAGGGTCTCGCACTCGGCTAAGGACGAGGCCTCGTCCACCAGGATGTGTGAGAAGAAGCCTGACAGGAGGTAGCAGAATCAGCAGTCGCGGTGCGGCCTCCATAACGGCGCATATTCACAGCGGCGCGCGAGGAACCGAGTGAATATAAATGATCGCGAACGAATCTGCGTCTGCCATCTAGTGTCCACATGTGGTAAAACATGCTAACTGGAGAGGACTGTGAACCTTAGGGTTTAGTTAATAAACAGGCCGGAGGCCGTAGCAACCTGAGTCAAGCCCCAGGTGGAGGAGCTGCTTGGTCTGACGGACTGTGCCAACCACAATTCGGGACTTCTTCACCTCCTCCTTCCCCGGGGCCATGGCCTCCTCTCCGGCGCGCTGGAGGGGCGCGGTCGCTGGCCTCAAACCCTGACATCGGTCCCACAACCTATGGGCACGTGTGAGACAAGGCAGCATTACACATTACAGGGCTCTCCACCAGAGAGCCGGTGCGCGGTCGTTTGGGATCACGCGGACTCCCCGCCATTACCGGAGCAGGAAGCCCTGGGGGAGAGCGAGGGCTGTAACCAGGGAGTCCGCCGCCGTCTCCGAGCGCGTGCACAGCAACACCCTGCAGGCTCAGGAGGGAGCGAAATGGCAGGGTTAGACACAACAGAGGGCCAGCAGCGCTCTCAGGGGATATGACGTCTATGACGTTTAGGGTCCTTTATGACGCCGTAAACACCACACGTGACTAAGGATACCCTGAGCACCCCCTTGAGGGCATCCCCACCGTGGCCCATGCCACCAGCTCAGGACACACACCGACTGGCATCCTCCTTCAGTAGGACCGTGACAGCCTTGAGCAGCGTGAAGGTCTTTCCAGAAGCTGGGGGCCCGCACAGTAAGATGGGGGGCAGTGGCTGGGAGGGGGCTGACACAATGGCCCAGAGGGCATCCCTCTGCCCCTCGCTGAGCCGGGAGTCCCAAACCTCAGTGCTGTAACGCAGCCAAAGACAGCGGTCAGGCCAGGAAGGGTGTGCTGGGACACCTACCGAGCAGTCGGCCCACAGGCGGTACCTCTCAGGACGGAGGGGTAACTCAGCGAAGGGGGGCTCCGGGAAGAGCATGGCGCAGTCGCGGAGTGCGTCCAGGGCGTAGTGCATCTCACACAGCGGCAACCTGTTCAGCTGGAACTGCAGCTCCACCTTGTGGCAGGGATGTGCACGTGCAAGTGGGTTAGTGAAAGCAGGTGATCTTAAACGAGCAAATAAATCGATGAAAGGTTAAAAGGTACAGAGGCTATTTAGAAACCCAGGAATACATAGGTAATGTGGAAATGAGCAACTATTAATAGTTTTCACTGCTTTTAGTCTGGCAGAGAAGTATATATAATTTGATTTTTAATTAAAATATCAATTAATCTGGACAGGTACAGGTTTGCGCCACTCAAAAATTACTGTGACGTGCGAACAGACAAATGAGTCTCCGCAGAGCCCTGACAGGTCGAGGCGGAGCTTTGAACGCAGCAGATGCTGTACCCCACTGGGGAAATTAAACATCGAAAGGAAACAGACAGATAGTGACTGTTTCGCCCGTTTATACATCTACTACAATATGGCAGTTTGATTAATACACAGAGGCGGCACAGGACTCAGAGGGTGGAGCAGGCACAATGCCAGGGTTGCGGGTTCAAATGCCACCCCCGTTCCATGCGCATGTCAATCGGCCATGTGTGAAAGCGTGTGCGTGCGTGTGTGTGTGTGTCTGTGTGTGTCTTGTGCCAGACTGCCATCCTGCACAGGGTCCCCAGCCCCCTGTCCTCTACTGCCATGACCCGGCTCCCCCAGGCCCACACTGGCCAGCTGGCAGGGTGATGGAGGACCGGATCAGCGCACGCGTGGATAAAGCCTGACTCAGGCCGACCTGCAGGTCTGCGCCCGCCTGCAGCCTCAGGTCACCACAGCATTCCTGCGACAGCCGCAGACACATGTCTTCCGGGCCGCACGCCTCCACCCGTGCCTGGTGCACGCACTCTCGGCCCGCTGCACAGGCCTCGGCCAGCAGTAGCACGCCGCCCACTGCCTCCCGCAAGAGCCGGCCCGCGGCACTGTCCGGCCCGGTCCCGGTCTCACGCAGGCTCAGCAGGGCAAAGAGCTGGCCGGCCAGAAGGGGTCCAGGGTCCCCCTGCAGACCCGACTGGGACAGCTCCGTCACCAAGCGCAGGCGGGTTTGGAGGTTAAACCTGCAGGGGGAGAGATGAGCAGAAAATGGAAGCCATGAGATTCCGCGCGTCGTAGACTGGCCATCATGTGACAAAGTGGCCGCAGTCAAAGCCATCACGACAGACATTTAAGGCCTTCTCTTCTTCTTAGTCACCGATCAATGAACGCCGTTCGTATTAATTAGCTACGGCGAAATTTCAGCACTGTAAAATAGGGGTGCACCAGCATGCAAAATCCACGGTTTGGCACAAACCTGTTTGCATGGTTTGGTGCAATCTAGGCACAGCAGGATTTGTTTTTTTTAACAAAAAATACAATTACAATTACAAATACAATTAGGAAAAGCTGTAAACAAAACAAAAGGCAATGTTTTTGTATAGCAAACCCTAAGAGACTTATTATTTGAAACTTATTTTGCAATGTGAAAATAAATTAACTAGATCCCATGATCTCTACTACGGAGAATGGATGTACAGGCCCACCCATGGTGATGAACTCTCTCACAGCCTTATAACAATTATTTTTTAGCCTCAGTCTCCTGGAAAGTGCGTGCTAAATGCCATATCTGAGTATTGGTTTTATGAACTACTCTCTCTCCAGTGCTGGGGTCTTTATTGGGAAACCAAAACATTCCCAAGCTGCCAGTTATGACTGACTTTAACCAGAAGTAGCTGCAACAAACTCGCAGCCGCAACTAGCGCAGTGCTCTCCATGTTCAACACCTACTTGTGAATTTAGGTTCTGCGCTTGTCAAAAAACATTGATGCGTTTCATTGTGTACCCAATTGAAAATAATGCACGGGGAAGGCGAGATGCATTCCACAGGGAAAGGTGCCTCCTCTGGACCAGCCAGGTACCACAGAGAGGTTTTCCTGCATTTGAGGGCACAGTTACTTGTCACTGGGGCTGTACCCTCAAGGGTCTGCTAATTGTACCCTAGCTGTAGATAAATGTACCCTCTAGTTTAATTTAAGGTACAGAAAAGTACTCAGGAACATTTGTACCATTGGGGGTACATTTATGTTGTTTGTACCTTGGGGAACAAAACTGTACCAGGGCTGCACCCTATTTTCTGACAGTGTGTGATGGAAGGAATCTATGGCTTCATTACAGTCTTTTATTTGTAGTTTTGAGCGTCTCACAACAGCACCTACTACAGTGAAATACATACAGTAAAAGGGCAGGCTAATGCATATAGCTGACCTGCATCTCAACCTTCAGGAGATGCCTCAGGGCCCATCATTCCTGGACAAGCTGCGATTAGCTCACCCGGCCACTGAGCTCCTCCATCTCAGCAAGCTATCCCATGGTTACGGCCCCTTGGCAACGCTGCACACTCCTGTATGCTGCACGTGTCTAGCAGAAAGCCTCATGGTGTCCTGATCTGCCTAACTTCTTCTGGTGCGAGGTTCCTACGTTACACATGTTTCGGAATGTCTTATAGCTCTTGCTCTGATGCTACTTACACTTGTACCTGGTCACTGATTAGCTCAGTCTGGCTGCACTTGACTAAGTAGGTTCCTTAACAGCTGGATGCTTCTGGCGTACAACCTGCCTCACCTGCGGATCACTTCCAACAAAGGCATCTGCTAAATACCTGTAAAGGTAATTGTAAATTACTGACCGATATCTGGGCCCTAAAGGCTAAAATGAACATCGGCAAACAGAAGGCACCGAGTCTAGAGTCCTGAACCTCTAGCTCCAAAAGTAAAGGTCTATAAGCAAGGGCCTGAGCCCACAAGCCCGGCGACGGCAGCGGCCCACCCGCAGAGCTGACGGTATCGAGCGTTCTCCTCGATGTACAGCAGGTCGTGCAGCCGTGCGCGGTAGTTGTGTGGCGTGAGTTCGCGGTCCAGCACGGAGCGAGTGAACAGCTGGTCAGCGGCCGCGGGGATCCGGTATGACTGCAGAAGGGACCGTTCTAGGGGGGACAGATCGCAGGGCACGAAGGCCACCACCGTCACCTGCTTGCAGCCTTCGTCCCAGCGCACCGAGGATCCCCCCTGTAGGGGGTGCTGTGGCTCCAGATCCTCATCTGCAAGGCAGGACTGTATCACAATATAGGCAATACATCTACATTAAATTCAGAATGTGCTTTTTAACTGTATTGTTAAAGTTAAGCCGTGACGTCCAATTGCAGGTGGGTGTGTGGCCCTGGCTGGGGAGTCGCCTTAAGCTACCTGCGGGAGAAGCCTGCTCCACTCGGAGGATCTGGAGGAGCACCGGCTCTGAGCCCAAGTCCAGCGCCACGGCTTGCTGGAAGCTGCCATAGGCGCAGGTGCTGAACCGCAGTGTGACCCGGTAGTCCCGCTCGGGCCTGTAGCCCGGCCCCATCCACTCCCACGGCTCCGGGCCCAGAGGGTAGGGGCGCGGGCCGGCGGCACTGAGGGCAGCTACCTCCGAGATGGAGAAGAGGGGCCGGTGGAGCTCGCTGAGCAGGGCCACGCAGCGCAGCACTCGGGAGGGCTGGGGGGGGGCGATACAAAGGTTAGCATTTAAACACCAGGCCCGTGGCCCCGCCCCCCACGCGCCTCCTGGCCTACGTCGCAATGCAGCTGTAGCGTCCAGCAAAGGGTGCTGTTCTTCTCCTGGATGACCTGCAGCGGGTCCGGCACGCAGGTGACAGCCACCCCCGGCAGCGAGGTGGCCACCTAGGCACCAGAAAAAGGATGGCACACTGAGGGAAAGGCGGGTCAGCACGGGGGGGGGGGGGGCGGATGATATCCCACGGATACACAACCAGCCATGCAAAGAGTAAAGGGCCGGAAATGTCAGTATTGGCTAAAATCAAGGGAGAGGGGCGTGACTGTGAGCGCCGGCCGGGGCTAACCACAGTGTGAGGTACCGGGCTGCCCATCCACTTCTCCAGCAGCCGCTCGGCGTAGCGGGCAGCGGGCGCACCGCCGGAGTGTCCTCCTCCTAAGCGGCGGCGCACCAGCCTCTCCCTCCACTCCCGCAGCTCGGCGTGAGAGTGCGCAGAGACGCAGAAGTCCCCTAGGGGGCAGCCTCCGCCCCGCAGGGACCTGCACGCGCAGACGGGGACGCCACAAACCACAGCCGCATTTACAATGGACTTTCGCTACATGACATTACCTCTTATTTATGTGACAGGCGAGTTAAGGGCCTTGCCCAAGGGCCCAACAGTGAAATCACTCTGCCAACTCTGGGATTTGAACCGGCAACCTTCTGATCACAAGCAGAGCATCCTACAGCACCGGGCCAGACATCACCTCCCTACCCCCATAAACACCTTGCAGATCAAGTCAGGCTTCCCCAATTGGCCATGCTTAATCTTTGTGTTGGGGCCCTTAAAACATATGGATCTCGGGCCATAACCGGTCCTTAGATCTGCACCTGAAACACAGAGTATACTCATCGACACCCTGGATGCCTCGGGGAGGGTCTCGAAACTGCCACCGTCGCTCGACCCGAGTGCCTTTGAGGAGAGAGACACAGCATTAGAATGGGCTTGTGTTCTATGAGCTCCTCCGCACTCCCAGCTGCCAGGACGGGCGCTCCGTTTTATCACCCTGAAAGTTGGCAGAAAGATTAAAAAGAAGATTCGAGACACCCAGTCTACAAGCACAAAGTCACATTCCCTCACAGGCGGAAACGGTCGGGCCCGAAATGCCAGGAAACGCCAGAAGCGGCGACAGAGAACAAACCTTCCCCTCCTCTGTCGCCGGAACCTCCAGCAGCCGTACAGGAGGCCTGGGAGTTCAGAAGAGCCAAAGAAACACAGCAGTTATGCAGACAGCACGCTGAGGTGCCCAAAAAACATGAAAGAGACGGAGCAGAACTCCCTAATCCTAAAGCAGCCCAAGTCAGATCCATCATGAACAGCCGTCCAACGAGTAAGAGCATTTCAGAACTCTCTGAAGCCGCATTTCAATGAACTTTCAAGCTACATAAAGGATTATCCTCCTTCCTCTGCCGTAGTTAACCCTAAATGTATAAATACTGAATAAAGTCTTAGTTTGAAGGCAATTTAAGACAGTATTTTTTATCAGTTTCGCTGGGAATGTGTAGTTTTGTTGTCTTAGACCTGTTCTGGACTTGCATATTAAGAATATTTAATCCATAAAAAATTGCTGAGCTGCATAAAAAACACATTTACTACATATCGAGAGCTCTGCAGGGTAAGCGATTACCTGTGATTCTGTCAACAGAAGGAGCAACTGTCCGAAATATTTCATATCTTCTTTCTGAGTGCGATAAAAAAAAAAATATATATGAAACTTTATGTGGGCTTTGTGCACATATTTGTCAAAATGAGGCTGATTTTTTTTTTACATCGTGTTGAACAGGGTTTAGTTAAATTGCATCTTTTCCTGGCTGCGTGTGATCAGTTCCGTTTCAGCTCAGCATTAGTGACTGCGGCTTACCATCCTCTCTGCGGGCTGACAGCTGAAGAGCGCCTGGCACATCCCCCCGAGGCCGCCGTCCGCGAGCATGGAGACCAGGAGCTCTTTGAGGGCACCGCCGCTCAGCTCCCTCTGCAGACACATCACTGCGTGGGAGAGCAAGCCTCTTATGTCCACACCCAGGGGACAATCTGTGACTTACACTCTCACAGCAATTATTTAAAAGCAACCAAACGCCGAACCCCAGACACCGCATTTTATATATAGATTATAGGCTAACTTTTTAAGTAGAAACTGATAATTTGGGTAAGTTTGTAGCTCCTAAATGTGTAAATACAGAGTTACAGTATTAACAGTAACAATGCAACTTTAGTATTTATTTAGTATTTTAGTATTTTAAAGTTAGTTATAAATGAAGCAATACAGCAAATAATAAAGTTTTAACATTAAATCACATCTTACCGCTGCTGCTATCCTCTTCGGCTTCAGTGAATTTTTTCTACAAATAAAAATTGTGAACCTTTGTGAAAATCTCCTGATCAACCTCACATACAAAAAAACTAAAGTCTCATATATTAAACGTTAGAAAAACCCTCTTCAAACTAAGCCAAATACAATATAAACCCAATGACATAATTATATATATATAAAAAAAAGAAAAAAGCAAGATTCTACCAGCTGGACAAGTGCATAGACACGGTAAAGCAGGACTTGCAGTCGGACACTGGGATCAGTGGCGGATCTGGACCAGCAGGTGGCGCTGGATGGACTGCGCAAGCCGGCTAGGATCTCATCACAGCACTGCAGAGCCAGCTGGTACTCCTGCCTGCTGAGGTGCTGGCATGCCTTGGCACATAAGACATCGGGCTTCCTTTCACCCATTCCTCGCCGCTGTAATATTTACAGGAGACGCTGGCAAAAATGAAAAAATGAAATCTTAAAGTAGGGTGACCATATTTTGCTTTGCAAAAAAAAGAGGACACGGGGGGGAAAGAAAGCAAATGTCAACATAAAACGAAGCGAAATCCCGGACATTTCAGGTCCCAAAAAAGGTGGAAGTTTGGTCACCCTACTTAAATCCTATGCTCCCCTGCATAAACTCTCCTGCGCCCCAGATATACCGTAATGTACATAATATAGGTGACAAAAATGGGAGGTCGAACATGTTTTAAAGTAAACACAAACATGACAAACGTTTTATTTTTTTTACATTAGAATTACTAGCAGAATCAATATTAAACTTATACTGAGTATGAATATGAACACATGGTGTTAATCACGTTATTTATCTACTCCAGACAGATTGGACGTGCAGACCGCTGCAGGATTCTCAGGTGCACGCGCATTCCTTGGTGTGGAATTTGTGCATGAAGGGCAATGGGGAGAAAATAATGCAATTTCTAAACAGAAGGGGTCTAACAACGTTTGCTTTATTATTGTAATTATTATTATTTTAAGTACTACTGCTATGCAAACTAAGTTCATACTGATAAGTGCATCAGCATGAACAAACCCTTTACCTATTCGACAGAATATCGGTTTGGCGTGCAAAACGCTTCCAGACAATGAGACACACCACCCACCTCTGCTCTCAGCATCGCCCGCTTGCTTTTTGGCCTCGCGCCAAATCACTGAAATCTCGCCATTTTGGTGTGACGTCATTGTGCACGACGCAACCTTTGAATGAGAGGCAGGTGAACCGGAAGCCAGCGTGCTATGCTTTTTTTTAAATTACATGCATAGTCTCAGCATTCATGCGTAATGTAGCAAAAATGCATGAATGTGTGGATTAGCTATATTAATACAGACATATTAAAACTTTAGTTTAAGTATATTTGATGGCCCAGTGCTACTGCCTCACACCTCCACAGTTGCAGGTTTAAATCCTGCTTCCATTTTAAGGGTGTGGGTCATGCATGTGCTCCTCCGGCCACATGGTTTTCTCCTATAGTCCAAAGACATGCCCTTAGACTAATTGCTGTATTTGAATGTACAAGATTCACTAAAATATTATATGCCTGGTCATTGGAGACCAGAGTCAGAAATTGGGAAATGCCACTGGCCAGTGTAAACTCAGAAACAGGCACTGTCTTAAATTTTGCAAATCCAAGACTTCTTCATCACTAATGCACTCTACAAGCATCCAAAGCATTATCTTTACGCAGGGACATATGAAGAAATTGCAGAAATCACTTTAGGACTTAAGCTGTCTGGTCAGTGGGGACACATGGTCAGAGAGCACATGCACTGCTAGTTTGGCCTTTTTCTCTCTCCTCACCTCATTTCCAACATGAGCTTTAAGCCGGTTGTTGCACTGTGTAGTGGGCGTGGTTTGTGACGTGGGCGCAGTGTTGTCACCCCGTTCCCACTGGGCTCTCAAGTCTGTGGAAATGCAGGACAGCTCTTGCTGGTGCCCAGCTTCATCACCGGCAGAGCACCAGCCCCAGTGCCAGCACTGGCACCAGTGGAGCGGAAAAGGGGCATGAGACTGGGATTCTTTATACTCAACTAGTTGGTTGAAACAAAATCCTGGATTTTTACTTTCTGGACCTGAAATGTCCGCCTCTGCCAGACATGATCCCACTGGACTTCTTGCAGCTGACAGTGAGGAAGCCACCATTTCTGCTGCCCAGTGTGCTGCTGCTCGTCCCCTGCTGGTGTGTCTGTTTCCCAGCGGGTCATGGCATCAGAGCGGCTCGGAACAGAGCATGGGACAGATCGGGAACCACGTCTATAACAAAGCCATCCAACTTCCAAGCCGAGGGCTGGGTCTTCCTGAGCATCCTAATGGCAATAAAATCATCCCATCACTCCCTGGCAACAACTCTACTATTTAAACATAGAAGCCTGTGTGCCTTTGCTGTCAATTTCTTATTTTGTTATGGAAAATTAGGGCACAGGGGTGTAGACCCCGGCCTGCCCAATTTGTGTTTTATTTTGCAGCTTTCACAACTTGCAGTTGAAAGGTGGTGAGCAGCAATATGTAATTCTCCGGTGTATGCATTGATGCATCGATGCTGCACAGTCTTTTTTCTCATTTTGGCAGGGCTGCCAGCTTTGGTCTGCCGGATGGCATGAGATCTTCAATTCGAGAAGTCTACACACATATGCACTCACATGTACAGGTTTATAACAGATTTATTACCTTGTAAATAGTCTGTAGGGTCTGCAAACCACCCCAACGCTTTTGATAAAGCAAATTTTGGATTCATAATGGAATAATAAAGATTTGCCGTGAGATTTTTTTGCGTGAGATTCTGAAAGCATGAGTGTCACGCCAGAAGCGTATTCCTGTTTTGGTGTCAGATTTTAAACTGAATTTATGAAGATTCAAGATTTATTGTCACATATTAATTAGGGCTGTCACTATCAATCATATCCGGAATTGAATAATCTACCTAGTAATCTACTCAACTAGTGATTGTTTATAGTATAGTGTATATAATATACATTTCGTGAGCATTCAGTCACACATTTAGGCACTCCAGTTCATTTCAGTTAAGTTTCTGCACAGGAAATGGTAGAATCCGCTGAAAAGCCACGCACCCGCAGAGTGACCATGCGAACTGCACACACAGAAGGCGGCGGTGAGCGGCCCCCACTCCCCCGGAGCCGGACCGTGTTTCCTGACGACAGGAGCGGCCCCCACTCCCCGAAACCGGGCCGTGTTTCCTGAGGACAGGAGAGGGCCCCGCTCCCCCGAAGCCAGGCAGTGTTTCCTGACGACAGGAGGGGCCCCCGCTCCCCCGAAGCCGGGCCGTGTTTCCTGACGGCAGGAGGGGCCCCCACTCCCCCGAAGCCGGGCCGTGTTTCCTGACGACAGCAGAGGCCCCGCTCCCCCGAAGCCGGGCCGTGTTTCCTAACGACAGGAGAGGCCCCCGCTCCCCCGAAGCCGGGCGGTGTTTCCTGACGACAGGAGGGGCCCCCCCTCCCCCGAAGCCGGGCCGCGTTTCCTAACGACAGGAGAGGCCCCGCTCCCCCGAAGCCGGGCCGTGTTTCCTGACGACAGGAGGGGCCCCCACTCCCCCGAAGCCGGACCGTGTTTCCTGACGACAGGAGAGGCCCCGCTCCCCCGAAGCCGGGCCGTGTTTCCTGATGGCAGGAGGGGCCCCCGCTCCCCCGAAGCCGGGCCGTGTTTCCTGACGACAGGAGAGGCCCCCGCTCCCCTGAACCCAGGCAGAGTTTCCTGATGACAGGAGGAGCCCCCGCTCCCCTGAAGCCGGGCCGTGTTTCCTGACGACAGGAGGGGCCCCCGCTCCCCCGAAGCCGGGCCGTGTTTCCTGAAGACAGGAGGGGCCCCCGCTCCCCCGAAGCCGGGCCGTGCTTCCTGACGGCAGGAGGGGCCCCCACTCCCCCGAAGCCGGGCCGTGTTTCCTGAGGACAGTAGGGGCCCCCGCTCCCCCGAAGCCGGGCCGTGTTTCCTGACGACGGGAGGGGCCCCCACCCCCTGAAACCGGGCCGGGGTTCCTGTCGGCAGGA
>JAODKM010000088.1:24051427-24061712 GCA_026780845.1 Petrocephalus sullivani | reverse complement strand
TGACAAGCAGTGACACCCCCCCCTCAACACCCGCACCCTCGCTCTCCAGAACGCGATCCTCCCCCCACTCCCCACTCTCCCCCCATGCCGGTCCATCTTCTCCAGTGATACTTGGGACTCTCTGGACTCTGGGTTCGGTCATGTGATTTGTGACCTTGGTCATGTGACTGTGCGGACCGACGCTCACAACAACATGTGACCCTTTCCTGATGCGTGACAAAAAAGAGGAAAGAATTGAAATAGAGAAAAGAGCTGCTCTCCTCCTTACCTCTTTCACCTGCCTTGCCCGGTGTGAGTCGCACCTCGGTGTAGTGAGCCCGCTCCGCATAAGCTCTTCACCTCAGTCTGTGCTGGAGCCGCTGGAGAGCTTGTGCCACACGGAGCGAGTGTGGGAAGGACCAGCCCCCCCGAGCCGAGACGCCTCCGTACGCCTTCCAAATTGGTAAGTTACTGATACTTTGGGCAATTAATTTGCACGGCGTCGCTCATTAGCATGCGGGGCGTAAACACGCGTGCAGGGCTGCTGTCAGAGCCGCCTGTCAGGCTGGGATGCCGGTGCCCGCATGCCTGATTACGGCCCTTTGAAATCGCTCTCTCTAAGTGTCTTTTGTGATTAACATGTTTAGCGTGAAATGCACGCCCACCCCCATCCCCGCTTTTTATTTTTGCCTCTTTGTGCTCTTTGTTTACACATTTTTCAAAGATTGGGGGTTTCTGCCTCGTTTTACCGTCATTCCCAGGAGCCGCCACACTGTCTCGCTGATCTGATTACGGAAGTCTTCTCTTATTCCTGCTATCCACTGTATTGTACAGTTATTCGTAGTATTATTATTATTATTATTACTCTTATTATTAGCAAGCATGACTTGAGAAGTAGTTGCCGGTTTTCGTTAGCACGTCGGACATCAACAAAGGAAATGCACAGAAAAAAGTTCAACTTTCTATCACCAGGGATAAGGAGCGGTCGCCGCATTCTGCTTAGAAGCTGCGGCTGTATTGATATGCAGATCCCCCCCAAGCGGCTGGCACACTGCTCTCACATGCTCCGCTTGGACGTGGCACACTGGCGCCCCCCATTCTGCCTGGACAAACTCAGTGACACCATCTTAGAGTCTCCCTCTGCACTCATCCTTTCTCCCTCCATTTCATTTTTTCTTCCTTTGCACTCACATCCCTAATTTCCTCCTCCTAACAACCCTCTTCTTTCTGCTGACTTTCTCTGCCTCTTTCCCTCTCTCTCTCCCTTAATCTTTCTCTCTCTCTCTCTGTCCCTCTCTTTCCCTCTCTGTCTTCCTCCCTCTCTTTCCCTCTCTGTCTTCCTCCCTCTCTCGCTTTCCCTTCTCTCTCCCTTGCTCCCTCCCTCTCTGTCTTCCTCTGTCCCTCCCTCCCTCCATCTTTCTCCCTTCCACCCCCCTCCCTCCCTCCCTCCATCTCTTTCTCTCTCCCTCCCTCTCTGTCTTCCTCTATCCCTCCCACCCGCCATCACTTTCTCTCTCCCTCCCTCTCTCTGTCTTCCTCTGTCCCTCCCTCCATCTTTCTCCCTCCCTCCCTTCCTCTGCCCCTCCATCTTTCTCTCTCCCTCTCTGTCTTCCTTCCTCTCTCTCCCTCCCTCTCTGTCTCCCTCCCTCTCTCTCTGCCCCTCTCTCTGTCTTCCTTTCTCTCTCTCTCCTTCCCTCTCTCACTTCCCCTCGCTCCCCTTCCCTCTCTCACTTTCCCGTCTCTCTCCATCCCTCTCAAGCTTTACCTCTCTCTCCCTCTTTGACTTTCCCTCTCCCTCCCTCTGTCTCTTTCTCTCTCTTGCTTTCCCTCTCTCTCTCTCTCTCCCTCCCTCTCCTTCTCCCTCCCTCTGTCCTGCGGTACTGTGATCGCCGGCTGATTAGGATGCAGGAGCAGACATGGGGGGGGGGGGCAAAGGAGGTGCTTTTTTCCTCTGCTAAGGCAGCATGTCTGGGAGAAGCTGCCCAGCCCCACCTCCTCGCCCGGGAGTGCCTAAGCCAGGCTCTGCCCCTTTGTCACACAGACCGACATGGGGAGTCTGTGTGTCTGTGCTGGAGGTGCTGAGCAGGGCTACCTCGGGGAGCTGCGCCTATTCAGTGGTACCCTGCCTCCCTGCCGCTCGCTCCCCCTCGTCCATCCCTCTCCCCGAAAGGCCAGCAGCAGCAGCCTGAGGACTGGGGTGCCTCGCTGAGGGAATCGGCGCCGTCGGCTGACTGCACACTATTCACTGTTGATTAGGCGGTTTGTATTCCCCAACACAACAGCCATGTGCATATGAATGCACTAATGGGGCCGCAGTCAGTTGTGTCATTTTCATAAGTGTGTCTCCACCACTTTTCAGTTGCGCTCAGTGTGAAGGAAAGGCAGACAGTCTGAGAGGACGCCAGGGAGAAGGGGGCCTTTTAATTGGTCTCACCGCCGCTTAGCTAAACCAAAACTGAAGCCTAGGCTTTATTCCGTGGGTGTCTCCGGAAATCCAAACTAGGCACGGGTTTCTGACGTGCTAGCTTTAGATCCGCTGTCAGAGTGCCAGCTTAGGTACCGGTCTTCATCTGGTCCACCAGAACCACTGGGTTACTGGCTCATGGAGTTTATGCAGTTTGAATAGTGAGCGCTCCATCAAACATTAAACACTACATAAACACGCAAGGCAGGAGAGAAGAGCAGAGCTTACTGAGTTAGTAACATGACCATAGAGGAGGTTCTTCTGTATGTAAAGCACACAGGAGGATAGTGTGTGGCTCAGTGGGTAAGGACCAGTAGGTCACCGGTCAAGTCACGTAGTCACCAGTAACATCACTAGTGGGTCCCTGAGCAGGGCCCTTAACCCCAGAAGCTGTGGGAACTGTGGACCTTGCTTACTCATGTATTTATGTTGCTTTGGGTAAAGCATCTGCTAAATAAATATGTTGTGGAAATAATCCTTACCAATTTGGCAGGCAGGCATGTGCTTAATATGTTTCACTTGTTAACAGGTAAAAAAAAAAGACCTCAGAACTGGATGTGGACAATGGCATAGGAGAGAGTTTGAGATTGCAGGCAGGCACAACAATTTAAATGTGAAGATCAGGGGGGATGAATGAAGCCAAATTAAATAGGGGGGGGGGGGTTACAGAGATTACGTTTCACATTCTGCTCTCTATTAATATAAAATCCAGTATTTCCTAAGAAAATAACTCATGACTGAATACAGGGCTTTGTCAGCCTCAATCATCAATAACTTTCGTATTTTAATTGGCCTGGATATGAACCTTCTTGAGTACCTCAGAGCGTGGGGTAAACCCTGGGCTTCCTGGCATGTTATTAATGGAGGATTCCGGTGTGAATCACGCTCCCTGTCTGTCAGAGAGAGGTGCCCTGGTCTCCCACCTCGGTAAGATGCTGCTCAGTGGGAATCTGCACCCAGCCTCTCACGGCAGACAGGACAGGACAGGGCTGATTATGCTCCGGAATTAGAAAGCAATTTGTCAAGCTGTATTAACAAATGGTGAGCTGCTAATGAATCAGTCAACCGCTGGTCATGCTGGATACCTCACAGCCTGTCCCGTGTCTATACACTGGGGGGCACCAGACGGGGGGGGCTCCAGAGAGAGAGAGAGAGAGAGAGAGAACCCAAGCTTTTAATAGCGTAATGTTTGGTATTTGTGCTTTTGAATTTGTTTCATTGATAAATGTGAGTTGTTGAGCTGTAGTGTTGTTCCCTTTTATGGCTAAATTAGTGTATTGTGTGTGAGTCGCGTGTAGATGCATATACTTGTTTAAACCAGATCTTGATCTTTCATCAAACGTTTGTTGCTGTCGGTATGCGCCGCTGTTGGGTCCATATGCCAGGCTGCCTGTCAGGAAAGGGAGAGAAATCCTTTAATGTGACTCCAGCATCAGACGAAGCGCAGGGCTGGAGCGACCCGTGAAGTGAGGGGTTTGGCGGCATGTTTATTTATCAGCAATACAAACGTTAAAACGTTTAATATACACATGCACGTCAGCAGCGCGCCGGACTCCGTGCCGAGAGCGGGGCCGCGCTCCGCCGGGAGCGCGCAGCGTGCGCATCACCGAAGACGCACCTGGTTGCTGTTTTCTGCACCGCCGACGATATTAACGGGATCGGTGTTAACCGGGGGATGACACCGCTGTCCTAGAGGTGATCGTGGCTTTATGCGGTCGCTGGCCACATGCCGGGGGACGTCCGGCGCTCCGGCCAGATCGCCCGCAGGAACGCGGTCACTCCCGCCTATTCTTCACCGCTCTACGGGCTCTTTAATAGCCCCACGCTCTGCTGGTAAATGAGCTTTAGATGAAATGATGCTGTGACTGGAATAGAGAAACCTGCCCGTGTTTTTACAGGAGCGGGCTGCACGCCTTAAGGCTGTGTCCTTGCGTGATGGATGGATCCTTCAGCACAGATTACTTACCTTTGAAAGCTGGAGCCCTGCGCTTATGTCGTCTGGGGACACAAGTAATTACTGGAAATGGAAGGCATTGTGGTATTATGGGCTCTTATATGCATTCAAAGAAATGTCTTTCTGCATCTATGCATGCCTTCCTGACCTTCAGGGGACATTCTTTGAAAAATAGACCTGGTGAGGAATTCCCAGTAAGGTAGAAATTTCTAATCTGAGTTAGGTGTCATATATTGCAATAAAATGCAAGTGTGTTGTCACATCAATGAAAGGATAAGTATTGTGTGTGTCTCTAAAATCAATACAGCTTTTCAACTGTATCCACACTGACAGAAATAAACGAACAAGCACAAATGGCCATTCCAGTGATATTAATAACAGTGAAGTATATATATGTTTTTTTTTTTTTTTACATCTCCCACGTGATATTTCCTGTAACCCGAATTCTGTCTTGTTGCTTTAAATTATAAATTGCCAGGTGCTTTATTTGCTTTGTGTGTGCCGTATACATCCTGAGAGCAGGCTACAACATCCAGGGAAGCTGCACTGGCTTTATAGACTCGGGTTACACCGAATACCTGCGGAAGTAGCTCAGGAGAGCACCGTCCCCCGGCGCGGCTTTCATGCAGCCCTTCCCCTCTTCCCCTCTGACGGAATAGCAGATAGGCTGCGGGATCGCGGGAGTCGGAGAGCCCGTCAGGTTTGGCACGCTGCTCGCAGCCACCCCGCCCTTGGCCGTCCTTGACCAGAGTTACACTCTCCAGGGTCTGCCGGAGAGGAAATGTCAGCGCTGGCTTGCCAGCGTTCCGGGCAAAGCGCCCCCCCCACACACACACAGGTTTTCCGCCTACCCCCACACATACTCGCATTTGCATAGTGAGTTTTTAACGTGCTTCTCGCTGGGGGTAAGCGTGCCGTCCGCCTTGGTTGAACCCTCCGACACGTGAGCGCCCCACCGCCGGATCGGGAGCCGCTGGCCGGATCGGGCCCGTGTTTTGATTGCCGCGCATAAAGACAGCTCTGCTCCTTTGTTCCTCGCTGATTGTGAGCCAATTGCAGCTTGGCTGGGCTCCAGAACACAGCCCGTGGCACAGAGGGGCCTTTCACGCCCCCCCCCCCCGACCAGCCTGCCCGCCTGCGCCGCTCTGGCTAAACGCAGCCATTAATCCGGTGTGATGATTCATGTGTTAACCCGCCACATCCAAATCGATTGCTTCCGGAAATAACAACGCTAAGAGTCCCGATCTGAGACCGAGGGCCGGCAGGCCTCCAGCCGGCGCCGTTATTCTTAAACGACGGTAAAAGATGTTCTCGCTGTGGGGATGGCTGGGGCTGAGGAGGACCAAACCCCCCAGAGAGCGAGCGGGCGGAGGGGGCTTTCCCTCGCGTCAGTTCTGGCCTCCCCCCATGGACCGGAGGGAATGCTCCCTGGACAAGCATTTATTATTTGGCTGGCGATGGAGGGCTTAAGCCTCACACTGAGACGGGGGCAGGCAGTGCCCTGGCATTGTGCAGAGGGCTGGCGCTCCGCTAAATTGGCCTCTCTGTCTGAGAGAGGGATTTGTGAGGTAATCTCACAGTTCAGCCGTTTCCTTGCCAGGTCGACCTGGCCAGCGCTTTGCATCCCAAACACATCCTCTCTCCTCTCTCTACTGCATTTTCATCAGATAGATGGACAGACAGACAGACACACAGGGCTGGTTTGCCGTCCAGACCCCATGTTTGTATGCCAAGCAGATCCTCATCATGTGACCACATCATAAATATTGCCTTTGAACGCCTTGTGCCTTAGAAGGTCTGCTGATCCGTTTGATCGGATGGTTTGCGGTGGGCATCGCGGGTAAATCACCTGCATCATCAGAGGCAGACGGGGGCTGTTTGCTTTGTGCCAGATGCCGAGCCTTGTCAGCTAGGTGTTTATTGTGATGGTGCTTCTCCGATTTGTGGCATGTGAGGAGAGGCCTGTCTAACTCAGTATAGCCATATGTATTATGCATTATGAATGCTCTGTGAAGCTCTCATCTATAATGCACTATAGATACCTTTATAATGTTGTACAAAGCATCCTCAATGCTTATACTGGCCATCATTATATAATAATATAATATACCAGCCATATAGCTTCAAAAAGAATTAATGCATAATACGCATGACTATAATGTGTTATATTTATAGCCGTGTTTATAATGCTCTGTGAACGCATTATTATTTGTTATGAATGTGTTTATAAGTTACTAAAAACATGGCCTTACGTAAAGCGTTATCTTATTTTCTTTGTAAGACTAGCTCACACTGTAATCAAGGTTAGAGGCCACGGCTGAAATGGATGAGTAAACGGATATCTAGATGTGTCTCATGATAGATGAGGCACAATACCTGTAAGTGACCTTCCAATAAAGGCCATACCCCAAGTGCGTTAGGACAGGCGGCCACATGCTGGAGCTAGCAGTCCTTTCTGCGGGGGTTTGTGGCGCGTCTCACCTGTCAGCCTCCATCACGTTGGCTGTCGGAATGGGGCGGAGACAGTCTTGGCCATCTTCCAACCTCTCCGGCCGCATTGATCTGTGATTGCTCACCCCGCACCTCCGGAGACATTCCTCCTCTCCTCCAACCGCTGTCTCCGCTGCTCTACACAGAGACGAAACCGAAGGTGCCCAGGAGCTTCCGCCAAATTACGGCAGCGCGTGGAACTGGCTGCCCCTGTCCTCCGCCAGCCAGCCGCTGTACTTGGCTTGTGCCTAGGAAACTAGGTTTTCCTGCTCTCCGGTGGCAAGCCGAATCAGAATGGGTCAGAATCCGGCTGTTTGTGGCATTGATCGATGTCCCACTCCGTTTGTAAAAGGGCTGTAATGTTTCTGAAGAATGTATGCGTTGTTGTCATTGGATTCCTATTTCAGTTTAAATTGTTTATGGTACTCTATTTTCCCTGTGAACACTGTCATGTGCCCATTGGGATAAGGGCTTGGGCAGCATCCATGGATCAGTGTCCTGTAGGTATCGTCGTTTTACAGCAAGGCCTGAAAATATGACTTTTATATAAAATATTATATACAATATACAAAGCATTTAACAAACCATTCACCTACACACCTGTCCTTGACTAGATACGTAATGGTAGCAATACATGTTTGTCTCTGTAGAGATGGCTAATCTGCTGAAAAGCTCTCTGGTTAATTTTGACCCTTCTTGTACACCGTACGACCTTTAATGAAACTCTTACTCGGTTCCTAGCAGTTGACAAGGGGACTTGTGACCCATGTATAAGAATGTTTTAATAAATAAGGTGTTTATTTAAGGTAAAATATTCATGAAATTGTACATTGGACCAGCTGTTACTGATCATCTCTACTTACTTGTCACTCCCTGATGTAAAATTAAAAGGAACTTCAGCCATGTTGACCATATTTTTTGCAGATTAGTTGAGCCTTGTGTTGCCTTGGGATGGACTGGCATTCTGGCTAAGGACTCCCCTGCCTTGGGGCTCATGATTCCTGGGATAGACTCCAGGCTCTGTCTGACCCAGTGTTGGATTAGGGATGAAGAAGAGAGACCTTTCTCAGCCGCTGTTTCCTCCCCATTGACAGCATTGATACTTAGTCATGGTCTCCTTGACCAGAGTGATGTTTTCTTGGGACTTTCTGAATGGAAATGTCAGCAGTAGTCTTCTGGCATTCTCAGCAGAACTCTCCCACACCCATGACATGGATGTACAGCTGGATGGTCAAAGTGAAATTAAATAGCTCAGGAGTGAGGCTCCACAAAGCTATCCATCATAACAGGAAGCAATAGTTTTATTCTGTGAAGCAGATTGCTAGTTATCAACTCAATTCAACTCAGTTCAATTGAATTGAGTTGAATTTCAGTTCAGTTCAATTCAATTCAATTAATTTCAACTCAATTCAATTCAATGTTTATTGTCACAATGTGCTGGCAATACTGCATCAGTTAGCCGCAGTCTTTGTTTAGCAAACACCTAACCCGCCCATCCATCTTCCAACTGCTTATCCTGGTCAGGGCCACAGGGAATCGGATGCTGGACCATCACTGGGCAATGAGTCACACACTGCAGGCGATTTAGAGATGCTGGTTAGCCTGAGTGCATGTCTTTGGACTGCAGGAGGGAACCCAGACACCTTGTTAGGCTGGCTCTCCAGTAGTGAATCACAGCCTTCAGATCCGGCATGTATGCAAACCTCCCCTGACTACTGACCTCTCGGCTGCTCAGGAAATGATATGAATTCCCAGTAATCACAGGAGCTTAGGAGTGCGCAGAAGGCTTAGGCTGTCCAATGCTGTCCACAGCGCGCCTGATTCATCCCCCAGAAGTCACACTGAAACATTTCCCCCACCTGAACATAATTATTATAATTTCATTTGGGCAACTCACAGACCACCTCAAAAAGACTTCCCTAAAAATGTAATACCATAGCATTTTCACGGCTGGATAGCCTTCCACAGAATGCTAGGACCCTTATCTATTCCTAGCTATTTTACACCGTTTCAGCATATCATTTAAAATGTTTTTTTTTTCAGGTTGTGTTATACCTGTTGGTATGATTAAGATAAATATGTTTTTCACAGCCGGTTGTGTTTTTATTTATTTTTTTACACAAGGGGGGGGATAACTTACGTCAAGCTAGCTGCTCCTGATGCATGCTGAGTGCTGTCAATAAGATATTCGCCTGGAGAGGGCTCAAGGATGAAAGCAGATGAAATTGGGGGGGGGCTGTCTCGCCTGGGGCTTTGAGATGGGAGAATTAAAGGACGGCCTTGACAGACTCCCCGGTGTCTGCAGCTATGCATGTATAATGCCGTGGAGGCGCTGTAATAACCTGAACATGAAGCCACCCAGACCGCAGTGCCTCCGGTGCCACCGCGTGTCTCCGTGACCCTTGTGGGCCGAGACAATCCCCGGGACGGAACATCACCTTTCTCCAGCGGGGCTGCGGTGTACTGCTGAGTGTCAGCCATGCCAAATCAGGGGACGCTCACCATAAATGACGTATTTATAGATATACTGTATTTTATAGTATCTTTTGATAATGTAGTATGAGTATTGCTCCTTTTTCATCCTCAAAAGTAGAGCCAGGGGGGGCAGCCACCCAAGGGGGCGAAGGGGGGGGTCCGGGATCTGCAGATTACCCACAGTGCCATGCACTGCGGGATGCTGAACACACTGAACCCAACCTGAGAGGAGGCAGCTCGTATTTAATTACTAATGTAATGACATTCACTGCGAAGATGCAGCACGCTCAGCGATGTCACTTTTACAGAGGTGATTAGTCACGTGTTCTTTAATTAATATGATTGTTATAATGCTCCCTGTTTCTTAACGACTGTAATCATTATAATCCGCTGTTACCTGTTTATCTAAGGCAAATGCGTAGTGCACTTGGATGCAGAGGAATGGATCTCTGTCATTGTGACGCTCTTCAAGCTCGGAACCTGGAATCCCTGCTGAGTTGGGGTGCATTTGCGATTTCTGTAATCATGCTGGGGTTCAGGGCAGAAACAGCAGCCTGCTGCCTTCTGTGTGTTTACATTTTTCTAAGCATAGCACTATTCCAGAGCTTTCTCCTCCTCCCAGCCTCTCCCCTCCTCTCCATTCCTCCCCTTCCCCAGCCTCTCCCCTCCTCTCCATTCCTCCCCTCTCCTAGCCTCTCCCCTCCTCTCCATTCCTCCCCTCTCCCAGTCTCTCCATTCCTCCCAGTCTCTCCCAGCCTCTCCCCTCCACTACATTCCTCCCAGTCTCTCCCAGCCTCTCCCCTCCTCTCCATTCCTCTCCTCTCCCAGTCTCTCCCCTCTGCTCCATTCCTCCCCTCTCCCAGCCCCTCCCCATGGAAGTAAAATTTTTTCAATATTATATATTAATCTGAATAATAATAATA
>JAODKM010000088.1:24019181-24034187 GCA_026780845.1 Petrocephalus sullivani | reverse complement strand
CGTTACTCATGTAAATGATAGCGTGATATCTGTATACATTTAGTAGTCCTCCGCAGATCAGGGTCCTTTCCCAGTCCCCCGCAGATCAGGGTCCTTTCTCAGTCCTTTCCCAGTTTGCACTATTAAACTTTTATGCCTGTCAAAAACAAATAAGAAATAATGTCTGATAATAATAACATGTGTGAAATTAGCTGGACTCTGACCCCTTACCTTCACTGAAAAACCAAAGGCTTCTGTGGAACAATACGCAATAACAATAAGCAATAACAATAAGCAATAACAACAAGCAAATGCACATTATACATATGAATTCGCAGTTGTGCGATCTGCAGAATTCCTGCGATATTGAGTTGATTGGGCTCAGAATTGTCGTTTCCCCTGCCTGGAATATCCATTCATTTAGCATTGCTAGCAGCCTGGGTGCTGATTTAATCAGGTCAACACATTCACATAGTGAACCATAGTGAAAGTATCAGACTTTAATGTGCAAGAGGCAATAACCTGTGACTTTACAACAAGTATAAAGGTGGATGTGAATTATTAAGCAGTGGGAAGGTTCGCCACGTACAGATTGGGCTAGTCTGCAATGGAAAATGGCCCCTAATCACGGCTGCAGAGGGCTGAAACGCAGTCGTGTGACATCTATATGTCGCATATTTGAATGGCAATCAGAGTCTGCCCCCCTCCCCTCTCAAACCGGGTCCCTCTGATGCCACTAATCCTGAGAGCAGGCCCTCAACAGACGGATCACCATGGTGGCCACCCCGAGGATTTGCACTGAAGCCACACTGGATCCGTCTATCGTACATTAATTAAAACGTTTTCCGTCGTTGTTTTTCTCGTTTTTAATGCGCCACCTGGGATGAATCCCCACAGTACAATCACCGTTTATGATGTAATTCGACGCATGAGATTACATTACTGACAAATGAATTGCCCCTGGCAACCAGTATGGTAAGTATTCGTCTAATAAGCATGTCAGCTGGGACCGGTCGCGGTGAAGAGCGACCCGCACGTGCACGACGTCCTAGGTGGGCTCCAGACACGGCTCACCCAGACCCGGCCTTTGCTCAGGTCCTTATTCGCAAACCAGATGTGGCTGCAGCTACTGCTTCTTCTGGTAGGACCTGCCTCGAGAGGAGAAGGAACAGCAATCAGATTAAATCGAGAGTGAAGGGAGCCGGGAGAGAAATGAAACCAACCATTTCTGTCTCGGCTTCCCCTGGAAGCTGCTTCCCTCAGCAGAAATTTAGAATTTTATTCATCTCTCTGACTGGCCTGCTATCAACTAAAGTCTGTTTTTTTTTATCACCGATTCCTATATTTGTGATGCATTTCATTGCGAATTTTACATTTCAGTCACAGAAATGTGCATTTCCTTGTTTCTAAACCTAGAAGAGAGCTCGAATGTTGTTAAGGCACTGGACCTGAGTGCCAGGAGGGGTCCTGCCGTTGAACCCTTGAGCCATGCACTTCAAGATAAGTCAGTGTAGTGTATCAATCTACACTCTTCTTACAAATGACAGGTGGGGTTCTAAGCCTTGGATAAAATGTGAACTGATCCACCTGCTGAAAAGGCCTCATGTGGGTCTGCTGGAGCCTTTCCGTCAGGCGGCTTTTGCTTTGTGGCGATCACCAGGGACGGCTTAGTGGTGAGTTGACCCTGGGCCAGTTAAAAAGGCGGGTCCACCCCCCTCCCCCCCACCCTGCTGCTCTGTCAAGCTGCCCCGGTGACCCGGTGTGGCCCTTGCGCCTCGCTCCGTCTCACTCGCTCGCTGACCCTGCAGTAGTAATGTATTGGCCATGGGCGTGAGATATGACGCCTTTGTGGGATCTTGAGTTCCAGCCTGCATTTGTGTGTGTGTTCAGTATATATATATTTATAGATGTGGCTGTTTGGAGTTCAGCGCCAGGCCCAGCCGGCCGCGGGGTCCGCGGGGGCCTGGGGACAGCACACCTCTTATCTCTGAGAGCCCATGCTGAGAGCGTAAATATATACATATACATGCCGGTACACGGTATAAAGGCGGAGGCTCAGTAATTCCCAGAGCATAGATATCTGCCTATGTGGGTTTAAGTCTCCAAATGGGCTTTGTGCGACTGGACCTGCATCCTTTCTGGGGCCTGCTCTGCTGGGATGGGCTCTGGGCTCACCGCAGGCCATCACTGCATAACGGGAAGAACAGCCACACTCTGGCTGTCTGTCTGTCTGTCTCTGTCTGTCTCTCTGGCTGTCTGTCTGTCTCTTTCTGTCTGGCTGGCTGCCTGTCTGTCTGTCTGTCTCTGTCTGTTTGTCTGCTAAGGTAAGGCTGCAGTCGTATGCATATGCTAAGCGGTAATAAGTCCAGTCCTGTCTCTCCATTGTGTGGGGACCCGTGACTTAGAGGGTGAGATATCCCGAGATGTTTCTTAAAATGTGGAATAGGAATAGCCTCTAATCCCAGGGGGGGGGGCATTTCCCTTCTACGGAGAAAAAAGGAGCATTCAAATCTGTAAATGACAGAAATCAGGCCTGTGTGAAAATGATAAATCCCAGAGAAAACGGTAGCCGGAAAAATAAATGGAGCTGGGAAGCAGGCGCAGCACGCGGGGGGGTGAGGGGGCCACGGCGGCCGCACAGGTAATTGGCTGGATGCTGGGTGTAATTCAGCCCCGACAAATCCATTTCACAGTCGGCAGATTCCTGACTCCCTCCTCCCCAGGCCGAGAACTTAGGACAGGAGGGAGGGGGTGGGACTGAGACCAATCGAGTTTGAATATGGGAGTCATGGGGACACCGAGGAAGGAGAAGGTGACGAGAGAGCGCGGAGGGAGGGGGCAGGGGTGCCATGGTCGCCGTTACGGGAGAAGCTCAGCAGAGCATCATGCTGGAACATTTCGGAATGGTGAGGGTTTGTGGGACTGACTAAAAGGGGAGAGACCTGATGAAGTGGGTTTTAGGGGGGAGGCGATGGACTGAGCGGAAGCTTCACAATGGACGTCAGCTTCAGCCAGCTTCGGTCCGGCTCCGCCCTGGCGCTCACATGGTGCCCACACCAAAACAAGCCGGCAGACAGCCTTCCACTACGCTCCTGGTAAATAGCCCTTATTTGATGTTGCAAACAGGCAGAGAGAGACGGCCAATCGGATGTTAGCACGGCCGCCCCCTGCCTCCCTCCACATCAGCCGCTTTTTAAAATCCATCAGCTCAATAAATTTCCCTCTTGGCATTTGGGCTGTTCTGAGCTCTGAGGAATGTTGGGGTTGGGGGGGCCTTTGCCGCGTATCCGCGGTAACGGATTCACGTCCGCGCCGTGTCGGAACGCCGGGCCGGTCGGAGGGGCGGGGCCCAGGATCTGACATTTCATATGGCCATCAGTCAAAATCAGACAGCTCTGCTGGGAGGCTGGCTGTGTAGGGCACCGCAGCCAGATGAATCGTACACGCGGGGAACAAAAAAGCACTAATCTGCAGGTGTGATGGCACAGGGAGCACAGGCACCTCGCATGCGGAGGACGCCCCTTTGGGTTTAATAAGTGCGAACCTGTGTTTCCACTGAAGATTTCCACTGTATCTTTGGCCTGAATGGAAATAAAAATATTAAACAATATAATGTAAAAATGCCAACAAAACATTATTCAGTGAGTCGATGTAACAGAAAAACTACAACGATAGACTTGTAAATGCACATAAGTAGGGGTGGTTGTGTTTGCTCTGTGGATGGTGCTGTCGGCTCACACCTCCAGGTTAGGGGTTTCACATCACACATCACATCACACATCACATCACACATCCACTTTGTGGCCTTCCTTGGCTGATGTGGTTTCCTCCTGCATTGCAATGACATGGAGTTAGGCTAATTAGAATCCCTAAATCACGGACAGATTATGACTAATTGTGTGCATGTCTTGCGCCCTGCAATGGATTGGCATCCCATCCAAGGTCTCCCCCTAATTTGTTCCCTGTGCCGACTGGGGTGGGATAGGCTCCCAGCCAGCCATCCCCACCCCCTGCCCCCCCGAACCCATCAGTATATTAATGTACACAATTGGAATTGGGGTTGGCAACTTGGTCACCAGTGAACCCAGTACTGAAATAAAGCAATTCATTATGGTCGTCAGTCTGACAAACAAATCCTACTCAGCCGAAGCAAAGCCTGTAAAAGAGCGAGAATGTCAGAGGAAGTGTGGCATATGTTCCTGACAGGAGTCACACTGAAGGGCCCTTAGAGGATTCATTACAGCCTAATGGCCAATAGGAGACAAGCCCCATGTGGGTCAGGTGTCAGGTGTTATCCAATAAGATCAGCAGAAATATGTGCTATAGTCCAAAAACAGCAGCTTCAATGGACAGCTTCTGAGATGAGTCCTGATAATGAATAATTTCATTTCAGTCTGTAATGAAATTTTGTGTACATTTAGATAAACTTATCTGAAGTATCTGACATGAACTATATATATGTAAATAAATCTCACGTGTGGAATCGCACATGATGTGAAGCTATGCAGCTTACTTTCTTAAAGTGCAGTACCTAATATAAAACAGGCTCTGTTATAGTATGCAGGCATTAAGCGTTGTGTGTAAACGCGGCGGGTGACTGCACGTACGCTCCCAGGGAGCACGGCGGCCTGTGGGAGCACCGCCGCACACGCTGCTCCCGCCAGCGGCCCGGCGCTACTTGCCATGCAAAGCCGCTGGCCACCTCTCGCCTCGTCTGATCGCACACAATGGGCCGGCACATTTTCCCAGGCACCGCGCTCGGCTCGCCATTATGGCAGAGCGGTCCGCTGGCGGGATGGCATTGATGGGCCGTGACCTCTGTCCCCCTGCGCTCAGCCTGCTCCTGCTCAGAGAGGAGACGGGATGGGTGAGTGGGGGGGCCCATCAATATTCCTGGGAGAAGCAGAGCCACAGCCCAGCTGCCTGGGGGCGGGCGGCCCTGCGCATTTCCTGCGACTGCTCGCCGTGTCGCCCTCTGCGTGTTCCTCTTCATGTGTTAAATTACTCAACATTTATCATACATTAACAAATATGTAAATATATTTACTGAAATCTCTGTGCATTAATGACCTTAGCAAGTTTAAGCGGTAAGAACACAAACAGTCTGGCTCTGATGAGCTCCCTCGGCCCCGTTATATGTTTGAGTCATGTGTAGTGTAGTGTTATTATCGTTTTGATATTTTAATTTAGGTTTTATTTTTTTATTTTTGGCTTTCATTTGAAGTACAGTTTAGTTGTAGTTAATTTTCAGTGTGGTTTATTGGCTTTTATTAGTTTTTATTTTAAAGATATATTTCTATTTAGTATTTATATATTTTAGGTTCAGTTTAGATTTTAGTAATTTTGTTTTTAGGGATAGACTGGAAGTTGTACAGCTGTTTCATGTGTCTGATCTGAATCCTTCATGAAGACACAGTGCACATTATGTCATAATGTCTTAAAAATCTGCAAGGCATGTTCCAGGCTCCATAATTAAAGATAAACAAATTGCTTTCATTAAAAAGAATTTAAAAATACTAAGAGTATGTGTTGTTTGTTTTTATTTTATTTCAGTTAGTTTGGTGAGCAATATATATAGTTTTTGTTTAGCTGTGATTTATTTTTGTATTTTATTTTATTAACATTTATGAAAATGTTTTCTTATAGTTTTAGCTAGTGATAATAACCCTGGTTTAGTGCCAGACACTCTACTTCTCCATGCAAAGTAGCTGAATGGACACCCTTCATGCGTGTTACCACCAGTAAAATGCTTCTCTGCGTTTACAGGCCTTCTGCTCTCCGATAGGGATTAAGTCAATGTCCACTTGACACATGTTTTGATCCAGTTGGTGAGAACAATCCACTTGGTCTGGAGGAATTCCCTTATGTATATACCGTGTTTCTCCGAAAAAAGACAGGGTCTTATATTAATTTTTGCTCCAAAAGACGCGGTAGGGCTTACTTTCAGGGAATATCTTATTTTACCATGTACAACAAACTGCAGCACATTTACCGGTACTCATGAACAAAAATCTGCATTTATTCAAATACAGACGTCATATTGTCTTCTTATTTTTCGCCATATTTTTCCATGTAAACAATCTACCGGTACATTTATTCATGAACAAAAATCTCCTGTGTGTACATTAATTCAAATACAGTCATCTTCTTCTGCATGTCATCTTCGTCTGGAACATCATCGTAAATGTCGAAGCTTCTAATTCCATCCTGAATTCCTCGCAACTCAATATCGTTTTTAACCAGTGGCCCCAATCTCTCATGTCTAGCAGTAGCGCTTTCCTTAAATGAGCGCCTCTTGTCCATGTAGCCTGCTCATAGTGCATTGGCAACGCAGCTGTCGGCAATTGTATCCCATGAATTCTTCACCCAAGTCACAACCCCCTGTAGCTTCACAGAGTTTCCACGCTGATTTCTCTCCATTCTATTTTCAATGTAGACATTAATTTCCATGCGCAAATTGTCCTTGAATGGCTTGTTTATTGCAATATCAAGAGTCTGGAGATAGGCAGTCATTCCTGCGGGAATCATTATTCGATCAATTCTTCTCTCTGCAAGGAAGTTCTTCATGTCTTCAGCGCGGTGAGTGCTGGCTGAATCCCAGACCAGCAGACCTCTTTGGCCGCCTCGCGAAACAAGCGGCAGCATTAAATCCACCCACTTCCTTAATACTGCTTGTGTGCACCAAGCTTTTCCGGTTTCAAAAACATAAATGCCTAAAACACATTCAATCTTCTCTTTCTTGCCCTTAGTTATGATTAGAGGTGGGGCTTTATTTCCATCCAGACAAATTGCCAAAATACAGGTAACACGTGCACTTTCGTATCCAGTGGAGGGATGTAGATCGAGGAGGCATCCCGCTGATTAATTGTAGTTTGGATTTCCTGGCCCATACACACTGCAGTTTCATCCATAGCAATCATGTTGTTAAGTTGGTATTTAGTAAAGTTGATTCCATCAACAAAGTACGTGAATGCAAGTGCACGTTTAATTTTTTCAGCAACTTCCAGCTTGAACAGTGTTGTCGATCTTCTTAGAGACAGTTGATATCGCTGAAGGAAGCCATCCAGCCAGTGTTGTGATGCTTTGAAGTCTTCCGGGGATATTTCTAACTGTGGTGCCATTTTAAGGGTAAATGCTTGGATATCAGCCCTGTACACCACCAAAGCCTTTGAGCTCCTGTCAGCAATCCATTCACAAACCATGTCTTCCAACTCAAGAAATACTGGTTGCCGACCTGATCCACACTTGCGCTTCTTAGCACTTCCCTTGTCCACCTGTTGATTGAGGTTATTGTACTCTGCGCACCATTTTCTGACCATTCGGATATCCGACTTCTTCTCTTTGCAGAAAGCCGTAAGATTCTTGCCCTAGGAGTCCTCCACAATTCCTTTCTTGTACTTCACAGAATAGCTTTCTTTTTGCACTCAACTTGTCTGGGGGTCAGAATATTATTTCCCGTTCATCTGTTCATGTATCTGTTTACATATAATCTGTTTACGTATATCTGTTTATGTATATCTGTTTACGTAACATCTCATTTTATTCTACCGTACCGTAGTTACCGTACAATGCATGGGATAGTAACTAGGGCTTATTTTTGGAGTGGGGCTTATATTACATTGTGTGGGGGGCAGGGAATCATGGTAGGGCTTATTTTCGGGGCGGGCCTTATTTTCAGGGAAACGAGGTAGTGGTTAGAGTATGTATCCCCTTGAGAATATCTGGCTGGACTGGAATATATAGCTATAGATTATATGCATTATTTTTTTTTCATAATTTGCTTGTAGCTGTTAGCTGGATTTTTTAATTCTTCTTTTTGCTGTGGTTAACTGGGATTAGATTATCTAGGGTAATTTTATCGACTAAGATTCCACAGGCACTCGCAGGCTAATGGTGCTGTTTCATCCCTACTTTCTTGGCTGTATTCAGGCTCGGCCATGGGGTTCTTGTTGAACTAAGGCCTTTATATAAGAAGAATGAGAGTTCTTAGAGGCACTGCCTGCTTCCAGCTTGCATTACCATTCCTCATTCCGGTACTTTTTGTGCAACGTGTCCTGGATGAGGCTTCCTGCGGAATAAGAGAGTGATCATTATGCGCCTCCGGGCAGCGGGATAAAAATAAGCGGAAGCCGGAGCTCCATGCCAGCGGTGGAATTCGAGGTACACGGCGGCAGGACGTGTCAGAGCCCGCGCAGCGCTCCAACACGCTCCACCGTGTTCCCAGCTGCATGGGGCCGCAGAAAGGGGGGGAGAGCTAGGAAGTGTAGAGCGGGGAGGGGGGCGATGCACAGAGCCAGGACCCCAAACACGGCCCCCCGAATACAGGCCTCCTGGGTGTCTCCGCAACGGCTTTGAGCCCGAGTACCCTGGCCATCATATCGAAACCAAGCTGACTTTAGAAATATGCAGAAATGCCAAGAATCCGGGCCGGTAGCAGGAAGTTCCTCAAGCAGGCACACACCGCCAGCAGGGGATAAGCGCTGTTGTTAGGACGCCGAAGCCGCTTTGCATTCCAGAACATTTTCGCCTTGCACGCTTCCTGCTATAAAGAGGAATGACTCCACAAGCCCCCTTTCTCGCAGAGGGACCCTAAATACCCCGCCAAGGCTGGAAGCTCTGCACGTCGGGTCGGATTGGGGCACTTCACTGGGTCACCCGTCTTTCCCATCACATGCCATGTGGTTTCTGTTATGCATAATCAGGGGAAAGTTGAGCGGAAGATTTTGCTACGTCACAGAATGAAGGCACCAGTCAGACAGTAAATGGTGGAAGTTAGGAGTAGGTAATCTGAGAGATATCCTGGGCTCTGGGGCTGTTGTTAGGTGGTGGTGGTGGGGAGGGGGGGGGTTACTGCCAACCACGACAGCAGTTAGTGGGATCAAAGAGTTAACAGGCCTCAGTTATTTACACGCCCATGCTGCCGTTTGATCAAACCAGACCGCAACACACATTCCTGCCGGTTTGTTAAGTTTCCCTACAAGTTGCTGTTGGTGGTTCATTTCACCATGTTTTGCCGTCACTTACGTAGTCACAGTTTGGAATGGGACTCTGAAGGATCATATTTTTGGATAGCTGGTCTTCCCAACACTGTCACGTTCACCCTTCCATGGAAAAACAGGATAAGAAGAAGAACTGACTCAAATTTCTGCCCTCTGTTCACACTGACAGCAATTAAATTGCTGCATGCATTTCTGAAAAACACTCCATCACATTTTCATTTCTGCCCGTACCCTCATAAAGGTGAGATTTATTACAAAAATCTTTTTAGAAAGGAGCATATACGCCTGCTGAAAATGCGCTGGAATGGGGGAGTCGGGAGGCTTTCACGTCTACATATCTGAGTCTGTTTAAACCGGCCTGTCTACATTGGCTGCGATCCACAAGCAAACTCTGTCGCCGAGGAGACGGGTGTCCTGTGCACCTTCTGGAGTACGTCTTTAAAAGCGCCCAGGGAAAATACTAGCACAGCCCTCAGCAGCTAGCTAAAGAAGAGCAGCCTGAGATAGTAGGAGCATTCTAAACAAAGGCAAATGTTATTTCGTCATTGTGACCTTTAATAATGACTCAAACATCATGAGTTTAGGCAAATTTACATGGGGCAAGAATTCTTTCATTTTGAAAAACGTGTGTGTCGCTGGATTAACCTGAACAGAAACCTAAACTGTAAATGAAAGATAAAACATTCAGATACCCAGAGGGACTGTTTGCTTATTCACAACTAAATGATATCACTGTAAAAGCTTTGGAAAAATACCTGTAAAATAGAGAAAATATTACAAATATTAGAAATAAAATATTACACTGAGCTTACTGCATAAAGTTTCTATATTGATTACTTAGTATCAGTAGGAATCAACTCATGGACACAAAGACCATCAATAGTAATTTCTCAGATACTGGGGCGTTTGGGTGGCAGTTAGGGTGGTTACCAACCAATCCATGTCAGAAAGGACATTTTGACCTAGAACAGGATTTTTAAGCTACCATTTCAATTAAAAGAACCTGGATTTCATGGCGTTCTTGCTGTGTGCTGATTGGTCAGTCTCCTATAATCATGCATGTGTCACTAATGTTAATGTGAAACAGCTGGATGAGTCTTTCAATCAATAAAGACTCATACAGTCAAAGTGGAAGAAGAACTGAACTATTTAGCCAAGCACAGGACCCTTTCAGGTTTAAAGTAATTTGTAAAATGGCTGTCGACATGAGAAATATCCTCAGATACAATATGTAATAGGTACAGGTCTAAATAATATTTCATGTTTGACTAGATATGATGACACATAACTTTATAATATATATTATCATTCCTAGCTAGAGACTTTTGTTCATGATTATGGTTGCCACACGTCCCTTAAAATATGGAATCGTCCAGTTTTTGACAAAATAATCAGTCCAGTTTTTAATCAATACGGGACGCGGTTTGTCCCGTATTTCAGAATTGTGATGAACGCAGCATCGTCACACCCACAGGTTGTATGAAAACGCCATTTGATTGATTAGATTCATTTGTCTTATATATAGTTAATATAGGTTATGGCTGAGTTAATAATGTATATTCTGAAAAGTTAATAGGTTATGGCTGAGTTAACAATGTATATCCTGAAGAGTAATTTAATTTAAGTGTTATGCACGTACCTTAAGTTTTGATATAAAGCGACTGATTTCATTGCCAGTTGGCGTTTATAAGTGGAAAGTTTATTAAGTTTATTTTTATGTCCATTGATAATAAAGTACTTCAAATATTAAGCATGAATCGTAATATACTTTCTTGAGACCGTGGTTTAAGTTTTGATTTCCCACCACTGGTGCGTCACTTGGCACACAGCGGTTGTAGCAAGGCCCCACCGTAGATAGTGCCTCTAGTCGATCTGGGCCGAACCTAGCCGAATCTGCTCGAGCGGAGCCGAGTCAGCACGAGCCGGACCGAGCCGACGGCGGAGCCAGCAGCCGAAGCCCTTCGTGGGGGACGGAGGGAGGAGACAGGGGGAGGTTAGCGTGCGAAGAAAATGGCGGACGCGCAGCTGCACGGCTTCTCTCCGAAAACGCCGCAGACGCCATGAGCTCCGCCAGCCTTAGCGCCCGCTTTCACTTTCGCTCGGTTGCACTTTAAGTCCGTGCGGTAAGAAGCCGGCGTGTTTGGGGCGCGCAGGGCCGGGTGAGGTGGCGTGCGGGGAGCCGGGAGCCGTGCGCGACCCCCTGCACAGGAGCCTCTCTCCGTCACAGGGGCTGCCTGCCGAGCCTCCGCTTCGCCGCCGGTGCGGCGCAGGTTGGCGACGTGCAGCGGGTCGCTTCCCGGCTCGGCTCGGCTCGGGGCGCCTGCGACGGGCGGGCGGTGCGCTTAGGCGGCGCGATGCAGCCGGCTTCCCGGCACCGAACGCCGGTGCGATCCGCGGTCCGGCCGTCGATCGGTCCGTTTGCGTACGCCTGTCCGCGGGGCGCTCGGACCGGGACTGAGCGGGCACGGGCACGCGGACGGGTGCCGGTCCGCACTATCCCAGAAGCCCGACTTGGGGTTCTGCTCGCTTCCATTTAGGGGCTCCGTAACTCGCTCGGGTCCCGGGACGCCGCGGCCGGGCGACTAGTGTCCGCAGTTAGCTAGTTAGCTGGTTAGTGGCGCCCGCCGCCTCCGCCCTGGATGCATGACTGTCCTGCCCTTATTCGAGCTGCCGTCCTCTGGCGCTGATTAGTAATCGCCTAGTTACTTGTCGCAGGGAGTAACTATTTACCGTAAGCGAGTCCACAAGAGCGCGTGCGTTTCGGTCACAATTAGTAGTGACACTGGTGAAAGTTACTCGGCTTCGATGATGGTCATTTCGGGTATTTTCATATACAGTCCTCTTTTTCCCTTTTTAAATGCGTCAATATTTGTGCAAATATCACCTCTCACTGTCCAGATAATAATGAATAATGCCCTTAGCACCGGCCATTTCAACTTAAGGACGTTTTAACAGATTTTTTTTTTTATTTCTATTTTTTTGTCTTTGCAGAGAATTGGAAGCTACAGCCACCAAAGAGACAGAGAAGGAGACAAAGCAGGTCAGTTTGTCCCCACTGAGCTTTGCACTGTAACCTTCACTGTGTGCCGCCTCCCCCATGGTCCACCTGACTTCACTTTGGGTCTGTGGATGAGGTGGACGTCACCGGCAAAACTCGGCTGCTGTGCCCCGACCCAGGGGCACTGCTGAGTCAGTTGCTGTGTTTATGGAGTTTAGCGAAACCAGCTGCCTGCTTTTGGCTGTCTGTGTCTATCTCTGTTGTGATACAGTATGCTGGTCTGAATAGGCAAAAAAAAAAAACCCACAATGGCTGGTTTACCTCCAACCCCAGTGACGCCGTCAAATGGGCTCTGCAAAAGGCTTCTCCGCAGAAGTCACATAAATGCTTGAACACTGATGTAGTGCCATCCTCCAGAAAGTTCTGACACTCGTTAATAAGGTACATCTCTGTTCAGACAGCACTCGTTAGATGATGAGTCAGCCTGACGAGATGTTTATGCCTTATCATTACACGTGTTTTTTTAGTGTTGCTGGATTTTTGTGAGTAGGTTAGATCCTTTAGTCTGATATCGTCCTGCTTTAAATAAATGCGAACACAAGCTGACCTTTCAGTGGCCAGCAGCTGGCCGCACGCGGGGTTTTCTGACCTTTATGGTGTTTGTGTGGTAATTCAGAACTCCAGCACCTTCCTCGAAAGTATAAAGTCATGAATGCTTACTGAGCTCCTACGCCTGGATTTGAACCTAAAACATGTTGGTCAGAATCCCGATTTAATAATTGGCCAACCCGCTTGTTTAATTTGCATAGTTTTTCCTTAAAGGCAACCTCAAGGTATTTTTAAACAATTCTAAGTTCCGCCTAGCTTTTCAAATATGCCGCGATTACTTCTTGTAAACGTTGTATGGGACTGTTGCTTATTGGCAGTACTGTGTATTTAGTAGCATCGCAAACTGTCATACAGTTTTGCCAAAAATCAGTGGTGTTTGTCTTCAGCCTGTAATTAAAAGATTAAATACATCTAAGTCTAGATTAGACATCTGCATCTGTCTATCAGCCTATCCTATATGCTGTGTTCATACTGACATTCTCCTTGGTGTTACTCCCAGGGGGGATCTGTGAGTTTTCTACTTTATATGCAGTTTATTTAATGTTACTTTTGTTTTACTGCATGTGTCTAATTCCAGCTCTTGCCTTTCAGTCGAGTTTGGGTAGCAGCCTGGTTGTAATTTTGTTAAAGGTATTAATTTACATTTTGTAGTTATGCCTTTGTTAGAGAGTTTATGAGCTTTATTTGAGTGTGGGTAGGTTTTAGTTAAACATAAATGCGCTATGTGCATGTAGTACTATATGGTGGCTTTGACTGGTGGAGTCACCTGTGCTCTTTGTATCAAACTCATAAACAGATGCTGTGGTCTGTACAAGGCAGCGTTGTGTTGTTAGGTGGCCATCTGGTTAAGCACTTAACTGAGAGGAGAGAGGAATGCAGGGGGTGGTGTCCGACCCCAGGGGTCTTCATTCGCCATACTCGGTGTCAGTATGTGGGGAAAGCATCGTACTGGGGACCTTATGTTTGCCTAAATGAAGACTGCTTAATTCAGCCTCTACTGACAAGTGTGAGGCAACCACTAGATGTTTGTGTTGTGGCTTTTCCAAAAAAGCTGTGAAATGGATCACTGCTTGTAGACAGAATAAATTGTTATTCAAAATGTTATGCTTTGGTCTAAGATGGCATACAGATAACTAACTTTTGGGCCTCACAATATACGACTCATTAATATTTTAGGCGCACTGCTAATCTGCTTAACAAATTGTGGACATAAGTAAACGTCCGTATAGTACCGAAATGTCAGCGTCCGGATAAATGTTTCATCCGTAATTTTAAGCTATAGTGATTATTGTAGGTGCACCTTTTAATAGAGATTAAATTGCAATGTGAGATCGTGCAGCCCTACTTTGGTCCTTAAAATGTGTGCAGATAGAGGAATTTGGCTAAATTTAATGATTTAGTCAAAATGAGGCTTTTTATTATTAGCTGTAAGTCTAATGTTTACACATTAAACTCCTGTTCCATTGTAAGGTTTTGTACTTTTTCTGGCGTTTTTTAAACATGTTAGTACAATTTTAACTTCCTTGTGAATGCAAAGATTAAGGCTTGCACACTAGGGTTCTCTCTAATAGGAGCACCTCTTCAGTTCATATACCTCAGTTTATATGTGTAGAGGCGTACCGTGAAATACAGTGACACTACTTGTCTGACCGTTTCTTGTGCTCAGCAGACAAGTTTAACTCATATTTTGAAGAATCTATTTGTCATGCAGTATATTACGGTGCAGGATTCGTTTTTTTGCTGTCATTGGTCAATAATTAACGTGTGCTGCTGGTTTAAACGGCGCATCATGAATTAATGTTGCATGTACACGTCTATCAACAGAGTAATTTGCGTTTGTCAACGTAAACTAGCATTCTAATTAAGCCCATATATGTGACACCTTATCATCTTTGCCTTATGCAGTTAGTTATTAATGGGTGTTTTGTTTTGAGGCTATTTGGTATTACTCTTGTCAAATTGGGGTGTATCTTTGTGGGACATTTTCTTGATTTGGTTGAGAATTTGGCTGTTTTTTTAAATGTTCCCACATTGGGTGGGTCCTGTCTTTAGCTTTGTCTGAGTGACAAGTCTACTTGTGCAGCTGTTATTTTTAGGTATTGGGGTATTTTGCATGTGCTTCAATGTTTGAATTCTGTTTCACAACCGTGAATTTCTCCTTCATATATGCGCAACTCTTTGCACTTCACAATGGCATGGTAGGTATTAGACATGGCCACATTTTGATGTTCGATTCCAGCATTGTAAATTTGGATATCTGCCGAGCCGATACAAATCCAAGGTTCTGAGTCTTTTTTTTTTTTTTTTTTTTTTTTTTTTTTTTTTTTAAAAAAAACAAATAATTATTTTTTTATAAATCTTAAACTTAATTTAAAAAATAAAATTTATAAATAAAAAGAAAAAAAAATACAAAAAAAAGAT
>JAODKM010000088.1:24004222-24019081 GCA_026780845.1 Petrocephalus sullivani | reverse complement strand
CCACCCCAATATTTTTTTTTTCTCCTCTAGATGGAGAAAACGTGCATGTCGCAAAATTTGTAATTTCTGTAATTTTTAATGGATCGAATTACAAGTTTTATTCCTTACTGATACCATTCCTTTCCCGATCCAGTAATTTAGGCCAGGATCCGACTAATACCAGTACAGAATATCGGATCAGTGCTTCTAGAGGTCACACACTATTCGCATGTACATGTACAATTAATTATTTCCTCAAATATCCCGTTGCACAAAATGAATTCTGATTTAATCTCAGACCAGTTGTATATTTACACAGTTCTGAAAATGTTCGGATTGCCTTAAGTCCCTGGGCTGGAAGAACAACTTGAGACCGTATGTAAATAGGGGTGGGGCCGCTTACTGATGTATCTCATGTGAAATCAATAAGTTCACAAAATTTTAAATATTGTTTTCAATATGAAACGGCCATAAGCATTCTATGCGGCAGCCCATTATATGAAATCTTCGGTTTAGCGTAATCAATGTGTGTGCTGTGTGAGCTCTGGCGACAGGTTGTGTTAAGGCATACGTTATAAAATGCCTTGGCAGTATTTTGATGAGTCTGGGGACCGGAAGAAAGCTATTTTCATGCCGTTTGAGAAGTGCTCCCCATTCAGGAGACACAACAAACTTTCATTTGCAAAGGCTGCAATCTTACAATCACGCAAGAAACGCAGAACCATCAGTGTATGTGACACAAAAACTGCTTATCTTGGAGGAAAAGTTCACTGTGGTGGGTAGCCTGCTTATTAACATAGATGAGAACATCATTTAATAAATTAATCTCAGCATTAGCCCCAGGCTAACAGCCATTATTTAGAAGGACTAGTTAATAACATCTAAAGTGTTAAACAAAATATTGCACAGTTCAATGGATCTGCTGTTTAAAAATTATAACATCCATAATTATCAATAAGTATAGATCAATTTTTCTAAACCAGTTATTACCTCAGGCTTATATATACACACCATGATTGGAAAGCAGCCTAAATTGTAGATCAGGCCTTTGCAGCAGTCATTTCCAGTGGATGTCCAATCAGCAGAGGAAGGATTCTGTGAAAATTCAAAATTTGATTCTACTGTTTAAGTAGAACGTAATCTTTCCCAGTTTACTTGACCAGCTCAGTTACTGATTAATCTGTTAATCTACAGCATTGTTTTGTGTGCGCGATGCACGGGGAAACTCTCGCACATGTGCCCACACAAGCACAAACGCTGCTGTCACTGCCCGATGCGCATGTGCAAAGTTCCCTTCTGCTTATGCAAGCAGACATCCGCTGGACTCAGCCCGATCGGCTAGAGTATGCGCACAAATTTAAATTTTAATACATTGTTAGATATAAAACCACAATCGCATGATGCTTAATATCCATTAGTAGACTTTGAAATAATATGACAAGTACAGCCTGCCTGCCAGGCAGATACTCCACTTTTTATTTTATGTGATATTTACTTAAATGAAGGTACACAAACTCGTTGTGGACTGAGAAGTCGTTAGAAAGAATTAAAGCTACCAAAAACAACTGTGTTTTTCTTTTATTATGAGACCTCTACTCTGCTTTACAGATTTGCGGTACTGTAAAACATGCACACGCAGATCGGGCATGGACGGTTGATCTGACAGTTGCAACTAGCGATGGTGGAGAGAGGCAAGAGATCAAAAGTGTGGTTGCACTTCACTAGAATCAATGTGGACAGTGCTTGGTGACAAAAGTGTAGGTGTTATGTGTTATAAAGGCATTAAAGGCTTTGCATTCCAATAGTGTGTTTTACATTTCCGTTACCAGAAATGCTTAAAACATTGCTGCATTTTTTTGACATGAGCAAATTTGTTGAATAATAATAGTAAGTTGATTAGCAGTGTTGATTATGTTGTTAGATTTTTTCTTCAAAAAGTACCAATAACGATACCGTTAAAGTACCAGACTAATAAGCAGCATCAGAAAGAGTAGTAGTACCGTTAAAATCTTGACAATACCCATCCCCATTAACGACAGGAATTCGTTCTGTGAAATGCTTTGTGATTTTGTTGTTGTGCAAACATCATTGTGTACTTACTATCCATAACACAGCATACTCTTTTACAGTAAACTTTTTTTTTTATGATTGGGAAGTAGGAAGAGTACACTCTAAAACGCCATTATGCGGCGGATGACTGTACAGAAACTTTGGTTTAAACCCCCAAATGGTTTGGAGGGTGGTGGTTCTGCATCAGTTAAGTGTGTAAAGCATTGATCCACACACACCCTGGCTTTCTTTTCAAGGTATGGTGTCAAAGGTATGATTTGTGCTCTATGTAAAGCTTGTCTTTGTCATCACTCCCCATGACACACATTAAGACACGTGTGATTGCCTGTGGTGGTGGGGTGGGGGGGTACATATTTTGGTTCCATTGTTGAAGGAATGACTCATTTGTTAGACGAAGTGGATGGCTAGATAAACATCCCGCTAATGTCTTTCCAGCTAAGGGCAGGGCACCTAGCCTTGGGTTGGCTACCCAGTATGTGTTTTGTTTGTGTTGGGTGTAAATTTGCTTTCACTGTTAGTGCAAGTTAAAATGGTTTCAAATGGTTGTTTTAGGATTTGGCATTCTTAAGAGTGCTTGAGGAATTACGCCTTGGGTTAGTTTGGAGAGTTCTGAGTACTAGATGTATAGATGTTCAATTTTCCCTTTCAAGTTGAAGGCTTCCTTCCTCCGGCAGGTGCTGAAGGAATCAAGCTAGATGTCCGCATCTAAAATTGAAGTAATTTTTTTACATCACTGCTTTCTGTTGACTGGCTGTTTTGGCTTTTGAAAGTATTATGTTTGCAAGTCTGAATATTGCTATATCAGTGTTACTGTGCAGCAGAGTAATTTGCATTAATTTTGAGTCTTCAGATTCCCGCAGTTTGCTTCTTATAGTGGGCTATCGGGATTAAATGCTGCTGCTGATGCTTTTATACCGTTGGTCATTTGAGAGAGGTTTTGAAGACTTGCGCTTTCTTTCAACTGCATGATGTGTCAGCAAGTGACTGTTGAAGGATCTGTTCTGCGGGGGAAAAATTGTCATTTGTGCATGTCAGATTTTTTTTTTATTTTTTAATGGAACTTCTGGCCGTGTGATGCAGTGTAAGGTGAAATAAAACATTTGATGTGATTGAATGTTTAAAATAAATGAAACCGCAGTTGGCAATTATACTTGTGGGTGTGAACAGTAGAAATATTTGATAGATCCCCGCAATTTTTCTGTGGAGTTCTTTGGCGCTGTCTTGCCCATACACCTTGCCGACAGAAGTAGCCATTTATAAGGGGGTAGTTCAGCAGTTGGCGATAGCCTAATCCCTTAAGGAGATTAGCTCGAGCTTCCCCGGTTTTCTAATTGCCTTCCTGCACCATTTACTTAGCGTTCTGGGAGAGCTAGCAGGCTAAGGGGCCAGCAGCTTCTCGCCGAGCTCATGGAAATGTTTAGGCCACATTAACGCTTACGAATTCTATCCCTCAGGGATATAGTGCAAGGAAAGGAAGAGCAGTTGATAGAAGAAAGGAAAAGAAGAAAGGGTGACAAAAAGAGAGAAGCTGGTTTGAAGAAGGTAGGGGACTCCAGCCATGCTGAACAAATAAATGAAGGTTTATTATGGATTTCATGTTCAAGCATGCCTAGTCAGCTGTTAACAAAGTAGCTTAGGGCAGTGTTCGGTATATAAACTATGGCCACGTTGACCTCACTTTAAAAGTTATGTTCCAGTACCAGGCATAGCACTTAATTCCTCAAGATACTGAGGTTATTATTACAGTTAAGCTGTTTTGTTAGAGGGCAGCCTTGATTGGTCATCGGAAATTACACATAGGATAATGTACTCGATATTTATTAGCTACTTCCACCTGCTTTATTGATCTACATTTTTCTTCCATTTCAGGCTACTGAACAAAAAAATAAAGGTAGGCAGTTTGGCATTTTGATGTTTCTGATGCTTACAAGTCTGATGGTCTCTGGAATTTTTCCACTGACTAATAAGGAAATCCAGATAGCTGGGGATTTTATCTTTGACCTTGTCCTGCCTGGGTGTCAGTGGCTTAGGAGCAAAGCCAGAGTGGTAGCTCTTACATGAGTAGCTAGGCATACAGGTTGGCATGTATTGGCAGTGGGTCACTTTGTTTTCTGCTGCCACCAAATAGGCATAATTGAGCCTTTCGGTAAGGATTATACAGGTAGAGCTGTAGGTGCATCTACATTCACTGCAGTTCTTTGATTTTACAACATAACACAGACTGTCTAGGACCAAACAAACTCCCACAAGCATGATGCATTTAACGATTTGACCCTCTCAAGGTGATAAACAGTCTTTTCTTCTGAATTGCGAAATCCATAATAAACACCTTATCATAGCAGTCTGCCGCAGTAATTTACAGTCTGGAGTGGTATGTTTCAACTAGAAAGAGGAATAGTTGTATTCGGCTATTTCAACAGTGGAAGTGGTTGGGTGGTTGCTGTTAGGCGTTATTTGTAAATATGTCGCAGTTGTAATGTTCTAAAGAAGATTTAAAATATCTTAAAATGAGAAAAAGCTTATTTTGATTTTTGGAAATTTTTAAGTGCTGGTAGTTAAACTTAGTTGAATTTATGTAAATTTATGTCAGTCTCTCTGCAGAATATATCTAAAGTAGATACTAAACACTGCTTGGCCGAAACTAAATAAATTAATCTGAGTAAAGTGAGTTTTTTTATATACATGTTACCGGTCTGCTGGGGGTTGTGGGTAATTTGTGCACTTTTTAAAAACGCAGTGCGTTTGCATTCCCGTGGAGGGCTCGTTTTTCGTGAAGAGACCGCTGACGTGAGAGCCCCAGCGTGAGTTTGCGTGTTCGTTTCACTCCTTGTAAAGGCTGCAAATGGACAAATGCCAATAATGCGTCCAAAGTTCTTCCCCACTCAGTCACCCTACCCTGCGACGTTTGCCTTATCTCGAGTTACACATGGCCTTGGGTGGCGTGCTCTGTGTTCAAGATGAGCCACCCTTTCAGTCAACGTAGAGGCAGTGTGAATTTGGAACGGCGAATTCAGCCGCTCTAATTATCGTTGACGCTGTCCTTTTCTTCAAAAGCAGTCTCTTACCTGGCAGTAGGGTGGATGTTTGGCCAATGAGTCATCAGGATCAAGAGCTTGTGTGTATGTGCTGGGGGAGTGGGGTACTTTTAAACATTGTAGCCCTCGATCAACCAGAGCTCACAAGGAACTATCCAGAGACCAAATGTGTTAATTAACCTGGACGTGCAGGAGGTTTCTCTGCTCACTGTATGTTGTCATTGCAGCCTGGACAGAAGGTCTTCTAATAAGAATTGTGCCAGCTGGTGGCTTCAGATGTAAACTGTTTTGTAAAGTGGGGACTATGGCGACATCTTAATCGCCTTCGAACTTTACATATTATAAAATGGAAATTCAGTTTTAGGCAGTTATTTGCAACTATACTGCCATCTTTGAAGAAACCACAAAATGCCTTGTGTGGTATTTTTTCCGTTTTGCCGTGCCTAAGCATTGCAATTTAAAACCAGAAGATGTAGTGCACTGGCCTTATGGTAAGACGGGGAGATAAAGCTTTATAGATGGTACATTATGCCAGGGGCCATCTCTCTGCCTCACACCAGCCCTGAAGTAGTTATTTCCACTGGAAATGTGAAGGAGCTGCACTAGAAAGTACTTCTTGCATAGTTACCTGTAAGCTTTGCTGTGAACCAGCTATGAACCTGGTCATCTTTTACACTGTGCAGTTGAGGATCCCAGTTTTTCCACCTTTCTGATGCCCTTTTCATTTTCTTTGGAATTGCACCTGGCAGTTTTTCTCAAGCATGCAAAGCAAAATGTAATCAGTCTGAAACTTTTTTTTTGTGCCAAACCTGTGCTTTTGGTCTGTTAAAAATATCAAGATGGTTGGCAGTCCTTTCTCTGTTTTGGGCTAAACTAATTTGTTGAAAAGCTGCAGTTGGGGCAGGGGCATTTTTCCAAAACTGTGTGTGAGATGTGCTCAGTTATAGGGAAACTGTAGGCTCATTGCACCACATTATAACATAGCTGCTGATCAAGGAACAACCTGGTCAGGGATGGTGCTGTACGGCAAGTAACAGCCCTAAGAGAGATGCAGGATTCAGCTGTAAATACTGGTACCCAGCATGCCTCTAAGCTGGCCCATGGAGTGGGGTGGTCGAAGAAAGGCCTGACCAAAAATCTGCACGGTGCCTTTTGTAAAGGTGCCAGCAGGGTCTGTGGTTATTGGTGAAGCCTTTGGTTGTGCCTTTCCAGGCGTGGGTGTTTTGGTGATCAGTTGACATTTTAGTTTTCCTGTATTTAACCTGTCGAACCCCCTTCAGCGTGAGTTGTTGGAATTTTTTTTAATTGCTTGCTTGTGTGACTTGTGTGTGTTTTTTTTTTTAAGCATGCGAAATATGTCTGGAGGCCCCTATATTTGCGGTTGTGCTTTTCACTGACTGCGTTTCATTCATTCTTGGCTTTATTGAGCTGCAGCAGGCTGGGGCCTGTTACCTGCTATCACCTGTTAATTTCTTGCGCTCCTTTGGCCTTTGTGAATGGTCTGGTGAGGATCTCACTTTCCCCACAGCCCCCCACCACGTTACATGCAGCAGGTCACATGTTTTCCTTGCCTTTGGGTCTCTGTGGACGAGGGTCCAGTTTAGCCTGTCTTGTCTCTCCCAATCTGGCTTTTACTACACTATTGGAACAGTGTTCTAAAAGCCACAAGCCCCAATTGGGACTTTAATCCAGGATGTTGTTTGAGCAGCCAGTATTTTGATTGGAAGTCTGACAGTGTGGGCGGGGATTCTGGGGCCCAATACCCTTCTGCTCACCCTCCAGGTCCTTCACCACTGTTCTTACTGTGTTATCAAATGGACATTGGTCCCGGTCTGCAGGTTGCATGAGGTAACCTGCACATCAGATTTAGTGCACTTTAACACGTATGTAATGTATCGCATTAACTTCAACTTTCAATTTGCACCTGGCCTTAGGTGCAGATGGACCGGCTTTATTGACCTTTCTGCATTAAGCTTTGCTTTCGGTTGATTGTATCCAGGGTGTCCTGCAGAGAAGGTGGCTTGTGGTTGAACACAGGCAGTGAGAGCTGGTACAGTGCCGCGGTTAATCCTGCCTTCACAGGGGCAATGCTGTCTGCGGCATGGAACGGTGCAGCGTGATGTTAATCCCTGTATAAGGAAGCAGTGCGTTACTGTGAAAAGGCCCCGACAGGTCCTGAGTTTGGGTCAGATTTCTCAACACTGAGTTAGGACATCAGGCCATGTATGTTGATGTTGCTACAGGAGTAAACCCCCTGGTGTGGCCCAGACAGGAAGTGGCTCAGCGTGCAGACTACAGTGGGACATGGCGGGACTTTAAAATGGCTTGTATATGTGGCGGAAATCCAGTCCGGGGTGCCGCTTTCTGTGGGGCACCTTCTCAGAGGGTGCTAGCCGGCATGGGGGGGATCCCTTTCGATTTGTGATATAGACTCTTACCCCTGCACCGTCTCTCTCTCTCTCTCTCTGTCGGTGAAGGAAAAATGGGAGAGCAAGCCTCTTCAAGTAAAATGACACCGTGCCTCTCCATTTTCTAATGAAATGTTCCGAGCAGGGAAGCAGCAGAAGTTTGAGCAGCTGTCTTCCAAAAGTGTTTTCCTGAACTGTTTGCATTGTTTTTTTTTTTTCCCCCCGCCCCATTTCTTAAAGAAATGACACTTCGGCTCCTCAAAGTCATCGGCTGGCACCTCGGTATCGTTCCTTTGACTGCACAGGTTTGTGATAAATTAGTCTTTGTTTGCCAGGGTGGGCGAGCGCCCTTTCTTTTCGCAAAATGTCGCTGGCATGCGAGGAGTAGACGAGCATATCATTAGTGCCCTGTGTAAGACTGCCCGGTGTACCTTTGGAAAGTCAGAGGTGTTTTGCAGGAGGTTTTAATAATGCCAGACCTCAGCTCTGTGGTTTTGTAGTCAAGTGTTCTTTGTACTGGAGAGCGAGCGTGTTTTGGAGAGTGGGGAGTTGGCTGCGTTTAGAGGGTAGTAGGGGCTGGGAGCTTGCTGGTGCTGGCTGGAGTTTGGCGAGCAGTCTACCCTGTTCTGCTGCAAATGGCCCCAGTCTAAGATCATTTGTGGCGCTTGGGCTGTATTAACAGCCCAAGTTAAAGGGCGCACCAGACATAGCGGCCATCGGCACAGGCGATATGCTTCACAACGTAGTGTATAGAGTCTGATTATAAGCGCATGCTGAGTGTTAAGTGCTGATCTTGTGTTTACCCTTAGTGCTCAGGTTCTCTGAAGGTTGCTCAGGTGTTCTCTGAACAAGCTGTAGGTAGACGTGCCTTTCTGGATCTGTTTGTGCTTATTTAAAACTCGCCTCCCTCTAGTGCTGGGATGGTGCCGAACTGCTTCTTTACTGTCTGTAGCCCATTTGCTGGTCTAATTAATGGCGTCCACCTATAAAGAGTGCCTTATTAGTAGGATTGTTAATGATTTAGCTCATGCTTAAATGATTATAATTAAAGTTGGGGTTTCGCTGGGATTTTCCTGCTCCAGATACTTATTTTATGAGGCATGGTATGGCCCGTACTTAGCGTGTTAGCCTGGCACCTTGTAACGGGCTTTGGGGCTGGTGCATGGAAGCTGGGTCTGCAGGGTCTGCAGCTGCCTGTCGACCTGAGCTCAAGCCTCAGCTTTGATTGGACGACTGGGGGTTGCCTGATGGCGGAGGGGTGGGATCGCTGCGGGCTGGCCTCGGCTTCGAACAGAAGCCTGAAATCTAGATGCATTTCCAGTGTCCTTGAACCCAGTACTGATATTCTGTGCCTGTTTTCCACCGCAAACGGGAGTCGTGTGATACTGAGGTGTCATGTTTTTGCTCTGGTATAAGCTACCGATATCAGCCTCTGATCTTTCCGACCTAAGGGTTCTTGTGTGTGTGGTGCACAGGGCGCAGACTCGAGTTAAAATTAAATTGCTGGAGACTATGAAGCCGAAAGCTCCTTTTCATTTGAAATCTAGCCCGGCACTGCCTGCTGCTCTCCCGTGTTTTATATCATGTGACCTAAATGCCGCTTCTCTCTCCACCTCAGTGCCAGAACATACCAAGTCCAGTTTAAGCCAGCCTCAGCCTGCCAACTCGCGGAGTGACAGGGCCCCTGTAACCAGCGGCGTCAGCAATGCCAAGCGGGCCCCCGCCAGCACTCAGCCGCGAGTCCCACTCCGACACCCGCCCCGCCAAGTTCCTCCGCCATTCCGCCAGCAGCTGCTGAACGAGGCCAGCCTCTTCCCCTCGCCCCCGCCGCCACACTGGGAACCCGAGCTCCTTTCGTCTCCCACCCAGCAGGTGGCGCTCAGCCTGCCGGCGAGGGGCCTCTCCAGAGGAACCAGCTCCCAGGTAATGCATTACCCCCCTTTAAGTAATAATGTAATGACACAGTTAAGATTTGAATGATATATTAGTATGGATTATTTACAAATTGTTTTGGTTGGCGTGGCAGTTTGATATTATGCTGAGTTTTTGCTTAATGTTGTGGGTCACAGGCTACCTTTTGGTAAGATGCTAGTTATTCCTTTGACTTCAGCCAAACTCCACACACACCAAAGTTTGTCTGTCTTCGGTGGCTTCCTGGGCCTGATGGCCTACACACTAATAGCCTGTGCATCCAGGCATCTAATATTGGCATGTGTAAGATACATAAAAGCCCCCCCCCCCCATATTTTCAGTAGACACTGGTGTAATCTGAAACATCGGCTGAGTGCAAGAGTGTTAATCACAAGAGTGAACAGGCAAAGGAAGTCGAGATTTCTGTCAAACAATCATCTTACACAGTGTGGTCAGCTTCAAAATGTGATAGTTATGGCGTTAAAATATGTAGTGGAAAACGGTTTCAAAAATCTCTGCATTCTGGGGTTGGAATTGAGCACCCGTGTTTCATAATGTCAGTATCGAGCGATTTGTCATCACAAAGGATGCAAGATGTGTATTAGAATGTAAATGTGTTGTTGTATTAGTGTGTATTAGTGTGTTATGGAAGGCTGCCTGTTTAAGGCTGTAGTATCGTGGTGGTGTTGTGTCGCAAACTACGTATAACAGTGTTATCAGAGAGATGCTTCATCAGTTAATACTTGGCATTACACTTGGGTCATTTTCATTGAACCATGAAGCAATTCATTTTCAGTTTAGCGTATAAAGACGTCTTGCGCTAGTCTTTTTGTTACAAGGTACAGTTTGGTCTTGTCAAACATGTTTGTGTGTAATGTGTACGGTATTTGACTGTCTGAAGAGATTTCTACGATAATACTCCAAGTAACTATGTAATTTTCATTTGTCCTATTACTTTGGCTGTATTCTATGGATATTTGATTGACAACTAGAATGCCTTGTCCTGCTGGAATTAGAGGTCGACCGATATGGGTTTTTCTATAGCCGATGTTGATGCTGATATTTAGAAGTCAGGGTCAGCCAATGGCGCCAATTTTTTTTGGCCGATAATTGTACATTTTCCCCTCTTTGCATGGTAAAATATCACACTAATAATATAGGACACACAACATTTCTCAACTTAACATTTATTGAACACTGTGTAAACTTAACATAAGTGTAAACTTAAATATAAATAGAGTGACCAGATAATCAATGTCATCCCTGAGCTACTTCAGGTTTTACAAACTACTTTACTTTAAAACTGAAAGGCTCTTTTCCTTGGCTAATAGTTAATTTCTTCTTGTGCTTTGACTGGTTTGTTTCGATGATTGAAAGACTCATCCAGCTGTTTCACATTAACATTAGTGACATGTATGATTATAGGAGACTGACTAATCAGCACACAGTAAAAATGCAGAGCTTAAGTGAAATCCAGGTCCTTTTAATTGAAATGGTAGTTTACAAATCCTGTCCTAGCTCAAAGTGTCTGGGATCTCATGGATTATCTGGTCACCCTACATATAAACAAACTATATACACTTAAATAAACGCAAACAACTTCTGTCAATGATGGTTTTAATACTCATCCTTAACGTTACCTGTAAGCTACACTGTAAGAAAAGTCCGTAAAAATAGAGTTCAATGTACCGTATACATTTTCACAGGTGTTTCACCCTTTAATTTGAATTTCACGATGCATTGTGGGCTAATGTCTGTAAATTTAAAAAAAAAAAAAGTACATCGTTTTTTTTTTCCAGATTTTTTTTTCTTTTTTTTTTCTTTTTACAGTATATAGCTGGTTGACAGCTCGCTATCATTACACCGGTTCCCCACTGTGCTGTAGGCTATTCGCGTTCTTTCAAAGCAACTCTTCATAGCAAACCAGTTAAATATAGAGGTCTTTGAAAGATCAGGGGCGGGTTGCACAAAACACCTTAAGTTTTCACCTTTAGTATGATACTGGCAATGACATTAAACATATTTTGCGTCTGACGAATGTAAATAAAAACAAAAGCCGGATTTCCACCAGTGGCAACTTTGTGGAAAAGTACGGGGAAAAGAGAGAGAAGCAGGCGAGCAAAACCTGAGTAGATGGAGTTATTTTTGTATCTCAATTACATTAAATGCATTAATGAATACCTTTTTCTGCACATGTCTACATATTTCTGCATTGAAAATTTGGTCGAATGACCAATATACTTCTTTTTGCTGGTACTGGTGGTGAAACCAGTGTTAGCCAGATTAAATAATGAATTATAAACATGTCGCGGGCCGTATAAATAAAATTATAAATCTACTGTCAGTCAAATCTATAATGCTAGATCAGTTGATCATGATCGTATCCAGTCGCGGATTTCTCGGGATGAGTTCATTTTCTTCATTTACTGCCATAAACGGCGTGCTGCGGTTAAGGTACAGTCAGGGGTACCTTAAGATATTCGCCTCACTTTGGTTCTTAAATTCTTTTGTGCAACCGCTAAGGGAACTTTAAGGGTTTCCGTAAGTATAAGACCACGATAAGGAGAAAAACTTAAATACTTACATGAACATTTTAAGGAAACCTTAAGGAGGACATTTAAGGATGTTTTGTGCAACTGACTTGATTTTAAGGAAATCTTAACTTAAGGTGTTTTGTGCAATCGGCCCCAGGATTTAAGCCGTTCTGTTCTCTCCCAGAACACTTATGAAAGTTCTGGCTGGGGTCCTGCATAGGCGGCAGCATGGGTCACGGGGCTGCCCGCAGACGTGCCTGTCTGTAAATCGGCGTACTGCACTCGGATATCGGCCGATGCCGGTACATTTAAAAATGACAGATATCGGCCGACCAACCTCTAGCTGGAATTTGTGTTGATTTAGTTTACAGCCAAATTAGTAGCTATTCTACTAATTTACAAGAAATAAGTTCTGTAGCTATAGAAAAATAACTAGTTTTTTTAAATGAGGTTGTCTAAAATTTTATTTGCTGGTGGAAATCCTTTTAAAACAAACACAAGAATGGCACATTTATTAAAATATTTTCATGTTTGACTAACTTAGTTATCTTCACTGAACCAAACTGGTAAAAGTACAGCCACAACAAAACCCACAACAAAACTTTGTTTAATCACCATATCTCCTCTTATAAAAGATGTTTGCTGTTCCTTTTTTCACTGCCACTTTGGATAAATATCGCCCAGAAGTATACCGAGCCATAGTATACCCAAAACGGTAGTATGTGGTGTGCTCCACTAATCGAGTTTAATAAATAAAGATACGCCAAGTTCATACAAATTACTAATTTTGGGTTTCTCAAAACGCATCTCATTAATATTTTTGTCGTACTACTGATCTCAACAAACTGTGGGCATAAATGTCCGTAAAGTACTGAAAAACTGTCACTCGGCCAAATGTTTTGCCCATCGTCTGAAGCACCTGTGATTCTTGCGCACGCTCCATCTAACCGAGATGTGATATTGCCCAGCTCTAGCTTCTACCATGTGCTCTTTAGGTTTGTTTGAATCTCATAAGGTTAATGATCGATGGATTCAGTCTGATTACTGAACTGTATTTGCCATGTCCCAAATTCTTTGGTAGTTAATGACAAAGTGCTGCTCTTAACACTGCCCAAAAATGCATGCTTGGGAATACTAGTCACGTTAAAAAATTAAATGAAGCATTGTATGTCTTGGTTTATCTAAAAGGCCTTGTTGTCAGTTTTGCCGTTTCCGTGATTCTCATTGGATTCCAAGAATTAACATTTGTGAGTAACTATTGCCAGCTTCGTCCAGTGCTGTGTGCCTGTTAATGCACACAAATGCTAAATATACCTCTAGGTAACATTTCAGATGTTGACATTATTACCACTAATGTACTTGTGTAGCTTTTTCTCCACCAGCATTCCCGGGCCAGTGGTTTAATAGTGTTCAGGTGGTATATGAAAAGCTTTCAGTTCATGATCTGAAAGTGTCGATGTTCTCGAATATGCTGCTAGCCATTTAACCATAAGCTGCAGTAAACGTAATGCTTGCTCATTTCAGCTGCTCCTCAGGTATAAAAGTGTTGTATAAAATGCTTGTGATGAAAATAGGGGGCTGGTAATTGGAGTGTGCTTGTGGGTAATAGCTCATGTTTACAAGGGTTAACAACTTGTCTGTGTCTATGTAGACTACCCCTCAGCGAAACATATGCCATAAACGCTTAACTCGGCTGACTCAGTACTTACATATAACCAGACTCTTCACTTTAATTCCTCGTTCGGTTTGCTAGTGTGGAAGCAGGGGCTTGATGCATTGATAAATTCTTGTTGCTGTGACTCAGGCCTGAATGTTGGAAAGCCATTAGCACAATGTAAGGCTGACTCGCATCTGTCTAAACAAATACCGGGACGCGTTTGCCATCGTGGTTGGTACACATTAGAAGGTGACCTGTAATGGAGTATATACTAGCAGACTTTGTAATAAATGTTATTCCTAGTTTTTTTAATTTTTATACTTTTTATGCTGAGATGTTTTCCAAGCTTCTTTGCTTTATAGTCTCAGAACTTTTAAAGATGCGATTAACTGTAATGTAACTGAACCTGCTTCATAGTCGGTTTTAGATATTGCTGTACTTGTACATTTTCTGTGCTAAAATCCCCAAATGAATACTGAAGAATCCCATAAACACACACAGTGGTGGCCAAAATTATTAGATCACTTGGCATATTAAAGGTTTGTTTTTGTTGAGTAGGCCATTAAAATACCCATAAAACAAATGAAATATCTACAAAGTGATCATTATGCTCTGTAAACGATAGAATAGAACTTTCATAAGGAGAATGACTGTGCTAAGTCCGAACCTCAACCCCATCAAGCACATTTGTGACGAGTTGGAAAGTAAACTGGACTGATCTATTGTACATTTAAAAGAGAGCCTTTGGCTTGAGTTGCAGAAGGCATGGGATACCATTCGTGCTGAAGTTCTCAGGAAATGTATTGACACTATGCCAGAGAGATGTGCTGCTGTACAAAAGGTGGACATACCAAATATTAAAGTTAAAAATGGATAAAAACAGTAGGTCTCCCTTCATCTGATATTTGTTGTGTGCAACTATCTGCATATTTCATGAATATAGGCTTTTCTGACATCGAGCTAGCGGAGTTGTTTAATCTAGTCTTATGTCACACGCGTAGTCTGCTACAAGCGAATCTGAAAGCGGTATTCAGTTTTATAACTGATTTCCAATTCCGTTTATAAAGATAAACTTGCCATTTATAATGCTTAAGTAGTCGAATTTTGGTTATAGGTTGCCAAGACAATAAAGGTGCATTGTTATATATTTTTTTTGCTTACTGCACCTATTATTATTTGAATGAATATTAGGGATGCACCGAAATGAAAATTCTTGGCCGAAACCGAAAACCAAAAAAGATGAAACCAAGGCCGAAAGCCGAAAA
>JAODKM010000088.1:23991120-24004122 GCA_026780845.1 Petrocephalus sullivani | reverse complement strand
CTTGAAATTTCGGCATTACATGTTTTCTGGTTTCTGTTTGCGTCATCACAACATACTGTTTCGGCCGTGTTTTTCGGGGATAAAAATATTTCGGCTGAAAACCGAAAATGCACTTTTGGGCCATTTTCGGCCGAAAATTTTCGGTGGCCGAATATTCGGTGCATCCCTAATGAATATATTAAACTTTAGTTGTATTTGCGATTTATTTATTCCTTTATTTAGTTCTATTTGAATTTATAAAGTTTAATAAGATTTTATGAAAATAAAGTTTTGCATTAAAGAAAATGATTTTTGTTTGTATCTGCTGTTCTCAGGAAAAAAATCAGTATCGGGCAATCGCACTTACAAAAATATTGGTGAGAAAATTGCGATTGGTGCATCCCTAGAGAGCCAATCAGATTGTAGAGGAGGTAGCTCCAATTGGTTAGTCTGACATCTGACTCAAGGTCTGATTGATTTATCTCTCTGAAGCAGTCATTTTTCGTTCTGCTCTTAGAACATGTTTCTTTAAGTAAAGCTCCCATGAATGACAAATAACCTGAAAATGGAGAAATTCAGTGCATCATATTAATGATTGTGTCTGTTGAGACTTGGCGCTTTGATTACAAACTGCTCTGCTGTCTGAGATGCTCGCACATTACTAATTTGATGACTTGTGTTGGCTATGTTTTGGTGTCTGTGGGAGATTTTGAAAGATCATTACACTTTTGGTGATTTATTTTTAGTGATCGATTTGTATGAACATAGCTTCATTATTGCGTGAGACTTGTTGAGATGGGTTGATCTGGCTTGGCTTCTGTCTGGCAGCCATTTTGTAGTGCGTCTCTGAAAGTGACCGGAATCCCGAAGTTTCGCAGAAGTATTTAGGCTTATTGCCATGCCAGGTTTCAGAAACAAAGGGGCCTCAGTGAATTGCCGGACGAACGGTCAAAACAAACATGGGACTGTGCTCCTTTCTTTCTCCTTTTGAAAGGTTAAATGATGCAGCTTGCTGCTTAAAGACGGTAAGAGCTATGTAATGCTGCCAAGTTCAGACTCCAGCCACATAGTCTGGAATATGTCTGTGCTCTAATCATGTTTGGATACTTCAGACGTTCTGCTTATAGATCTGTCCCCTGTAAACATACTTTATTCAAATGGGTTGTTCTCATTTTAACTATGTTATGAAATTGTGGGTTCACATCTAACGTAACCTTTCTTTCCGTTTCATTCACAGATCTGATTTCTCATTATGAACATTCGCACTGGAATTCTGGTTCGTCTGGCAGTGACTCCAGCGCCGCTTGGGACAAAGTTGTAGAAAGCTGCGGCAGGAAAGTCTGGCCTACAGCTGGCAGTGAGCCAGAACTAGCCCCAGAATGTATGGATACTGACGCTGCCTCGAGCTCTGGGTCTGAGAAAAACTTCAGTATAATGGCTTCTGGGAACGGCAGTGGCGACAGCAATGGCAATGGACAAGGCAACGGACATGGTTCTCAATTTATGGTTGCAAATGGCAGCAATAATATGGACAGCGGGAGTATTAAGGCACCGTGGGCTGTGTCCCATGGGTCAATGCTAAGCACATGTCAGAGCCCAGGGGAAGGCCCCAATGGCAAATTAACAGAAAGTAGCCATGGTAAATTAAATGCATGGGGTACCATAGGTCCCTCAACCAATGGAGGTATAAATCCAAGCACTTTGAACCCAAATGCCAACCATGGTGCCTGGCCGGTTTTGGAAAACAGTGGGCATAATCAGCATGGGCCTGTGGGTAATGGGAATAGTGGCACCAGTATTCAACGTAGCACCATAGGTCAAACGCCCAGCAGTCAGAGTAACTCTAAGATGGGCATATCTGCCCATACATCCTGGGGGAGCCTCCAGGATAATGCAGAATTTGACATCAATGGTACAAGTAAGGTTTCGTTTAACGGGCAACCTCAAAACCTTAACACTGATTTGAATGGACCAAATAACACTACTAACATGATGACCTCTAGTTTACCAAACTCTACTGGTTCAATGCAGATTAATGAGCTGCCCATAGGGCAACAAGCCTGGCAGGTGAGCTCAGGATGCTCATCTCAGCTCCAAGCCTCATCACTTTCTAATGGCACTTCAATTTCTCAGCATGGCAACGGCGAGGGAATGAACAGCGGCTCTTACGGCACTGCATGGGGAGCTCCAGGAGACGCCAGTTACTCCGGAGACAAATGCTCTGTCCCTAAAGGTCAAGCTGTGGGTGACACTGTGAACGCAACTCTAATGCAGTCTGGAGTGAACGGATCCACTGCAAGCGCTGCTTCTTTTAATAATAATAGTGGAAGGGGGGGTCGTGTTGGAGGTTGGGACTCTGGGCCTGCGGCGCCTCAATCATTAGCCTGGGGAGGAGGAAGTAGTGTCGGACCCACAGGGATCCCTCGCCCCTGGGGCAGTGCATCGTCCTCTTCTTCGTCATCGTCCTCTTCCTCTTCGAACACTGGCATGAAGGTCTCCACCGGCGAGTGGAACTCTCTGCCTGGCAGCAATCAGCATTCCAATGACGGCATGAACGGGAACAGGAAGGGAACAAATGGATGGATGTCAATGGAAGAAGACTGTTTAGGTGAGGGCGCTGCCAGGCAAGTCACCCAAATCAGCAGTCAGGGTGGCACCTGGGGCAAGTCAACTGGTAGTGAAGGTAGTGGCGAAAGCACTGGCAGTTGCGGCGAGAGGGATACGCAGCGAAGTGCCAGCCGCAGGAAGCCAACCTCCCATGGGCTGGCGCAGACTGGGCTCTCCAGGACCGATGTAGACCCTCGTGTTCTGTCCAACAGTGGCTGGGGCCAGACACCAGTACGGCAGAACACCACATGGGACAATGTGGCATCTTCCAACTCTGACAAGAAGACTGATAATGGGACTGAGGCCTGGGGCACCTTTGGCTCCCAGGCTCCTAATTCTGGAGGATGGGGGGATGGGCCAGGCAGCAATGATGCTTCTTCAGTAACGGGTTGTGTGGAGCCAAAACCTGCCTCTGGGTGGGGCAACGCCAAAGGCCAAGATGGTTGGGAGGACAGTTCTGTTGCTGGAATTGGCAAGGGCAATCCATCATGGGGGAGCAGCAAAGACAAATCCTCTACTTGGAACGATGCACAAAAGGGCAAGCAGGGATGGATGGAAAGACCGAAATCCAACCAAGGATGGGGTGGTTCTTCTAGTGCTGACTGGGGGGGAGAAGTTTCTCGTGGAAATCAGTGGGGAGAACCAGTCAAATCAGGCTCTGGTGGTTGCGATAGTGATAGTGACCGGTCAGGGTCAGGTTGGAGTGATCAAGGTAGGAATGGCCCAAGCAACACTTGGGGTGGTGGAGGAAACGTCCTCAGCAATGATGCTCCTTCTGGGTGGGGAGAGCCAACCAAGCCAAATCATCAGAAGCAAGGCTGGGGAGACCCCAGCAAAACCAGCAATCCGAGCCAGGGCTGGGGCGAACCTGTGAAACCCAGCCACTCTGCTCCAGAATGGAGTGATGGCACTAAATCCTCCAAGTGCCCAGACTGGAACAAGCCTCAGGAGACCACCGCGGGGCAGACCTGGGGGAGCGTCTCCTCACAACCTGGGACCTCTGCTGCAAACAAGCCCTCAGGTTGGCTTGGGGGGCCGATGCCTGCTACCAGCAAAGATGACGAATCTACAGGCTGGGAGGAACCCTCTCCTGAATCGATCAGACGGAAAATGGAGATTGATGATGGTACTTCAGCCTGGGGGGATCCCAATAACTATAAATATAATAGTGTGAACATGTGGAATAAGAACGGTGGAAGTGATAAGGAGGGACCTTTGACACAGCAGCAGTCTCATCCACCCAAACCGACACTTCACCCACCCGCAAGTTCCATGCCCAGCAAGGATAAAGCTAGCGGTAAGGGTTGTTCTGGTGCCTATATGATGTAGCTTTTTAGAAATGAAAGCAGATGGATTTGAATTTAATTGCAGCTGCTTGTGTAGTAAAGGTCAAAATCAGCAGTTGAATATGTAAAAGTGGGTACTTAAGAATTTTGAATCTGAGATGGTAAGTGAAAGTGAGGACAGTGCATAGGTGTGACATTTCGGTAGTGCATGAATTGCCGGCAGTGGGGTTTGCTAGTTTCTATCTACAATTCTGTCCATAATTGTTTGTGATGGTTATAATGTCTTAAGTACAAATAAAATGCCAGAAAACGTAAAAAGTATTTTGAGGAGCACGTCTTGCTGAAGCGCCCCTGTGTGCATAGCCAGGGCAGGCTGATATAATTTTGGTTTGTGTAGTTTCCCCTGAGACGCCTCAAGTGGAACCTGAGATGCCTTTGTTATTTGCAGGGTGGGGAGAGCCTTATGGGTCAGCCCAGAAGTCATCCAGCCCAGAGTCCTCATGGGGAGAGCCGTCAGGCCCTCCAGTCTCTGTTGACAATGGTACTTCAGCCTGGGGGAAACCCATGGATACGGGGAGCAGCTGGGAAGAACCAGGCAGGCAGAATACAGGCAAAAGTGGCTGGGGAAGCACAGCAATGGGGCAGCAGCAGCAGCATAACTCCGGTGAGGCTGGGGAAGACACCTGCCATACGGGGTCTGTCTTGGCAGAAACTGGAGCGATGAGGTGCTGCCTTGGAAATAACGTTCTTGATTACAACTCTAGGACCCAAACCTGCGCAAAACAACTGGTGTGGTGAAGAAATGCCTTTGGCCGACGCACACCATCCCAGCTGGGAGGAAGAGGATGAAGTTGAGATTGGGATGTGGAATAACACCCCTTCCCAGGAAGTGAACCAGACTGGGAATTGGCCTTATGTGAAGAAGCCATCAAAGGTGAGGAGCCGCACTATTCACGTACCATAAGCAGTGCTTCTTAATAGTTGTTCAGCTGGTGTAGAACTACCTATTTATTTTCAGGTAAACAAAGGAGTCAACAAGCAAGATGATGCGTGGATGAATCAGTTTGTCAAGCAGTTCAACAACATGAACTTCCCTGTAAGAATTCCTGCTAAGTGTGGTGATTTTTCACTCGGTTATTAGGTACACCTGCTCGTCAGTGCAAACACAACCCGCTCCTCAAAACTGAATCATATTGCTGCAACTGAATACAGGGTCAAGCATCTCACCTATTGGAGGAGCTAAGACTCCTGATCTGAGCCATATTGAACGTGATGTTACTGCCGGTGTCCCACCTCTCAGAAATGGCAACCTTCCTGTGATCTTCACGCACACCACCGTGTCTAGAGTTTACAGAGAATTGCATGATGGGGAGAACTCATCCAGTCAGGAGCATTTCTGTAGCTGAGAGCACCTTTATAATGAGAGAGGTCAGAGGAGAATGGTGAGACTTGTGGTCGTCTTGTTATCTTTACCAAGTACAAAAATAGCAGCTCAGTACAACAGTGGTGTGCAGAATGGCCTCTCTGATCACATGGCTCATTTTCCCCCCAAGCGGTTCTGGGGGTAAATGTGAGTCACACATAACACTGCTCCGAGTAACTAATAAACCTCTGAGCGTGTGTTCTGCGTCTGCTAATTGATGGAGAAGTGTCCTGCGAAATTAAGTGTAAAGAAGCCCAGATCTAGGAAAATGCAGAAAAGGAATGGATTAGATTCTGTCTGATCCTGTTTTCTTAATTATTTTTCCCGCGTTTTCACAGAGGGAGTCTTCTGAAGAAATCTTAAAGAGCAATAAAATGGAAATATCTGGAGGTAATCATTGTGATTTTGTCCATCCCCATAATTGCATTATTTCGTTTTCTCACATATGAATTAACAGTGAGAGAGATTCCCAGCAAAACAAAGTATAAAAGAACAAGATCTGAGAACACCATGCTAAACATACCTTTCATCTTGCATAATTGCAGAGGAATGGGAGATGTTTATGAATGCCATCATTACATTTTTCAAATAGTTAATAATACAACACATGCTGATTTATGGCACTTCCACGTACACGATGTGCATCAGTTGTGCTCGTTTTCCGCAGGGATGTTGGCAGACAAGCGTATGGACTTGGACAAGCATGTTCTGAATATGGATTACAATGGTGTGATTGGAAAGAGCCCTGGAGCACGCCATCACATCTCCAAAGAGTCTTCCATGGACCGAAGTCCCTATTTTGATAAGGTCAGAAGTAGACGAAACTCAAAAATATGCAATACCTTTTAACACTCAATTTTAGGCTTTCTGGAAATGGGTTGAATTTTTGCTCTTATTCTGTGTGTAAAATTTTGAAACCGTAGACGTCGTTTAAATTTTGATTTACCGGAATCTTAAAGGAATCTTAAAAATGCAAGTGTCAGAACGAGTGGCGTGCAGAAAGACGTGTGGGTGCCTGGTGTAGAGCGTGCCGTGCAGGCTTATATGCTAGCAGGCTGCTGCTTCGGGGCCAGGTCATTCTGTACAGGAAGCTCTGTGGCTTTCATGCACATTGGTTAGGCTGCAGAATTCTGTCACCAGGCACCTCAGGATGTTACCTTGGTGAACTGAAGGAGTGGCAGTGAAGAGGCGAAGTGGAGCAATTGGTGATCATTAGGCAACATCACCAGATTTTGATATATCCAACATCAGAGCCTTGTGATTCCTGGCAGTTATATATAGGTTTAGTATTGGAGGGTGCAAGTCTCTCTGCGCTCAGTCGATTTTCTGCATTTACGTTGGATAAGGTATTGTTCGCGAGGTAGATCTCAGTAACATGCCATCAGACATCTCACCCAGCTGCACTGTCATGTGCATGTTCTCGGCAGTGTGGTCTCAGCAGGCTCAAGGTTATGCCTTGGATGTAAGAGTGACAGAGACCCCCCCCCCCCAAGTAGATGGCATGTGGCAAATGTCTGCTGCTTGTGACTGTTATGGCACTTTTCCACCAAAAACCAAGGCGTTTTGCTGGTTTCCATCTTTCTACAGTGTATGAATTGTTAGCATCAGCAGAGGGGTGACCTGTGTAACTGAACAGTATGTTAAAGGGGCATTCTTGTCAAAGATCTGGCACAGGGAAACGGGGAAACCTGTAGCTACAGACTTGTCTCTGCTGCTCTCCTCCTCCTGCATACCTTGTGCCTCTAGGAGTCAGTCAGGACATATTCTGACATTTCCTGGGTGGTTGGGTCTTGCCTAATTTCCTCTGTCAGCTGGGGCAGAATAATACTGGATACTGATGGCAAACTGTGACTTAATTAAGATTACGGCAGTTACCTTTGCTGGCACCATTTTGTTTCCCAGAAATCTGTTCTAGTTTTTAAATTCTGTATTTATATGTATGCCTTTTGTGTTTATCGAGCTGCCGAGCTTTTGTGAGGGTAGTGACTATGCTTTATCTGTAATTTACTGTGGGAATATTCTGTTAATGCTTATTGCTGTCATTTAATTCCCACATCATTAATGTCTGGGCAGACTGTTTATCCTGCTAAGCTAGTCTGTTAGGTATGTTTGTCAATTTCCGCCAATTTGCATGGTAGATGATATATTAATGTTGAGTAGCACAATCTAGTATCACATTTAATTTTATGGTCATTCATACGTTGTGTATTTGCAGAGAACTTCACCCTTCCCCATAATTGAGTCAATATGAGCTTTTGAAATTGAAATGGTTGGTGTGGTGTTACCAGCTTCTGAATTTCTAAGCAGCTTAGGTTACTGTAATATACCGATGTAGCATGTTAATTTTATCCATCATCAGCGGGAGCTTATTTTAAGCTGATTGCGATACCGTTGGCAATTCTCTCCACATTTCCTGTACTTCAGGGCCTTTGGTTGCATAAACTTCTCTCTGCATTCAGCAGCACAACAGTTAATATTTGTATCTCTTCTATGTCTCAGTTGCCTTCATTGCACTTGCAGACCTTACCATCCTGACTATCTTTCTCAATATTTGCTCCAGCAACAGTTTGGGCTCAAGTCGCACTTGTGTGACTGGAGGCTTGCATGCTGAGTACAGAACAGTCTTCAATTTAGTTTTCTTAATTGCCTTTGTATGGACTGGGCTTGGTGTTCTGTGCTGCTAACCTCTAACCTGTTCTCTGTTGTGATCCCATGTCCCGGCCTTACCCTCCCTGAACCCGGGCTTCCGTCTGGCCCGTCTCCTTCCTTCCTGCTGCCGTCATGCCATTCGCTGTGCCCTTTCTACTTGCCGACTGTCAGTCCCTGTCTGTAGAGGATGGTGTTGTACTGGAAGAGTGGAATGTCATTCTAATCTCCCCAGACAACATGCTACCCAATCAGAGCCCTGTTTTAGTGCAAATGTCAAGCTAACAGCTGGTGTTAGATCAGCGGAGGCAGATTCACTCGCATGGTGCCCTGCAGGTCACCGGACCCCCGTCCCCTGTTTGTAACCGCAGTCTGCCGCTTCCGGTGCCCTCTGACCGCTTGCTGCCCTCCTCTTTCAGAATGTTAACCCAGTGTTCAATGGCAGTAATGCAGCATCAGCACAAGCCAGAAGCTCACAGCAGCCTCCAGCACAACCTCTCAACTCATCTCAGCCTAACCTCCGCTCTCAAGTGCCTCCGCCATTGCTGTCCCCTCAGGTACCAGTAGGGGCACCATCTCCCACACTGACGTGCCAAACTAGCATGACGCAAAATCACGCCTGGGTGTCCAATTTTATTGTGATTTGTTTTGTAGCGTTTGCTGTGCTATGTATACTTTAGTTTCCCGCTGTGAGTGCAGTGTTCAGTCTGTGCTTTTAACACAGTTCTGTTTTATAAATAGCGCCAGACAGACGTTCTAGAAAGCTCTTGTGGTCTGGATGCCATGGCATGAAAGCATTCACAGAGTATGTCATGGGACTGCCCTGTCAGAGGGAGTCTCTGGGTGAATGATTCCAAGGGCTGGAACATTGCCCAGCTTTTGGCCTTTACTTGTCTCTCGGCCGAAAAAAACCTGTTATTTCAGTGTGACAATGAGTTCTTTCTGATATACTCAAGATTTTAGCTTTCAAAGTTCAGTGAGTCAATGTATTACGTTGTAAATATCTGGTTGTAAACGGCCAGATGGCAGAGCAATTTGAACGTGGGTCTGCAGTGTTGTTTTTTTTTTTTTAAACTGTTTCTTTATTTGCCCCCCTTCAGGTTCCAGCATCTTTGAAATATCCCCCCAACAACGGAGGTCTCAATCCTCTGGCTTTTGGTCCACAGCAGGTTGCCATGTTAAACCAGCTGTCACAATTAAACCAGCTCACCCAGCTCTCCCAGTTGCAAGTAAGACTTTCAGTGTGAAATATCCCTTATATCTCCAACATTCTGCGCCCCTGGATTGTTGAATATGTAGGTCTGCGCACCCTGTACGTGGTCGTGGGATCAGTTGTGGTTGTTTCCTGACGTTGACTGACGTCTCTCTGCTCCAGCGTCTCCTCCTGCAGCAGCAGAAGGTCCCGAACCAGAGGAACGTGCCCCTCAATGGCCGCCATCCACATGAGCAGCTGGTAGGGCGGCATCCCTGCTTCATTAGTCCATCCCTTCATCTGTGTTGTCGCACCCATAGCTGTCGGGCCGATTTGCCGACCGAAGCCCCCTTTGCGGTGTCTCCCACAGGGCCGGCCGCTGGGCTCCATGCAGCAGATGATGCAGCCGCCGCGTGTCCTCGATCCTTCCATGCTGAAGCAGCAGGCTTCCCCACAGCCCCCACCGCTGCTGCCTCAGTCAGGCCTCAAGTCTTACCTAGAGAACCTCATGCCCCAAAACGTCCCCGACCTGCAGAAAGAGCAGAGCGGCCTGGGCTCGTTTGGCAGCTTCCCTTTAGGTGGGTTTCTCCCCCATCCTAACTCAGGCCAGGCCGTGAAGCCCCCCGCCATGGCTGCTGTGGACATGTCAGGCAGTAATCACGGTCATAGCCTCCTAATTCCCCCCATGAGCAATGGCCGCGCCGCGTCGGGCTCGCCTGTACACCCCCAGTCAGGGAGGACGTTCCCGAGCCATGAAACAGAATCTGCAAGAGGTGAATAAAGCTTTTACTCGTCTTATCTCGTTCAGTGGGCTGACGGTTCCTCCCCGGTGCCAGGATAGCACTAGGCGCCAATCAGTGGGCGTTATGTCGATGCATGAAATCTCGCCGGCTGTATTTCACGGCTTCCCCCTATTCTGGACGCACGCTGTAAAATCTGCTCAATGTGCTGCATCAGAGATTTAGCCTTGGGTGCGTGTGGTGCACCTGTGGATTTTTCTGGGATCAGTATGAAAGAAAACGCACCCACAAGCTTTAAAACGGCTTTTTTGATATGTCAAGATACAGCGGTGGATATCTTCTCTTAAATTTAAACCTTGCATTCTGTTGCTATTGTGACTGGAAATGCTCACACCATTTCAATTTTGATCAGCATTTGGAATTAAAATGGACCTGCATCATATGAATGATCCGTTTCAATAATTCAGATCTTCTATGTGTTTAGCCCAAAAATATTGTCGCTACTTGTTGTATGCATTAGAGGGATATAAATGTGCAGCACTCTCATTTAAAGTTTGTAGTTTGACTGCTCTCCAATGCGTTCTCTGGGAATGCATCATTGGTCACAGCAGTGGGGACTCGATTTCATTTTAATCAGTGTCATACTGATGTAGGCCTAACTGGATGTTGGACTGGTCTCCAAAGGCGCTCACACAGCGGAATCCACATGCCCGATGTAGTTTGTTGCATGCTGGCTCTCTTGACATTGTTACAAAAACCCTTCTTCTCTCTCTCCAGGCTTAAACTCAAACTTGAATGTAAACAATCTGGATATTGTCAGTATTAACTACAAAGAGCCCCAGTCCCGGCTAAAGAAATGGACTGCCTTGGATATTCCCATCAACTCGCCTCTCGATCAAACCCCCAGCAAACCGGGTAGGGTTTGAGTCTAATACATTATCAATACATTTTTGTTTCCTTTATTTTCTCATTTGAGTTTGCTGTGCATTGCGACTGAGGTTCCTATAGCGACCCATCGTAGTAATTCTCAGATCCCACCGTGCTTTAGCAAGCGTGGGCAGTCTTTTCTGTATGTGGCTTTTCGGGATAACCTTGAGGTCACCTCTTCAAACCCAGGTGTGATGACTCTTCAGTCAGGGAGTTGCAGAGAGAACTGGCATACACAACAGCACTTTCTGGATCAGATTGCCCACCCCTAGGCTGTAGGCACTGCCATTAGCTGTGGTGATGTAGCAGCTTGACGTGAAAGGAGCCACTTGTCTTTGTGAAACACAGGTGCTATTTCCTCTGGGCTGAGGCTCGAAGACCCCCCCTTCAGCCCGTACGACTTCATGAACCCCAGTGACTCTCCTGTGAGCCCCCCAGGGCCTGTAGGAGATGGTTGGCCCAGCCGTGCCAAATCGCCCCATGGCTCCAACAACGTGAACTGGCCCCCAGGTGAGCCGATCTCCCCCCTGCCTGCTTCCTCCTCTTTCTTCTCTCCGGCGGGATTGTTTTGCTTAATTAATGATTAGAATTAGTCTGAACCATCCAGTGTTCAGTGAGGGTTAAGATTGGCTGCTCTCGTTTCAAATTTAATAGAATCTGTTCCCGGTTTCACAATGATATGACGAATTAGCAGCAGTCTGTAAGGGTACGTCAGCTCCGACTATGCTGACATTAGTTTACTTTTTGAGGCAGCCTGTTTAATTTGTGACCTCCAGGATTAGTTCGGAAGCTTTTTTTCTACGTGTAGCTGCAGAGTGTGATGTGGCATTTCTCCTGCAGAATTTCGGCCTGGTGAGCCTTGGAAAGGATATCCGAACATTGACCCAGAAACTGACCCGTACGTGACCCCTGGCAGTGTGATTAATAATCTGTCTATCAATACTGTCCGGGATGTTGATCACCTCAGGGACAGGAATAATGGTAAGTTCCCTCCCCCTCTCCATTTTAGAACTTATTTGGAAAGCGATGGTTTATGCATTCATCCAACTGGGTTTATTTTACATGCTATGTCAGAGGTAGAACAAGTTTAGGCCATGGGTTTTGGCTGTATTCTTGGCATTTCCTTTCTCAATCTGAAGTTAAAGTACTTAATCTCAAATAGTTTTTGAACATTTCAATTGGAATACAGCCCGCGTAGGTCTGTGATATAAATGACATGAGGGAAACTACTCGCCTGTGTAATAAATATAGAATGACGCCCCCTAGGGGAAACCTAACTCTTTGATTTCTTGCTTTGGCTTGCTCATCTTCACTTAACATGTTTGCACACCTTCCAGGTGCTTCTGGGTATTTTTATCAATGAAAATGTGGGAGTTCTGACTACTCAAAGGAAAAAAAACTGTGTAGTAGCACTATGGAATGGAATGGTATGGAGCCTCTTAACCTCTAAAGGTATGACCTACTAATTCCCCAGGGTCAACCTCATCTCTGAACACCTCGCTGCCTTCAACTAGTGCCTGGTCCATTCGTGCCTCCAACTACAGTGGTTCCCTCAACAGTACAGCACAAAGCACTTCAGGTGCGTCTCCCCACCACCGACATCCCTGTCCCCTCAGGGAAGGAGCCCCCCGCTCCCTCCTTACAGTACTCATTCACTTGTCTTATTTTTCCCACATGATAGCCAGAAATAGTGACTCTAAATACACATGGTCTCCTGGTACAGTCACCAACACCTCCTTGGCTCATGAGCTGTGGAAGGTTCCCCTGCCGCCGAAAGGCATCAGCGCTCCGTCCCGCCCGCCCCCTGGCCTGACGGGCCAGAAGCCCCCTCCATCCTGGGACAGTTCACTGAGGCTGGGATGCTGGGGCGGCTCTGATTCCAGATTCACTCCTGGTGAGTGCGTGTGGGGCTCCTCATGGGGTGGGAGGTCCGAGGGGCACCAGAATGCGCCCAGTGCAACGCCTCCGAAGCCTGAAGGCTCTCTGGTAGATGTTGGTGTTTGATCATCAAGTATACCTTAAAATCAGGTGCCTCATTTCCACTCCCGAGGTGTCAGCTTATCATTATTTATTCTGTGGAAAATGACGTCATGAGCTGCCAGCCAGGTTTTATAAATTATAAACACGTCGTGTGTGTGTGTGTATATATGTGTGTGTGTGTGTGTGTGTGTGTGTATGTGTGTGTGTGTGTGTGTGTGTGTG
>JAODKM010000088.1:23909195-23956815 GCA_026780845.1 Petrocephalus sullivani | reverse complement strand
TATCCATTGTGGTGGTGTATAGAGCCAAAAATGTTAGCATTGTGTCGATGTCCCAATATTTATGGACCTGACTGTATTCCCAGTACCATATAATTAGGGATGAAAAGAGAACTGTGTGGTATAATAATACATCATTCAATTTACTCACTATCATTTAATATATATGTGCAGTATGGATGAATCTAGGTGAAGCATTTGACCGATACCCCAACTTGACAGCCAGCTCCAGGACACCAGGGATGGCACTGAGCGGATCTTGCATCTTTTCTGGTTCCCAGAGACTCTCCCCTCATTGTCGCCATGTGAATAGAGAGTTTCTTTCCTTCCATTGTTGGACATTACATTTGAGCTACACTCAAGTACTCATATGGTAATTGTTTACAGTGAAAATAAAGCCAGTATCTTTGCTAAGGGGACATGGGCTGGGAGTTGTATAAGAAGTAATCAGAGTACCACAAGTGATGGTGCATTTTTTCAGCGACATTGAGACTTGAGATGAACGGGGCTGTCGGACCCGTGGCCAGCTGATATGGAGGGGGGGAGGGGGGCTGTGGGTGCACAGGGTGGGATGAATCACGGCCGGAAATCTAGATGGACCCAGAGCAGGGCTCACAGGTGAGGCCACGGCCAGAATTTGAGACCCAGAGCCAGAAGGTTGGATGGGAATGGAGCGGGGGATGGGCACTCGGGAGAGTCCATGAACAGAAAAGCTACTGGAGATGATAAAAATGATGATGGAATGGGTGACAGAAATAAAAAGGAAGTGGATGAAAATGTAATAGCAGATGAACTGGGTTTCAGGCTGTGGCCACGTCTGCTGAAGCGAAGGGGTAACCTGACTTGGCATTGATAGAGAAGAGTAGCTTCCCAAGATTCTTAGTTAATGGCGCCTTCCATCTTTCCTGTTTCCTTTTTTGTTCTGGCAGGAGACACTCACTGGAGACAGGAGACAAATGTTATGGAGACTCACTTGCTGGTCATTGATTGGGCCGTCTATGTGTCAATCTGGGAGCCTGCCCTATAACAACGCATGTTAGTGCACCGATTCCCACATCCACAGAATGGCATTTTCTATAGCTAAAAACAACACTGGAATTGGAAAAGCAGGTTCAGAAAACAGATGGGTGGATGGATAGAGCTGTCCTTTGCTTCCCTTTGTATGCCCCTCAAAGGAAGAAGGAACTGTGAAGAAGACTGAACCCATTTGAAATGTATGAACTATCTCCGGAATTTTAAAGCCTCTTTTTTGGACCATGGTTACTTTGGTATTTAATCATTGACCGTGGGTCCTAGTCCTCAGCCTGAAGTACTGTTGTTCTCTAAGTTATTTGCAGCAATTTCTTTGGTTTTCTATTTAACAACATTACTTTAAGAATTATAGACTGGTGGATCTAAGGGGTAGCCGTGGCCTCTCCTGGTAAGTACAGCGTAATTATGTAGAGTACTCAATAACGTTACTCAAACAGATTGGCCTTCTGGGTGACAAATGTTAGAAAGTTGGCAATGGAGATTACCCCCTTTGCATTCTACAACATATCAAAACCTTACATACAACATTTATTAATGAGGGAATAATTTATCATGGAATTATTAATTTATTCTTTTTATGAGTTTGGTGCTGCATCTGTTTCTTGAGTCAGAGAAAAAAATCCGTATATGAAGGCATTTGAGCCTAGCACACTGAATACAAGTGATGCAATCTGAAGCGTGCTACAGTCTTTGGTTCCAACACATTCATAGCAATTATCCCTGCTTTCCTTCTTCCCATGTGCATTTTCTTAACAGTTGTTGAATCGTGAAATAGAGCAATATTAAGTTTAAGAGAGTCAGTGCTATTATAGCTCAGTCCATGTTGTACAATATATGTACAAGGCCTCACGGGCGGCAATTTTGTTAATTTCGTCATTGTCAACCGATGAAGAATGTGCTCCTCCTTGGCGAATAAGAAACCCTCGACAGCATAATGTGCAAAAGACTCTCATTGGATCACCTTTGACAGGTTTTACCCGAGACATTTTGTTTTCCCACTGCTTATGATAGTCTTTTCAGCTAGCCCTTCATCCATCTTGATTTATTATTTTCATCTTAACCAGACATGCACGTCTGTGCGGGAATGTACCTGGCTACTCCCTAAACACATATGCCTAGCGAATCTGACCCAAGATCAGTAGGCATCTTTTGTCCTGGATAATGTGACATGCATATACATATAAACGCACACATGTACACACAATTTTCCCAAAATGCAGAAATTTATTAATAATCTTGTATTTTTTTGTATCATTTGAAAATATTACTTCAAACATGTTTTATCTGTATTTAACACAATACAAGTAACAAAACATTGCTATTAAGAGTTGTACTTGTATTAACAATTAAAATGACATTCTAAATCGATTGCATTAAAAACAAACTTCCTGATGATGTCAAGGGCTTTTGGACAGGTCTAGAAGGCATTTAGAACTAGTCTTGAAGGCCCGAACTGCTCGTCAACTGAATGATTACAAAATCAAAAAGCACAGAACATTTTTTAAAACTGTCATCTGGTTTGTTTAAAAAGTTTTTTTTTTCCTTTCTCCAGACAGTTAAAATACTTTGAACAAGAGTGTGCCTTTCCTGCTCAGTGGTTGGTGTGTAGAGCAGAAACACTAATGCAACACAAGTCCCAAACATGCAAGCAGTTTGCAGCAGGAAGAAGCAAGATGTAAACCTGAACATCGGTGAACGCGTGTGTGTGTGTGTGTGTGTGGAGGCGTGTGGGGGGCATTACTTTGATTAAGCAGCACAATCCCCTCCCGTGTACTGGTACAAGAACACATCTCCACCGAGGTCTCCTATCAGCAGAGAGCTGGGGCCTGCCCAGCGGACAACGCTACACCCTTCCTCTGGGGCATGGGCCAGCTTGGCCACTAAGTCCCGCTGGTGGAGATCCCACGTAGCCAGGGTCCCGCACCGGAAGGCCACTGCCAGTGATGATCCCCACACGTCCACATCAGTGAACCTGCCCGGAAGAACATAAGGGAAGCGTTAGTCCGAATAGTACTGGTTGTGTGTCTGAGGTACCAGCAGGAGGTGCTATTGAGTCATACCTCCCTGAGCACAGCGCAGGCTGAATCAGGCTGTGGGCCAAGACGTATCGAGCCGTGATGGGGTTTGTGGCGATCAGAGAGAACAGCATGCCATCTTCCTGACTGAGAAACTTATGCTGGAGCAACACAAACAGGACTCCCTGAAAGAAAGGCAGAAAAAATGCTCTGGTTGGATGCCGCAGTGCCTTCTGGGAGTTGCAGTTCGGCAGCATACGCAGTGGCAGCCACCCAGCCATCTTTACACTTACACCCTCAGAGTATCCTTTTAGACACGTGGCTCCCGAGAGACACTCCCCCAGGGTGAAACTCTGCAGCAGGTGTCCAGTCCTCATATTCCTAGTAGATAAAAAATGTGAATTCCTCTGACTTTTACTGTTTTACTACAGACAGAGCTATACCTGTTTTGACTGTGTAAATGCCATATTTTACAGACAGTCTATCAGAAAGTCGCTGACCAGAGGACCAGGCGGCCAGTGTCTGTGGAGCCAATCAGAGCATCCGGCTCTCCTTCCACAGGGGCCAGAGCCTGGACTCCCTGCCCAGGAGAGACCAGGGAGAGTGACTCCTGCGGCCTGCAGGAGGACAAGGTCGTCACCGTGTCACAGCATCACAGACGCATCATTGCCCGAGACACCCACAAGGACGAAGCAACGCAGTCTCCATCTCTGCCTTTCTTTGGGGTACCTGCCGTCCTCTGTCAGCTGGGCCACAGTCACCATCTGAGTCGACCCAGAGGAGGCACAGCAGACCAGCCTGCCCTTAGGCACCCCCAGCACTGCCTGGATCTCCCCAGTGCATAGCACCGACTGGGAGAACGGGCCTCCGGCATTACCGAAGGAAAGGATCCTGAACAGGGGGACAGATCAATCGACAAACAAAAAGGAGCATGAATCTGCACACTGCAGACAGACACTAACACAGTAAGCGTTCCTCCAAAATAAAGTAACATGCACAAAAAGCTACACAGGGAGCAATCTCTTCCAAACATCTAATACCAAATAAAGCAGATCTCCAGGAAGCAAAGGTCGACGTCTCTCAGAAATGGAGGACAAACTTTTTCAAACCCGTGCTTCAAAGCTGATTTGAAACATTACTCGTACGTGTCTCCAACCTCCACCAACCATCATATTCTATGTGTCTATATTCTCAGTTCCTTTTGGGTTCCTACTTCAGGCTATTTGATCTGTAAAGGTAGGATCCATTTCCCAAGCGCTCCCGGGTCTTCGCCAGTGTGCATGGTCTTTACCTGGCTTCTCTGATCTCCAGTTGACCGAGAGCAGCACACACAAGGCCCGGGGCATCTGGCACAGGGAGCAGGGCAATGACTGGGTGCTAAGATGGAAAGATGAATGTTGAAGGCCCATCTACTCAAACCACATCTCAGAGCAGATTCTGCAGCAGAACAGAGCAGAGGGCACCTTGGTGAAAGCCCAGGTGTGGAGAAGACACCACTGTTCAGGAGAGCTTTGCTGCCACAGAGACACGGCCCACTCCCCCGCTGTCACCACACGCCACCCCGTCTCCGTGCGGACGGCCCATACGTCAACCAGGCAGTGCCCTGCAGGTGCCTGTTAACAAACACGTACTGCATTAGGAAGCTGTGTAGGACTGCGTGACTGAGAGTAGTGTTACAGGCAGGTGGGGTGGGCTTGCCTTCAGAGTGTGCATGAGTTGCAGGACATCAGCAGGACTCTGCCCTGTAGGGGGCGCCATGACGTCCGCAGCACTCTGCCCTGTAGGGGGTGCCATGACGTCCGCAGCACTCTGCCCTGTAGGGGGCGCCATGACGTCCGCAGGACTCTGCCCTGTAGGGGGCGCCATGACGTCCGCAGCACTCTGCCCTGTAGGGGGCGCCATGACGTCCGCAGCACTCTGCCTTGTAGGGGGCGCCATGCCTTGTGTCTCAGGCTGACCCTCCGCAGGTCCCTGGGGCAGCGATGGCTCACAGGGAAGCCATGACTGGTGTGCGGAAGGCCAGGCGGAGTCGGTGAAGTAGCTGTCCAGGTCTTGGTCTCCGGCCTCCGTTCCTGGAGAGAGCTGCAGCTGGGTGCGTGCGCATTTATCCACGCCGGCAGCCCAAAGCAGGGACTCTGGCTCTGGATGAGACTCCCCGATGGCTCCGCCCACACTGCCATCCTCATTCACAAGGCAGGGAGCCTCGCGCTCTCCAGCTTTCACACAGTTCCGGGATGGAGACAGCAGGATGGCCCCACTGGGGTTTATAGACTCAATGCTGTCCCCCTTCTGGGATGAACGTGGTGACAGAGAAGGTGCCAGATCTACCCCTGAAGGTGTCTCAGCTCCAAGACTTTTGACCACATGCACTCTCATGGGGGAGGATGTGTCTTTGAGGGTGATTTGGGGTGTGGGGGTGTACGGGTCCTCTGCATTGCCCAGAAGGGACAAGGAATCTAGATCACTGTGGTCCAGAGATGGACTGGGGGCAGACTGGTGGCACTGAGAGGAAATACTGGCAAGGATGGAGGAGGAAAGAGTGTCTGGGAAGGAAGGCAAGAGCATTCTAGGTGAACGACTCTGATTTGCAGACGCCTCGACCGCATGAACCCTCGGCTGTACCATGTCAGCAGGAGGGGGAGTCTGGGACTGGATTAGGGCATCTGCCTTTGGTGTCCGGCAGAGCAGAGACGGGGGTGTGCTTCCGCTGGGGGCCGCCCGGTGTCTTTGTGAGCCATGTGCTGTGGAGGGCACGGCCGGCAGGGCAACGGGACTCAAGAGGGGAGTCGAGGCCGGGCAGTTCAGTGAAGGCAGGCCGGAGTCTGTGGAGAAGGCGGGCGTGACCCCCAGAGAGGGGAAGGTGGGGCTTCCCAACAAGGGCAGAACAGGGCTCTCGATCTTCTCACTGTGAGCGAGAGGAGAAGAGCTGAGGTTAAGCACACAGGGAGATGGAGCCATACCAGCTGCAGGGGGTCTCTCAGCAAAACTCGCTTCGGCACCCCCGTCCACATCCACGCAGTTTGCCACACCTCCTTGGTCTCCCTCCCCCATCGCCACAACCTGGGAGGAGCCCGGAGTGTTCCTAACCACGGGATTAAGTCGACTTGAACTAGAAGAGCACAGTGAAGGTTCTCTGCCATTTTCCCCGTCTTCAGAGAAGTTGCGGCCAGGGGGTCTGAGCCTCGAACGCCTCTTGGCTGCAGTCGTTGCATTTTGGGCTGCACCGTTCCTTGATCTCACTTCCTCTGGGAGCCAGGGGGGGCCCTCACTGGACGGAACCTGAACGTGCCACTGGCAGTCCGTCCCGGCAAGGCTGCCGACCGGCCCTCCTGAGCTTCCGGATTCGGCTGTCTCGTGAAGGCCATCCCCCAAAAGGGTCCGGGACACCCCCCGACGGGTATTATATGGGGACTGGCGAGGCTGGCCAGTGTCTAAACTCGCCGAGGCTGATGACCGGAGCTTGTCAAGTTTGAGCATCCCAAACTCATCATCGGGAAGGTGAAAGTCTTTGACGTCTAAGCGGCAGAGGAGGGCACGCAGGTTGAAGGTACCTCCAGCAGACAGGGGTGCCGTGAGACACAGGGGTGGCTGCACAGGACCAGGAGGCTGAAGCGGGAGAGACTCGCGTAGATCTTCACCTGAGTCAGACGCAGGAGAAACAAACACATAGATACAAGCAGCATACACGTAGGATACACACAGGATACACGCAGGGTCGCACCCGTTTCCCAGCCATAGTGAAGGAGACTGAAAAAACAGATACATACCCGTCTGTCTCCTTTGTAAACTGTCCTCACCAAAATTAAATCCCGATATTTTCGCTCTGCCATTTATTCGAAAGATAGGGTAAAGCCTCTTGTCTGCGGCCTGGATGAGGTTTTCTGTCTGAGATATTAAATCTGCTATTCTGACAGGCCCTGCTGTTGGGGTCTGCAGGGAGGGGGCTGGCGAACTTGAGGGGTTAAAGCCCTTTCTGACGGGCCGGCCCCGGCCTCTCCCTCCCCCGGCCCTTCTCCGGCGACGACCTGCATGCCGTCTGGAAACAGCACAGTCAGCATCAGCGGTCTGGCACGTTTCTGGTCCCGGAGGGTTAGGAACCTGGCTCTCGGCTCTGTCTTCAGCACCCAGCGTTTGGGGCTGAGAGATGACCTTGGATGCTTGACTGTCGCGGGCCAAATGCCCGGCCGCCCGGCACCGCCGTCCTCTGCCCTCCCTGCTGTGGCTCAGCTGGCTCTGAATCACGGCGCCCAGGTCCACACGGCTCTGGGCAGATGCCATCCTCCGCGTGGTCCTCACATAGTACTCCACTGGGAAAAGCAGCCCTTCGATCATAGTGCATGAGTCCAGGCAGCCCACTTCCCCTGATTTGGATGGCAGGGGTGGGGGACTTGAGCATTGCTGTCCACTGTCCTCGCCCAAAGCTGGACTGCCATCTGCTGGCCTGGAGGGGGATGGCACGGGCAGTTGTTTTGTGGCGCTAAAATTTATCTCTGGAGTTTCAGAAAGCAGCCCGGTTCGCGCCAGCAGGGGCTCTGCTAAGGACTCACACTTCTCCCTCTCTGTGGAGACAGACCTATGAAATTGTCTATCGAGTCCCCTTTCTCTTCCTCCGCATTTCCCCAGGACACCAGGACCCCAGGAGTCTGCTTCCTTGCTGCAGGTCGGAACCTCAGGCTGACAATCTGCAGCGCTGATAGGGACCGCCGGAGAACCCGCCTTCTCGCCATCCCCCTGCCCGACGGAACTTTCCCCACTCTCGCTCCTCTGGGAGTCCAAGTGCTCCCTCTGTTCCCAGCGCTGCCGGCTCCGGCGTGATCGTAGCCGGTGCGCCGCGTGGCGGCGGTGGCCTCGGCCGGATGCCGGAATCGCACGCCGGTCAGCCTCGCCGTCAGGCTGCCGGGCGTCAGAGAGGCGAGCAGAATCGGGAAGGTCCCCAGGGCTGGCGCACAGGCTCGAGGTTTCCGGGGGCAGACTGAACCGGACAGCCGTACCCCTGCAGCAGACATCCGAGTCGCCTGGGGTAACAGAAGCGAGGGTTTGTACCTCGGAGACACCTGTCAACACAAACACGGGACTTATTTCACCACCTTGTACTTCCCACACCGTATCCTTTAATAAACACAGGACCCCCAGCCGTACTTGGATCAGATGGAGTGACAACACTCTGTTCCTCTTCTGAACAATTCTGTTCTGCAATCCTGTTCCTCACGTGTTTCCGCACAAGCTCAAAGCGCTCAGCACGCTGGGAAGACGAGGGGCAAGAACATCCAAGATTATTCTCTCAAGAACACCAAATGACCTCCTCCATATGTCCACTTTGTTTCTATTTTTTTTTAAAGGGGGAGGGGTAGTTCCAGATCAATACCTAAATAAATGTCCGGTAATAAAAGATTCTGTATATTTTTATAATACTGTTGCAGGGTTTATGTAGCATTACAAACATTTAAATATGTGCATTCGCTCCTTCACTGAGAGGTTTAGGTCAAGCAAAAACTCACCCGTAATCTTTGAACGGTTCTGTTGTACTCTCTTCGTAGTAAAGCCAATTTTTTCCTTAACTAAAAAAATACATATACACACATATCAGTAGTTATAAGTAAGATCAGATATTGTTGATAGCACACGTGTGGATATGCAGTACAAACAGAAATGCGTCGAGATATTGTTTTAAAATGTAACCCAGCATATTTGCATATAAAATAAATTTGTTGAACAAAGACACTAAAATGAAAATCACCATTTCTTTGTCATCGCTGTGTAACAAAGTGTTCAGGCTGTCCTCCATGCTCACTTGGATCTTATGAACACGATCCCACGGGCGCTGTAACACAATATACGTGACATTAATCATAACACGCAATACATGCAGTCACCAACACCACGTTTGCAGCGCAGATAGAGACACATTATTAGTAGTACACCGTAATCGGAACCACTTAACATCATTAATGGCTTTCTGTGATCATTAGACAGCTGGTAGTTAAAGCAGCGCACCGTATTTCGCGATCTAGCCCGTATTTCCCGTAGTGCCGGTCCAGGGATGCCCTGGCCCAGCTCAGTCTGGCATAACTTTGCCGGTAAGCAGTAACAAAGGGGAATATTTAAATTAGAATGCTACTTTACAATGAACAGACAAGTAAGAGGCAAAACTAAATATCACAGTTGTTTTTATACATATCAGCCGACCTTGCTTTTCGGTACCGCTCCCTCTAGCTGTACCCAAGTTTTTTAATATTCCACCTTCTTCCCGCAACTTTCTACAAAGACATAAATAATCGAATTTAGCTAACATTTAATTTATTAAATAATGATTTCAAACTAGAAGAGTTATTTAGGTGAATATTTAGAAGATCAGTATTGAACCTTTGAAGCAACTAATCATAATATATATTAGCAGCGTGAGTAATGGGGGTAAAAATTTGAGGATTCGGCGATCGACAGCCTTAGTCTGAGTAGCTTAGCGGAAGTGTTTTTGTGGAGCGGAACTGAGGGTGCGGGGTGTGCCTGTGTCTGTCGCTGGGCGGTATAACATTATTAACAGATAGTACTGTCATCGTGTGATTCATTAAAAAAAATCACGTTCCGCCATGGAATTGAGCGAAATATTGTATAACAAAGCAGAATATATCGAAACGGTATGTTGGGCTTTGCTGCGTTTGGGTGACGGCTGTCAGGGGACGTTAGCTAGCTGCAGAAGCATCTCCAAGTTCGCGTGCCATCACTTGCCTAAAGATGCATTTTCTGACTTTTTTTGTTTGTCATCAACAAATGTCCATCTAAGCCCGTTGTTTTCCTTCGCAGGCGTCTGGCAATAAAGTGAGCAGACAGTCGGTGCTGTGCGGCAGCCAGAACATCGTCCTGAACGGCAAAGTGAGCGGCGAACGGCGAGCTGCGAGAACGGTGTCATTCTTAGATTCGTGGTTTAGTCCGGGTCTCGTATTTGAATTTGTATTGTTTAAATTGAATTAAGGATTAAGTCCTGTCGTGTTAGATATAGCACTCGATCTCCACGCTGCCTGTCTTTCAGACCATCGTCATGAACGACTGCATCATTCGGGGGGATCTGGCCAACGTCCGAGTGGGAAGGCAGTGTGTGATAAAGAGTCGCAGCGTCATTCGCCCCCCGTTCAAAAAGTTCAGCAAGGGGTGAGTATGTGGCCCCGCGGTGGCAGGTCAATGGGGGGAAATCATTCGTTTTAAAAATTGCTTTGATTTAGTGAGTAACGTGGGTTAGGCGGACTGGTTCCTATACATTACTGTTTGTGTGTGATGTAAGACAGACACGAACAGGACTACAGTTAAGATAGTTTTTTTTTATTTGTAAATGCACTGAATTACTCACAAGGTTTAATGTAATCACCCGATGAAGCAAAAAAAAGTAGTTCACCACTAGAGGTCAGAGTTTAGCTATGCAATAATATGGTTGTCACAGGTAATGGGAGAGATTCATTTTAAGTTGTGTGATAAATTTCGACATGTATTTTCTCAGTGGAACTTACATTTATTACCTTGCCGTTGGTTTTCTTACCTGCTGATTTTTAGTCGGTGGTGGTATAAGTATGAAACAATGTGTTAATGTTAATTTTGCAGTTTGTGGAAAATGATTAGGCTGTTTCATGCTGTTCTGTACAATGTTTGTCATGACCCAAAGCATGGAGGGGGTCATATTGCTCCAGAATAATGCAGATAATCCTAATGGATTATAGGAAGGCAGCCAGGGGGGAGGTCACAGGATTAGTTTTTACTGTGTTCCATTAGATTGCTTATGATATGGAGATCTGGCTGGGAGGAAGTTACTTAATGCAGGGGCGTTTGGTGCCACCGAGTGTCCTGAGGTCACTGTGCCCGTTTCTATGACCACCGTGTTTAAGAAGCCCAGTGGAGTATGAGCGAAGGTTAGAGACATATCAGCGAGACAGAGGATTATTTAGGGCACCTGTAAAAGCAGCAACCATTAAACTGAACACTGGTATCATGTTCGCCCCATCGGCAGTGATGTCCACTGGGTGACACTTGGGCACTGGCGCATTTGCATGTTCTGCCACTGTGTCTTCTGGTTTGCCATGCTGGGTCACTGCCACTGTGTCTTCCGGTTTGCCATGCTGGGTCACGTTCTCATGTTCTGTCTCTATCCTGATAGTGATCCTTTTTGGGTTATTATATATGACTTGGCAGGGCATCTTTAGTAAATAAAAATGTCTGAAATGTTTGTCAGGGATTAACGGTGAGTGCAATGGATGGTCAAAACACCGGTTTGACCTGTCTGTTAAAATGAGCACACCTTTGTAAAATATTGAATTTCCTGTTTTTGTCCAATGCTGTTTCATATTTTATTTGAGGCTTGCATGTGAGTCACATAATTGCAATCTTTAGTCAATGCAATCTTCATGGTCATGAAAGCTAAGCTCTTGCAAGGCCAGGTGGAATAGATTTCAGGAGTGCAGGTTTTACCATAGCATCTTACATGTTAAAATGGCAAGCTACATTTTAGAAATTGTAAATGAGACAATTGCAATCATTGCAACAGTGAACAGGAAGCCTAAAGACTTACAGGCAGCTTTATAGCGACGCCATAAGTGGTTTGCAGGACTCAACGGCAACTTGACAGAACCTAATAAATATATACATCCATTCATCCATCCGTCCGTCTTCTAATTGTTTTTCCTTGATGTGTAGTCCGTAGCCTATCCCGAGCAATATAAGGCACAACCTTTGAAGGGGTGCTAATCCATTGCAGGGTACATATACATACATACATGCTTGCGCAATCATACATTATGGAAAATGTACAGCTGCCAGATGTCTTTGGACCCCAGTGAGCCACTGTGTCAGTCAGTAATAGGAGGCAGCATGTAGCTCTGTGAGCTAAGCCTGTTATCGGAAGGTCACGGATCTCAGCCCGGCCTCTGCTGAATAGGCACGTCTGTGAGCCCTTGAGCAAGGCCCTTAACCCCCAGCTCCATGGGCACCGCTATTATTATTATTATTCTTCACATTCATGAGATCTTAAGAAGTAGCGTCACTGGCATCAGTGTCGCTACCGACCGGTGGAGCTGAGAGGTTAGCTGGTTGTCGTTTTCGGTAGTATTAGACAAAAGTATATCAGTCGTCATTATTCGGCCAGAATTTCCGCATGGGTGCAGCAGTAGTGTGTTGCTTTTGATGGGCAAGGTGCTGACGCTGTGGCCCGTGCCTGGGCTCTCTTCCCCAGAGTGGCCTTCTTCCCTCTGCACATTGGCGATCACGTCTTCATCGAGGAGGACTGCGTGGTCAACGCTGCGCAGATCGGCTCCTACGTACACATCGGCAAGAACTGTGTCATCGTGAGTACTGGGGCCTGCCCCTGATGGCTAAGTCAGGGCGCCATGGAACCCGGCTGCTTGCTGAGCACGCGGCTAGTTTTATTTTCCTTCTAATTTTTAGTTTATCACTGTTATTTGTATTATTATTACTATTAGTATTATTAGTATTATTATATGCAACAGTTTACTACTGTGAGCTCCTATTTTACTCAGAAGTATGAGTTGATAGGCAGACTAGCTTATAGAAAGCTTGCCATGAGTTGTACTCACTTACCTGGTATAAATCAGACTACCGTAAAGTACTACATATAACTACCTCCATGCCCTCTGAATATGTCCACCAATTTTGGCAAGAGGTCCCTGTCAAGCTGTCCCTTCTTTGGAAAGCAGTATCCCAGCATCGCCATGTCTGTGCTCACCAAGAAACAAGGGGAGATCTTTTCCCGGGACTTATCTCAGGACCTGCCTGCACCCGGCCGGCCTCTTGATAAGCCCGTGGTCACCATGAAAAGTCATTGTTCAGCTCTCCTGGCGGTTTTCCTTTGCAAGCTAATTCAGTAGGACGGGACTTGGCTGTAATTTGTTCTTGCGTGAAAAGCCCACAGAGGATAGCTGCTGATTAGGCTGCATGCATGGGGCTGCTTATCAGAGGGTATATGGTAACTTTCACCCTGACCTAAGAGCTGGTGTGCTGTGCTGATCTGTATCCCACAGGGACAGTTCCTGTAATGCTACCTGGCCCAGAGTCAACTGAGAAATACAAGCTAGATGGTTTCGTTGCGATTTATAACACTGATAGCAGATGAGCAGATATGACTGAAACACAGGGTCTCACAGGGTCTCAATGTTACCGGTCTCAGAATCTAAAAGTATTAAAATGCCCCCTTCCCCCACACATCCTTCTATCCATCTATTTTTCAGGGAAGACGATGTGTCTTGAAGGATTGCTGTAAGATTCTGGACAACACTGTCCTTCCCCCTGAGACTGTGGTCCCTCCTTTCACTGTGTTCTCTGGATGTCCGGGTAGGTCTGAAGGGAACTCCTGTGTCAAGTTCCCCATGTCAGAATTTATGACAGCCACAAAAGTTGGACTTTTATAGATGCTTATGACAAGTTGTGTCAACTGTCATGCAGGGCTTATGTTGGTGTCATGTAGCTGTTATAGAGCACCCTTAAGTAAAGTGTAACCGAAGACTGTTGGAAGGAGATATCATATCAGCATCATAAGTGTGAAATGTCCAGCAGCCAAGACATCCAGTCTATCCTGATATTCCTGCATGCGGGTTGTAATATAAAGGTAAGCAGATATTCTGAGTGGTCCAGAGACTGACCCTCTCCTTGTCTTCTGCACTAGGCCTCTTCTCAGGAGAGCTCCCGGAATGCACGCAGGAGCTCATGATTGATGTGACCAAGAGTTACTACCAGAAGTTCCTGCCCCTCAGCCAGATTTAAGGGCCGCGTCCTTTGTCTGGACCGATATGGACTGAATGGGCAGTTGAGCATGACCTCCCCAAGGACCGTTTTTTTCCACACAGTCACACATTTTACTATGAGCTCTCAGTCTTTCTCTGTGCCCGTTTAACCTGCCCAGGAAACGGCGTCATTTCTGGCACATTCTCGTTCCATCAGCTAAAAACTGTCCGTGACGTGCATGTATGAAATGTCCCACGTCCATCTCCTGCATTCGTGCGATCGCTTCCAATAAGGCAGCCCCGTCGTCTCGTACTGGCTGTTCCTGTGCATTTCACTAGCACCTGCACTATCTTCTGCGTGTCCCAGTTTGCTCAGCTGATGGGGGTAGACGTGTCCGCCCGCATGTTTACGTGGAGATTACTCGCTCTGTGTCCTGCCAGCTCTACTGGCAGCCACCACCAGATCCTCTCGACCCTCATCTTTTGCAAAAGGGAGGACAAAAAAAAAATACACTTTGCTCCTGCCCACTGTGCTTTTTTAATTCTCTGCTTTTATTTAATATTATATTGTATTTCTGGAGGCTTCGTGCAGCATCTCGTTAAAGTAGCACTACAGTATGACCTAACACAAAGTGGCAAATGTAGAAATAAATGGGTATTGTAACATTTCGGTGTAAGGAGTTTATTTTAGTAACTTGATACCTATGGGTACCTTGTATACTCCCATAGTATGGAGGTTAATATTCATCATTGTGGGACCCTGTTATGTGAGATGGGCAGCTTTCACACAAGACCTAGCAGAGTTAGGGTAGTGTTGATGTTTTTAAATAGTCGTCATCATAAATTGTTAAACCGTAGTTGTTTATTAATTGTTTTATGGACGAAAAAAGGTGAGAGTCTTCTTGAAGCTTCTGGAGGCCTACTGAGAAATCTCTAGTTTTTATGGGAGCCCCAAAGCGTACGCTCGATGGCGACAGGTCTGCTGATATGACCTGTCTCTGCTGTATGAAGAGGACGCGTGAGTCACACAGGAGTGGCACAGTTAACCTCTTAATGGCTCGTAAGCCCTAAATGAGGGGCCTGAATGCTGATTTTAATGAAGACACACAAAGCAGATGCTTCTACTTACCTCTTACCTCTCTTCCTTGATTTATTATTATTTTTTAAATAAAACCTAACATCACATAATGGTCAGTAAACGCATAAAAGGGTGAAATGCTCTGTCCCCATGGGCTGAGGGTCTGTCACCATGGCCTGGTGTTGGTCCACTTCTGCCTTTCAAAGCAAACCGTAGACGCACAATATCACCTTTGTTTATTTTCCAGGCTAGTGCACTAATACACATTAAGCGCGGTGGCCTCGCAGATCAGCAGTAATTACCACAAAAGTTTTACAGAAATGAGGTGAGCAGCCTAATTTTTTTTCTAGCATGGATACAGCAAACAGCACATGTAATGCTAGCATCTGTACAATTGGTCTTTGTCAGTCTGCAAGCTTACTGGAAACATTGTATTGAATAAAAACGTATTAGATACATACAGCTTACACATTGAAGGGCACATCGTAGCTTTCAGGGACCTCGCTAATGTGAAAGGGCCAGAAAGGCTGTGGTAATTTACGACGTTATTGTAGTGATTAATCAGTCTTGCCCCGGCATGGCTGTTTGCTTAAGCCGTCCAGGTCTCGTTTCTACCAGCAAGCGGTTTATCATAAAAACCAATACAAGACAGCTGCAAAGGTACACAGAATGTGTTGCAAGCAGCACACTTGGTGTTGAAACTGTTTAGACTGCGCCTGGGGGATTAGGACTTGGATACAAAAGTGCCTTTTATTCTCAAGGGGACCACAAGCGAGTATCACTGCTGCAAGTTACGCCTGATTGTGGGACGGGGGGAGCTGCTTTTGGCCTTGGCTGTGCAGAAACGGCAACCAGGTTAACCTGATTACCCTAAGCTTGTTCGGTAACACTAGACTATACCTTCACCTGACACATTCATTATGCATTCATAGGACATTCATAAGCTGCATGTGCACAGCTACAGTCACCAGGCAGGGAACAACCCAGGATGGGGCACCGACCCATCGCAGGGCACACACACACCTCTGGGCAATTTGATAAGTCCAGTTAACCTCAACATGGTTTTGGACTGTAGGCAGAACCAGAGTACCCAGAGAAAACTCCACAACAGCACATGGGGGGAACATGCAAGCTCCACACATGGAGCCATGGTGGAGACTCGAACCCTAGTCCCAGAGGTGTGAGGCAACAGTGCTAACCACCGTGCTGCTCTACATTATGATCATATAATCATATAATGTTTATTATTAATTTATATTAAAGCACTTAAGGTATGTTATGATGGTAAGGCATACTTACATGTTGCTTATGAATGCTCCATAATGTCCCACGAATGCATTATGAATGTGCAGTGAATGTGGTGTTACCACGTCTTCTTACTGATACCTTCGTATCATCATTTCTGTTATCTCTCGAATTGTGCCAGTGTCAGCAGCTGGTAAACAGGGTAATTATTAAGGGGCCACTCTGCTCCAGCTCTCGATTCCTACAACTCGGCGTCTCCCCTAAATCATGAACTGAAAGCTCAGGTCCAAGACGAGCACAGTAGCTCAGAAAGAAGTCATTGAGGAGTTGCTAGGGGAACAGAATTAATAATGAGTTTGTAATGGGCTGTGCTCAATGGAAAGGGCGATTTGCATTAAGCTCAGGTGAATGGCAGAATGACTGTGAGCTTGGTCCTAATCCTCCTACTGCCTTCTGACACTTCCAGGGATAATATACTTAAGATGTGTACAGGTATCCAAGCCAAGTCAGAAATATTGTGTATTACTATATGACTCTGGGAAAGGTGATCCTGGATTTAATGGACGGCTACTAGGTCTATATTAAGCCGCATTCGCACTTCACACACATGGGCACATTGAAAGTTCCACTTGCAAACTGGATGGCATTCAAAATGCACTGTAAGGTTACCCTCTGAGACAGAATGCTGGCATCTTAAAGTTAAATTTTTTTTCATTTTCACTTTTGAAAAATAAAGTTTTTACAATAATTTTTCATTGAAATGGTCAGAGTAGTGTTATAGTACTCGAGATTGGTCTTTGCAATCTTGTCTTGGAACTGACTTTATTTTGACTCGGTCTTGTCTTGATCTCTGACATAGAGGATTCGAGATTTTATTTCAAGACCGCTCATCAAAACACCTTAGTATTTATCACAACAGCATAATATTCATCTGTTTGTTAACACAGCACGTAAAACGTCCTGCTTCAAAGTTCAAATGCAACCAGTGAGGTGTGTCTTATTTGAAAAAATGTTAGATTCGTTTCTTTGACTTGTCGGAATGTCTGCTGAAAGGCTTGGACCAGAAACGTCACATAAGATAGCAAAATGTAAAAAAATTTGGGAGCATCATTTGGTGTGCGACTCCATCCTTTTTCACTGACTATTTTCTCTGTCCAGTAGCCAGAGTTTATCATATGGATGTCTGTTTCTGATCTTGACTCGGTATAATCCTGCCTAGGTTTTAGTCTTGTCTTGGTCTCGCTCTGCCTTGGCCTTGGTCTTGTTTCGGTCTTGATACACTCTGGTCTTGGTAATAACTTGGTCTTGGGTTAGGTGGTCTTGGCTACATCACTAGGTCAGAGTTCTGGATTGCTAGATGAGATGGTCACTATTTGTGCAAATATCTGCTAATTTGTGTCACCCAAATTATGAGGCAAGTGTCTTTTAATGACGCCAGTATCTGCCCTCAGGATACCAGTTAATCTGTGCTAGAAGCAAGTAAAAATGACAAAAAATGTGACTTTTAACATGCTTGAAACGTCAAGTTTTGAGCCTCTGTTTCCCCAATAATACTATGGTTTCCACTTCCACTGTCTCTGGTGGCTTCAGGAATATTCATATCCAGGGACAGCTGATAGGAAAGCTCTATTTCATCAATGTTCTTTTTTGGAATACTTACGTCATTCACCGGGGGTTTCTGAAGGCAAGCTCTGCCCACCCTCACTGAATGAGGAGCTTGGTGATGTTGCATCCACTCTCATCTTTATTGAAGACCTGGTGGGATGACCTCAGCTCATGGATAATTCGGGTCCCTTTGGCCACAGTGACATCAGCCATTTGCCCATTACCTTGTTTTTGGGCTTCCGTGTTTACAGACGTTAGCTTGCAGGGAGTGTCAGCGTAACAGTAGACATGAATAGTAGCCGGCTGGGAACAGGAAGGTACAAACGGTGTCTTTGGTTATTTCTCAAAGTCTGTCCTGGGAAATAGTGTTATTGCACAAAGCAAAGGTTAAACTTCCTTAGCATGTTAGCTAAGTTACTATGGTATTTTCTTCAGCTGTTTTGCCCTTTCATTCAATTTAACTTGATTCTGATTGAACTTTTCTAACTTTTCTAACCTCTGAATATTTGATCTTTATTCCTAAAAATAAAAACATTCCCATCTGAATAGATTTTCCCATCAATAGCATCTTCATGTGATAGATCCACCCTAAGTGACCTTGGGCACTGTGATACCAAAGCTAAATATTCATTATGGAAACTTCTGAACTGAAGAAGACAGTTGTTTAACCCCGAGGATGTCAAATGTCATCCTGATAATTTTTTGGTTAAACACTTTTCATGTTAGAAGCAGTATATTGAAATCATACTAAGCAGTTGTCTTGACAAAATCAGTGTTTATAGGGAACTCACTATTTAACAACATGCTGCTTATGTTTTCAATGAACGTGGCACGCAATTTAGCCTAGTAATAGGGCAATGATACAGAAATTTGGTATTTTCACATTTTCTAATTCTCACATTGATGTTTCCATTTAGTTTGTGGTGTAATTTGTCATAGTTTATTTGCTTAGTTGTGTGGAAGCTAACTCTTAGCTTAGCCAGATATTTCGCAATGGCAGATACTCCATTTCTCCCGGGAGATCCGGGAGTCTCCCAGGAATTTGACAGCAGCTCCCTGACACCTGTGGATGATGAGCAATGTATCAGAAATCTGACGTTCTGCTATTCAGAAGCAGTACAATTACCCGGCAGGAAGAGGGGACAGTATTACATCCCCCCAGTATAAGGTGGGATGTATGAAATGTTTTCTCAAGCTGTGGCCAAAAGGTCCACACAAGCAGCCAAAAGATCTTTACATGGAACCTCATTCGAGACACATTTTAGAGTGGGTGGAGAAAGCAGACCTACATAGCTCAGCATTAAGGCAGTTACAGTTCACTGCGTCTTAAGGTTATGGAAAGAGAACAGCACAGAGAGACATGGGAACATGCAGGAGAACATGCAGAAATGTAGCCTCCTGTCATGCTAAATGCCACCGTCAGCCACAGCAAGAATGATTATAGAGCACAGGCTTAAAAACTCCATATCACCCATTGTCTAGATTGCTGAGTAAGTAAAGTATATGTAATGAGGTTTTAACACACTCAAAGGTCATGTAACTTAGAGGATCTTCATATATAGTCTAATATTAAACTAATTAAATTTATCAAGTTTGAAGTGTGTATTTCCGGTATTTCTATATGATTTTCTCCTTTAAGCACTTTTTTTGTGATATATACGGGATGCTATGCATGAGTGTACAGCTGCTAAGGCATGTAACTGGTTAGCAAACATTAACTATTCGTGATAACTCACTGACGTTCATTTGAGGCTTGAGTGGAGTGGCTTTAACTGCGACATTCACCTTCACCTCGCATTTGGCCCAGCTGTACCCCTTTGCAGAAATCTATAAAATAGCGAGGGCTATTTCGCGAGTTTGTTCCTGTCTACACCTCGACCCAGACTGCACCAGCCGGCTGCGTGTTTGATATTGCAATCAATACGCATTATGAACAAATAAGGCTAGCAGATGCTTTGAGTGCATTTCCATGAAAAAGGGAAAACAGGTTTTTATGGCTTAACATCCCGACTCGTGCAGGATATTATGTAGTCATTTGCATTTATGACTCTAAATAACATCAGTTTATTTTCACGGGAAAAGAAACATTAGATTTTATTGTTTTATATTTTACTGGAAACTCATAAGGGTAATCTGAAAATGAAAATTTCCACACCAGCATGTCCTCTCATATTTTTCTCTACAAAGTGTCAAAATAGACTTGGTAAATGTGCTTTATGTTCTTTAAAACAGTTTTTGAAATGCTAGGTTTACGACACGCAAGGACAGCGAATTGCCCTGACAGTCTGCAAAGGACAGCCTTCACCTGGTAAAGCAGTCGCATTATATTGCCACTACTGTCGAACCCTGAGCTTCTCTGCACTCCCAAGGTCAAACAGACGACATAATCTGTGAAACATGCTGACAGCAATAGGACTATGCACACACACACGGTTTCATTTGAAAAGGTACATGGTCTCTTTGATGTTGGAATAATAGGGAATGTAATAAATGATGGAATGAACTTGCTGAAAGGCTCAAGATTTGTCGGTCAGTTCCACCCTTAGGAGCTGTCAGCTATTTGCTATCACATTCCCCAGATCACACAGTATCATCCGCAGAAATCAGGGAAAAGGATCATTTTGAGCAAAGATTTGCCTTTAAATTTTGAGGGATTTTACTATTTGGAGCTAAAGACTGAACTATGTTCTCTGGACCTTTCTTGCATATTGTTCGGAGCTCCATAACTTATGCAAAACTAAATATAAAAAAATCATACAAAGCCTGCAAAGATTTAATTCAGACAAAAAAGATGCCTAAATCAGAGAGAAAGGATGGATCTCATCTATGCCAAAATTGTATAACTGGCCTTAACTTCTAATGAGGTGCAGGCAGTCCTGCTACAATGCGACTGATGCGAGGTAGCCTAGGCTTTTAAAGGGCCAGCGCCAGGTGCGGCCACTTTACTGAGTGAGCTAGCAGTCTCACTGGGGGGTGCAACAAACCCCTCCTGGAGGGCGAAGAAGGACAGGACTGACTCCTGGGCTGGGGAGCAAGTTTGTACAGGTGGTTTCGGTGGAAGGCAGTGCTCAGAGCAGGATTAAGGACATCCATCGCCGATACCCAAGCCTGTTACTCAGGGCTGTAACCTTCCCATTCAACCAGGTACTGCAGCTTCCCCCGCTGACACTTGGAATCAAGGAGAGCACAGACAGTGTAGGCCTCACCATCATCCAGCAATATGGGCCATCAGTGGAACTCAGTGGATGAGCCATGTTGTACTTGACTGTCTTCAGCAGGGAAACGAGGGTGAAATCCTGATGATGCAGGAGAGATGTAGGCAGATAATTATGGGCCCCACCTGACAGAACACGAGGAAGGGGCTGATGTACCTGGGAGCTAATTTGCGGCAGCCTGGGAGATGAGGATCCGAGTGGAAAATCAGACCCCCTGACTGGGTCAGAGAACAGGCCCCAGGTGGCAATGGTGGTTAGCTTTGTATTTCTGCCTCCAGGACCATTTATTCAAGCACTGGTGAATCCATTGCTGCACCACATAACTCTTCTGAAACCAGAACCAGACTGCCAGAATGGAACTGGGCTTAGAGTCCCCACAGAGAACAGTGGTAGCTGATGCCCCAGAATGCACATGAATGGGGAATGGTTAGTGTCAGGCTGGGGACATTTACCCATGGTAGATAGCAGGCTCAGTGTATGGGATGGTCGGCACAGAGCAACTGGAGGGTCTTCATCATATCCTGGTTAGTCCACTCTGTCACATCATTAGTCTCTGGATGGCAGCTGGAGGACATGATAAGTCTGGAACAAAAGGCATGAAAGACGTTTGCCGCTAACTGTGGCACCATATCAGACACAATGTCTTCCAGAACTCTGTAGAATTGAAAGGTTCAGGTCAGGAGGATCTTGAAAAGTTCAGTGGCAGTCGGACAGGAGTATCAGTTGTCAGATCTGGTCAGCTACATTAAGTATCACAGTCTTCCCCTGGGACAAAGACAAGTTAGTGAGGAAGTCAAAAGCAAGTTGGGCATTGAGGTGTAGGAAGAAGCTGTACGAGACCTAAGGGTTTTTGTGTCTCTGGCTTGTATAGGGCACAGATTGGGCAAGAGAACACAAACTCTTCCACCTCCTATCTCCAGCCGGGCCACCAGCACCGTTGGGCCAGAAGCTGCAGGAGGTGGTGGAAACCCCTGGGTTCCCAGAGCTGAGGGAGGAGTACAACTACTGTATGGTGGCCGACTGAAGGCCGGAGGGAATGTAGACTTTTCTGGCGGGACAGCTGACTGGAGCAGGCTCACTGAGCTGGGCCTCAAGGATCAAGTCATCAAGGTCAGGACAGGGCAGGACTGAGGAAACAAGAGGAAGGTAACATTAAGACAGGTTCTCCATGGTCAACCGGAGGAGTGAACTGGTGAACGAGGCCATATGCCTTGATGTTCTTCACCCCGGGGAGGTACAACACCCTGAATTCAAAACAGGATAAGAAGAGGGCTTGTCACGAGTTGAGATGTTTAGTAGACATGAGACACTTGAGATTGTGATGATCAATGAATACTTCAAAGGGGTGAGCAGTGCCCTCCAGCCAATGTTGCCACTCCTTCAGAGACATCTCCTGATTGCCGAATTTGTTCTTTCATTCGTTGGGGGTCAGCTTCGGGAATTATGATGGCCAAAACGACCCTTCATGAACCATTTGCTGTATTTTCTGACTCCACTAGATGGTGATCTTCGTTTACTGTGGGGCATGTTTTGAGCCCTTCTTTGATCAGAGCGCACCATCTAGTACAATCAGAAATGCAGCAAATGGTTCATGAAACCTTGTTTTAGCCATCATTAGTCCTTAGGCACAAAAACAGATTACAGTTTGCAGAGGGCCACTGAAAGCAACATGGCTACAGACAGTCTATGAAGAGCAAATGTAAGTGAAACAAAAAAACATTTCTGTGTTTTATGTAATAATTTGTCACATATTTTTAGATTTTTAGAATGTAAGACTTTGACCGTGCGATGCGTGGATGTATAAAAATTTATATTCTTTATGTTTTGAAAACTGGTTCAAACGATTGAAAAGAACTGATTCAAAAGAATGATTCATTCACAAATTGGACATCAATGTCATTCACTTGGATAGCTGTTGCCTGATATGCAGCAGCCCAACCAGCCCATAGACATACTCAGCCCAAAAGCCATACAAGCCAACTACAAGCTAGGGCATGTTAATCTGATCTGATGAGGAACTATTGAGGAACATGTTCCACACATGGACTGATGGATCTGCACATGCAGCTACAGCACACAATGCAAGGGGAAAATGAAGCCCACAAGCTAGTGGGAGAGGATGTGAGCAAAGGAAAAGCTAACAGATACTGGGAGCCCACAGGAGATGTTAATAGCACTGACACAAATAACGCTGGTTCTAAAATTAGGTTTGGTAGCTGTTTAACACTGATAACACTGAAACGAGGCAACAGCTGTTAAATTTAAAACAGCCAAGATTTCTCAATTTAAAAAGAAGGGCACTAACTCCCAAGTATGGGACATTAAAATAGAACTGATTGTTAAAACATAAAATGAATGTGCATCCCAATAGAAAAGTTTTCCCATTTCACATCAAACCCCTCGTTACCCATGTTGTTAACAATAGCCTCATGCAAGGAATTTTGGGAGGGCAGTCTTTGAGTAAGCATAGAGTTGTAAAGTCATTAACGTGCACCTGTCTGACTGATTGCTTCTGCCTTTACCCATCACCATAACCGTTTGTCGTCTTTGCAATTTTTTACCCAACTTTACATTTTATTATGTTGCTGTGGCGAACAGGTGTGCCCTTGGTGGGCTTTCCAGAGACAATAGGAGGCTGACTCATAGAACTCAACATAATTCATTCTGTCTGCCATCTCGATATCAGTGTCGCAGTGCAGAATGCAGTATTTCCAATAGCTGCCAGGAAACACAGCCAGTGTTATCAGCACAGACCAGAGTTAGAGCACAGCTACAAAGAGATTTTGATGAATTTCCATTAAGATTAATGACGCCAAAACAGACAAACAGTGACTAGATAGGCAAGTCGATTTTCAGAGAAATGAGTGTCCTCTTGGATGTTTCCCGTAAAGCTGTGAATCATTAAATAAGAACGGGAAAATGTACTAATGGAACCATAAATGTTAGGAAAAAGCCATATTGATAAAATTATTAATTAAATCTGAAAATATCATATATTTTTTTTATGTTTAATAAACTATGCCCCAATTTGACATGCAAACAAAAAAGAAAAACATTTGACTATATAGAGATGGATCACTGAAGGTCTTGACTATATTAACTACAAACTAAGTCTTAGTTAAAAGGAAATTAGTGATTATGTACTTAGCAGTAAGTCGTTGAGCTTAGTATTAACATAAAATTTAGTTAACCATCACTTTATAGAGTAGGCTATGTAATCATTATTTACCTACTAGATGTTGGTAATTATGATTCTAATAAACCAATAAGCAGAGGTAGAAAACTCCAGGCCAAGATTATATTTCAGCCAACCAGTTGAGTTACTCTTTATGCTCAACTGGTTGGACGAAACAAAATTTTGGCCTGGATTTGCACTTTCTGAACCTTAAACTTTCCACCTAAAAAGTAGGCAGAAAAAAATGAAAAAGAGACCTTGGGATTCATTTGTTTGTTCTATTAATGTGCATACTGTATATACTGATCTCACTGTCATTCGTCATAAATTAATCATAACGGATCATTTATTTCAAGAAGTTACTATATTTGTTAGTATATCTATTAATTCTATAAACCTTTGTGAACTACTAATAAATAACATCCATCCATTTTTTGCCACTTATCCTACCCCATACTCCTGGAGCACCCCCCACAGGGACCCCCCAGGGACACGGTCGTATGCCTTTTCCAAGGTCACAAAGCACATGTAGACTGTTTGGGAAAACTCCAACCAACGAACCCTCCAGATGGCAATAGATGGTCCATTGTTCTGCGACCAGGACAGAATCCACATTTTTCCTCGTGGATCCAAGGTTTGACCAACGGACAGACCCTCCTCTCCAGTACCCTGGCATAAACCTTCACAGAGAGGCTGAGGTGTGTGATCCCCCTGAAGTTGGAACACATCCTCCAATCCCCTTTCTTAAAGATTGGGACCCCAGTCTGCCAAACCAGAGGCACTGTCCTCAATGTCCATACAATGTTGAAGCAGCGTGTCAACTAATACAGCCCCACAATATCAAGAGCTTTCAAGAACTCAGGGTGAATCTCATCCACCCCCGGAGCCCTACCACTGAGCAGTTGTTTGACTACTTCAGTGATCTCAGCCCCAAAGATGGGCAAGTCCACCTCTGAGTCTTCAAGCTCTACTTCCTCTGAGGAAGGCATATCAGTGGGATTTAAGAGATCCCCAAAATATTCCTTACACCGCACAACTATATCCCTAGTCAAGGTCAACGGCTCCCCACCTGTGCTGTAGATAGCATGGCTGAAACGCCGCTTCCTCCTCTTGAGTCGCCTGATGGTTTGCCAGAACCTTCTTGAGGACGACTATAAGTCCTTCTCCATAGCTTCACCAAACTCCTCCCACAGTTTTTGCTTCAGCAACTGCCAGAGCTGCTTCGTGCCTAGCCGACTGGTACCTGTCCACTGCTTCCAAAGTCCCACGAACTATCCTTCTTAAGCCTGACAGCTCTCTTTACCATTGGTGTCCACCACCGAGATTGGGGATAGCTGCCGCAACTGGCACCCACAACTAGAGGTCAACCAATATATCGGTCGGCCGATATATGGAGCCGATATTTTGCATTTTTTAATGTATCAGCCTTGGCCTATGTCCGAGTAATACGCCGATTTAGCCCAGTGTTTTTGTTGCTGTGGAACACGTGACTCGTGCTGCCGCCTGTGCAGGACCCCAGCCAGAACTTTCATCAGTGTTGCCAGACGTACGATAATTTTACCCTCTGTATGATCAATAATTCCAAAGATCCCATAGTGTACGGTAATTTTACCCCTTCACTTGATTGCTAAGTTATTTCATTAGCACGACAAGGTACAGATCTCTGTTTTCTTCCAGCTGCGCAGTCATACTTGGCTTGTTTATGAGCAGTCGTCTCATCCTTACCTTTTCATACATAACGCACCTTATAGAGGTATGGGCATGTGCACGGGCTACCTGAGCATTGTTTCTGACCATGTCCATCCCTTTATCACCACCATGTACCCATCCTCTGATGGCTACTTCCAACAGGATAATGCACCATGTCACAAAGCTCGAATCATTTAAAATTGGTTTCTTGAACATGACAATGAGTTCACTGTACTAAAATGGCCCCCACAGTCACCAGATCTCAACCGAATAGAGCATCTTTAGGATGTGGTGGAACGGGAGCTTCGTGCCCTGAATGTGCATCCCACAAATCTCCATCAACTGCAAGATGCTATCCTATCAATATGGGCTTTCAGCACCTTGTTGAATCAATGCCATGTAGAATTAAGGCAATTCTGAAGGCGAAAGGGGGTCAAACACCGTATTAGTATGGTGTTCCTAATAATCCTTTAGGTGAGTGTATATGTGTATGTATATGTTTATATGTCTACAGTATACGTATGTAGAGGTATATGTATGTATATCTGTATATAATGTATGGATGTAGGTGCATTGTACGGGTGTATATATGTACATGCCAATACCTATAGATATCTACTACCTGGATAGTAATTTTTAGTTGTAGTAGTGAATAGTTGATATTTATTATTACTTGCACATTTCCCACAACCCATTATCCATATTACATACTGTGTATGGGTGTACATAGGAACTATTGTTGTATTTAGTGTTTTATCGTATTTTATTTAATTATTTGTTGTATTCTTGTTTTTTTATATACATATTCTTGGTATTACTCTTGTACTCTTTTCTTGCTATCTGTCCTGAGCTGTGGTAAAGCACAAATTTCCCCACTGTGGGACCAATTAAGTCCAATCTATCTATCTGTCTGTCTGTCTGTCTGTCTATCTATCTCACGTGCCTTTACAGCCGCTTACAGCGCTGGCTTAAAGCGATGCATTCTGGTCATTCTGGTCATTTCTGATTGGCCGAAAACCAACCATCATGCATTGCATTAAAACCAGAATGCATTGCTTTAAGCCATGAAGGCTGCATGAAGTCGAATGCACCCAATGATGACTGGTTTAAGCTCAGATTTGTATGGCGGAGTTGCAGTTACGAGTGTTATTGAAGCAGATTTTCTGAGGAACATCAGAATGTAAATTGTGTGTGTACAATAATTTTTCTCAAAATACGATAATTTTAAGTTGCTGGTACGATACTTCAACATTTAAGATCTGGCCACACTGACTTTCATAAGAGTCCTGGGAGAGAACAGGCTTACATTTTGGGGCCGGTTGCACAAAACATCTTAAGTTAACAGTTCCTTAAAATCAAGTCGGTTGCACAAAACATCCTTAAATGTCCTCTTTAAGGTTTATTTAAATTTTCACTTAATTAATTTTAACTTAATTTAATTTAATGGGAATCCCTTAAAGTTCCCTTAGCGGTTGCACAAAAGAACAAAAGTGAGGAGACTTAACTTAACCCCTGACTGTACCTTAACTGAAGCACGCCGTTTATGGCAGTAAATAAAGAAAATGAGTTCATCCCAAGAAATCTGCCACTGGCTACAATTAATCATTACCAATTGATCCAGCATTATAGATTTCCTAAATATCAGCATCGGCTATAGAAAAACCCGTATCGGTCGACCTAAAGTATACCCATAACCTTACAGCCTGGACTGCCTTGGAAGACCCTACCAGGGCCAATTACTCCTGACAACATAGCTCCTAGGATCATGATGGCACACAAACCCCTCCACCACGATAAGGTGGTGATTCATAGAGGGGACAATGAATAACACAAAGGAATGAGATGAGGATGAGATCATATATAAGGTCGAAATGAGTTCAAGAATGTTTCCTCAGCACTCTGTACACTTTGTTCTCCTTATGCATGCCATTTGATCATTTGACACTTCTACTATAAACGTTATTCTGTGGAAAAAGACACGAAAGAACAATATTGTCTTTGGTGGGTAACAGTAAACAGTTACGTCTTACTTTCTGCCACAGAAGAGCACTTTACACATGAACAACCGCCAAACCGCCATCCCTGGAACTGCCACACCCTGTCTGCATGGCCATGGGTGTTTGTCTATGGAAGGAAGATGTCCTGCCCACACAGTAAACAAAATAGACGAATCCCTCTGGGCCATAAAAATAACACCCATCTTCCAATTTAGTGCAAACAATTCCCCGCGTCTGCCTAGTATTAATCAATCTATGGCCACAAATTAAAATGAAAATACCCTATCAATCCGATTCATTTTTATATTCCATTTTGACCTGCAGGTGTCTCCCACACTCTCAGAAAAAAAGGGTACATTTTTGTACCCTTAGCTGTAGGTAATTGCACCTTTTAAGGTAAAGAAATGCATCCCCAAGATTCAAACAACATTAATGTACCCCCAATGGTACAAAACAGTTCCTCATAGTCCATTTCTGTATCTTAAAAGGTACAAGTACCTACAGCAAAGCATACAATTGGCAGACCCTTGAGGGTACAGCCCCTGTGACAAGTAGAGGTACAAACTGATACCCTTTTTTCTGAGAGTGCCGCCTTCTGTCCTATCCTGCCAGGCACCAGGCAACCCTGATCAGAATAAGTTCAAATATTTGTAGGATGGTTAGCATAACTATGTCAGTTACTGACTAATACCTCTTGACAATCATAGAATAGGAATGTTACCTGGATTCAACACAGGAAGTGCAAAGGATGCACGAGACCCTGGTTGCAGTGTTATTTGCGTTATAGTATAACTGCGCCGACTTGTGGTCGTAAAAATGATACTGCACATAAAGGTATAAACTCAAATTCGGTATATTCGGTCAAAATAACCCTGTTAATTTAAGCCTTGAAATAGCCTGACTTCCCGTGTAGGTGGCCTTGGAAACCTGAGTTGCCTGAGAGCGGCTTGACCCTATTCGAGATAAGAAGCTGGAACATGGATGGATAGGAGCATTTAATAAAAAATGCCCCTTTGGATTCTCCAGGTGAAACTAAATTATGGAACTGAAAGCATGATGTCCGTAGCACTGGTGCCACACTACAGTAAATGGACTAAATATACCCCTGTGATACTAGATAATACAATGCAATTTTCCAGAAGTGATAATCCATTATTATCTAAAATAACTTAGGCTACGTTATCCGAAGGTTATTCGATCATATCTTTAATACTCAGAGTACTGACTTCTTGTCTGATCAAGATATATTCGTATTACTAGAAACACATGCCAACCAGCTTTGAGCTATTTCAGAGATGGCAACTGATATTTACTACCTACATGCGCCAGTGACACAGGCTTTATTGGTCTGACCCACGCAGTTGTAACACACGCCCCTGTTTTGCGATTGGACAGTGTGTAGCTGCCGCCTATATTTTGGATAGAATAAATTGCCTGAACAGGTAGGCAGAAGTTATCAAAGCTCAGCTTTGTGGAAGACCGAGGCAGAAACAAGAAATTTCATTGTGAAGTCAAACCATTTGTTCTCCTAGACTCAGTTCATTTTTAATCTAAAAGTAGCCATGTCTTTGACTGTGAAAGAGAAGACTACTGTCCGCTTGGTGTTCCTCGGTGCAGCAGGGGTGGGCAAGACGGCTCTTATCCAGCGCTTTCTCCAAGATCGTTTTGATCACAAGTATAAGCGCACGGTCGAGGAGCTGCACGGGATCGAGTATGATATCGATGGGGCCAAAATCCGAATCGAAATCATGGACACGAGTGGCAGCTACTCTTTCCCAGCCATGCGGAAACTTTGCATACGGAACGGTGATGCTTTTGCACTGGTTTACTCCGTGGATGATCCGGAGTCGTTTGATGAGGTGCAGAGGCTCCGAGATGAGATCCTAGAACTGAAGGATGAGAAGCATGTTCCATTAACGGTGGTGGGCAATAAAGTGGACCTTGAAAACCAGCGCTTGGTGCGGACTGAGGATATCATGCCCATAGTGGAGTTCGATTGGAAGGCCAGCTTTGTGGAGGCTTCTGCTAAGACCAGCGAGAACGTTTTGGGGGTCTTCAAGGAGATCTTGCAACAGGTGAACCTGCCAAGTCGCATAAGTCCCGCACTGCGAAGGCGCAGGGAGACCGTTCCCAAGGACAACGTCGGAGTGCGCACAAAGCCGCCGATGAAAAAGCACAACAGCTGTGTACTGTCGTAGCCATCCTGCAGATGCGAAGCACACATTTCTGCGACCCTCTGCATCCAGCCAACATAACCACGGCTCACACACTGAGATCGGAACCCCTGGACGAGAAAGAAAAGTCGATGCGGTCAAGAATATGAGATGAATAGCGATCATCCCACGAGGACACACAAGCCGTGCAAGTGAAAAAACTTTAAGAAACATGCTGGGAGCTTTTGCTACGGCAAATCAGTAGCTCTCCAAAAATGGAAGTGACAGGCGTTTTAAACGTTAAGTTTAGACTGAAAAGTGCAAAACTCTGTAAATCAGAGCTATCTTTTTTCACGAGGTTGATGATAAAGTTTCATTGATGTTGTTTATGAATTTGTGGGAAGTGTACAATCAAGACAAGTGCACAATAAATGTAGTTAACGATCACCTGTGGTTTTCATTTCTTTAAACATGTGGTGGTAGAAAGTCTTCAGAATATCACACACAAACTATTAACATTACCTTGCAGATTTTCATGACTTCAGTTATTTTTAGGAATTTTAGATTTCACCAACTTTTTCTGTCCTAGCAGGGATGTGACTGTCCATGAAGCAGTTTACAGGCAAAGAGGCTCTTATTAGAAATCAAACACAAACTACACCCAAAACAGAAGGACCATAACGGGTCAGAACAAACAGTTTTCAGTTTAGGTTTATTTATTAAGATGTGAAATGAATATTTTACGTAAAACTACTGGTTGTGTTAATATGATGTTTTTTTGTTAACAAACAATACTAATACTCAATAAAGTGTTTTTGTTCTAAGACAGATAAATCTGCAATATTTTTACCGAATTAAGCAATAGTCCCACGAATTACTATGAGCAATGTATATCTATGTTTGGCAGGCCCCACTGATAAAAACAAATCTCTTTATTACCTATAGTGTGTCCGTCTCATGTAGGGTGTACTCCAGCTTTGTGCGCTATATATGGTCCAGCCCTGCCCCAAGACCCTGAACAGGAGAAGTCTTTAGAAGATGCATACTTCCGTCAGATATTCAATGTGCCTATTAGAATAACAGTCAGGATCTGAGCCCCCCCTCCTGGTGGCGTGAGAAAGCAGTGCAGCCTTTGAGAATCGGCAAGATATGGCGACGCAGCTATCCTTCAGCATACAAGCAGCAATATTATCAAAAGCTGAACCATGGTTCAAACCCAGGGTTCGCAGTGTGTATGATCATCAAGGCTAACATTACAGTTTCATGACTCCTACGTGTCCACCTCCTCAGTGAATGAAACCGACATCTGCTATTTTTATATTTCAGTAAGGACCTATATAACATCTTATGCTGAATAGACTGGGTCTATCATAATGTCTCAGAAACACAGAAATATCTGAAATCCATTAGTGACAGGAGCTAATTTTACCCTCATCCTCTCAGAGAGCCACCCACACCTATCTCAGTTTGAGATTTCCTTCGACAGGCATCCAGTTATTCATAATGATATTCCCATTTTCTAAAATGAGCCGCTCTTGATCTAGTATCACGAAGACTGTATTGAAAGCAGATGGGCTCACGCTCGGTCGCTTTATATGGCTCTTTGTAGCAGCAGGGTACACATGAGAGCCCCTCAGTGCACTAGAATGGACCGAGTCGTGAGGAGAGGAGCCCCCTGAGCACTTTCAAATGGTAAATAAGGCGCTGTTCTGTCCTACTTACCACAAGTACTAAGACCAGGGGATTTAGGGTTGCATTTGCGCTATCTATCAGTAAGGACTGGACAATTAAGGAAGGAATAAACAGAAAATGAAAAAAAAAAACCATTCTGTGAAAAATCAATATGAGCATAAACAACACAAAGCAAAAATATGTTTGTTTTTAAAACAACATAATTATCATGTTATAAAGTTGAATATATGCCTGCCATTCTGATCTGTAACCAGACATATGCATTTACAAAAATAGTGCCCACTAACCAGCATGCCTAGAGATTAGCTTGCCTCTTTCAGGGAGGGGGGGTTAGTGCAGTTGATGGAAAATAAACATCTGAGACTCATCCTTGCACTGCTTTCACAGAGATACTAGATCAGGAGTGGGCAGAAAGGGTCGTTGTGTCTGTGGGTTTTCGCCGCGACTCCCTAATTAGATTACTTATTAGAGGACTGATTGGCGGAAGAGTCCTCTCACTTGGGTTTGAACAGCTGACCTAAAAGTTATCCCGAAAACCAGTATACATACCGGCCCTTTGCGGATATGATTGGCCACCTCTGTACTAGATGGTACGCTTCATAAATAGTATTGTTATGAAGAAGGCTCACCTTCATTTGTGGCCTCTGATTTAGGATAAATTGGTTAGTATAACTTAATATTAACAGCCTTTGCATGTTGCATGAACTTAATATAAAACAAATCAAAACAGAAGAAAGCTGGATATCTGCTTGATTAACCTGAAATAATAATCAAGGGTGTATACATTAAAGTTTAATATTTTATAGGTCCTGAGCAAAGATTCCATTAAAAATCCTGTAACAGGCTCACCAATGTCCTCAAACACCAAAAGCATGGACACAAACTCTGTATCACAGATGTACTATTGCAAATTATTGTTATAAATTGTGCTCTTTAGAACTTATTTTTTACCTTTCTTTAAGCATTATGTTAATAAATTTCTTTGGAGAGGAAAATTAAACATTTATGAATCTAAGGTAATTAATTACTGATAAATTATGGTGGAACTGAGAGGTTCTTTTTGCTATTTGGAGATTCTTAGATATAATTTAATATAGGTATAACTACTGATTTATTTTTATTGATATCACTTTATTCATCCATCCACCCATCCAGCAAATATTTATTCAATGCGGGCTTGCAGTAATCTTTGGCATCCATCCCAGAAAGGAGAGGGCACGCGGGAGGATACACCCTGAGCGACGAGGCTATCTCAGGACACACATAAAGGGCATTTTACAGGCACAGATAGATAGATAGGGCCTGGAATTATGTGGCATTATTATCATCAATACAGAGATGGTACCACGTACGTACAGGGGGAAAAAACAAGTACCAAAGCAAACGTGGTCGAGGTTTCAGTACGCACTCCAGCGAATGACTTTCAGACGGCAAATCTCGCGTCCTCGGCCATCATGGTGCATTTTTAAATAATGTATATATGCTGGATTAGATTAAATGTAATATGTCGATGATTATAACAATAATAAGCATAAACAATATTAATTATTGGGACTGTAGCAGTGACAGGTTCTGTTAGTATGGATGTTGCCCCGAAGTCTCTTCTTATCTAATAAATGTGTTATTCCAGTGTTCCTTGCCATATACATCCTAAAAATGGTAAAAATCGCGACAACGTCGACTCCTAAGGGTCTGGGGAAATAAGTAAAAACGTGGTAAACATGTCACTTTGTTTCCACTCTCCTGTCCATTTAATAAAGTTTGTTCAAATCGAAAACGGGGCATTTAAAATATCAGAGCTCCCATCGTGCTCTGCGGCCGCAGCTTGGAATTCAAACCGTAGAGCCAATCAAAACGGAGCTCGGCAAATGGGCGACCAATCAGCGCGGAGATTAACGAACGGGGCCGCGTTTGAAACGTTGCAGCTATTCAGTGACGGGGGAGCAGCGGCTGTGCAGTGTGCTGTGGGTTTTAAGTTATTTCTCCGGTTCTGTGTATTTTTAAGCGAAGAGGAGACGGAGACTTTTTTTATTTTGTATACACTGTTAGTTGGCGCACAGGTGTTTAGTTCACCGGACCGCTGCAGTTAATCACGTTGTTTTTCGAGTTATGTGGTTCTGTGTCGGGATTACTGCCTAGCGAGTGTCCCGCTGCCGTGACTCTGCTCTGCGGCTTCGCCTTGTGTGGCCGCTCGGATTCCCCTCAAGTAAGGTTTAAGCGTTAATCCCCCCCGAAAATGAGCGCGGGGATCGGCAAGGTGGCGAAGCCCGCGGCGCACGCCGACCCCAAGGCGTCGGCGCCCCTGAAGGAGATCCCTGAAGTCCTGGTGGACCCTCGGACCTCGAAGCGCTACATGCGCGGGCGCTTCCTGGGCAAGGGCGGCTTCGCCAAATGCTACGAGATCACCGATGTGGACACGAAGGAGGTGTTCGCCGGCAAAGTGGTCCCCAAGTCCATGCTGCTCAAGCCCCACCAGAAGGAGAAGATGTCCATGGAGATCACCATCCACAAGTCGCTCGACCACCCCCACGTCGTGGGCTTTCACGGCTTTTTCGAGGATGAGGACTTTGTGTATGTCGTCTTGGAGATCTGCCGGAGAAGGGTGAGTGCTATTAGTGCCTGGGTTTAAGCTCGGTTACATGGCTGTATTGGAGCTTGCTTAGTGACCTCCGATATGACAGGCGTGATTGTAATTACACGAGAGTACGTAGCTTTCCTTCTAAGCACTCCACTGTAGCGGTGGCCCAAGGGTTTTTCCAACGCTTCCTTGTAGCTCCAGCATTTTTTTTACATGGCCAGGTCGTTTCCCATTAAAAAGCAGGAAATCCTGTACATTTACTGGTTCTGTGGGAATATGGTGTGGGAAGTTGCTTTGTCAGCCATTTAGTCTCACTTTTGCACTGAACATGGAGACCTTACATAGGGGTAACTCTTTCCTTCCAAAACTAGTCCCTGTTGGAGTTGCACAAAAGGAGGAAGGCAGTGACTGAGCCGGAGGCACGGTATTACATGAGGCAGATGATCCAGGGCTGTCAGTACCTTCACAACAACAGGGTCATCCACAGAGACCTCAAGCTGGGCAACCTCTTTCTCAATGATGACATGGAAGTGAAAATAGGTAAGGAGTAGGGCTGAAAGAATTTAATAAAATATTGAATTGAGGTTTATCTGATGAATATTGTGATTTGATTAGCAATTTTTTAAAACTCTGTATTCACTGTACACTGATGTTTTATATGTATAAACTGTAATTGAGCAGAACTGTAGATTGAAATCTGAACTGCACTATCCATTAATCCAAAGATAAGAATGGAAATATATTAATTGAATCCAAAATGTATTTATTCTAAAAATGATATAGAACGTACATCTAATAAACCACAGAACAAGTCTCTAGCAACCTGAACATAGTTAAGTTATTGTATTTTTACATGCACACTTTAAGTGCCGCCTTTGCAAACGTGCTTCCCATGTACACAAGGGTCAAATTAGCGGAGAACGATGATGCATAAAACTACTATCGCAAAAGCTGCGACTGTGTTAAGTTAAATGAAGAAAATAAAGCAATTCCAGTAATAAAAAGATTAGGGCTCTTGTGGCTAATGCTTGGGCCCCTAATAATGACCTTTCTGTGAACAATCTCTGACCATGAAGTAGGTAGGTAATTCACTTACGACTCAGCAGCCGAACTGATGCACTGCAAATGTAACTTTCCTTGGGTTTCACAAGTCTGTTGTTTGTGGGCGTATACGCAGTCATTTTGGGCCACCTCTGATTGCTAAGCATGACTGGCATGTGAGGAGCATGGCACTTCTGATTGGTGAGACTGACTGTCACGCAAGGAGGACTGAATGAATTTGTGAAACTGTTCTCATGACAGTTTTAAACCCTGGGTCAGACATGCTGTATTATGCATATCCTAAATCGCAGCCATTGCGATTTGCTAATTGCATTGTTTAAAATCATTATTTCAATTTGAAATCAATGAATCGTTCAGCCCTAGTAAGGAGATATCTGAGGATATCATGATGCCTGCCTCAGATTTCACACTTAACTTTGGAGCGGATGCATTCACGTGCTATTTGTTACTGTGCCCGTTAGAGACATTTTTGTTTCTCTCAGGTGATTTTGGCCTCGCAACAAAGATAGAGTTTGATGGCGAGAGGAAGAAGACATTGTGCGGGACGCCCAATTACATTGCACCCGAAATCCTGTGTAAGAAGGGACACAGCTTTGAGGTGGACATCTGGTCGTTGGGATGCATCCTGTAAGAATGGCCTCTCTCATTCAAGCTGATAGTTGTGACTGGAATAATCGGAAGCCTTTGTGTCTTTTTCACCTTGTGTTCAGTCATTCATCCGAAATTACTTTGCATCTTTCTGTAGCTATACTTTACTTGTGGGGAAGCCTCCATTCGAGACATCCTGCCTGAAAGATACTTACCTCCGCATCAAGAAAAATGAGTACATGATTCCACGGGTAGGTGGCACTGTGTCCCTATAGCAACAGTCCTCACATTTTGTGTGGCTCCCACAGCCTCATGTGACGCTCTCCTCCCCAGCACATCAACCCGCTGGCAGCCTCATTGATCAAGAGAATGCTAAATGCCGATCCCACCCTCCGGCCTACCATCGGCGACCTGCTATTGGACGAGTTTTTTACGTCTGGCTATGTGCCCCTGCGTTTGCCCACCACCTGTCTCACGGTGCCCCCTCGGTTTTCTATTGCCCCCAGTTCCTTAGAATCTGATCACCGTAAACCCCTCACTGCCATCAACAGAGGTGAGATATCCATGAGCTGGCCTGTAGTTGGGTTTTGTACAACCATGTTTATGGGTTATATGCTTATCTTATGAAGGTTATTTGTAAACTATGGATTAAAGACCTATGTATACCCCAACGTCCATGTGAAATCTTGATGCCAAACTGTTTTTGAAGTGAATATTGTTAATATTAGCTTTGTTAGAGTGTGATGATCCCCACGGCATATAAGTGACTGCATTCCCCGTAGTTTGCTGTTCAGTGAGGTGTAATATAAGTGGTTATTTCTTCATGTTTAGGAACTGACAGTCCAGTAGAAAAGATGGACCAAAAAGAAGAGCCCCAGCATCAGTCAGTATTGTCCTGCTGTCTCCCATGCACGACACTGAAGCTCCTGTGTATGTACATAGAATGCCTGATTATTGTTCATATACTTGCAGTGATGAATTGGAGCCTGCAGACTGTTACTTGTCAGACCTGTTGAAACAGCTCAACAGTGTTAACGCAGCCAAGCCCTCTGAGAGGGCGCTAATACGTCAAGGTAAGAAGATGCTTCAGTCCCTTCTCTCTCGTTAATACATGCTGAACTGTCTCTTAAGCCACTTGTGTGCCTCTTGTAGAAGAAGCTGAGGATCCAGCTTGTGTCCCCATCTTCTGGATAAGCAAGTGGGTGGACTACTCTGATAAATATGGCCTAGGTAAGGTTTGTTCTGTCATGAAAAAACAGGTGCTAATTTTTTTTTCCTGGAGGTGTTACATCTCACATTATCATCTGTACAGGATATCAGCTCTGTGACAACAGCGTGGGCGTGCTCTTCAATGACTCCACACGCCTCATCATGTATGACGACGGGGACCGCCTGCAGTACATTGACAAGAACTCAGAGGAGACCTATCTAAGAGTGCGGTCGTACCCGTCCGTGCTCACCAAAAAGGTCAGCTATAGAACACATTGAACCTTCACACTGCAAGAGGGAACTGGTTATTTTAATCTTTGTGAGGTAGTGTGTGGCTTTGTGTTTCTCCAGCTGAGAGAGTATATAAAAACTGACCCCTGATCCCCAGATCACTCTGCTGAAGTACTTCCGTAACTACATGAGTGAGCACCTTCTGAAGGCCGGGGCTAACATCACTCCACGGGATGGAGATGAGCTGGCTCGCCTGCCTTACCTGCGCCACTGGTTCCGTACTAAGAGCGCCATCGTGCTGCACCTGAGCAACGGCACTGTGCAGATCAACTTCTTCCAGGTGAGGCTGCTTTCATCGTCGTCCTGTTCCTGACTCTGCTCGCGACTCTGGAAGTAGGCCGTTTGAGATTTGAAGCTAATTTGCATGTTTCTCCTGTGCAGGACCACACCAAATTGATCCTGTGCCCTCTGATGGCTGCAGTAACATACATCGATCAGAAGAGGGAGTTCCGCACCTACAGAATGACCCAGATTGAGCAGTACGGCTGCTGCAGGGAGCTGGCCAGCCGCATGCGCTACGCTCGAACCATGGTGGAGAAGTTGATGGCTTGCAAGTCGTCAGTCGGCCGCAAAGCAGAGGCGGAGCATGTCTAGGTGCTGCCCCTCCTGCATGCCCTCTAGACATCGCTCTTCCGTGCGTGTGTTTTTATTCTTTAAAAAAAATACAGGCCTTCATAATGACTCTGGGTAAACTGTTGTCCAAAGGATTTCCTTCTGTGCCTCTCCCCCCATCGTGTGTATACTTGAACTTCAGGAATGATGATTTGTATAGTAAAAAATGGCACCTGATGTACTGTTCGATACACGCTTCCTTGGTATCCATTAACAGCCCCCTCCATATTAATCACGATGATAGGATAAGAGTCATATGTTGTTCTGTATGCGTGTTGGCTGCCTTCTGTACAAAACTCCACTGTATAAAAACCGGGATGGGGAAAAATGTTTACGTGAGATTTTAAGTCATTCGGTATCTACCAAGTAAATAAAGATGTTTTCAGAAGTAAACTGAAGGGATTTTTCCCCACTCCCACCACCATTTAATAAAAACATTTAAATCATCAGAACACAAAGCTTTAAAATATATTTATTCCAAAACATAATACAAAAGTGTCCCTGGTGATATTGAGTCCTATGTACAAAATTTGTGCTGAAAGGCTGAATTTATTGCAGATAAAAGGTGTAAAAGCCATGTTATTCAATCATTATGCTTTTTGCATTCATTTCTAGGAATGGCTTTCCAATTGAGCGGTGCTGCAGTGTTCTGGAAAGGGCTTAATTTTCCCGCTGGTATAAAAATCTATTGGTTTGGCCCGGGCTTGATTCCAGAAGCCGTCCCGGCCAGAAACTAGCTTGTGTACAGGGTCACATTTAAAATCTGGTTAAATACTATTTTCTCAGTCAATGTCTTTGAACAGCACTGAAATGTTCACCTTTGAAGCAGCAGTTTTCCGTGCAAAACGCATACAAATCCAATATCTCTACCAGTGGAGACGAATGGACTCTTGGCTCTTCAAATTCTGTGCCTGTAGCTAGCTGTATGGTTCCTTAATTTAAAAATCAAATGCTTTCCACAGGAGGCTGAATGCTTCTAAATTAGTTGTACAACTAAACCATTTAAAATATAGTATTTGGATGCAAGGCAAGTAATCTAGCAGGGCAAGCCTGCAAGATTTTTATAACAAGCTTTTAAACAAAAGCTACTTTATAAGATTGGATAGCAGCTCCTCTAACTTACCATCTACAGAGATGGCATCTCTGGGATCTCCTCACATCCGTGAGAAGCGAGCCACTGTTAGGCATCAAAGACCAAAAGGCTTCTTTGGTTTTCCAATGTGTAACTTCTATGGGTAGAGTGTAGTTTGACCACTAAAAATGTACGCCTATGAAACACTTCTTCAGTCGAACTTGTAAGAATGAGTAGTCTTTGGATGGTCCTCCTCTGTCCATCGCTGCCGGCCTGCCTGCCTTTACATTCAGGTTTACACTTCCCAGAGTACTTTACACCACATGCAGTTTCCATGGCTGTGTAACTGAAAGGAGAATTCCCTTTGGCCAGAGTGTGATACATGATACTCTTGGTAGTGGGGGGGGGTGGAGATCTCAGTGTGACTTGACTGTCACCCTGTCATCGCGTTACTCCTTGAGGAACTCAGGAGATGGCGTGGGGTAATAGGTGTGGAAGAGCCGCTCCTGAGCACAGAAGTGCAAGGCAGTGTGTGTGTGCAGGAGCAACCGTGGGAAGCGTGAGGTGAAGTAGTGCACAAAGCCTTCAGGCACTTCTCCAAGAGTCTCCTGGACTTCCAGGGGTAGCTCATGGTAGTGGTGCTTCTAATGAACACAAAGACACCATAGCTATTAAATATATGCAAGCATCCAAAGATATAAGGCATATTCTTGTGTGTAAGGACCGGTTAAACAGAAGACACTCAAGTGAGAATTACTGTTTCCAACACAATAGGCTTTTGTGATTCTTATAATGTCATATTACAAACCTTATTCCTCATGGCCCTCAGTAAATCTCGAACTGAGTTGCCCTTGTAAGTGCGGAACTTCCTGAGATCTGTGGGGACAGTGGAGGCCTGGTCAATCCTGCCTCTGAACATGGTCTCCGTGTTAAGGTTGGGCACACTGCACCCACCTGTCTGCAGCGGCACGGAGATGTGCATTCTCCAATTGGTGCGGACCACCACCCTGCCTGCTGACTCCAGCCTCAGTACAAGGGGGCTGTCCGCTGGCTCCTTCTCCAGCCGGTCACTGACGTCCTGCAGGGCAGAGGTAGCTTAATTTCCAGCTTGAAGACCAACTTGCTTCACTTTAACGGGATAGGCAGCTCGCTAGCGGCTCCTGCACCTGAAAGAACTGGAGTTGCTTCTCCGGGCTCCAGAAGAAGGGGTGCTTGAGGATGCAGGAGGCAGATGGACGGGACTGTGGCTCCGGGCTGATCATCTGCTCGACCAAGTCCCTGGCTATCACATCGCCTGAGGGAGACATACCCCAAGTCAGGCTTTGTAGGTTTCATTTATTTTTAAAATTGATTTCTGGTATATGACCATATTTACATTTTTAAGTTAGAGCACTAAGGGTAATTTTATAGCTTGTAATTGTGTTTTGTATGGTAGTTGGTTTTTATTAAATTGAAAATATTAACGGGAGCTACAGAAGTGAAACCAAAAGCTCAATCAGCCCAACTTGTAACATATTTGTATTTGCAAAGTAGTGCTCATAAGACAATTTTTGCAATAATCTAAATCATGCAACCTTGTAGATGTTTTTAAAGATTCAGCGTGATTTTCCTTGTATCTAAAAGAGGGATGAAGTCCCTCATGAAGACTAGTCCAGAAGAGGATGCTTGACTTAAGCCAGTAATAAAGCTGTCTGGGACGTCCTCTGCACAGAAGCGTCAGGCAAAATGTTTCAGACCTTCATTCATTAAATAACTTTTGTAATGAAAAGCTGGATGCTATTTGTTTCTTTCTTATGTTCAGGGCAAGTATTGGCTCTATGTCCTAGACAGGCTTGTTTATTAAGAAAATGAGTAATATACTGGTGCTCACAATGACAATCTTCCATGAAGTTGTCCAAAATGTAACTGCCAGCTAGAATGTTGGCCTGTCGATGAATGGCGTTTCCAAATGGATGCTGCCCCCTGGAGACAACATAGTAGAAAACGCATCCTGCTGAGAAGATGTCCACCGCACTCGTCTGCAGAAAACAAGGAGCAGAATGATAACCTAACGGTCAATGATGTGCTGGACCTCACGTGTGCCTTAACTGTCATAAGTTAGAACTATCCGCTACGTCATCGATGCCTTGGTGCTACAATGCCTGCCCAGCTCCAGCCTCACCGGGTTGTCCTTGGGTGGGTCGAGAAGCACTTCTGGGGCGATCCAGCCCTCGGTACCCGGAATCCCAGAGCGTAGGCTGAAGCTCTGCCGTCCAGCAGGCAGCTTCTTACACAGACCGAAGTCAGAGATCAAGGCTCGCACCTTCCCCAGCGGCCCCGGCATGGAGAGCAGGATATTCCGCGGCTTCAGGTCCCGGTGCACTGCAGAAAGTGGGGAGACAAAGCAGGGAAGGAAAAGCCCAGAGGCATCAATGGTGCAGCTGCCACGCCAAAGGCCTTCTAGACCCTCGGAGCACAAAACTCACCAATGTGGAGGGAGTGCAAGTGGCTCAGGCCACACATGGTCTGCTGTAGCAGAGTCACAGGGTCCAGGGTCAAATATGGACATTCTGGGTCCTCAACATACTGGAGACAACAGATGTACATCCTTAGTATGTTATCTGTATCACACACCAAGTTTATCACCACATTTATCTGTTCAGAAATGCACTACTCGAGATCTTATCCCGGGGGCAACGAGGTTCAAGATAGGGTACATCCTGGACAGGACTCCAGTCCATTGTAGGACACTGACAGTCACACTAAGGGGAATTCATTAGTCTCCGATTATTCAGTAACTTCGAACTTGACTCATCAAGATGAAGAATGTACCTATATGCAAGGCTAGAACCTGCAGGCAAGCTTGTCTCACCTGCTGCAATGTTGCCGCACATAGCTCGATGGCAATGTAGATAAACTGGCGGTCGCGCTCAGTACAGAAGTAGCGAATGACATTGGGGTGCTCATCCGACTCCCGGAGGAGCTGCACCTCTCGCTCCGCAAAGTCAAAGCATTCAGGTAGGATGCGCTTCACCGCCACCCTCCGGCCATCAAAGCTGCCCCTGCGTGTAGAGACGATCAGGGTAACCTACAGACAGATGGATGTGCTGGCACAGAGCTGGCAGGACTGTGAAAACTGTCAAGTTCCTTCAAGACAATTATGAAAAATCAAGAGGTCATTAAATGGCACAAGTAAACCGCAAGTGACAGCTTCCTACATTCGAAACTCACCGAAACACAAACGTGCCCTCTGCCCCATGTCCCAGCACCTCTGTGGGGCTGAAGGAAATCTTCCCTACCTCCATGTCGCCCACCCCAAGTCCATCTGCAGACAATGAAAATGCTGGAGTGAATCCGCCAAAATCTCCACTGTTGGGAGTCCCTCAGGTCCGACCGGGCTCGCTCACCTGGTCCTTGAGTGTTGGGGGCCAGCGTCGAGCTTTGTCGTGCAGAGCCATTCGAGAAGCTGTGTCTGCTTCCGTCACTGCTGCTGCGGGGGCCTGCTGTCTCAGTGGGTGATGGTGAGGCCTGCTGGCTCTGAAGCTGCTGCAGTCTGGACTTCAGGACCTCTTCCAGTTGCTGCTGCTGAATCTTCTCCTGCTGGGCCATGCGCTTCCGTAGCCAAGACGATACCACACAGATGTGTTTTCATCACATGGTCATATGCAATTGAGTAGCATGAGTAGCTATGCGATTAGTTTGCTTCTGGCTGTAAGTCAGAACTCACCCGTGGATAGGAGAGCACAAAAGCCAGCCAGCCCCCCACCAGCAGAGTAAGCACTGCTAGAGTGAGGGGGTCCTGGATAACGCTCTCAGGAAGAATGGCTCTCAGCGACAGGCTGCCGGCTCCAGGGGATTCCCTGTCCTCCAGAATGGGATCTCCTTCCATGTTCACTGGAAGCTGCTACAAAACAAGAAGATCTGGGTGAGAACCTGAGCGTCTTTCATGGAGGTCCAGGTGCAGACGAGGACTCTTCACCTGGTGGTCTGGAGTGCGCCCCCCGGACTGCCGTGGGATAACCGCTTCACCAGAACGCCGAAGGTTCTCTGGGAAGTCCCGGAGCATAGTCGTGTGGGCCATGGGAGGCAGCTCATGGTGTCCTGTTGGTGCAAATCAGCCGGTCCAGCAGGTCCACTTCTATAATTATTCTGTAGCATTTCAGTCATAAGTGACGCGTCATGTGTAACTACAGCTTAGCTTGTTATTCTAAGCTTGTAGTCAATTAGCAATAAAACTACTTCATAAACGTACATTCTGTTGCTGCTCTTTCAAACGTGGGCCACACAGATCCGCCCCGAGACCTACCGATGAGGAGCCATTGGTGGTGTATGCTATGGGTGCTTCCTGCCGGGTACTTGACATCCGTGCTGGGTGTGATGGCACACTCGCCCCGCTCTCTCACAGTCACCTCCTCGGTCGTCGGCCCCTCGATCCTGGCCAGCGTCAGACCACGAGGCTGGTATGGGAATATGATGTCACGTGGTGCCCCTGCTGCTGAGGAAATGAAACTCTTACCAACTGAAGGTTTACAGACTTACCAATATAGACACACCCTCATGCACCAGTGATGTAGAGGCATAAAAGTGGGAGTTGAGTTTTCCTACATAGAGCGTAGGTCTGAAGAAAAAGAGAACTAGGTAAATTTATACAGTTTTTAACAACCCCACGCCACAATACAATGCAAAACAAACACGCGGGGATTTACACAAGCTGAGTCTTAGTGCTGGTCTGCTCCTTGACAAACTGGTAGCTCCACTTCATGGTGTGGATGTGCTGAGAGGTGAAGGTGAGGTAGCGGAGCGTCTCCATGGCCAGGTTGAGGTGCGGGGCTCGCCGCAGGCTGTCCTGCATCCACAGGTACACTCCCACCACAGGCGAGCCGTAGTTCTGCATCCACAGCACGTCGCCCGAATCCCGGTCCACCGTCACCATCAGCCCATCCCCGCTGGATGCAAAGTGAGCCATTTCTTTTGGTACAGGGGTTCATGGCACACAACACAAACACATGGTTTAGGTGGAGATACTCAACCCCTTTTAATGCAAACAACTCCCCAAACACCCATACAGAGAGAGAAAGCACCCACATGCTTCATGAAAGAATGTAACTTGTTTCCCTTCCTATCTCAACGGCTCCTCCCCAACACAATTCTGGTGGATGTCAAGCAGAGGTGTAATGGTGGGTATTCTCAGGTATATGGTGTATACAGACCTGTAAAATATTGGATTTACCGTATACCCATCTACAAATTGTCAGAAATGTGTATTAGTCAGAGAAGCGTGTACAGTCGGCCCTCCTTTATCGCGGTTAATCAGTTCCAGACTCTACCGCGATAAGTGAATTTCCGCAAAGTAGGATTCTTTATTTATTAATCAAATATTTTCGTAGTTAGAGCATAGAAAACCTGGTTACAACCTCCTAAATACGGTTTTTTAACATTATTAGAACCCTCTAGACATGAAAGAACACCCTTTAGTCACCATTAGTCAGTCATATTACCAAATACATTAGACAAAATAAAAGAAAATAAGACATATTAAACGTTACAAATATCATATTATTATTATTGTATCCTTCTCCTGGATGGTAAGCATCTTCCTCTGGCACTTAGTTTCATCGTTAGAAGGCTTAGAAGAAGCAGCACGTTTAGGAGCCATCATGGGGCTTAGATAAAAGTTCTCAGAAATCGCAAACAAAGATGCTTCCGATGCGTAGCGATGTAGCAGCGTGTATGAGAGACACGGACTTGCGTGAGGCTGAGCCAGTCAGTGGCCAGCATAGGAAGAGGATATAACTGACACAGACAACCGAGCGTGCGCTGTATCAAAAACCGCGATAGCATCCCTCTGTGCAAACAATAAGCAACTTTTTCTCTGTGGACAGGCCTCTCTACTCCAGACATATCAAAGAAGCATGAGATGAGCAGCCAAAATCATGGAACTGCCTCAAGTGAGGCTCACTGATCCCATACTGTAACATTCCATGCTCACAGTCACAGAAAATGTCCAGACGTACTGTAGTTGTACTTGTCATCGTACACGGGGGCGGAGTAGTCATTGTAGGTGGCGTTCCAGCGAAGCTCCCGTGTCTTGGTGTCATACATGGTGATCATGTATTCTAGAATCACACCAAAGTCATAGGCAAAAAGAATGTCATGTGCAAAAGTCTATTTACCTATTTACCTGACCATTACCCTTATATTTGCCCAGAAGCATACCACTTAGCATCAAGAGATACACAAACAAATTGTAATACAATTAAAAAAAATAATTCCTTCTACTCTCCAAAAAGTTACTGATGTATTTATGGGAGGTTAGATGAACATGGTTTTGGTTCCCAAACCTCTCCTCGGGATCCGCAGCCATTCCATATATTACTTAAATTTCATCACCAGTTCAAATAATTACCTTAATTACTTAATTAACTTAATGAAGTAACAATTTGCCAAATAAGATATGTTAGTGTTCAAGTTCAACAAAGTTTGACATGGGTAGTAACTGGGGTGGCTTTGAGGATGGATCAGTTTTACACCAACACAACATTTGGAAGCTTCTTGTACAATATTGTTGGTGCGATGATACTTTAATATGTAATAAATGTTTCAGTCCATGAAGAAGCACTTGGAGATGCCCAATGTGTTTCCAGGGTCCCTTTGTCCTCATAGAAATACTAGAGGCACAGAGATCATACAGGCAACTAAATAGGGGTAGAGGGTAGGTTATACCTGTGCGGCCAATGTAGAGGAGGGGGGTAGAGGGGCAGACTGATTCAGAAGAGCCTGTGGTCAGGCTGGTCTGCTTCTCCCCCGTTTGAGGGTCCACCACGAACCATGTATCCTGCTTCTTCCCTGTAGAACACACACAGAGATGGTGACCCTCTATACAGAGGAACACGTGACGTCCACAGACACGCGCAAAACTATACCTGTGTAGAGGATCCCATCTGAGCTCCGGCACGGAGATGACCGCACCAGTTCTGGGATGGTGAATGGCAGTTTCTGCAGAGAGACAGGGGAGATGACCCCGCCGCATTACTGCAGGCTGCACCTGCATGGGATTCTCCAATAATATCTTCACCCATAGACCCTTTTCACAGGACGTCAGGCACCTTCTTTTCTGCCTCGAAGCAGGTTATTCTTATTTCCGGTTTACACTAGTGTCGCACCAATACACTGGAACACAAGTTCGACACTAATCGAGTAAAAAAAAAAAAAGTAAAGTTGAGAATAATCATTTCTCATGGAGGTCATGCAGTCTCTGGTGCATGTGCCACCAGTGCAGCCAGAAGATGTGAAATGAAAGGCTGACGGATTTTCCATAATGAAATGGTCAAAACTAGACAACAGCTACAAATTCTTTATCATTATATTTTATTATATTCTTTATCATAACTACAGTTATTTTTTGACCTACACTAATGCAATGGAAAACTCAGATACTGTTCGATGAAAAGGACCAGAAAGAACGATAACCTGCTTCCAGTCAAAACGGAAGCTGCCATATGTCATTGTGAAAAGGGCCCACTGACGACATGGACAGGTCCCACTCACCATTAGGCCTTCCTTGTTCTTGCCTCCCAACACATAGAGGCTCCCATCGTTGGGATCTGGCAGGAAGCCAGGTCTGAAAAACAAATAATAGTCATCTAATATGACAACAACATTTGTTTTCCTTATTAACAAGCATATCCACAGGGAGACACTACTACTGGCAGAGGCGTTACTGTACTGATGCTTGTGTGTAGCTGTGAAGGAGTTAATTAAGGGACTTACTCATCCCAGTAGACAGGAACCTGGATGATGGGCTCTGAAAGGAAGTGGTTTTTATAAGTATTCGGTATTATGGTAAATGATAATTATAAGCAGAATTCTGAACTGACCCTCTTTCAGTGTCCATTTAACCTCTCCGGTCTGCTTGCTGACTGCGTGTAGGTTCCCGTCCAGCGTGGACACGAACAGCAGGGATTCTGGGAGGGTCACCGAGCTTGCACTGTCACACTATTCACAGAGGCCGAGCGAGAGGGAGACAGGAATCAGTGCTTCAGATCATTACAGCCAGCATTAGACGGTGATTCAAAAAGGGTCAGATCTATGTGATCTGTTAACTTCATGAAGGTATCTGAGTCCCCTCAGTCCCTGGGTAGAACCATAAGGAAAACAAGTAGCATGAAGAACAGCATGTCAGACTTGTATTCAGAAAAATAAAAATGTTTGACTAAGTGCCAGACTTAAAATGATGCAGGACAAGTGAGGAACCCTCTTTCCAAACCTGGACACCTGTTGTGAGAAAGCACAATTGCTCCACCTCACACATGTGTCAGCATGAGAGGCCCCTCTCCCGCTGAAGATCAAAGCACAGGCACACACTGCCCGTCGCTATGGCTACCGTGTTGGTGCAGTGCACTTCCGTTTTGGGCGAAGACGCTTCTACTCGCACGGACGACATTTTGAGCATTTCCTATTGCACCACGATGCCTGGAGTGCAGATGTAGCCACTCAGTATATGTGGTCTGTGTCCACCCTGAACAACCAGGCGCCTGGGACACACCCCCCCCCCCCCCCCCCCCCCCCCCCCCCCCCCCCCCCCCCCCCCCCCCCCCCCCCCCCCCCCCCCACCACCCCCC
>JAODKM010000088.1:23892523-23902530 GCA_026780845.1 Petrocephalus sullivani | reverse complement strand
GTTAAGTTCTCCCCAAGCGAGCTTGATGGGCCGAATGGCCTCCTCTCGTTTGTATAGTTCTTATGTTCTTATAACTGAAAAAAGATTAAATATCTTTTAAATAGCCCTGCAGTCATGCTTATACTGTTGTATTGACTTCCTGGCATTTACGAAATGCATTGTGTACACAAAACAAATTTATTTAGTTTAGAAAATGCATTTTGTGCACAGACTTTCTGGTGCTGGTATCAATTCTGTGCTCAAAATGAAACATTGCTTCTGTACTATGTACTATGCTGTTTATGCTTTCATGTACTAAATGTAACAGGCATTTGTCTTTCTAGGTACAAAATGCACCAAGGCATTATTGATTTCGTCATTAAATAATGCTTTTTGTGGCACAAAATGTATTTTGTGGACGAAAATAAGCACATGACACTTGGTGCCCCATATAATAAAACCACACTTAAAACTGAACTACGTTTCAGATGAAATGGCGCGCTGATTTGAAATCATGACGTCACCTGCTACTTTATAGTTAGACGGGTTCTCTGTTGCTTTTGTTCTGCAAAAGTCTTGAATTAAACAAGCCATATATTCGAAAACATTGCATGCCTTTTTGATGTTTCTGTTTTTAAAGATAATTAAAATTATTTAAATTGCTGGTATTGGAAAATACAGAAAATGGTAGGTCTATAAACCTATGTTATGCGTGAAGATAGATGTTATGTTAGCAATGGGGAGCTGACTAGGCAATAGGGGGTGCCAAGTTAGCAATGGGGTACCGACTAGACAAAAGGGGGCACCGACTAGGCAAGGGGGGCGCCGTGTTAGCAGTGAAGAGCTGACTACACAAGGAGACGCCAAGTTAGCAATAGGGGTGCCAACTAGGCAAGAGGGGGCACCGACTAGGCAAGGGGGGGCGCCATGTTAGCAGTGAAGAGCTGACTACACAAGGAGGCGCCAAGTTAGCAATAGGGGTGCCAACTAGGCAAGAGGGGGCACCGACTAGGCAAGGGAGGATGCAATTAGGTGGGGGGGGGGGGTGCTGACTAGGTAAGTGGAGGGTGCCAAGTTAGCAAAAGCCAAGTTGCCCTGTGTTGGTTAAAATTTGTAATCCAGCAATCCTCTAAACAGTTACAGCAATTAATATAGCTAAGAGAATATATGATGGACGGGTGGATACGGTATTTCATTTTCCCCATATACATGGACTATCCCATATTATTAAAGATGAATGGCAACCATAGGATCTTATTGCATCAAAATTGTAATCAGGTTTGATGGTCTTGCAACATACGGTATTGTATATCCACTCTGACCTCTCAGATAGCTGAAATTGGGCTTGACCAGATGGTCACAACCAGTTTTAAAATAATTTCGCAATCCCCTAAAGATATACCTCCTATATACAATGTATTTGCCTGTATCATTTATTCAGTTTCTCATTTTATCCCTGTTTTAACAAATAGAAAGTAATGTTTAAATGTAGTATGCTTATATAGATGGATCCAGATTTAAATTGTCTGAGTTTACAAGGCTGGGTTTATACTGGCTGTATATCATATTTTTGTCTTGATGTGACACTAATTACCTAGGGTTATGTGTTGTGCTGTCATGCTTCACATTATAGCTACTCTGGTAGCGATTGCATTAAATGAACCTGATAAATGTTATACACTTGTTAGACTGCTCCATCACTTGTAGTTGACCCTACATGTTTGGTAATTACAGTGACATTACTAGTGCCTCTTTACCAAAACGCTTATTAAAACAAACGTTACGTAATATTTGGTATGTTGTAAGGTCTGATCTTGTTCACATTACCCAGCATTGATATGCATGACGGTAATATGTAACTGTTATCCAAACCATGGCCTCTGATTTGTTTTGATCTGCTTTATTTTATTTAAGAAAGGGCATCCCAAATCAATTGGCTCTGGGTGGATGCCAGAGGCTGCAGAAGCTGCAGACCGCTATGACCTGGAAGTGGGTTCCTCTTTGACGAGAGAGTCACTTTTTGGAAGAAACCAATTTTCAACAGTGGAGCAGCAGGCAGCAGCTGAACAAGAATTTGCACAGCACTATTCAGACATTGCTGGATTCTTTGAGAGTGCTGTTAGCCACGGACCAGGGAGTTTTCAAAATGGAATTAAAGATCTGATGGACATTGTAAGAGGACATGTGTGAAGATAGGCACTGACAGCCTGTCTACACAGAGGTGGCTGAACTGTTTGTTTGAAATATTCAAATAGAATGTTTAATTTAATGTGTCAGCTATAATTTTATCGTGTTGCTATTCTTCTTTAATCCCATTTGCATTTATATAAAAAACATTTATATAAGCATTATAACTAAAGGCAAACTGAGCAAATTTGTTATTTAAGAAGAGTGTATCAAACTGGCAGCCCTTCGTATGGCTCAGTACCTGTGAAGTAGCTCTGTTTCAAAAAGCTTGGTGAGCCCTGCTCTAATCGGTCTATGGGACTGCATTGAGAGTGTTTTACCAGTTATCAGTTTACCAGTTAACTGGCTCCAAGTGATCGCAGCTGATAAGGTTACTGTCCAGTGAGACCTTGATTCTAACTGATACTGTCTGGATTAGAGGTCCCAAACCGACTGGCTGCACAATAGTTTACGCTTCATATGATGCTGTCTCTGTAAATTATTCGTTGCATAAACACCTATCTATTAATGCCTCGCTTTTTTCAGAATCAGGTTTATTGGCCAAGTGTGTCCATGGCACACACAAGGAATTTGTTTCCAGTAATTGGTGTCTCTCCGGTACATTGCAATACAGAAGAAAAACAATACAGATTAAATACAATATAAAGACATACAACATACAATGTGTAATCTTAGATACAGTTCAATGGTGATGTGAGTGGAGCAGGGTGTGGCAGTCAGGGAAGCAGGCGTAGGTTGGTGATGCAGGTCAGATGTTTGTGGGTGATGGCTTGGGGAAAGAAACTGTTCCTGTGGCGACTGGTCCTGGTCTGCAGACTTCTGAGTCGTCAGCCAGAGGGGAGGAGCTCAAAAAGACAGTGGCCAGGGTGTGATAGGTCAGTGATGATTTTACCTGCCCTTTTCCTGGTTCTAGAAGTCCTGGGGGGAGGGCAGGGGGGACCAGTGATGCATTCTGCTGTCCTAACTGTCCGTTGCAGTCTTGTCCTGTACTGTTTGGGGGCTGCTCCAAACCAGACTTTTTTTTTGTCTAGCTGTCAACATATTCCAGGGGTCCAGACTACGACTGTTAAATTGCATTATGCAACTATTTTGTGCGACAAAATTTTACAACGAGTTGCGCCAGTACGACCTTCAGATTGGCCCCCCATTTTTTTTTAAATCCATCGTCGTGTATCACGTGAAACATGTGGAGAGAGTGAGAAGTGCTGTGTGCCTGCGTGTGTGTGTGAGCGAGCGAGCGGGATGAGGCTCTTTCAGTAACATTTTGTGTGGAACCAGGAACTTCTGTCGTGAGGTGTCGAAATTCATATTTACTAGACCTGCTATCACGTGACTGCAAGTGCAGCGATCTGACCGCCGCATTGGAGATGTCGACAGTTCACATTGTGCAGCTTTTGGCGTCGATCCTGCTCTTGTGATAAGAACCTTTCACTGGCTAGTGTGCTTACTGATCATTGTATATGTTTGTATTGACAGTCGTGTGATATTCCCTTGCAAACATAATTTTGCAATATTCTAAACGGCACTGGGTGGTATATATATCCGTTCATCCAGTATGCCGGTTACAATTTCGTGTACGGTTTTCATTTTTAATATACTGCCATACCATAGTGTAGCTGAAACGACAGCGGCTATTGTGTGTATGTCATGCCCAGCCCGTCGGATCCCCTGTGTGCCACACCCCCTCGTTTCCCTCGTGCGAATCCTCTTGTTCCCAGCTGTTTAGTGTTTGATAATCAGCGTCCCTAGTATTTAGTCTGCCCTACTCCTGTCTCCATTGTCGGGTTTTGTCTGCGTGTATGCTTGTACGCCAGCGGTCACGCCCGCTCCTGTCTTGTTTGCCCTGTTTCAACCTGTCTACCCTAAATAAGGGCTAAACCCTGCAGCCTGCATCGATGGGTCGTAAATCCCGCTCCCGGCGTGACAGTGTTTAACGTAAAAAAAATATTTTTCGTGTTTCATTCATTCTTTCTGTTTGAGGCCAAACATTTGATAGGAAATTATATAAATGACCAAATAATAAAACGACTTCTTACTTGTGAAACTTAACAAATGAGCAATAAAAGTGCAAGACCATCAAACCTGATTTCATACATTACGATACATTTCATTCCAATATATATATAAAAAAATACATTCTGTCAAACTTCATTTTATGAAGTGATATTTCAAAGCTATTAAGTATTTTCCTTCGATATGCAGGAACACCATAATATTTGCAAATAAGTTCTTTAAGCCAAATCACAAATCGCAACCTGAAAATTATTATCCCAAATATTAATATGAACTACATTATGTGAACATGTGACTCCTAAAATGAATTGAAATACCTCAGCAACAACGGTCCACACACACAGTCTTGGTCAGACTTATTGGCTCCCCTGAATTGTAAGAGAATGTGCAAAATCTTCAGAAATAAATGCAAATGAACCATTTTTATATAATCAGAATATTTAATAAAATGTCCAAAGTTATTGAACAACCAAAAAAGCTCACATGACATCACTCGCCACAACCATGAACAGAATTGGGATTATGAGATGCAGTGGCATATAATTGGCATGATAATAAAATCTAAGCTGATATTCACCACGAAGTTTCCAGAGGTAATAGTACTAAACACATAGAAACACGAGTAATTTACAGTTATTCTTAGCATCTGACAAAGAAAACACCGCAAACTAATCCACTCTGAAGATTGTGTAACCATTGTTGTCGGTAATAAAACTTCCTCTGTCCTCTCTGGATCGCGCTATTGTTGTTTTTTTTTTTTTTACAATTTTTGGAATCCTGAAGAATCATTTGCCTTTGTTGTTGCTGCCAAAAACAGTACACCTGACCATGACAAACGCACAATACACGCAAACAACACACACACAGCATCTGGACCAGACTAGAATGCACCAACATGGCAAATGATCTCCACTAGAAAACTCCACTAGATGGTGCTTTCTATTCAAAAAGGGCACAAAACATGCCCCAAAGCAAACCTAGAGCACTGTCTACTGAGGTCATAAAATACCGCAAATGTTTCACGAAGCGTCACCTGGACCTAAGTAAACGCTGGATTTTGAAATTGTGCTGACTGGTGAGGGGCCAGCGTCACAAAAATTAACTAGCGACTCTTATAGTAACCTTCTCCCAGTATGTCGCCATCTGCTGGGGTTGCTAATTACTGCAGCACATATTTGTGGATTTTTTTTCTACAGATCAACCGCGGTAGGAATTGGACAAAAATCCGCAAATAACAAGCGAAGATGTTGTGCGATCCACAAATAGACGGGAAGTGATGTGCTGAAATGTGCTGAACTCATTTCAGGTGTCCGAATTGCTCCGTATTTTGTCGATACGATTTTATACGGAATAAATAAAAATACATATTTGTGGATAACAATTTATTTGTGATTTGGGACATAAATCCGTACATAAATAGGAGGAAAGTCATAAATGTAACGTGATCCACAAATAAACAGGAAGTGATCGACAAATGTGTAAATCCATTTTCACGCGTATGGTACAAATCCGGAGTATTTTTCTGGGTATGGTTTTACACTAGACATATTAAAAACATATTTGTGGATAGTTAAATAAGTGCGTTATTTAAATAGTTAAATGGTGTTTTCTGTGTGTGATAAATAATAAAGTCCGATAAAAACTTATATAAAAACATAGCGAGAAGGTGAGTGCATGGCTATAGATGGATGATGTATAGATGAAATGACAGCAATCCTGAACAGTGTTTTAATGCACGAATAAGTCGGAAGATTTTCATAGCTTAATGTAGCTCAAAGAGCGTACCGAGAAAATGTAATTTTACAATACATATTTTCTTTCCACTTAAGGCTGTTACTAAGACGTTGTTGACGAGAGGCGGTGACACATTTCAACACGCATCAGAAGCAATAACACTAACACTTGTGTCACGTTAAATAACCAGTATTTTTAGCCTGCAAATACTCTCTAGCTCTCACTCTTCCTGTCATCCATGTAGGTGTTGGGCGATGCAAGAATAAACCAAGGATGCTAAACTCCACTCCTTATGTGTCTCCTCGCTGCTATTCCTGCCTCTTCCCCTTGCCATATTTGGACTGACTAGTAGTTAAGTTTCAAACTATTAATATAAACGCCTTTGGCTATCTCCAAATGTGCTTCCTTTTAAAATGTGTAATCTATCAAAATTGTGCACGCAAATAAAGTGATTAAAGCAGCAGATCGGAGCTGAGACCTGCATTAGCCAGCTTGCCAGGGAATGAGTTATCCCCCACGGCGAACATGGCTTTGGCACGCAGCGCCCTGCAGGTGGTGCTGTGCGCTCGCCGGGCATGTGGCGTCGCCTCCGGGCTGCTGGGGCGCGTTTGGCCGGCTCCTGCGCGGCTCTCAGTTGGGCTGTTCCATATTCCATCATAACTCCTGCACTCTCAGAACAATCTCTTTAGGCTAAAAGAGCTAATTGAGTTGTGGCTTACCGGCCCCTCGTTTGTCTTGTGCAGGGAGTGATTTGTAGAAATTTAATTGGCCGTTTCCTCTTTCTGCTGAGCACACTGAGAATAGCAAGGTGCCGGCACCTTTGGAAGTGAGATCGCGCCGAGCCGAAATTAGCTACAAATAAAACAAACACGCTGAGATGTGCCTCTTGCGAGGCAGCACAACTGCAGTGTTAGGCCTTTATGTATTTAATTAAATGATGTAGTTACTATAATATAATAAATGGCATTGTATTTTGGGGTGTCCTTATGTGTGCCTGTTTATTATGGTTGTTTGTCTACGCATGCATATTATCTGCATTTGAAATACATCGCGATAAATATGTGAAACGTTGCTACTTTTCGTTTCCTATTACGTTGCAGTTTAAATTTGGCTTTTTAGCTCTTAATGAGCTAACTCGCCACACGTTGTTAATAGGCAGAAGCATATCTTGTTACACGTACAAACCACCGTACCGAAGACAGAAAGAGCCACCTCAAAATTATTTCCTGACGCATATAATCTGCTTTCCGCTTACAAACGTGTTATATCGGTTACAGAAACGGATGTGTAATATTGGACATAAGATCAAGGATGCAGGATCCGTTGCGGGCTGCGTGGTGTTTACAGACGGGATTGTGTAACCTGATGTTCAACTTCCTGAACCAACCCTGCTGTGCCGCTTTTAGCCGGAATGCTCTCTTACACATATCAAGCTATGACATTTTTTACTTGCTTTAGATAAAATGATCATATAGTCAACTAAATACATGTATGTAACATGGAAGGGGGCACCTTTATTACTACTCAAGGACTTTATTATTATTTATCTATCAGTCAAGGATTTTAGCATGTCATGTATTTTAGAGGGGGCAATTTTACACTGCGTCTGTACTTGGAGGGTTTCTGCTTACTCGTGCGGGTTTTCCTAGCTTGCAACTTTTTTGTCACATTTTTGTGAAACCAAATTGGAAGCAACGAAGCCTTGATAGCGCGTGCTGAATACGCATTTCCGTGCTGATTGGCTGTGGTTTCAAATGACCTTCTTAGAAAAAGCACATACATTTTCAATAACCGCCTCTTTTCTCCGGGTCATGGTGTCCAAAGTCGATACCAGGAGGTATTACGAATAAAGCAAGGCAATGTGGACAGGAGACCAGTTCATGACAGGCTTCATGCATCCACATGACACGTTCACACGCACACACACACGCTCCCATTTACATACAAAGGGCAATTTAGAATCATCAGTTAGAAATTGAAAGTGATTGTCATTGTTGACACACCACAACAAAAATATGTCCTCTGCATTTAACCCATATGTAACATAGCAGTGTGTATAGCAGTAACTAATTCAGTGCTCTAGTCAGGGAATCAAACCATCAACCTTTCAAACATAAAGGTGTTTCCCTAACCATTAGGCCACCGCCGCCCCAGATTGAATCATGAGGGTTGGTGTGTGACTCGGCGGGTTAGGATGGTGTGCCTGAGACCAGGAGGTTTCTGGTTCTAATCTCCGGATTTGTAGAGTGGGTTTACTCAAAAATGTACATTGCTTTGGATAAAAGCATCTGGTTAATAAATGTAATGTAATCAATTTTCCAACGACATGTATTTTCAAGCACTGGTGAAGTAACCAGAGGCAATGCATGCAAACACCAGGAGGACATGCAAAGTCAGTGTGCAGACAAGGGGAATGGTTTGAATCCTTCAGTCCTGGAGGTTCAAGACAACAATGCTAATGTCCAACTAGAATAAAAACATGTAGATAAAAGGTGCGCATGTGACATCTAGATGGAATGACAATCCACATTCAAATATCTTATTGATTTACAGGATAACACATGGAGCACCAGAAACAAAATGAGGGTTGGAGGTCAAAACAATAAGCAGGAGGATAAACCTGAATGGGCAAGGGCTAAAACTAACACTAGAGTAAGTGCAAAAGGAACAGTAAAACAGACCAGGGACCTAAATGTGAGCACAACAAGCACAACAGGGCTTGGGCAGGTACGGTACATATATTCACAGATAACAAACATCAGACGAGGAACAGGTGAGAACAATTCACTAATGAAACACCAGAGTAGGAGTAATTTGGAGCAAGACTGGGATGAGATGGAATGGCCAGCGACATCTGCTGGCCAAACGGGAACATGACATGACTGACAGAGACAAATCCTGACAGTATGGAGTCTGTCTTAACATAATCAGGCCTAAATGTCTGCAGGATTGTAAACAGCAAATAAGCCGAAATGGCAGTGAAGTATCCCAGTGGAGAAGCCGTGTCGCTGTGCCCGGAATCTTCCTGGAGAGAGTGCCGTGACTGCAGCGGTGCTGAGCGCCTATTGATCAGAGTTGTTTTTTTCAGGTTTTCAGTGTTCAGTCTGATGTGTTTCAGAGAGGGTGGCGGTGGGCTAACAGTGCCCTCAGTGGCCTTGGAGAGCCCTGCATAGTGGCCTGGCACAGTGCACATACACAACCTACGTCCCCTCGTGTCGTAGTTTGACTTACCGCGTCTGATTATTTTTGTACTTATTCTGACATAGAAACCAGTGACATGGAAGGAAGTCCAGGGGTTGGAGGTTAGACTGTGTAGTCAATGCATGTGTGAGTTTAGAGTGGTTGTGGCTTTTGTTCTTGAGTCTGTTTGTCCTTGCTGTACTGCAGCTGTAGCACCTCCTTGAGGGCAACAGGTCAAACAGCTCAGAGCCAGGAAGAGTGCTGTCTTTGATGATGTTTCTTTCTCTGCTGAGGCAGTGGGAGGTGTAAATATCCATCAGGGAGGGGAGAGGGCAGCCGATGATCTTCTGTGCTACCTTTACTACTCTCTGAAGCCTCTCCTTGCCTGCCATGGTGCAGCTGTCATACCATACTGTAATACAGTACTACTCTCTGAAGTCTCTCCTTGCCTGCCACGGTGCAGCTGCCATACCATACTGTAATACAGTACTACTTTCTGAAGCCTCTCCCTGCCTGCCATGGTGCAGCTGCCGTACCATACTGTAATACAGTACTACTCTCTGAAGCCTATCCATGCCTGCCATGGTGCAGCTGCCGTACCATACTGTAATACAGTACTACTCTCTGACGCCTCTCCCTGTCTGCCATGGTGCAGCTGCCATACCATACTGTAATACAGTACTACTCTCTGAAGCCTCTCCTTGCCTGCCACGGTGCAGCTGCCGTACCATACTGTAATACAGTACTACTCTCTGAAGCCTCTCCCAGCCTGCCATGGTGCAGCTGCTGTACCATACTGTAATACAGTACTACTCTCTGACGCCTCTCCTTGTCTGGCATGGTGCAGCTGCCATACCATACTGTAATACAGTACTACTCTCTGACGCCTCTCCTTGTCTGGCATGGTGCAGCTG
>JAODKM010000088.1:23865183-23891356 GCA_026780845.1 Petrocephalus sullivani | reverse complement strand
CCTGCAACTTTTCTCACGTTCACTCGCAAGTCTCCTCTTCTGTATGCACAGTGATGATGGTGTCAGAGCGGAGAGCACAAGGCCCACTATCCACTAACCGCAGTTGTTTTTACCATAGAGTGCCGCATTCCACAGCTTTTTGTCATCGATGTTATCATTTACGTTTATTTTTATCGCAATTATGTACCCATTTCTAATTTGAGTATCACTTGGCTGGCAGTCATGTGAGTTATATACAATCGGATTGGAAAGGCATGTCATTTTGTGAGAGCAGAACTAGCTGCTCATGGCAGAATGTAGGTAGGTCAATTTGGATAATTAGAATTGAATTACCCCTGCATTCCGGATCACTATATCTCTCTGGAATTAATCTGCTCGCTCCCCAGCACCTGCTAGGCCGGGCGGCCCGGCGCCTGCGTGCTGACCCACATTCCAAATCCCAGTGCTTTGTTTTTATTTTTTAATCACCTCTCTTCCACACTGTAATTACAGCGCACGTTCCTCTTTAATTGCCTCTTCCACGCAGCCGGGGAAGAGGGGGCCCTCGCGAAAGCGATGATCTTCGGGTTGCTGAAGGAAGATGTGGGGTGGGGGTGGGCGATTCAGCATACAGGGGTGCAGCTGAGGCCATTGGTGTGGGACCCTTGCTGTGCTTGGGAGTTTGTCGCTTTCTCCTTTTTTGTGGCTTTGCTGCTGGTGGGTAGCTCTCTGCAGCCCGGGGAGCTGCCCGCCTGTCTCCCGCACCCGGCGCTCCGCTGACCTCCCCCGCAGCCTCCCCTCCTGCCGCTCGGACTGCCCCCCGACTCTACCGCCCCTTCTCCTTGTGGGTGTTCTCTGAACCACTTCCAGCCTGACTCATACAGCAACCCTAAACTATTTAAATGAGGTGCAGAGGAGCCTGATCAGAAGCGTTTGTATGCAGGGAGAGTGTTTCTGGCGGGGGAGGGGGGGATAACCAAACATACAGAGATTCCCTCTTCTGGGGACACTGGCATTGACATTGTCACTGGCATTCTGTGGGTGACACCTTGTCAGATTGTCTAAGATGCCTATGAATGATTACTGCCGGCAGGCCAGAGGATATATGCCAGGGAGGAGTTGCCCATGGCCTCATGTCCCGCCCCCCCATCTCTCCTGCCTGGGGCTGAGCTCCCCCCCAGCCCGGGTGTCCCCTTCAGCACCAGCTGGCATCACATGGACTCGACAGGCATGCTCTCTGCCAAGGTGCCGTGCTGCGATTTCAGCCCTTTTCATCTCTCTCTATTTTCGCCTGCATTGTCTCTGTTTCCCCCTGCTCAGGTTCCCCTGACAAGCCTCCAGCTCCTCTCCTTCCGCCAGCTTTTGATTTACAGGTGATTTACTTGTGCATCACATAAGCTACAGAGGCGGTCGGGTGGCTCATTGACTCCCGCTGTTACCTGATGGCTCTGGGGTTTGTACAGCGCCTCCCCTCTGTGTGTGTGGGGATTGCGTGTGCCCACCCGTCGAGCGCTTTCCTCCTGCAGTCCATTCACAAGCCGGTAGACTAGTTGGTGACTCTAAAGTGTGTGAGTATATGTGTGAATCTTCTCCTCATCCAGGGACCCCCTGTCTCACATAGTTTTCTTCATGGTCACTCTGTGGCCCTGTTATGTTTATTATATTTATTATATTTATATTTAAACATCAGGGCATGAGGTGGCAGGGTCCGACTGAGTTGAACTAGTCATAAACTAATAAAATAATTTCTGTGTGTGTTTTGCATGAAGCTTCCTAGGACCACCGCTAAGCATTCTCTCACTCTTATTTGCTGCATCATCAGGATGGCCGGGGTAGTGGCAGTAGCAGCCTAGTTCTCACACCTTACTGCCTTCCAGCTTTCCCTGGGTGCTGTGTGGCTCCGTTGGTTGGGACACTGTGCCTGAAAGTGGATGGCTACTGGTTCAAAACCTGACATCTGCAGAGTGATTTCGCCCTTAGGCCCTTTAGCCCGTCTCTCTCAAAAATGTATACTGCTTCGGATAAAAGCATCTGTCAAATGGATGCAAAATATAAATAACAAGCACATCACATGGTGAGGCAGTGATTTTTCCCGTCCTGACCGGGAATGTCCCTCTCTCTGGGACAGAGCTGGACGCCTAAGCCCCCCCCCCCAGTTCCAGCCTCACTGTCATGGCGGCATTGCCCTCACATACTGGGGGTTCCCCTGACTCCTGTCCCGTGGCTCCCCCAGCCCTGTGGGACTGAGCCAGGAGTGTAGCCTCTGCGCGCACTGGCGGGGGGGAGCTGGCTCTGCAGAGAGCTTAAGGCACATTCATCAGCAGTCATTCCGGAACTGTACGGTTTGTACGGAACACAGGGATGCTCCTTTATCTTTAATCATTCCAATGTTACCCTTTTACCAAACTTTATTTTTAGGCCCGTGTGTCTCAGGCAGGTATTGTAATGAATGTGCATTCGGGTGGTTACAAATACCGCGGAAGTGGGCTAAGAACGCGGCTATTTTTACCTGCTCGCGATTCTCGCCTCCTCTCGACAGCGCTGCCGCGGTTGCTAAGCACCCGGTGGGCTGCACCAGGCCGGCCGCCATCCTCCTGTTAAGTGGCGGAAAGCCTGCCGCGGCGTGGGGGAAGCTTGCCGGGGTGCAGGCCACGGCACAGCCCCCAACCCCCAACCCCTCTGGCCGCCCTTGCTGTGATGTCTGACTTGTTTGCTTTAGATATATGACTCAGTGATTTATGCTCACCAAGGGCCAAACTTTGGGGAGTGTTAGCAAGCAGCCCCAGAGGAGGGGGATGTTCCAGGTGCTGAAGCTGGCATGTGCGTTGCGGACGAGCCCCGGGCGTGCGCCTGGACACGTCCCTGTCATTCGTGGGGATCGGCTGCCATTTCGGAGATTACTTACAAAACAGAGCTGAGCTTTACAGCTGCCCCAGTATAACTGCGGCTTAAGCCTCACGGCCTGTTCACGTAACGACCTCATCCCTGTCATTAAATTACAGCTGTATGGCCGGCCTGAGGAATGTGCATTTTATTTATAGAAGATTACTGCTTACTGGGATTTTAAATTGTCTTCCTTTTATTTATACACTGACAGAACTGGAAAATTAAAAAATGGAACTTTTAATAATGCATTAGTACTGTGTCAGCATGCAGTGCTACACACACGCACACGCTTGACAAGGAATATAAAACGCATAGTATTTTCTTTATTATGTTTGGATAATTATGTAATTATAATTGCGTATTTGTCTCAAAAGTACTGTGGCTGTGGGCAACGGCAAAGAAGAAAGTTTGATAAGTTAAATACAGTCTGACACATAATTGACCGTCATGTGTGTGAGCTAGGCTCTGTCGCTGACCTTAAATGTCTCATTACATGTCAAGGCTGGCTAAGCTTCTGTTTAATATGTCATTCGAATGCATACACTTCATACCACATAGGTCCATTATTAAGCAGTATTTACTCCTATGGCTCACTATGGCGCAGACGGATGGATGATTATATCATTGTCCCTGGCTGTATCCTGACTCGCGGCGCCTATTTTATATTTATGCTAAGCTTTGTGGTGATACACTCCTGATATAAATGCCTACAGTGATGTCAGGGTAATAGTGAAGTACACAGAGATATATTTATTTTTTTACCTAAAAGCAAACTAAAATAAATATTTGAGTGAAAAAAGAATTATAGTTATTTTTGCTGTTCCCTGCGACAGACTGGAATCCTGTGGTGTCCCCTGCCTTGTGTCCCTAAAGGCCACGGGACCCCCCCAGGGTAATCTCTACTCACCACAGGACACACGTTCACAGTTTAGTCTGCGCGTATGTTTTTGGCCTGCTCCCAGGAAAAATGTGAGGAAATAAACCCACAGACAGAGAAACAGGGGGTGGGACTCGAACCCACAACCCTGGAGGGCTGTGGGCTGCCCACAAGCACCCCCACCATCCTACAAGTGCCTTTTGATTTTTTCATATTTACATTGCACATTCCAGTGGGATTTGATTTATATATAGCTGTGCCGTTTCTAACTAAGTGTGAGATGAAATGCCACGTTTTGTGTGAATCCGGGATAAATCAGGCTAAAAAGACATTCGTGAATTTTTTTTCATTGTTTCATTATTATTGTTAAATATGTTTAGATTTCAAGGAACATCTTTTTGAAGGAGCCATGTAAGTGCCCATTTCGGCTTATGCTGATAAAGATTTTTTTCTTTTTTCTATTGGGAGCATGTCTGCTTGTCATCCCTGGCCCCATTCACACCCTCCTTCAGTTCTGGAAGTTCTGGAGGTATGTGAAATGCCAAAAGGATGGAAGTGCTCCTCAGACTAGAACATGGGGCAAGCTCCCCCCCCGGCTCAGCTTGGGTTGTGCTGACTGCCTGCTAGATCTGTTTTAGTTTCATTCTGTGTGCTGGATCATCTCTCCTGCTAAATTTATTTGAAATAACTCACTCCTAATCACCTTACTCGTTCATTACTGTATGTGCCAAGAGTGCTTTTTTTGACTCTTGGTGCTGACTGATTGTATGCGAAATGCCCTGATATTAGAATGATTTAAACAGGAGAAATCCATTGTTGGTGTATTATTAGAACAGCCATTGTCTAACTAAGGGACTCTTGGCATAGCAGATGTTTCCAATGGAAAATTGCTAACGTATTGATAGATGAGTTAATTAGCACGTGGAGAAAGGGGCCGCCGTGACTCGCAGTGTTTGGCCTTCGTATAAATTGCTGGAGACAACTGACTTCTTTTTTAAAGAAAGAGAAGCAGTCACCATTTGAAGCACAGTGACAATTTTATTTTTCACCTTACGGGACACGGGAAAACCGCGAGCCGGATACGTAACAGTGCAGTTCCGCCTGCGCTTGTTTGGAATATCACGCTCCACAGAGTAATGAAAGCAGAAAAGTCCCTTGTTGAAGACACACATCACGGGCACTGAAAGAAATGGATACCACCACCTATATTCCTGCTTAAGATTCAAATTTCACTCGCTATTCTTAATCGGCCCAGTCAGAAATAGGACTTGTGCTAGTTATTTGCTGTTGCTAAGTAACCTGTCCTGGTGAGCTTATGTGATGGAATCTCGAGTATGTACGGGTTCCTCTGATTCTGTCTGTACATGCCTGTTCTGTCTGTACATGCCTCCTTTTACAGAGCTATATTGAGACTTGGTGATTGGGAGTCAGCTAGGAGCAGTGAAGGGGCAGGCAGGCAGGCAGGTGGTGTAGTGGTTAGGGATGCAACCGTGTAGTCAAAAGATTGCCGGTTCAAGTTCCTGACCCGCAAGTACTGCTGAGGTACCCAGAGCAAGGTACTGTCCCCAAGCACTGCTCCCCGGGCGCTCACATAGCTGTGCCATGATGTCACATGGGTTAAATGCAGGGGGCACATTTTGTTGTTCCATGCTGTGGTGCATCAACAATGACAATTAATCACCTTTGGAAGGTGCTGTCCTACTCCAGGGACTGGTCACTCAGAGAGGGAAAAGATCCACAAAGAGATGCAACTTCAGTGGACAGGGTGGTGGTGTGCGCAGAAAATGCAGGGCAGTGGACAATCAACAGGCAGGCAGAACCCCAGATGTCTGAACAAGAGAGAGAGTGTGATCACTATACCATCCCAGAAAGAACCCTGGGGTTGCCAGGTTGGATAAGAGCAAGTCCAGAGGGTTGTAGAGGGGATTTTTCTGTTGGAAGAGCACAGAGCTTAGAGCTGCAAAGTTAACTTTTACTCCTTCTGTGCTAATTGGTGATCAGAAATCATCTTCCAGTCTCCCAGTCATTAGCTACCGGGTGAGACATGTCTGCTGCACAGCCGGGACAGGATTACAAGATTCATTAGAACAAGCATGTTTTATTGAAAAGCATTTTCAGGATGGATGGTGGGGGGGGGGCAGGGTTATAGTCCTAAAGCTGTGCTGCTTCTGGAAAGTGCCCGGCATTAAGCTCGGCTGTATTTCCCATAAACATGCACACTGTCCACCTAAATCTCGCATACCTAACTGCCCAGCATTAACGGACTCTAACGTACTTGTCATAAAGACATTGAGTTCTCCCTCATATGAACACAGGAGCTGCGATTCCAAAACATAATGCAGATTCCCGGAATAGAAAAACACAGTAAGAAAGCATGCACGTAAATTAGGTCGCATTACACAACACGATATGCGATATTATGACAAAGGGACGTCACCGTCAGCTTTGCGAAAATGTGACCACAGGACACCCCCCTTAACCCTTTGCGGGTCTCTGAGAGTAGGTGGCACGACCCTTCCGGCCTCTCCCCTCGATGAGACGGACTGCTTATTTCTGTAATACGCGGCCATGAATTGTTAATGTTGGCTGCGCTTTGCTGCGTTTCCGCTGGCTAATTAGGCCTGCGGGAGGCAGTAGAGAGGCAGGGACAGAGGGGTGCTGTCACCAAGGCAAGGAGACAAGGGAGAAGCCTTTCCTGGGGGGTGCCTATTTAGCTGGTGTTTGGGAGAAACAGAGTGCTCAGGTGTGTCAGAGAGACATCACAGCCCGGGCACTTGGGAGGCGTGTCGCATGTCCCAGCATGCACCAGGAGGAGCTTTCTGCGCCACCAAGCGTGCGAGGAGGCCGGAGGAGACAGCAGCGGGGAACTTAATTTGGGGACGGGAGTGGAGGTGGATTTAACGGATGCTGGAAACGAAGAACAAAAGACTGCCGTCTCAGTAGCAGCATGTGGGAAAGACGTAAGCTAGAAAATAGACAGAAAAGGCCAGAGGTCAGGGGTCGGGGTGCAGTAACTTAGGTGAGAGAGAACAGAACCGGACCTTAAATGTACTCAGGTTAAGGAACAGGTGCGCCAATGACCAACGACCTTGCCTCCACCCCAGATGTCCATGCAATGTTATTGAGATGTACTGTAAAATTACTGTAAAATCCAAGGAATTATGGGCATTATGGCATTAGTGAATGTTAAGTCTTATAATCAGCCACAATATTTAATTCATCAGGGCTGTAAATGAAAATAAATATAGAGGCAATTAATTTTCCTCCGATTTTCAGATGCTATATTATAAACTGCATCCCCCTGAATAAACCTGTGCTGCCTGACACTCACTGCGACACCCCCCCGGTCACTCCGCCTTCTTCCTTAATGAATCACAGATGCAGAGTGCTGGGGAGGTACTCCTAATTAATCCCTGATTCAGACGCCCATCATCGACCACCAACATTTCTGCGACGCCTGGGCCACGGTGGGGGGAGGGAGGGTGTTTGGGGAATGAGGGCTTTGACGTTGTCGCCACGGCAGCGGGAAGCGTGACGCTGCGGGGGATGTCTGATCTCCATGCGCTAGTGGAGAGAGAGCGCGCCTTTAAAAGCGCGTAACGCAGCGCCGGCGCTTAAGAGCACGATACGCTCCCGCTTGCTAGCGATATCACTGCAGTCTCTCCCCCCTCACTGCCGCCTCCGAGATGGGTCTGGACTGTCAGGCTGCCATTATCCGGGCCAGTGCTCTGGCCCACAGCAATAACACACCTCCAGGCCTTTCTCCCCTGGCCTCCTGTCTTGTGATGATCAGACTCCCATCCAGGGTGTCCCCCTGCCTCCTGCCCTTTGTTGGACTGGCATCCCGTCCAAGGTGTCCCCCAGCCTCCTGCCCCTTGTTGGACTGGCATCCCATCCAGGGTGTCCCCCAGGACAGGCCTCCCATCCAGGGTGTCCCCCTGCCTCCTGCCCCTTGTTGGACTGGCATCCCATCCAGGGTGTCCCCCAGCCTCCTGTCATTTGTTTGGACAGGCCTCCCATCCAGGGTGTCCCCTTGCCTCCTGTCATTTGTTGGACAGGCCTCCCATCCAGGGTGTCCCCCAGCCTCCTGCCCTTTGTTGGACAGGCCTCCCATCCAGGGTGTCCCCCAGCCTCCTGTCATTTGTTTGGACAGTCCTCCCATCCAGGGTGTCCCCCCCCAGCCTCCTGCCCTTTGTTGGCCTGGCATCCCATCCAGGGTATCCCCTGCCCCGTGCCCAGTGATTTCTGGGATAGGTTCCAGGCTCATTGTAAAGCGGTTAAGGAAGATGGATAGGTAACAAGTACTCTTCCGCTAGTTGCTTTGTCTTTTTTCTCCAGTCAGAATTGTATCATAATGGCATTTATTTCATTATTTTGCTTTTTAAAAATAGTTTCTATGGCCTGCCCCAGATGCATCAGACAGCTGGCTGACTATCCTCCTAGATTTATTGGGGATTTGGAAAAAAATCTCCAGCAGCTAAAAACCACAACCCGATAAAAAAAAAAAAAATACACTCAGAGGAGAGTAATGAATGAGATGTTACACCTTAAAGCTTTGTCCTGGCTTCCTTTCCTGATTTCCACTTATCTAATTAAGGGCACAGTGGCACGGGCCATTACCCTGGAGACACAGACCAGGGGGTGACTCGCCCCCGGGGCGAGGATCAGCGCGTAACTAAGCACTCCTACCCAAACTAATGGCAGCCTAAAATGCATTAACATGAAGCAATGCGTCAACTCATGTAGCACAACCGGAACCCGGACGGACCCAGATTGCGTGTTAATGTCAGTCACCATCTTGAGTAACTGGAAACTGATTGTGGAGGGAGCAAAATCATGCCAGACGTTTGGTTTGCAATCGTGGACCACATGGCAGCAATGCGAAGGCCACTGTCACCCGGGCACACGCTCGGGCTTCCGATGATACTCGCACTTTGGCGGAGGAGTGGCCAGGGCTCAGAGACCGAATGCTTCTGGCTCACAGTCGCCTTTCTCCTGCTGTTTCCAGGGCTCGCCCCCCGTCATCAAGCTGGGCTTCAGAGAGCTTGCAATCTGATTGGAGTGGGGATTCCCATAGGGATGTGTGTAGGGGGAAAACAGGCCTTAAATTGCCATAGGTCTGCGGGGACTGGGGCAAATGTGTAATGAGCCCCTGCGGTGCAGGCAAAGGCTGTTTGTTTGTTGACACGGCTCTGTCTCTCCCTGCCTGACGTTACAGTCCCATTCTAATGCTTCAGCTTTCAATACAAACCTGATATGCTTCACAAATACACACCACTACCATGTCACAGGCAGGGGGTCTATATCTGGGAATTATGCAAGTGCCTCTATCCATCCATCCATCCATCCGTCTGTCATTCTATCCATCCATCCATCCATCCGTCTTGTGTAACCACATATCTGGCACAGGGTTACACTGAGCCTGGAGCCTAAACCAGGACACAAGGCAGGGGACTCCCAGGACAGGATCCCAGTGCATTGCAGAGCAGCATTTACAGTCAGCATAATTCAGGCGCTGTGTACCTCTGGAGGTTAAAGCTCTGTCCCCGTAAGCAGAAGGTTGCTGGGTCAAATACTGTCAGCTGAATGATGTCACAGGCAGCCCTTGAGTACGGCCACCCCCAGCTGCTTTTCAAGTCTTTGGACATTAGCGTTTCCTGGATAACTGTAAAATCAGTTAATTAGATGTGAGATCACAGCTGCCGTGAAGCGTGTGCAGTTTCATGTCTGGGCAGCAGAATAAAGGTGCTGGGAATTATTGCACCATTTGTTTTTTTTCGCAAGCTAAGCAGTAGTGCGGCCCCAGGTTGGTTAAACAGGTGATAACCGCGCCCAGCCCCAGCCGCTGCTCCGCGCTCAGCCCCAGCCACCACTGCTCTGTACTCAGCCCCAGCCGCCACTGCCCTGCACTCAGCCCCAGCTGCTACTGCTCTCCGCTCAGCCCTATCCACCACTGCTCTGCGCTCAGCCCCATCCGCCGCTGCTCCGCACTCAGCCCCATCCGCCACTGCTCTGCACTCAGCCCCAGCCGCCGCTGCTCCGCACTCAGCCCCATCCGCCACTCCACGCTCAGCCCCAGCTGCCCCTGCTCCGCACTCAGCCCCAGCTGCCACTGCTCTACGCTCAGCCCCATCCGCTGCTCCGCACTCAGCCCCATCCGCCACTCCACGCTCAGCCCCAGCTGCCACTGCTCTACGCTCAGCCCCATCCGCCACTGCTCTGCACTCAGCCCCAGCCACTGCTCCGCGCTCAGCCCCAGCCACCACTCAAGCGCTCAGCCCCAGCAGCCGCTGCTCCGCGCTCAGCCCCAGCCGCCACTGCTCTGCGCTCAGCCCCAGCCGCCACTGCTCTGCGCTCAGCCCCAGCCGCCACTGCTCTGCGCTCAGCCCCAGCCGCCACTGCTCTGCGCTCAGCCCCAGCCGCCGCTCCACGCTCAGCCCCAGCCGCCACTGCACAAGGAGAGGCCCAATTCAGTGGGAGAGCTTAGAAAAGGGCGTCTTGTACAAGCTAGCGACAAGCGTGGGGCCCCAGCCAAGAAGCGACAGTCCCCCCAACCCCATCTGCTGCATCAGGTATCCTTTGGCCCCTGCGTGATAATTCATAAAGTGTTATTAGATGACTTCCTGTCAGGTTTATGTTGGAGCGCCACTCCGAGCCCCTAATGGGCTCCTCAGCGGCTGAGCTGGGAGGCAGCCTGTTCTTCCTGCAGGAAAACTTCAAACATGTTAATGCCACTCCTGGCCGAGATCCAGGAGACTACTTTAATAAAGCAGGTGGCTCTGTCTCCTTGATCCGGTGAGCGCCCGATTGCACAGACACGGGGGGGGGGGTGTTAGAGGCGAGGTCAGATGCTGGGGATTGAAAGAGAGAGTCAGAGAGAGAGAGAGAGGGCTGTAGGGCACCGCGGTGGTGGGGGTGAGGCAAGCACTGCACTGATATTGTGGAATTTCTGAACCTAATCCAAGCGTGACCTAGAAATCGGGTTAATGGGAGCTAGCTCCCCCTGGCCGCGTGGCAGATAGGGCCAGCGCCTAGGAGACTGTGTCGTAAATCCCCCACGGCCGGGCCGAGCCGGGCACTGGGCCTCGCTGCCAGCTGCTCCAGCACTTTCTGAAGTTTTTGCCAGGTTTTGAAAATTTGTGAGAAAAGTATGGGTTTTTTTTTTGGCTGGGGCTAATTTCAGATCTCTGTCTGTTTCCAGCAAGAGCTGCCTCCCGGATCTGTGTGAGACTTTCGTCAGTTGGATATGCAGGACAGTGCAGTAAAAAAAATGCCGTGCGTTGGTCACTGTTTTTCATTTGAATTACTGAGAAAGGACGGCTGGCAGACAATTATTATCTTAATAAGAATGAGAAATATGACCCGGGTGAAAAGAAAAAAGTTATTTTTTATATATTTGTATTATATGCTCATTATCTAAGTTCTTGTATATTGACTGAACAATAAAAATACTGTTTTTTTACTGGCTAAAGTAAACACCATCTATGGAAGCCTGAAAATAATTATTCTTCCAGAAAGAAGCAGTTCCCAGTGGAGGTGTGTGTCCACTCATTATAAAGTTCATTAGAAGTGTTTGAAAGATCAGTGGCAATATTTAAGTCATCCAGTGGTTATCTCTGGATGTGTCCCACATACCACATAAAAACACTTCACTACATAAATATACAACATTTAAAAACGCTTAAACGTAAATATAATTAATCGTGACTGACTCTTCGGCATTATACTGTCTCTTGGACAGGAGTGTTGAGTGTTTCTCCCAGGGCATCATGGTATATGCTTCTGCAGAGCAGTGCCTTGGCTGTGCCTATCCATTTCGCCCACGGTGACGCTCCTTAGAGGGCTGCTTTTTCACATGCAACACGCTTCACGCGGCCTAACATGGCTGGGCTCTTTGAAACAAACAGACTCGGTCCAATGCTGCTCTTCTCAATCGTGTCAGAGATGGATCATGCATAGAGCACTGTGTGTGTGCGTGATATTTGTGTGCGTGTGTGGTCTAGCATGGCAGGGCTGACCCTACTTTCTGCAAAATGTGCGTCGCTTTGGATAACAGCGTCTGATAAATCAAACGCGAAACGTAGTGGCCAGCAAGCTTGGGAGAACAGGGCAAATGCAGTTCCCACTCGTGGGCACGTTTTCCTTTCTGGGTTATACTCATATGATGACATCTTCTCTGAGATAGAGGGATGAGACTAGCCTGCAGAAACCTGAACAGGGAAATGGCCTGTGGATGGCGCAATGGCCTACAGCTGGCGCGACTGAGTTGGGACTGTCGCTATATAGAAATAAATTGGACTGAAGATCTCATTTTGGCTCACAGTGGATGAGAGTGCCGTATCACCAGGCTTCCTTCCTCCACAAGAGCAGAGGGTAATGGAAGCTGGATAACCCGGAGAAGACCTCTCCTATCAAGGGCCCCCTGCTTGCAAATGTGGGCATGTTAATGCACCCTGGTAAACCACAATTTCATAGACGACTTCTTCTTTACTGTGCTGCTGATGATTTGTTAATGTAGCTCAGAGAGGGCTGAGTGCTCCGGTTATTACGGCCAGATTCGCAGTCATCTGCCAAGGGTCTCGCATTGGGGGAGGGGGGCACAGATAGGGGCGCGATTTAGGCACTGTGAATCCCAAAGTGAACGGAGGAGCATGCGTGTAAACTGAATCATCGTTCAAAATGTTAATGTCATATTCATCTGCTGTGTGACTTTAAGCTGGGGAAGAGAGACATCATAGTGATAAAAAGGAAGGAAGGAAGGAAGGAAGGAAGGAGGAGCGTTGGAGAAACTTGGGAAAGAAATGTAAGGTTCACCTGATCATCTCAGGCGATGTCATATGTGTTTCTTTGATCTATAGTGGCCTAATGGTTAGGGATGTGCACTTGTGATTGAAAGGTCACTGGTTTGATTCCCTGACCAGCAAGGTGCTGCCCCCAAGCCCTGCTCCCTGGATGCTGAATCAGCTTCCCACTACTATGTCACATGTGGGTTAAATGCAGAGGACGCACGGAGTAATCACTAAACCTCTAATAAGGGCTTTGAGGGCCATAAATCAGGAATTCAGGGCTTCATGAACCTATGCACACTTTAACATACAATCAGATATCTGGCTTCTGTGCCCATCTACGGGAGGTTGTGGGTTCAAATCCTGCGTCCTGTAGGAAGGTGTTTGCTAGATAAATGACTCAGTCAGAAGAGGGAAAGAAGCTGGCGAAGCTCAATACTGCTCTGTTATTTCACTACATTCATGCAGGTTATCATAGACAAGTAATAATAATCAAGTCTCAAACTCTCTAAAAACCACCAATTTATTCGATATCACAAACTTATTTTTGTAAAACATTCCATAAAAAATGTTAGTTATTGCTCATAATCTTTGAACTAGTACATGATTGTATGCATAATTAATCAAAGCACTCAAATATACTTAGAGATAAACAGATATATCAGTAGTTTTTAAATATATTTATATAAACTATATGTTTTACAAACAGGTTACATATGTAAGACATATAAGTAAAACGAACATAACAAAATCACGTTGTTGCCTTAGCGTAAAAGTGCCATCACCAAATGGATCGTGCAGTTCAGCATCTCAGCCAGGGGACGACCTCTATCTTGACCAAACACGCATACGCACACACGCACACGAACACGCACACGGAACAGTGCAGAGCTCGCTAACATCAGCCTAACCTATAACATTAACATTCTCCGTAAAGAACTACTTTACAAGGCCATATCCGACAGTTACATATGTTAGAAAAGGCGAGAGGAAACCAGATAGAAACACACCAAACCCACGAGTGATTTAACCATCCACATATAAATAAAATAAATTAACGGACCCTAAAAGTCGGCAGCTGTACTTATGTAAAAGACTGCCTCCATTAGTATAGTATTTGCTGTCACATTGCATGCATCAGACCGCAGGAAAACTGCCAGCATGGATTCGCTGCTCTACGTCTTAAAGTCACAGGCGCAGAAAGAGTACAGTCGAGATCAAACTGCATATACGGGAGTATTAGAGTATATAAGAGTAATGGGAGGTCGTCTCGCAGTAACTATACAACAATGCCGTCGGGCGGCGTACGTTCGTAGGGGCAGGTCAAGGGGGAGGGGGGGCGTCCCATGGGGGCAGGACAGGCAGCACGGTGGCCAGAGCCCGGGTTTCGGTGGACGGACAGGGCTGCTCTCCCAGCGCCCCGCTGTTAAAGGATGGCACACTTGCCCTTCTCCACCCAGGGGTTGTTCTTCATCAGCTCGGGGTTCAGGAAGGGGTCTGTCGGCACCCCGTCCTCGATCCACTTCACCAGGCTGCAGGGAGGAGCGAAGGCCAGGAGGAAGTGTAGGAGGATAGATCGGCGAAGGAAGGAGAGATCAGCAATGGGAGGAGAGAACAGGGAAGGTGACTCCACACACATGCACACATACAGAACCGGCTCTACCTTCTAAGAGGCCCTAGGCAAAGTTTTACTTGGAAAACTGCCTATTTTGCCTATAGCTTGAGCTGGCCCTGCAAGCACACAAATATTTGTACCTGCAGATATTTAATACACAACCTCTGAAAAAAAGTAGGACACCTCTGTCTCCCTGCCTGGAATGACCCCTGAATGTGTCTCCCTCGTGGCTTGAATGTGTTTCCCGTGCTTTGATCTGTGTAACAAACTACTTTAGAACAATATGACTTATTCACGTGCATCACTGGTATCTCTCGTGATCCCTGTGATACTCTGGACCCTAACATGTAATCTTCGAATTCCAGGAAACAAAACCAAGACCTTAAGCAACGCGCCACCTGCTGCACGAAGACGTTTGCAAGCTGACAGAAAGTTCCTTCTAATGTATTTTATTGAATGACACAAATCCATGATTAAGATGGAAACTAGATGGTTGCGACCTTACAGTTACATAACAGAACAGCCTGGGCGTGAGGAGCGCACGGCGCACGGGCGTGGGGGGGGGGGGGGCGGGGGGGAGGCTGCCAGGAGAACAGCACTGTGGACCCTCACGCTCATTATCCTAATCATGGGGGAACTCGTCTGTGACACGTGGGGTCATGAAACCCCAGAGCTAATTACCGCAACTGGGTGACAGCTGATTTTCCAGGTTCGGCACAGAAGCGAGATACAGAGGGATTGTGCATAACCCATTATCAGGCTCGCTAAGTACATCCCATACCTGTGAGAAGATTCCCTATTTGGACAAATGGGTCAGTGGCAGCCCGCCCAGAACGCCAACAGAGAAAGTGCCGGAGGTTACCGTGGCGAACGGGGTGGAGCTGAAGGCCACCGCATCGGGGTAGGAGGCCAGAGAACAGCGGTATGGAAATGGGACGTGCAGGTGCTGATTTGGTAAAGCACCACACTGACTATGGTAATAAGGTGTCATTTGAATAGACATGAGTCGGTGAAATAAGGCCTTTCAGGTCAGAAATCAGGAACTCAGGCCTTCATGAACCTAAACACACGTAAACGTACAATCAGAAATGCATATCTGCTGTTCAGCTTGGGCATCTGTGCCCATCTCCGGAAGGTTGTGAGTTCAAATCCCTTGTCCTGCTGGAATCGCTGTTGGGCCCTCAAGGATGGCCCTGTACCCAGCTCATCTGCACTTGTACCTCAGTTTTTGACAAAAGTGTTTTTGATAAGCGATAAGTCAGGCGACACTCACTCGGTGACTGTTTTGGAGGACTTCTCTCTTTTGAAGGCCAGCTGATATTTCAGGCTCTCCACCTCCTTCTTCATCTGGGGCAGGTCCATCTCATCCATGATGGTGGTCGTAAGTGGGCTCGCTCAGCACAGGACTGCTGGGTATACGAGCAAAATGAAAGTGAGAACATCATATGCTAATGCTGTGTGATATGCAGCCGATGCTGATTGGCTCTGTCGAGGCTTGTGTTTCCTTCGCTGACTTGCTTAGTGTATTCTGTGTTATGTGCCATGCAGTATGGAATGAGAGTGGAATAAAACTGTATTCTGCGTAATGTGCCATGCAGTAAGGAATGAGAGTGGAATAAAACTGTATTCTGCGTAATGTGCCATGCAGTAAGGAATGAGAGTGGAATAAACCTGCATTCTGTGTAAAGTGCCATGCAGTAAGGAATGAGAGTGGAATAAAACTGTATTCTGCGTAATGTGCCATGCAGTATGGAATGAGGGTGGAATAAAACTGTATTCTGAGTAATGTGCCATGCAGTAAGGAATGAGGGTGGAATAAACCTGTACTCTGCGTAATGTGTCGTGCAGTAAGGAATGAGAGTGGAATAAAACTGTATTCTGCACACAGCCAGAGAAAAGCCATGTGTGACATCCTTATTCACTGAAATGGAAGATTATTATTCTGAGATTTCACAGCAATCTCAAATGAAGCACTGTCATTTAAGGACATCGGAGAAGGAACTAGACTGTTGAAAATCGACATTGAATTTTAGGAGACAGTGAAAATATTTCAAAATATTCATTTTTTTATCAGTATATGAGGTTTTGATTATTAAATGGGGCCACTTTCGTTTTGCATGAACCAATTTCCTACCAAACAGAGGGATCAATTCCCATTAAATCTTAATTCTGGGGCCACTTTCCATTTAAGTCCATTCTGGATTCTGTGTGAGTTCGTTTCAGATAATTTTTGCCCGGAAGAGCCATCATCGTGGGGTGAGCTTTATTTTTTAGGGTAGACGTGAAGCCTGGGGGGACGTTTCAGGGCAAGACCAGGATGAAAAATGGGTCGTCCCACAATTTAGGTCACCAATCCGTTCCTCCAAAGAGGAGGGTGAACTTCAGGCTCTACAAAATACTTGTCATTTCCCTCTATGTGGATGCAGGACTTTAATGTTTATGTAGTGATAAAGGTAACTGAGAGGGCGAGTTACTTTTATACCACAGTGGATGATACTGATGCGGTTCGCAGGCGTGACTTTATTCACTGATGAATGGTGACTGATGCTGACTCCCTTTCCTTATAGCCATTGCGGGCTATGGGTCGTACGGTCCCATACGTGATGTATCCTAATAACAAAGTTGTACGAACAAGGACATTTTGAGGAGGAAAACATTTTTTAATCCTTAAAGGTGTATCAGTAAAAATGTCCAACACAAAATTAAATGTGTATAGTCTAGGGGACTCAAAACTACGGCAAACTAAATTGCACGTGCTTTCTAAAGATTTTAAGCTGTTTGCTTCAATAAACCTGGCACTTATTTAACACGTACTCAAAACAGCGATAGGCAGCGAAGTGCAGTCATTCTAATACTCAGTGATTTCTCAAAAGTGCCCCTAATAAGACTGGCCTTAACTTGCACGGATGCCGCTCATCGCTCTCACATCTTCAGTCTGAAAACTGACGAGAGCTTTAAATAAATATTAGTACAGTAACAATGGCGAGTATGTGTGGGTATATTTCCGCGAGCCATATGGAAGCCCGGTGCGATGAGAATGACCCTGCAATATCTGGAGTTGTTGCACGCAGCATCGCCTTGGGAAAATAGTGCTCGGTTTCATTTTATTATGATACGCTTTCAAAGGCGTCCGTCAGCAGTCTATTACTGTTTCTCCTGAAATGACAAATGGAAAAGCCAATGTTTCGGCACTGGCGGCGTTATCGGCGAAAATCGCGCAGGGAGAGTGGAAGGCAGTGCCAGGGAGAAGCAGAAACGACAGATGAACCCAACTGCGAAATTACTGCAAATATTGCAAATCCCGGTGACCATCGTATGGAGCCTTTATTCCATGCACAACTTCCTATTCTGCTAAATACGTAAATTCGGTGCGGTAATAATGCCATCTCCAGCCGCGGCGGATTGGATGCCAAGTAGAGCAAATATTTTATTCCTTATTCTTTTTGGCATTGCCACTTACCTCGCCGATCGGAAATCTGCGGCGGGGAAGAAAAAAACGCCGGAAAGTACTCCGTGTCCTAGAGGCACTTCCAATTTTTCCAGGTTATTCGAGTCCGGAAAAAAAATGACTTTAAGGAGGAAAATGGTCTATTTTTACCGGGGTTCCAGCAGGATTAGGGATGATGCGAATACCATATAATCAGCACTGCATCCGTAAGGGAGAGGCAGTGTTTGGAAGGCGATGTGTGCAGGAAAGCCGGGGTCCAGAGACAGCGCTGGATGCTGTGGCTGGCGGAGACTGCCGGCGGTACTGAGCGCAGCCCGAGCCGCGGACACAGACGCCCAGTGCGTGTGCTGGCACTGGCCGCCGACAGGGGGCGCTGCCGCGCACTCCTCCCGGGGGCGCTGCAGGCACAGGTGGCGATGACAGGCTTCTCGGAACCACGTCCCGGCCATCGATGCCTTTACTATTACTATCTGGAGCAGCTAAATATACTTTTGAGAGTCCGGATCGCGGTTTTATGTTTGGGGCATTGCACTGCTCCTTTACGGTGCTAGTGGGCGCCATCTAACTTAACCTTAGCTGCGTAAGTCTTGACATTGGTATACTTGAAGTCTTTTGAATGTGCTGTATTTGATTTATGCGCTAAGTATTATATATGTACGCGTATTTAAGGTTTTTGATTTTCCTTAATAGATTTGCTCTGTCTTTAGTACTGCAATAACTATTCCGGCTCCCATCGTCTTTAGCAGTGCAATGTCTACCCTGTAATGAATGTTGCATTGTGTGTTCAATGTTATTTCATTCCACTATATATTATACATGGCTGAGATGACAAAAAAGCTTTATTGGACTCCTTGACAAATAATTTTGACTTTGAAGAAATACTGCGAGAGACTATGAGTATGCAATAAAAATACTGACAGAAGGAATATGCATCATTATATGTATCAATTTGACAACTCTAAGGGGTGGTTCAACACTCCCTATGAATGTAACAGCCATTTTATATTAAATATAAATACTAGGCTCACTGAATTTGCCTGTTTCACGTGTGTCATGCAATGGACTGCCTGCTCACCCTGCTTTGCGTCTTTTACAGCCAGGAATATGGCCCAGGTCCCCCATGAACTGGATGTAAGGGTTTGGTAGCTGTATGAATGCATGCATTGAGGCATCCATATTCAAATAATATTGTGGCTTGCACCTGTTCAGCATTTCATCTATGATTGTTTACTATCAGCAATGACATTCAATATGCTTCCAGCTCATTCTCAAACAGTGAAGTTGTATTACGCAGTTTGTTCAGGCTCTGTCTTTATGAAATAGACCCATCAACCTTCTTTTCTTTAAAAACAATAAACACAAATATGGAAAAGCACATAGAGAGCAGCCCAGATGACTTCTGGCTGATGGACTTGCTGGGTGTCGACTTGGTACAGCAGCTAGCGGAGTCTTTGAGGAACATCAGGTTGGGACGTCTGCCCACATTTCTCTGCCGTGTCATAGAGTGGGCACCATCTGAGCTGGAGTGTTGGTTCAGTCCCATAAAAGTGTGACATTGTGGATGCGACTCACGAAGTATGACATGGTGAGTGTAGCCTTCAATCTGGCAACTCATACAGGCCAGCATGGAGAACTGACTCACGGATGGACTTTGGCTTTCTGCGAGCAGGTCTGTTTCTTGTTCTATAGTATTAGCATTGCATTATTCTGTATAAATGACATAGTAATGCACTACAGTCTGGGGAGATTATTGTGAAAGGCACTATATAAAAATAAACTGAACTGAAAAATAACTTTCATTCACTCATTACATGCCATGCGTCATGTCTTGAGGAACACCCCTGGTCAGGAGGTCACGGATCAAATTACGCTCAACCGATTTTCACATAATCGGCAAAGAGGAGTGATTGACGGCCAGTTTTTGTTTTTAAGCTGCATGGAAATGCCGGTTGCAGCAAGCTCCTAGTAAGAGGCCATGCAAACCATAAACACACTCGACTCAGGATATTTACCTGCAGGTCATTCAACAGTCAAATGTAGTGGCCAGAGGTGGGGGCACCTGAGGGGGAGGGCGACTCCCTATGAATGTAAAATCTTAAATGGTCATTCCAAATGTGCTCTCCTGTCGCTTGTTCCAATATTACAGTCACCCGTCCCTCCATCTTCCAACCACAGGAACAACACAAATTTAGACAGGCGTAAGCGAAGATCCCCAGGATCATTGTAATGCTAAACACTAAACCAGTAACCATAGATTTCATAATTCATGTGCATTTTGATAATGTAATATATAAAGCAGAGGCTACATTTAAAGATCACCTCCCAGTTGCTTGTCTAGTACCTGGATTCAAGGCATTTAAATATATCTAAAAAACACTTGTTTAAAAAATAAAATTGACTAAATCTGTCCAAGATTATTAACCAGGAAGGTGTATTTTCTAATCTATTAGTTTAGGATTTTTCTTCTTTTTTGACCTGGCTGAACTGAGTACAAGATGAAAGGTCTCATTATTCGAGAAGGAAACTAGGACACCTCACAGGTCAAAAATCTAAGCGCATACATCTTACAGCCTAACCCATATAAGTAACTGCCAGATATTTACCCATTACATGGGGAAAAAAGTCCTCAAAATGCATTACGATTTGACAGCCACTATCTGCAGCAATTATTGGTTACTTTTGCCTGTCCGCACCACACAGGTAGCATTGAGACAGATGCAAACAAAAGGCCTTTAGAGCAACATCCACAATAGCATGGATGGCTGTGCATAGAGGTGTTCATCTGCCCCCATCACTGTGCGGTCAGTCTTCACTGACACCACAGGCTGAGAGGACAGCTATTACAAAAAAAAAAAAAACCCACATTAAGGAACTCTGAAAAACATTGACCAGCATAGTCAATTCTGCAGCACTCAAACCACAGAGAGAATCTTATGCCATCTGCTCCCTTTCATTCCCAGGGAAAACTGCATTAAGACCAGAGTCTGTGCTTCAATCAGAAGCCATGTTAATGTCAGGATCAGTCCTAATGGACCATCTGCATGAGCCCCCGCCCGTGTGTGCTTCCTCTGTGAAAGCAGCGTGAGGAGCACATACACTCCTACTAAGAGCCATGTCAGGGTCAGCAGACCAAGGACGTGCCCGGTGATAATGGAACCATTTCACTTAGCGAGCTTGACACTCAGGCCAGAAGCACCCAGACAAGCTGGAATGGATTCTGCCGTGACACACAGGAACAGCTTTAATGTTCAAGTACTGGAAAAACAGGGATAAATACATCAATCAGTCAGTATTACACACTGAACATTTGATGTGCATTTATTTTAAGCCGAAATTCCCCATCAATGAAAAACCGCAAGACTGTTCCACAGAACTGCATTCATTTAATAGTTACTTAAACAGATGAGGTACCATAGTAAAAACCCAAAAACAAAATTAAGGAAACGGCAAGACAAGATACAGTATTCAGGAAACACAGCAAGTTTGAATTTGGGCAAGTACCCGAAGAACTTTATTATAACCCCTTCTGGGCAACGCCACAGCATGGGAGGTACAAGGCAAGCATTCTACGGACGAGCCAATGGCGCCATCTGCCGGTGTGACGTGGAAATGAAGCTCGTCCGGATCCACAGCACTGGTAGCGCCATGAGCCTGACACGAGTGCAGGGTCTTCCCTAGACACAAGTGCCACTAAATCAGCACCTCGACGCTGATGTTACCAGAATACGGCAGGGGCTAGAGCTTCATGATGAAATCAAAGGCTGCCAAGCAGTGCCGATCATGCATTAGAGATGCAGGAATGAAATCAGTCCCCAGCAGCTCACGCGGCTCCCAGGCGACACACCTAGAAGCGAGAGCACGTGCTTTATTAGCTTATCCGGGGACGACTGGGTTATAAGTGATCAATCTGCACAAGCCTCAGATAAGATTTATAATCAAAGTACAAGAGTACTCATACGAGGTGTCAGAAAGTTTTGGAAAATTCATCATCGGCTGATCGGAGAACGATCTGTACGCTGAGCGGCACAGGGAAGGGTCTCACCTTCAGCTCCAGCACAGCCCTGGGGCGGCCAACACCGGCCGGGAGAGATCACAGGCCTCTGAAAGGGAGAGATGACAGAACAGGCGGAGGGGAAGGATGCGTTACGCCAAAGCTACCAAACCAGTCCGAATGCATGGAGCCTTACCGCCCAGAGATTTAATAATCCAGATAAAAATGCATCCGGTAACAATTAGAGCCAACATTCAAGAAGCCAAGACATGCCAAGGCGGACGTACCTGCTGTCGGGCCTTCGGGTCCCCATGGAATCTGCATCCATAAACCTTTAAGCCAGTTAGACTTAATCCCGCACCTTCTTCGAGGATGTTTTGCAAGACTAACACGGCCAAGTCCCAGAGGGGGTCAGACCGAGCCCACGTGGAGCCCACGTGTCCGCGCGTGCCTTTCCACCCTTACACTCTTACAACTAATGGCCAAGCAGAAGGCTTACAGAGAACGAACCGATTCAGATGCTAGGATATAAAAGGATCCATCATTTTAGCAAGCTCAGCGAACTTCCATAAAAAGGAACTTCATCCACAGCCGTTTCGTAGGTTTATACTATAGCAGTGTATTTTTCTGGCAATATGGGACCGAATGCGTCCGACATGCATATCGAATGAAGCCATTACGCCGTTTTCACGCTTCCTGTGCGCCCAGAGAAATCGCAATCACCCCCAAAACCTAAACGCGACTTCTGTGCAAAAAGACCGAAAAACTCCCGACTTAGGCTTTTATAACAAGGGCCCTTTCTTAGCGGTAGTCATTTGTCCAATCAGACAAAGGGATACTGCTTTGAAACGTATTGCCCATAGGACAGTTAAACGATGAAACGGCCAATCAGAGATGGCGGCTGCGTAGAAAAACCGTGCGATAAGGCAACGAAAAAGCAGGGCTGATTATTAGTGAAATTAATAAAATCTTGCGCATAATTATCTATACTGCCAAACAATTTTTCCAGATTGAAATTTCACCAAAAAATTGTAAACTTAATTTTGAACATTTTAACATCTTAACATCTTTTTCTTCCCGTGCAGCTACATGTAGTGACCATGTGACCTAAGCGAGCGCGAAGTAACGATGTTTAGCGCCGCCTAGCGTGTGGGCGGACTGATGGCGCCGGCGGCGACACCTGCGGGACTACAACCCCCAGAATGCCCCGCGCACCGCTTCCCGAAAATCTGGCCGCTCTTACGGTCGGGGGAAGATGCGGATCGCGGCGGCGGGCTGAGGTCTCCCTCCTTGGCTGGTGAGTAATCTGACAGTTTGCCTTCTCTGTCGGTCGTGAGGAGGCGGCTGGAGCTTCCCGGCACTTGGCAGCGCCACTATAACCGGACGCGGTGCGTTTCGGGGGCTGCCAGGCTGGCTAGTTAGCCGCTTAGCCGGTGCAGGCTTGCAGCGCGCAGATCGGCGCGCTAGCCCCGCTAGCCGGTTAGCGTATCGCGGTCCGCGGTCTGCGGCGATCGGGCCCCCGCCGGTGGCGCCTCCTTATCGCGGTTTGCTCCGGCGGTGCGCTGGCGTCACCGGCCGCGGGGCTTACGGTAGCCGGCCGTTGTGCGGCCAGAAACGGCCCGCGAAGCGAATAGGACCCCGCGCAGCTGACGGCTTTATCGCGGTGGGCTGCTGTCGGGAGCGGTGCCGGAGGAGCGGCGGGCGGTGGGGTCACGGCGGTGCATCGTAAGCACGTATGCCCACGGCGAACACGACAAGCGGGACGGGGCCGCTCGGCGCTGCCGGGTAACGCCAGGCGGCCGCCGGCCTAAGTCACTCGGGCTTCTGTAGGTAACGGGCTGCTGTCTCGGTTCCCTGGCTCCCACTTTGGGTTTCCTCCTGCAATCAAGGCCGTTCTCCTGAGTGGGAGTTAGTTTCAGATCTGTAATATATATGGAAATAGTATATGAGCATTTTGATTAATATATATCCGTTTTGTGTGTTTATTTTGTTCTGAATATCTTAGTATTTCTTGTAAAGTTTGATTGAAAAAGAACAGAAAAAGATAAACAGGTGGTCACTAGCTGGGTGTGATTTTGTTGGCATGGTGTTGTCTAGTGGAGGGGTGTAGGCATGGCTGATGTGATAAGTGATCAGATTTGGGGGTTTCTGTCGCTGCCAGATTCCAGCTGTCCTTTTCTGGGAGGCTTTGCTGGATTATGAGCTCCAGTAAGACTCCTCGCTACAACCGTTTCTCTGGAGGATCAGCTGTAGCCAACACCAGTATCCCCTCTGCAGACAGCACCAACGGGGTGAGCTCGCCGGGCACGGTCTCAGAAGTCCCACGTCTCGCTGCCGGGCCAGGCATTCTCCGTGTGCCGCACCGGGCCTCGTGTACTGACTTTGCCGAGTTTTCCATCTAAACAGACGAGAATGGAGACCACATTTGGACCTGCGTTTTCAGCAGTTTCGACCATCGCTAAAGGTCAGTCTGGGGGAATGTCTGCGCTGGAATTTCCCGGAATGTCTCTCCTCTATGAGGTGTAGGTTTTCAATCATTTGGTATGTTAAACTCTAACGGGTCGCCCCCCCCCCCCCCATTTTCCAGCAGAACCTTCCAGTAGTTACAAGCAGCACCGTCGGACGCCGTCATCCTCGAGCACCTTGACCTATTCTCCACGCGACGAGGACGACAGCATGGTAAGTGTCCCCCGGGCAGAGGGCAGCCCTAGCTGGTCTATCCCTCCACCCCTGCTCACTGGTGGTGATGAAGCCCCTGGCTCGTGTCGGCTTTTCCCCATGATCTCCATTATATTACCCCAGTACTTTAGCTTATGTTTAAAACTTTGCTCCTATTTAGCATTACTTCAGAATCCCTTTTTTTTAGGTGTAACGCAGCTCTGCTGTGCTTTGCTGGCCCTTTCTGTCGCACGTCCTCCTTTCTGCTGATTAATCAGAACAAGCCGCTTGAGTGAGCCTTCCCCGGCTGCTGGGGGGGGGCTGCGCTGGCTCGGCTTGCTAGGCTCCTGGCTTCATGCCTTGGCTCTGCCGTGCGGTTCGGTCAGCGGGTTCCTTTCACACGCGGACCGCGCCGCGCTTACACAGCACAGGAAATCATGAGGTGACATTTGTTTATAGTTGAATAGCAGGAAGCCACCCCCCCCCTAATCCTCCATGGTCTGTATAGTTAAGTTGGCACCAAAAACGGCTGGAGCCAGTGAGTGTGATAAGAGATGGGGCTGAACCATCACGGGGGGGGGTGGCTCGATCCTTCTGGGGTATGCGGTGCATCCTGTGCGGATCCCCAAACTGAGCCATGTGTCGCACGGGGGGGTGGTGCCGTCAGTCTGACAGCTGCCCCAACATCATTTCCACCTTGTGGTTTCCATGGCGAATTCCCTAACGGGATTACCATGCTATGGATCTTTTGCTGGTCTGCCTTTGCCTTTTAAAATGCATTAGATGGGCTTGCTTTGTTTACATTTTAAACAGTTTAAGTGAAGGTAATTAATCGTCATTGACGCACCACAGCACGCAACAACGAAATGTCTCCTCTGCTTTTAACCCATGTGACATGGTGGCACAGCAGGGGGCAGCTATGTGAGCGCCCGGGGAGCAGCGCTTTGGGACAGTACCTCGCTCAGGGCACCTCAGCGATACTTGTGGGTCGGGGACTCGAACCGGCGATCTTTCGATTACACGGTTGCATCCCCAATCACTGCACCACTCGCCTGCCCCAAACATTCGATAGATGGTTGTCTATCTACCTTGTTCTTGCTGTAATATAATTTTCTTGTTGTCGATTGACTAGCTAATTGCATTACTTTCGACACACAGGGAGCAGGTGTTTGTTTGCTTTTTTCCTCCTCTGTTTGCCTGACGGGGAATGAAATCTGCTCACAGGAGGGGTGCTCATGGGGGGGGTAATGTAATGTAAGTGAAAGGGAGTGCTGGAATTGAGAAAAGTGGGGCTTGCCGGGGAGGTGGGTAGAGCTGCCCAGTGACGCGGCGAGGAAGGGGGTCGCACTGCGAAATTATCCAGTCGCTTGGCCAACACCATGTTGTCTGCCAGTCACGGCTGGTCAAGTCTTCAAAATGTGTCCTGTGTATATGTTGATCCTGGGTAGGTCGCATGGTTATGTTTGTATTCATAATAAGCCCGTACACTCTGAGTGACACGTTAAGGGTAGAGCTCCCCCTGCAGGTGGAGGACAGTCTCAGCCCCTCTCTCTCTCTCTCTCTCTCTCTCTCTGCGCGCTGTCTTCCAGCCACCCATCAGCACGCCGCGCCGCTCAGACTCAGCCATGTCTGTCCGCTCCCTGCACTCCGAGTCCAACATGTCGTTGCGCTCCACCTTCTCCCTGCACGAGGAGGAGGAGGACACGGTGAGCCCCTGCTATGTGTCACATGTGGCATGTGTGTCCCATGTGGCATGTGTAGAGGGGGGTTATTGCTTTGGGATTTAGCGTGTATGCTGTAGTATGTAGTAGAGCTGGGCGGTATGACCAAAATTCTATATCACGGTATTTTTCGAAATTATGACGGTTTCACGGTATTCGGCGGTATTTTTTTCCCCATGCATCAATGGCCGTTAACCATATTTTCCACTTCA
>JAODKM010000088.1:23851626-23865127 GCA_026780845.1 Petrocephalus sullivani | reverse complement strand
GGGGGGGGGGGGGGGGGGGGGGGGGGGGGGGGGGGGGGGGGGGGGGGGGCGGGGGGGGGGGGGGGGGGGGGGGGGGGCGGGGGGGGGGGGGGGGGGGGGGGGGGGGGGGGGGGGGGGGGGTTGCTCAGGGTTAATTTGTTTGGCATTCCTTGTACCGGTGCTGCATGTCTGTGACTCGGTACCTCTGACACCCCCAGGAGCCCCAGGTGTTTGCAGAGCAGCCCTCAGTCAAGCTCTGCTGTCAGCTGTGCTGCAGTGTGTTCAAGGACCCCGTCATCACCACCTGTGGGGTGAGCCGTCCCGCGCAGAAGCCCCTCCCCGTCAGTGCAGCAGACACGAGGCTTTCTCTTTCCTGTTGGGGGGGGAGGGGGGGTGGGTTTGCTAGCCTTCTCTCTCACACGCTTTCTCCACCCCAAGGCGCTTCCTCTCCAGGCAGGTGTTCCAAAGTTCAATGTATCATAATTTGCCTGTGAGCGCGGCCCCCGGTCGATGGCGCCTTGGGAAGCCCTACCGCGCGCGTGGGCGCCACTCCTGGCTTTCCTCCGTAACCCTCCTTCTCCCCCTCTGTGTCGCAGCACACATTCTGCCGCCGGTGCGCCCTGACCTCAGGTAGGCACTTTGCCGTTTCGCTCCCAGAATCCTCAGCGTCCCGTTCTCCGGGCGGCGTGCCCCTGACTACGCGTGCGTGTGTGTGTGTCCCCCCCCACAGAGAAGTGCCCGGTGGACACCGCCAAGCTGACCGTGGTGGTGAATAACATCGCCGTCGCCGAGCAGATTGGCGAGCTCTTCATCCACTGCAAGTACGGCTGCCGGCCGGCCGCTAGCGGCAAGCCTGGCGCCTTCGAGGTGGATCCCGTCGGCTGCCCCTTCACCATCAAGCTCAGTGCCAGGAAGTGAGCCACTGCTCGTCGTTTTATCTGAGGAATCTACAAACTGTGACATTTGATGCTTATTCAAATGTTTGGGGAGATTATCGGCTAGGAGCAGGCCGCCGTTTGCTGGCTCACATGATTTCTTACGTGCACCAATTCGTCCCTTTATCCAAGAATTGATTTTTGGAGGAATAAAGGAATTCCTCCTTTTGGGCTGTGTTTCTACCCGTTGCTGTCGTATTGCTGTAAGGCCGGCGCATTTATCGCTGTGCAGAGCGCAGATATTTAAGGCAGTTCCTCTTTGCTTCCCTCCAGGGACCACGAGGCCAGCTGCGATTACCGTCCTGTGCGCTGCCCCAACAACCCCAGCTGCCCACCCCTGCTCACCATGAACCTGGAGGCTCACTTGAAGGCCTGCGAGCACATCAAGTGTCCACACTCCAAATACGGGTATGGGCGTGGCCTGCTGGGGGAGCAGCGATTCACAAGGAGAGTCCTATTGGGCTGAGCCTGACCCTAAGCCCCACCCTCTTTCCCTTAGGTGCACCTTCATCGGCAACCAGGACACCTATGAGGCTCATCTGGAGATGTGCAAGTTTGAGGGGTTGAAGGAGTTCCTCCAGCAGACGGACGACCGTTTCCACGAGATGCAGGTGGCGCTGGCCCAGAAGGACCAGGATATCGCCTTCCTGCGCTCCATGCTGGGCAAGCTGTCTGAGAAGCTGGACCAGCTGGAGAAGAACCTGGAACTCAAATTTGGTAACTGGCCAGAGGGCGGGGCTTGGTTTGCTCTGGGTGGGTCCATGTGTGACATCACCTCATGGTCCTGTGGTTTATTATTCAGATCACACTTTACTGTACAGCCGTACTCTACACGTGTGCGAGCACTTTTCTTCGGCTTGGCTCTCGGTGTCGTGGCTTTGGAGAGGAGAGCAGAGCGGGGCGGCCGTCCCCCCGCGGCTCAGCGCGGCCCCATCGCATTTCCAGTCTGCTGCGTGCGCCCGCGGTGCTGACACTCTCTCTGCCCGGCAGATGTGCTGGATGAGAACCAGAGCAAGCTGGGCGAGGACCTTATGGAGTTCCGGAGGGACGCCTCTATGCTCAATGTAAGTGCCCACCTCCTGCCAGGACCCTCGCCACCTTCCGCCTCGTTTGTGGACAGGCTGTTTCACGCATGTCACTCCCTCTTGCTATCTCTCAGGATGAACTGTCCCACATCAATGCCAGGCTGAACATGGGCATCCTTGGCTGTAAGTTCCCCTCTCCGACAGTCTCTCCGTTCCCCCTCAATATGACCATGCCTAATTTGATTTGACCACGACCCCTTCCGATTTGACCACGCCCTCCTGTATTGCAGCCTACGACCCCCAGCAGATATTTAAGTGCAAGGGTACCTTTGTGGGGCATCAGGGCCCTGTATGGTGCCTCTGTGTCTACTCCACCGGCGACCTGCTCTTCAGCGGCTCTTCGGACAAAACCATCAAGGTACGCCTCCCTCCTTACGCCCCACTCCTCCTCCGCCCTCGTCCCCCATCCTCCTGTCTCCTTACCTTCTGTGTTGCTCCTCCCTTTCCGAGGTGTGGGACACCTGCACGACATACAAGTGTCAGAAGACTCTGGAAGGCCACGACGGCATCGTGTTAGCGCTGTGCATTCAGGGGTGAGCTCCCACCCAGAGACACAGCCCCCACCGACCCCGGCTTTCTCAATGTTTGGTTGCTTAGCAACTCTCTCCCCCCCCCATCTTTTCCAGGAACAAGCTGTACAGTGGCTCAGCCGATTGCACAATCATCGTAAGTGATCTTTCGCCAGTGGGGTATTTCCGTGGGCAGTCACGGGGAGGTCCCCCGTTCCGGCCAACTTTGCCCCCTGGTGACCGGCTCTGACCGCTCTCCTTCCCGCAGGTGTGGGACATCCAGACACTGCAGAAGGTGAACACGATCCGCGCTCACGACAACCCCGTGTGCACGCTGGTGTCCTCGCACAACATGCTCTTCAGCGGCTCACTCAAGGCCATCAAGGTGAGGGGCGCTTTCCAGGCGACTAACTGTGAAAGGCGCTATATAAAAATAAATTGTTGAATTATCTGCCTATAGTGTTTGCAGTGTCAGAACGCAGGAGACTGATGCACTGAAATGCTCTGGGGGTATATTCCCTCTCATTGCTGTCGCTGGATGAAAATGCTGTTTAAGTTCAGTGAATTCCAGATGAAGGTGTTTTACTGCTGATAAGTGACTTGAAAGACCAGGTTTTTGCTTTGGCCCCTTGTCGTCCTGGGCGGGCCTGCTGGATTATGTGAGATCTGAGGCATATTTATGCACATAGTGCTGGCCTGGCCTACCTGCCTGTCAGTGGGGTTTATGACGATGATGTGCTTAATGTCACGCTCATATTGGTGGCCCTATAACAGCTGTAGAAGGAACTCTGAGTTGAGTACAGAATTGCCCAACCACTTCAGGGACTTTCCTCTCATGTTTTTCTCTTTAGTGCATGGGGGAAGGGGTTTAGCGTCCCTAGACAGCCTGTAGTTATTTCAGTAAAGAGTACGCCGCCTGATTGGTCATGTCAGTTGAGGGCAGGCCACCTTATTGGTCATTTCAGTAATGAGCAGGCCACGTGACTGTTGAGAATTCCCATTCATAAGACACTTAGCGATGAAGGTGCTGCCTCGCTGCAGGTTTGGGACATCATGGGCACAGAGCTCAAGCTGAAGAAGGAGCTGACGGGGCTCAACCACTGGGTCCGGGCGCTGGTTGCCTCTCAGAACCACCTGTACAGCGGATCCTACCAGACCATCAAGGTTAGACCCTGCCCCCTTCACCACCACCACCACCACCACCACCACCACACAGGAACCTGCTGACCCTGGGCTAAAGAGAACGTCATCATGTTAGGCGATCGCTCTGGTACACGTTGTTTTGTCATACCCAAAGATGGTTGGTGTGAGGTCCCACGCTCATGGTGAAGGGGGCCCATCTGAAGGCAGAAGTGCCTTTCCTTCTCTGGTGGTGCTCCTAGATGAGCCCGCGCCAGCTGAGAAACTCCCCTCGCCATTCCCAGTTGTTTAATTGGGTCCCTCGGGATGCGAGATGGGAGCCAGGCGCTGTTGGGGAAGCAGCCAGTTTCACAGGTTTGCATCATCCTACTAGTGGAATACCCCCGCGCCCCCCCTGCCCCCCACCACATACTGGCTGTATGGATTGCCAGATGACATCAACACCAGTGTTGCCATAGAGACGGGCTTGATGTTCTCCAGCTGCTGAGTTGCTCAGTATTTCCAAAGCTGATAAGACCTGACGGTCCGGTGCCCCCCCACCCCCGGGATGTGTATCTGCTGTGTTTCTCATAAACCCCCTGTGCTGCATAAGTCTTTCACAATGTGTGGTCTTCTCCACACAAACCGATCTCCTGCCAGGGCTGACGATCCTCTCCAGAGCCCGGCAGATAGGAGACGACTGAGCATGTTCCTTTAATGCCCCCCAACCCCCCCCCCCCCCCAGATCTGGGACATACGCTCACTGGAGTGCGTCCACGTGCTGCAGACCTCCGGGGGCAGTGTCTACTCCATCGCCGTCACCAACCACCACATCGTCTGTGGCACCTACGAGAACCTCATTCACGTGAGAGCACCGTCGGCCTCCTTGTGCCTTCGTGAAGAGCAGGGACGCAGCTGTGCTAACTCCCATGTATCTCCTCTCCAGGTATGGGACATCGAGTCCAAGGAACAGGTGCGCACCCTTACGGGCCACGTGGGCACAGTGTACGCCCTGGCGGTCATCTCCACCCCCGACCAGACCAAAGTGTTCAGTGCCTCTTATGACCGCTCACTCCGGGTAAGCACGCCTCCTACTGGCCTACCCGGGCGCCCGTGTACGGTGTGGCTGAGCCGGTGGCAGCTGATGGTCACTGCTGCATCTTCTCGCCGCAGGTATGGAGCATGGACAACATGATCTGCACCCAGACTCTGCTGCGGCACCAAGGCAGCGTCACGGCCCTGGCCGTCTCTAGGGGGCGCCTCTTCTCCGGAGCAGTGGACAGCACGGTGAAGGTGTGTCCTCTGTCCGCCATCTGACTTTCTCTGTATCATTGGGGCTCTCTTGGACTGGCATGGGCTGATAAGTGGGTTTCATGGCTGCATTGACCTTCTCATTGTAACAGCTTCCTGACAGGAAACGTGGTCCGGGTTGGCTGAAACATGACCGAGAGTCGCTGCACGGGCCGCCATATGAGCGCACTCCTCACTGTCTCTCTCTCCCCCTTTCTACCCCAGGTGTGGACCTGCTGAGGGAAGAGGCCAGAAAGTGTTTTTCCTGGGACTGCCTTTTACGGTTATTATCGTGATTATTAATCGACAAAGCCAAGTTGAGAAGTTTTTTTTTTTTTTTTTTTTTTTTTAAGGTCGTAACTATTTACTTGGTTGATTTTTAAATCCTCGTCCTAAAGCCATGGCTGGGCTTTTGTTTATCTGGAAACGGTCTGGGCCATTGGATCCCGAAGGCCCCCGGTGTCAGTACCGCCTGAGCGACGGGATGCCCCTCAGACTCATGAAGAATGTCAGGAGCGGACCCGGCTCCTGTCCTCGGGGGCTGCCTTCACACTCCGGCCACAGGGGGCAGCACGACAGAGGCATCTGCCTTCCCAGATAACCCTTACAAATGGCACCGGCCCCCCCCTTTTCCTGGTGACGCACCCCTTCCTGAGAGAGCACCGCTGCCCAGGCCAAACTCAGTCCACCCCTACCGCCCCCCCCCAAAACGGCAACAGAGACGAAAGATGAAGAACAACAGCTTTATGGTATTAACCGTCAGGTTTAAATGGGGGAGGGGGGAAAAATATGCTTGTAAACATCTAATAACAGTCAGATCTTAAGTGAAACAGCTGGAGGTGTTTTTCTTACATTGTCTGCGCAGATCTTGCATCTGGCAGTAAGTGAGGCTCTTCTGCGGGAGAACTCTGCTCTTCTCTGTACAAGAGTGAGAGTGTGTGTGAGAGAGCGAGAGAGAGAGTGTGAGAGAAGGAGAGGGACGCACACATGATGGCCGGACGTGTTAGCAGAAGGATTTCAGCTGTCTGCCGTTACTACTTTGTGCGTTTTACTGTGCAGGGAGTCTGTGGCTTTTTCATTACTGTTATTTTTTTTATGTAACTTTTTTGTTGCACCTGTTAATCAGAAGGCTCCCATTTCTGAAGTGTTCCTGAGGCAGTTCTGACGTGGGCCGGCGCCGGGTTCTGGAGCAGTCCGTGGCTCAAGCCCCCACTTTAACCCAATCCCAGAAAAGCGGTTTTAAATGTAGGGTGCTGCTTCACCCCTGGTTCATTTTGTTTTCGCTTACTTCTTAAAGAGACATGCGCAGTATTCCCGCAGCCCCGGCGAGCACTCTGATCAGTGTTCCATAATGGTTCTCCCTTGGCTGGCGGGCCAGAGCGGGCTGGCCGCAAAAGTCTCCGGGCAGGGTGTTCTCCACAGGGCCGTGCAGCGGCATCCTGGCGGTTCCAGGTTGTGCTGCTGGGCCAGGCTCTGGGAGCCACTCTTTACCCTGGAGAGATACACTACTCTGCAGTGCCAATGATTATTGTTACTTTTGCGCTTTTTACCGTGCAGAGGTCGTCCGGTGCCAGGTACGATTTCTGTGTCTGTGGGCGGCTAGGTGGTTTCGGGGGGGCCGCTGTGATTGTCCTGTGACATTTATGTACATTCACTTGTATACTTTGTTTATCATGACTTTGCCATTAAAGCTGTATACACACTCCCCCTCTCCGCCTTTCATTTCACAGTGGGGATGTTTAATATTGGTGTCAGATGTTTGAAACCCCATGTTATATAAAGTGCCGTCTTTCCTTGTGCCTGTTTTTTCCCCACTTGTTCAGTTTTATAATGTCATTTAAGGTTTTTATAAACCTATGCTGTCAGGACAGCAGAAGTCTATTCCCTGGATGACCCCGTTACCCCTCTCGCCAATCCCTACGCCTCCTGTAATCTCCAGCCCTGCTGCGCACTCTCCCCACCTATCCAAAAAATCTTTTTTTAAAGCCTAACTTTGCGTCACCTGTCTCAGTGTATCAGGTTCACAAAATCTGTGTCTGAGCTTCAGATTGCTGCAGGTTGGGTGCGATTTGTCTCAGAGCTTGATTGGTTCCCTGATCTTCATCTGTAGAATGTGTCTATAAATTAGAAAAAAACGTCAAATGGTATTTGACGGATCTATCAACCTAATGAGATATGTCTGCAGTAGTGGTGGATCCAGAACCGTATGTAAACCCTCCTTCGAGTACAATGGTTCGTGACATTGATTCAGTATACTTTATATAAATGTTAAAGGAACACAAGTGGAAGGGAGTACTCATTTCACTGAAAGCGATGGATGGGATAAGCTCAGTATGCCTCTACATCCGGTGGTTGGTGATCATCGAGGACTCTAAATTAAAGCATGAGAAGCTTTTTAATAACTTTGGGTGGTTTTCATCCTCGGAAGCTGCCGCCTGTACTCTGGCTCCATAAGGCCGGCCTTGTCTTTCAGGAGAAACCCTGCGGGAGGCAGAAGTGATTGGAGCCCTCCGATGTTTGTATATAACATTTATTTAGGACAGATGGCTGAGGCTCAGTCAGCAAGGCCCTTGTCGCCAGTCACAGCAAGTATGATACAAGTCAGAGTCAACATCAGCTCAGCACGACACACAGCCCGCGCGCCTGCGCACCGCGGTGCACAGCAGGAAAAAATACAACTCATTTCAGCCTTTGTCTTTTGTTTTTTTTTTTTTTACACACACAACAGTTCCTCGCCCTGCTAAATATTTCAGTTTCTTTAAAATAACAAAGACTTTTCTTTTTTTAAGCATTCTGGGAAATCAATTGTGAGCACAAAGAAATTATTGTTAAAAAAAAAAGAAAAAAACAATGTAAAAATATAACATTATAAAGATCTGACAAGGTTTTACATCACCAAGGAAACAGCCAACAATACACACGTGGGATGTAAACACGAAACCACAGCTGGGGCACACGATTGCTTGTTACGCGACTCGGTGATCCCTGCGGATCCCTGTATGGGCCGGAGTAGCTACCCGCACCGGCGGCTGACATCGGTTACCGCCACCTGCGGAGCAGCCACCCGCACCGGCAAAGGCGTGGCTGACATCGGTTACCGCCACTCGCGGAGCAGCCACCCGCACCGGCAAAGGCGTGGCTGATATCGGTTACCGCCACTCGCGGGTATACCGGCAGGTTAAAGATCAAGCTGTTCCAAACACAACCACGACGAAGTGGAGGGATAACATAACGCGAGTGTCCAATCCGAATTTTACAGAAATACTGAAAAGATGGTGCTAAAATTTGCAAAAAAAAATATATATGGAAAAAATACTTAGCAGTACTTTTATTTTTTGAACATATGGAATATAAAAATGCAATTTTTATAATATGCTCTGCAATCTAAATAAATTAATATTTTCTGCATATTACTGTTAAATACTTTATATATAATAAATTAGTCATATCAAATATTTTTTAGAAAAAAAAAAAATGAAGTAAAATTTTCCAAGTCTGCATTATGAAGCTTTACTGAGATTTAAAAAATGAGATATGCATGTAATAAAATTCTGTATTAAGTATGTCACATTATTCAGAATTTTTAATCAATCATTATTTTCTGCTGGTCTGTGGTGGGAACCTGGTGTCTTAATTGTTCCCATGTGACCACAGCAACAGCCAAACACTTTTGGTGACACACTGACAGAAATGGTGTAAAGATTGTCATGTTTATGGGTGACAATGGAACTAAGATGACGGCTGTCACTATATGATCTATGACCACGTGACCTATACGAACTATGACCTATGACCTAGTGATGACACTGACTGAGGAGAGCAGCTGAGAAGTTGTCCAGCACTTTTGAAAAGTGAGCGGTAGAGGTACTTACTGATATCTACTGATGGGCACAGGTTCTTAACTTGTGCCAGACAGCTAAATGCTAAATGCTACAACAGAAATGGAAGGGTATTTGTCAATCCCTGAAAAAGTAAACTGTGGGAACAAACAGCGACTTCTAAGGGGTCTGCAATCTCAACGGTATGGAATGCATAGAACTGCAGCACAGCTTAATGGTCGCCTACCCATCCGAGGCCGTCGGTGTCCGGCAACAGTGATCGGAGAGCGAAAAGAGCGGTCAGGCACTGCTCCTAGCAGTCTGTTAAGCTCTAGGATTCGGCAGAGGCAGCCTGTCTGCAGTTGGGCAAGCATGTCCGTCAAACATCTCAGCGAATCGAGCCGGCGTGCTGCAAAGCTGCACTGTTTGTAAACTGACTTTTTGCATGCGTTTGGTCAAGGCGTGCTTCTGGTTTTACGGTGGGTTGAGGGTTTAGCGTAAAACTATACTTCCTTTTTTTTTAGTTCTGCCTTTGAGATTCTCCAGATAACAAGTACTTATCTGAAGAACCTTGATATGTTCAATGTTCAAAAAAATGCATTTTGCTCCTCACAACGTAAAACAAAATCCATACTCTAAAGCATGCCTTCATCTAGGATCATCCCACCACGTCTAACGGGGTTTTCCGGTTCTGTATAACCCCAGGCTGCCTGGAGATTTAAGAAAACATCAGTACCAGTTTCTAAGTTGCCTGTCGGCTAAATTATCCTGGGTACACACTTGCAGACAGTCACAGACAGTCGATCCATAACCGTAGTTTTTACTGTGCTCACTTGGGTTTCCACTGAAGATCACAAAAGCGTTTGTTTTCAGCCGTGTGATGAATTTTAGCTCATTGTGCGAAAATGAAATCAAGGCTCACCACAGCCCAATTCTTGAGAAGTGATATGGAAGATGGGTGGATGGATTTAAGAGTTATTCATTTGAAACAGGACAAACACGACGGTTTTATACCACGTTTGAAATTAAAATCATTCAGTGGAATGCCCCAACTGATATATTTTGTATCACTGCTCAAACACTGTCTGAAAAACCCACAGTTTCACAAGCCTCTGCGTTGTTTGTATGATTTAGCACAAAACACAACACTCTCACAAAAATGGCGCTTAGTTTAAACCATATTATACACACACGCACACAAACAAACACACAAACACGATACCTATAGAGGTGGTCGGAGAAAGTCAGTTCAAGCACAGTTGGTTATAGCCATCCAGTCTCTCAGTTCTCGCAGGAACAGGAAATCATCAAACAACGCCGGAATGAAGTGTCCTAGGTTTCTTTTGTGCCATTTTGGAAGCCGAAAAATAAAAAGAACAACAGAACAAAAACATTCACGTCAAACTGCCTGCCAGTCCCATGTTGGCAGTGTTGACTTCAGAGCAGAAACCTTCCAACTATGGGGAAGTTCCTGAATCTTCCTCACAATGCCGTGTCGTCTTACGTCTTGGTGGGCAAAAGGTAAGGTCGCTCTTGTGCTTCTCCTACACTGCTGTGATCACCCAATCATCCAAGGGGCCTGTTGAAAACCTGTGCTTCTGGGATGTCCCTGTCACTGAGGCGCTGGGGACAGGAACGCAATGAGACAGATTTCTGACAGGTGGCAGGTGATGAGTGCCAACTGGGGAGGAGTTCCTGTCTTTCTCACCAACCGAGGGTCTGCCACACACACTAACGTGACCGGAGAGTTTGAACACTCGACAGAAAAAGATGCCACCCTACTGTACCACTCATGCCAGCTCGGTCACAGAACCTAAAACGTTTATGAACAGATAATTCAAAGCTACACTTGTACTGTTTGGCAAAATTAAAAAAAAATAATCATATATATTTTTATATATGTATATATATATATATACTTATGGGAAAAATACATCAGTCAGGAAGATGGGATATAAGCTCTGACTAATGTATGCTCACCATGGATTTTTTTTTTTAAATAAACCTTTTCATGCTTACAATTTACACATACAACAGCATTATCATTTTGTTCAGTATTATTAATATTATTTTACGAGAACTTGAATATTCCAAAGATTCTGGAAAAAAAAACTGCGTTTGCTTTGCTGCTGCGAAACTTACTGTTGGAGCGTTTTACGCTGTGCTATGTCACCAGTGCCTCAAACCCAGAATTTTCTTCAGCCCAATCCTGAGGTAATTCATCTCAGCTTAAGAGATTCTCGTCAGTTGTGCAAAAACCAAAACACAGGGTGAGGCGTGTGGGGGGAGAGGAATGTTATTATGTAAAAGGAAGGCAGATGGTGCAGAAAAAGTAAAACCTTGGAGGGGAGGGGGGAGTACTTAGGGAGGAATGACTTGTGCAGCTGGCTGTTGTGCCTTTGGCGCCCCCATTGGGCCTGGAGGATATACTGTGGGCTCCTCACTCCAGCATGGCATCCAGCTGGTCGGCCAGGTCATCGAACATGCTGCCAATGTCGTCCAGGATGCTCACTGTGCTCTTGTTCTCGGCCACTAAGCTGTAGATGGCAGGCAGAAGGACACAAGGGATCGTTCACAGGCTTCCCTGAGATTCTACCGTCGCTATAGATTTTCACAGTAAGCTTTTACTCATCCAGATTCTCCAGTAGTAGTCGCAATCTGAAAATGGTCCACCGCTATCGGTCTCAGACATCTGCCCCACCCTAGGCAGGCTGCCCATGTTACACTTAGTAACTGTTGCTTTCACTGTCAGCAACACTAACAAATCAGTTTAAAGGTCATGGCTAACACCACCAGTTGTAGAAGAACTTTCAGTGTTGTTGCGTTAAAAACACCTCATTTAACACTGGCAACTAGTTTTTTTCCAATTATTCCCCAGCAGAAATTTTTAGACGGTTCACATGCATCGTTAACTAAGTGCATAAGAAACAGTTTCTACCACTGGGGGCACTACCTAATGTTTTTACTTTAATGTAAAGGTAGTATTCTTAATTTTTTACTATAAGGTTACATAGTATTCCAAGAAGGACATATATGCCTTCAACCCTAGTTGGGTAATAGATGGATCGATTGATAGTGTATGCTCTCAGTTAAAATATGAAATGACAAAGGTGTTTTATTGAAATGTGGAGCCAGTTCAGAGGTTTGCCTGGATCTCCTGGCTCTCCGTCTCTAGCTCATGGTGAAGGAAGATGTGCAAGATGCTCACTCTTGGCGCTTGTCTTCCTTCTTGATCTTCTCCTCCACAGCCTGCAGAGCCGCAGCTAAGGAGGCGCTCGTCTCCTCCAGCTTCTGCTGGGCTGTCTCCGCCGGACTCACCGCCTCCGCCGACACGCTGCCCATGGAGGAGCGGGGAGGCTTGACGGGTGGGGGGGTGGGGCCTGGGGTCGAGGGTCCGGGGGTTTTGGGCGTCTGAGGGGTCTGGGGGCTTTGTACTGGTGGGCTGGGCCCACCATCCGGCCTGGTCGGGGAGGGTGTCGATGGGGACGTCACCTTCTTGGTCTGCAGGACGTTTTGCGCTTTAGCCGGCTTGGGGGCAGTGGGTGGGGGGCTGGGCTTTGGTGACACTGGGGGGGGTACGCGCTTCACATCTGGAGGTGAAAGAAAGGAGAGAGAGACACTCATTGTAAGCAGCATAAAAAAAAGACATCAATAGTACCAAATGCTGGAACAGAAATGCTGCCTACCTGGGCTTGCTGGTCCAGGGATGGGAGCTTTCTTGGAGGTGGGTGTTGGGGGGCTCTGCCTCCTCATCTGTTGGCTGAGGACAGGCTTGGGGGACACAGGCGGTTTGGTGGGCCTGCGATGATCACCGTCAGCGCCCGAGCCGAAGTCAGCGCTCTCCCTGCGCCGGCCGGCCTCCTCGTCGCCGTGGAAATGGGCCTGCTCCACGCAACTCATTTCGGACACGGGCCGTCTTTTGATGGTACCGGTGCCGTTCTGGTAGGGGGCAAGGAGCTGTCCGTCCGACACATCTGCGGGGTCTTTTTCCTTGGCCTTGGGGCGCCGTTTGACCGTGCTGGTCTCCGTCAACTGGAACTTCACCCCGTCCAAGTGCTGCTTGTAGCGGACCCGCCTCTTCAGCGTGGCGGTGGCGTCCAGGGATGACAGCTCATCCCGTGGCAGGGAGTAGAGCCCGTCGGGCAGGCCGTCGGCCTTGCTCTGCCCGGGCCGCTGCTTGATGGTCAGGCTGCCGTCCTCCGCAAAGGGCAGAGTCTCTGCCGAGCTGCCCACAGACTCAGGTTGGGGTTCCGGCGCCAGTCTGTCCCGTTGGGGTTCCGGCTCAGTTGGCCTGCGCTCCTGCCGCGCCGCGGCAGCGAGGCCCGTCAGGGGGCCGCTGATGGTCCTCCGTCGGTTGACCACCTCGCCATCCAGTCCGATGGCGTCCCGGTGCCTCGCTGAGCCATGGAGAGGGCTAACCTGCCACCAAAACCACCATACGCTCTTTTACCAAACCAGCATGTGTGACATGAAGCAGCTCAGTAACCCGGCACTGGCAGTATTACTGTTATAGTACCATAAGCGTCACAGAAAAGGAAACCACTGATAAATAATTATGGTGCGCAATAAAAAGTCCCAGCATTTTTGTGTTTGTGGAAACAGATCTGAAAATATTGACTTTTATGTCTCCAAAAAAATTATTTAATTTCATAATGTTCATGAAATATGCAGATGGTTGCGCACAACAATTATCAGATGAAGTGAGACCTACTGTTTTTATCCACTTTTAACTTTAATATTTGGTATGTCCACCTTTTGCAGCAATT
>JAODKM010000088.1:23834816-23845558 GCA_026780845.1 Petrocephalus sullivani | reverse complement strand
ACTATGAACGCAGGCCCATTGTGACATTGTACCTCTTATAACTACTCGCTGCTTCCTATCTGTTAACCAGTTATCAACAAGGAATCTTGATCTTTATTAGCAGTGAATTGCAGCTACTTTAAATCATGTAAAACTCAAGCCTGACTTTGCAAAATTCAAGCTTACATCTCACTGGAAGTGATTCAGAATAATATAGGCCAGCTAAAAGCTCTGCCCACCCTGTCATAAGCTTGACACCCCTGACCCCAGACCTAAAAGCTGGAGATGGGCCAGATGTTTAGTCCGTTCAATTTGCCCATTGCTTATAAAATATGTGCAAATACACAGCCGTGCAAATCAGCTTTGTATATCCTACACCATTCAGGACAGATCTAGCTTAATCTAGTTTCCCCCTCAGAAACTAGATCTAGTTTAACATGCCAACCTTTCGGCCTTCAGACCGTCCAGTTTTTGCTGGTAGTATCTCTGGGAACGGTGCAGAGTCACTGTGCTGAGCGAGGCGGCCCTCCATGCCATATGCTATAGGAATGGTGGCATTGTTGATTACGCGGAGAATGGTAATGGCTAATGGGAAGGAAACAGGGACTGGTTATAACACAGGTTCCCCCACATCGGGAGCCATTAAGGGGAACACGTGTCAGCAAGAGGGAGGGTGTGACATCAGCAGTGTCGTGATCTGATTGGACAGGAACACGCCCGTGAGCGAGTGTCCAGCATGCAGGATATTCAGGCCTCCCGCCTGCCCGGGACTGGTACGGCAGCGCGGCGCCGTGCCACAGACTCACACACACAGAGGCGACACAGAAAGCCACAGAGCCGATGGGAAGGAGACGGCGGCCACGGGCCGTGAGATGGCCGCCCCGCGGCGAGGGTGGGGGCACGCGGGGAACAGGCACATCTCCCGCCAAGCCCAAGCCTCGATTTCGTTCTTCCAAGAGGAAAAAGAAACCAGCCAGTGTGACCGGATGGTTCGGCAGGCATGGCCCGGCGGCAGGAAGGCTGGGCTTGGGCGCGAGGGCAGGTTCTGGGCCCCCCTCCAGCCATGCTGACCTCTTTCAAGACCCCCAGGTGGTTTTCTGAGGGGAGGGCTCAACTGACCGAGCGCTGCGGACAGTTGGAGGTTGAAACGGGGTCACTGAAGACGGCTCACGAGGCTCTTTCAGATGGGGTGTGAGGGAATGGTTTAAGGGAGACTGTTTCGGGGTCATCAGAGGGTCAGGGGGCGTGCCTTACCTCAGGGGTCATTCTGCTAATGGTGGATATTTCATATCCGGCGTCGATGAAGTTTGGAGAGTAGACTTGCAGCTGAAACGCACTCAGCCATTGGACTACAGCTTCTGAGCTCTAGAAAAAGAAATATACGCGGCATTCCGTCACTGTCCGCATCCCACAGGTTGGAAATCTCCCGGCTTCAAGTGAGGGGGGCTCCTCTGCCAGACTTCGTAGCCTGTGACCTGCACTGGAAGCCTGCATCCCAAGGTCTTCCGCCATCTTGAGATATTATTGGCTGGTTTACTCCAAGGAATTTTCATTAAGGATTTTAAAAACGTGTATTTATGTCTTCTTCTACTGGAATGTGACAGAGAAAAATACTCTGTGGCAGCAGTGAAAAAAATTTTGCTTTCTGAAACCGGTCCAGTTTGTTCGAGACCAAACAGAATTGCCTAAAACCAAAAGTTCGCAGATCCTACAAAACAGCAGCGAGGGCTTAATTATACAGGATAGGAGAGTCTTAAAAATAGGCTGTGGTGACGATTATGTTTGGATGAAGAGTAAGCTGTTGAGGACCACAGGTGACACCTCAGATCAATGTGATTCAACAGCCAAAGGAGGTTTATTAAGGTTGAATACAGTATCATCAATGCTGCTTCAGGAAAAAAACAGAACTTTAAAAAAGGCAGTAGGACAGAAAAACAGAAACAGCACTGAATAAAATTACCACGGTAATAAATATTTCAAGAGCAGATCTGATCCATGAGATTTTTCTGAGAGAGACTTACTCCCAAACAACTGATGTGTTCCACCACAAATTTATAATAAGCAGCACTAAATTTCCTCAGTGGCATCAGCTTTCAGTGAAAGGCACCCACAAAAAGCCATACCCGATAAGATTTTTAGTAGCGACACAGTGATCCATAAAATGGTATTCCTGAGCATTAAGGTTACTGCAGATTACTGAGTGGAGTCAGAAGCACCGTCATTCAGCAAGCAAGGGAAATCTCCATCTCACAACACTGACCAACAGCATCTCCAGGGCAAGACTCGGCCGCTATTGGGTGCAGGTTAAAAAAGCAAATAAATAAAGCGAATGAGCATGGTCCAGTATGGGTAAATTATAAAAACGGTGTGTAAAAAAATGAAATGCCCCATTTCAATGTGACCTCCTAGAAGCCAGGGGGAGCCCTTTGCAAAAGCTGATACTCCAAAGGAAGCTCCAGCAGGATCAGTAACCATAGCATCGCTCCCGGGCCCCTCGAGCCAATCGCGGAACTGAGGTGTACAGCCAGCGTCCGACTGTGGCGAAACTTTACCCCTGGGTGAGAGCCTGCGGGTACAGCAGCATGGTCAAAAGACTCATACCTTGGAATCCGGAGGTACCTCCCCCTTCCTCTGGGGTGGCTCTCCGTATGTCTCATGGTACGGACAGCTCGAGGACCTCTGGGGACGTATGGATGGGCCTGTGAGATAGTGAGAGGGGGAGGGAGAGTGAGAGAATGAGAAGGAGAGAAGGAGATAGAGAGAAGGTTAGAGGGAGGGAGAGAGAGCAGGAGAGAAAGTGGGGGAGAGGGGGGAAAGAGGGGGAGAGAGAAGGAGAAGGTTAGAGGGAGGATGAGAGAGCAGGAGAGAAAGTGGGGGAGAGGGGGGAAAGAGGGAGAGAGAGAGGGAGAGATGTCTGCATCAGTTGTATACAGTATATGGCTGGCTGACTGAGGTATAAGGGCCTTTTGAAAGCAGCTCAGCCGGCAAATGGGAGCGAGAGCCAGAGGCCTCATTCATCTAGCCACTTCCCAGTGAAGTAAGAATGCAGGCCGTGGGGACGGCGGTCCGCAGGTAAGTGCTGCTTCAGATGGCAGGCTGGAGGAAGCAGAGGCTGCATGTTACAGTATACATGGGGTGGGGTTGCGAGGAACCCCAGTGTCAGACTGGGGTGGGGCTGTGAGGAACCCCGAGGTGTCAGACTGGGGTGAGGCTGTGAGGAACCCCGAGGTGTCAGACTGGGGTGGGGCTGAGAGGAACACCAGGGTGTCAGACTGGGACGTGGTGGAAGCGGGGGGGTGCTGCTATGCACTAATGTGCACATCATCTCTTCATTCTGCCATTTAGATAATCTGCACTAATCAGCAGCTTTCATCAGTGACACTTTAATAGCACAGCAATTTCAGAGAATGTAAAACCATAATTATTACGGTGAAAGTTTCCCAAGCTGGATTTTTGTTGACATGGGGGCTGAGTTTGGTTGTCGGAGGGATTTCTGCTTTTACGTAATGCTGTATGACTTTGGCACCTTTCTTTATTAGCTGACATACACATGTTACCACAAGTCCATTTAGAAATATGCTTAAAGGCAGGTGACGTGTCCCAGCTGCCTGGCGTACCTGATGGTTGATCCATAGACTTGGATTGCTCCAGTAGATGGTCCTTGGCCTTTGCTGACTGAGACAGCACTGTGGCTAAGAGCTGTGAAGCATACAAAACACAAAGTGGGTATCAGAGGTATCAAACTTAAAGGCCCACTAGCCAATGTGTAGCAAGACAGGCCTGCTGATGCCTGGACGCCGATGCTTTGAGGCTACAGCCAGTCACCATTCGGATAGTCACTTCCTGGTGGCCGCTCTTGATCAACACCAGGAAGTCCCGCCTCATTTCTTGTCTGGCCCATGTCAGCCTGCAGATCCTGAAGCCTCACCTTGACGCCCTCAGCCTGTGCGTGCAGGGCGTGTACGCTGCTGCCTGCACTCTGTCCGCTCCCAGAGGAGCGTGCGCTGCCCACGCTGCCCACGCTGCCCGCACTGCCGCGCTCTGCACCTGCAGTGCGAAGGACACACCCGGGATCAGTCCCCCTAAAGCACTGGCAGAATTACACACAGCCCGCGTACATATGACTCTCATGGGTAAGTCGCCTTTTTCAGCTACTGAGGTGCGTGTCCATGGCGATGGGGCGTGTCAGCCTGGTGGACCAATGGCAGGCCAGCTCATTACCTGCGTAAGGCTTGCGTAGCACCCAGATCTCCTCACTGGTGCCAGCACTTGGGCTAGGAGAACCATGTGGGCTGGACTCTGACCCTCTGGAACCTTCAACACAAAAAGTGGCATGAGCTGCATGGGGAGGGTGGCAGGGGTATGGAAAATGCCAACCATTCCAATACAAGACTCTGCGGGCAAACTGCATGTTACAGTCACACTAAGTGAAACTTGTACAGCCCAAACAAGCTCCTGTGTATCCACTTATGAAGACGTATACATATGCAATAAAACGCCATACTTTTATAGCTAAATATTTATAAGCTGTAGTGCATTCAAATATTGCTTCTGAGGTTTCAAGGCCCTTATAACCACGACAGCGAGTTTAGAGGGTTATAAATGGCATAAAATCTTGACAAGATTATAAAAGTAGGGCATAAAATACGCCACCATCAAGTGAAACACGTGGTGTTACAGACACTCTCCTTAATCCCTGGGCAGTAATGTTCTGCTATTTGGAAGTTGATGTCTTTTTAATAATGTAATAATATTTTTTTATGCAATAATTTATATTTCTATAATGTGCAGGGCTTTCATCTTCCAAGCTAATCCGCAGTGAATGTGACAGGGGAAGGGGCTGTGTTATTTACACCCCAAACTCGTGGACCCCAATCCCCCCAAGGCTGGATGACCAGCAGTATTCCATGTAATCCCAGCTGGAGAGCCTCGTGTTGAAATGCTTTTGTCACTGAAGTACTGAACACATGCCTGACCGGAGAAAGTCGGGGATGGCTTCCCATTGGCGCACGCGGACAGCTCCCTACAGGAGAGCAGCTTGTTCAGGCAGATGGGAGCCACATACACCCAGTCATAAATGCCTACCTCACCCCCATTAACCGCAATCAAAACTCAAGTATGGCTCTTTATATAGTGATGATTATTTGTGACAGACTGCATCTGCGCTGGAGGTGATAATCAGCAACACAGATACTTAAACATTACAGCAGACTGGCACCTTATCCACATTGATCATCTGGATAGCAGACAGGGCTCCATGCCCATGGCTGCAAAGTTGAGGGTTTGAATCCCAGGGGCAGCTGAGAAATCATCACTGGGCTTCGGAGTAAGGCATGAAACCCCAACTATGTCTGGGGAGCTGCGTGACCCTATACGTCTTTATCACCTCTATCTATATGTATAAATATTGGACTGGTGTAAACAATGAGCTTCTGACCAGGGGATGAATAATATACCATTATGCTAAGCAGGTTAGTAATTTGCAGTCATCTTTCTTTAAGGCAGGGGTGGGCAATCTTATCCGCAAAGGGCCGGTGTGTATGCAGGGTTTCGCTGCAACTCCCTAATTATACCACTAATTAGAGGACTGATTGGCTGAAGAATTCTCCCACCTGGGTTTGAACAGCTGACCCTGGGGTTATCCAGAAAACCTGCATACACACCGGCCCTTTGCGGATAAGATTGCCCACTCCTGCTCTAGGGATTAACAGCAGCATAATCCCACTTGGAACAACCTTCAAGATGCCAGCTCATGTCCTCAGCCCCCTGGTTCCGATGTGACAAGTCTTTCACAGCTGTTAAGCTAGTGGTCTCCACCACAACAATGCACAATGCACCACAAAAGCTTGTTCCCCTGGTCTCTGTCAAGTTTTGACTTGATCTATCAAGATCAGCCACCTGATCTTACGTGTTGTATGTTTACAGAACCTGACTGTATATAGCATAAGAACACTGCATCGTTCTGAAGGGCCAGACACAAGCACCAGAGGGTGTGAGTGAAGATATAACAGCTGAGGGGCTGAGGGGGGACAATGAGGGACAACGATAATGGGAGCTGGTTATGCTATGACACTACAAGTGTTTCATGAAGCAGTGTTACTAGGGGGGTCCTAGGGGGCCCCCAGATGGTCCACAGTTTTGTTCCGTTCCAGTTCCCAAGTAGGAGCAAAAACATAGACTGTCTTGGGGGTACCCGAGGATGGGTGTGAGAGACAGTGTGATGAAGTTCTGATAGCGTTCAGTCAACCCAACAGTGTCTGGTTAAGGCAGAGTTAATTGGTTAGGAGTGAGGCTAAATTTGACAGAAATTTCCTAGCTGCAGACCCCCAGGAAGTACAACATCGCAGCGGGCCGCTCGGAAATGCCGCTCACCGGGGTGGGATTACTGCTCACGTATCCGTGAGTGTTTGGACACATGGGACAGCCATAAATATTCCATGAGGAGCACGGGGACTCGGGAAGAATGCGACCTAGTTTCCCTGAGTGCAGTGTGTGCACCTTGTGCAGAGGGACATGTAAGGCGAGACATTTCGGGAACATAGCCAGTGTGTCTGCTGCCGGCATGGCTGAGATTGCCATTTGTGTCACGGTGGGGATATAAAGTTCACTGAACAAAAAATCAAAGGAAATAGACCAAAAAAAGAGAGAAGTATCACATTATTATTATTATAAATAACAACAACAATAATAATAAATACAGCAGTTCACCACATAATGACGTTTTGGTCGAGGAGGGACCGCATATCAGTCGCCATGGTTGCCATGGTGATGTCGTAGCGTTACACATTACGCACGTGTTGGTGGTGATGCTAGTGCAAACAAGCCTACCCACTGCCAGCCGTAGTCTAGCCCACAGTTACGTACACTACATAATACTTAATGATAATAATGTTGTATGTTACCGGTTTGCCTATTTACTATGCTGTATTTTTTCATCGTTTTTTGAGGCTATACCTGATAGCCAAGGTATGCAGTAGGCTATGCCATCTAGGTTTGTGTAAGTACACTGTACGATGTTCTAGCGACGATGAAATCACCTAAAGACGCATCTATCAGAACGTATCCCTGTCGCTAGGCGACAGGTGATTTTAATGATAATAATGATGATGATGCTGATGCTGGTGATGGTGATGAAGGCAGAATGAGGCTGTGTACCTCGTCCATACCGCGTCTCTCCCGGAGCGCTCTGGGACCTGCTATAGCCAAAAGAAGTGAACAGTGGCTGATGGGATAGGGGCGGCTGGGGTGGGGGGGGCGATGTGACATGGCAGTGAGGGTACGTGTCCCCGTCGGGCCCCCCCGCGGCTCTGCAGGGCACAGCGGGGCCACACGGCACAGCACAGAGCTGTATCATTTCATACTGCTGGGGACAAACGATGGCACTGCCAGTACCTACGTACGATAACGAGAAAGGAAACATACGTAAGGAAAGAAATAGCACATAAACAAACCAACAGAATTAAACAAAAAAAAACAATAATCTGGCAAAAAAAAAATGCTTTGTGCTGCCTGGGCTCAAGGTCTCCCCACAACCCTGACCGGGAACTGTGGTGGGATGGATGAAAGGATGGATGGATGGATGGATGGATGAATGGATGGATGGATGAAAAAGTGCAGCCATTAAGTGCTGCTTAGGAAAAGGTTAATCAGTGACTAAGCAGCTGAAATGGGACACAGCATGGGGGCAAAGAGGAGGCATGCATACGAGGTAAGTGGGTTTAGTCAGCCCTTTGTGATGCATCCTTTGTAATGACCAGCACAGGCGATGGCGGATTAATGCCAGTGAGGGCCCGGGACCTAGTACTACCCACGCCTGGCCCCCAAACCAGTGCGCAGCTCTCCTTCACGGGCAGAATGCTTCACAGGTATTTTATTTATTTAGAAACAAAATGGATAATATCCACAACAAGCCTCTGAGGTTTGGACCTACATTAGTCAGGAGGCCACACGAGTTTCCCTGTCAAAGGAACATCTGACGCTTTCTCTCTAACGACTGAGTAAGGAGGCAGAACCATGCTCTGAAGGGAAGTGGGAGAGGTTCGGCCATGACTGTGTTTGTGCCAAAGACAGTTTCCCTGTGCTTCATTCACATTCACTTCCAGGTCTCTGGTGTCTGGATGCATTGTAGCATAAACATCATCCTCAAACTCCCTGGCAGGCCCTACGGAGGGGCAATGAGGTTCTGGATTCCAGGTGCCGCAGTTGTTCTCTCTGGCTCCCCCCGAGCCGTGTGAGGCGTGTTCAAAAGCCGGCAAGCCAGGACCCTGCCTGCCGCTGCCTTCCGCTCCGATGCGCCGCCTGCGAGATCCCCGAGGCTCCCGCTATAATTAAAACTACTCGGCACGGGATACGCAGCATCATGGCAAGGGGATCCACATGAACCGTGCCAATCCGGACAGGCATCCCAGAGGAAACGGCAACATTCCCAGGTCTCACCGCAAGGAACGGGACCCCGCGCCATCCGTCAGCTAGAGAAGGCTCCACCTCTCAGCCCGGGCAGGGAACCGTCAACAGCATTAGCAAGCAGACGTATCAGGCAGCCTCAGTGGGGGCCTATCCTCAGCCACACTGCGCGTTCTCAGGGAATATGTGGCTGCTTTAATCACCTGCATTACAAAGAGCTTCATACAGACCAAAGCTATAGGCTGAGCTTCCAAAGCGTGCGTTTCTGCTAAAGTGGGAATTCAGTCACAAAATAATCAAGGTGCGGCTAAATTTATAAAGGCGGCACCACTTTGTTCGGAGCCAGAGAGAGGAGCCTTGCTTTGGCATCTTGTGCTATGTGTGATATTCGCTAATAGACAGACGCCTCCACACGCCTACCCAGCCAACAGAGGCTCCGCATGGCCGCCAGGGCCCGGGCGAAGCTCATGGGAGTTATATTTACACAAAAAAGCTCAGAGGGCAGAACAAAAAAATGATTGGTACCAATTGATAACCAATGAAATCTTGTGTCAGATGTAAGACCACCTAATCAGACGTCTTGGTCCTGCCTCCTCTAGTTTCGTGGGCCCACCTCCTCTACAATCTGAGTGGTTATCTCTCTGAATCAATAATTTTTTGGTTCTGCCCACAGAACATTTTTGTGTAAATAAAAGCCTGGGCAAAGGGCTGCTTGGCATGGCACGGCTCTGTCGAATTGGCAGCGATGGTACCCACCACAGAACCGGCCCCATAGCGCCCTTGAATGTCACCAGCTCACCAGAGGAGCTCTGTCCTTCTGGGATGGCAGGACGAGGCCAGAGGGGGTTAAGCCCTGATGATCTATAGAGCAGTTCCCGGAAGGCTCTAGGCAGGACTGATAAAACGAGGGAATCCAGACTGGTGATCAAAGCTAAACTTCACCTGCTGTCATGAAGACTGTTCTGCCAGCCTGATCAGCTCTCAGTGTTAATATACATTAACTGTGACCCTCACATACCGATCATGCAGAAACCTTAAGGGTCCTTATCAGAAACCCTACAGCATCACCCCCATCCACTAGGTGTCGCTCAGTGGCTCTTTCCCCAAAGTCCCCTGTGAGTGAAGTTTTCATGCACCATCAGTCAGAGGAGCACATGCAAGTAAGTCCCCGTGTCCAGTGTCTCACCCAGGAATCCCTTCACGGGTGCTACCTCTCCAGCGCTAGTCCATTTATCTACCGCTGGCTAAGGACCGCCCACTCACCCACCCAGAGTCACGTGACAGCACACCTGTCCTCTTGCTGATCACCTCCACCATGTTGGACGGGAAGTAGCCAACTCTGTCATTTCCTGTGCGGTTGTCATGGATACAGCCCTTCCACCGGCCGTCGGGGTGCTGCTCCAGAACCTTAGAGAGCATAAAATTCATGCACATATTAATAAGCACATTTACATTCATTTAAAGCACTTAAATGTCATCTTTAAAGGGCACTAAAGCCAGCCATAAGCATAAAGGTAATAAAAACACAAGAAAAAGGGTATTATTCCAAAGTACTAAACTTCCAAAATTACTAGATTTTCCTTGGGTAGGGGTGGCTATCCTGTTGCTTGGTGTCTGCTGGTATGTCTTTCACACACACCAGCAGAGGGCAGAGTTGTTCATGTAGCACAGCGCCTGAGCTTTACACACAAACCTGATAAGTCTATTGCAAATAACGATCATGCTCATATATCCTACATCTTAATGCAAATTCCCTCCTAAAAAGTTATATCTGTTTCACGGTTTCAGGCACATTAACTACAATAACAGCTAATAAAAAATATTACTAGCTCCTTATCATGTGACTGTAAGACAGCTAGCAATACAGTCACATAACAAGCAAACAAACTTGCACACGAAGACGGATTAAACGGACAGCAGCTGTGACGCTGGTGTGCCGGGCGTGACGAGGGCGGGGGGCTCACCGTGATGACATCACCCGCCTTGATGTTCAGGCTTGTCAGGTCGTAGTTGTTGCAGTAATCCTTGAGAGCCCTGACCTGCAGGGCTGCAGAGGCGTCTACGGAACAGGGCGAGTCACGCACCGAGACGGGGGCATGGCAGCATGAGCCTTCTCTCTCAGCCCATATCTCTCTCGCTCCGTCTCTGTAACTCACCTCTCAGCATCTGCTTGATCTCCCTGCTGGCCTGCGTGGTGGTGAACTGGTTGACGATGTCCAGAGCAGTCTGGCTGTAGGTGTTCCGCACCCCGGCGTTGATTCCGCTCTGAGGGGATCGGAGCACAGGACATCCGGGGAGTGGTTTAACCGTGTGAATCCTTCGCTAGGCCCTTGCTAGCCCCCCCCACACCCCGCCCACAA
>JAODKM010000088.1:23814149-23829077 GCA_026780845.1 Petrocephalus sullivani | reverse complement strand
GCCAACACCCCCGCCCCCCCCCGCCGCCCCCCCCCCCCGCCCCGCAGCGCCACCCAAACGCCCCCCCCGCCCCCCCCCCCGCCGCCGCCCCCCCCCCGAGGGCCACACGTCTACCACAACCCCCCCGACGGCCACACATCCATCACACCCCCCCCCGAGGGCCACACCTCCACCACAACCCCCCCCCGAGGGCCACACCTCCACCACATCAACTCACAGATTTTGTCTCTAACAGCTCAGATGAGAGAAAAATTTATGTCACATGGTAGAAATGATGTGAATTGGGTCTTCCGCTATTTCTGGAGTTCTTGGCGCAGACATTTTGTTCTTGTTGCAAGTCAAAAGCCCCAAAGGTTAAGGAAGATCTCCGCAAAGCAGAAAGCTGCCTTTGCTTTAGTGTAAGCAGCTTCTTTAGGTCTGTGCCTGGTGATGTACAGAAGATTCTGATCATCTGGGACTTTCTGAGCTCTTATTCGCCTAAGAAAATGCAAACGTGGTATTCACAGTTTGATGAGCTACTAGCTAAGGTGGAAGTCAGAGCAGAGAAAGTCCCCCTCACTGAAAAACACACACACACACACACACCTCTTGCTTCTTGCTTCTTGTCAAAATCCCTTGCAAAGAGCCAGATCTCGTTAGGGCACCTCTGATCTTTCTGGCATTCCAACTCTTAGCAGATATAAGACACGCGGCAGATCATACCGGCTTGCTATTGCCAAGAGGGACATGCGCATCATCTACAAGGCTGGCCCTGCCCTGTATTTACAAAGAGCCCCAAAATGGGGTCATATGACACAAGGTTTGCGGCAGGTGTGAAGACGACATTAATCCTGGAGCCTCGATGGGCCTTGTACCTTATTTGAACTTGAGAATATATGTATTTTTTTTCCACGGGAAAACATATCACACTGCATTTATGTGTAGAATAGCAAGCTTTTGAATTTTGAGTAGTGAGAAAATGTAAAAATGTGGTATTAGTTCCAATCTAACGCAGTAACACCAGGCACTGGATCATGTAAAACTGACCCTGTGGACAGATATCGGCAGGGTACGCTAAGGACTTTGGGACCCAGGGGGGCGGTGTTACTCACCACATCGTAGTGGCCATGCTGAGCTGCCAGGTGCAGGGGTATCTGGCCCTCGTCCGACGGCCCGTTGACTGAGGATCCCGACTTCAGCAGCATTTTCATGGGCTCGGTTTTCCCCTGCCAGGCCGCATAGTGGAGTGGTCGCATCCCTGTGGGAGAAGCGCGTGCTCTGAAGAGAGGAGTCGGACACACGGGTGGTCTTCAGCATGGCGTCTCTCCATTCATGCATCTGAACCTGACTCTACTGAGGAAATTCAGCTTCAAAGCCCTTGCAAAGGTGCCCGACAGCATGATGCCAGCTGAGACTTGAAAAGACCCACAATTCCTCCTGCTCAGCCCCTGTGGCTCCCGAGATTCCCTAATGTGGCTCTAAGCTCATATTTCCACTTCTTATCAGAACAGTTGGCCAGCTAAGTTTTGAAGCACATATAATTATAGTGCACATATTAATACAGGAAGTCAACAACATAATCCCAATATGGCCCATTGAGATGCCTGTTGGGCTGAGTTTTAACATAGTATGTGTGATTCCTAGGGGTCCACAGAGCAGTCTCAAAGATGCCATTATCCTCTGATTCATGTAATGTGGAAAATATTCAAGGGAGAGCCCCCCTCCCCAGGAGAGCAAAGGATATTCCAGAATATTCCTGGCCCTTAGCCACTTTTGTAATGGCACATTCACGGCAGGGGGTCCCAGGCTCTGCTGGGGAGGGGGGTGGTTGGGGGGAGGTGGGGTTCCCAGACTGAAAACCCGTACATGGAGGACAGTCACGGTCACCTTTCTGATCCTTGATGTCCACAGTGGCCTGGGACTCCAGCAGCAAGGAGATGAGCTCCATGTTCCCATTGAGGGCGGCGTGATGGAGGGCAGCAAACCTGCAGCCGGAGATAGTGGAGTGACAACGTCTGCCATTCATCCCTCACTACTGCCACACGGTGGCGGGCTGCAGTACTGCGAGAGCCTCGCCATGTCCGACAGCTCAACTGTCCATCGGCACGGAGAGAGCGTGCGGGGTGGTGGGGGGCGGGGTTGGCCATATAAACCTGCAATCTTCCAGTCGCGCGCCAAGGGCCGTAAGCACCAATCCGCACGACAGCTGACACCCCCCGTGACAGGCTAGGCAGAGACTTAAAGAGAACGCTCCGCGGAGGGTCACAGCAGGGTTAGTGAGCAGTAGAGGTGCCAGATGCCAGTTTGCGCGGTGCCCTTCTATTAATCATTTGCTACCCACCATAAGATGAGGAAAAAATAAAGAGCAACCGTGTGGCCTACTGAACGGCACATATAAATAAAACATACAACAGCTACGGAAACAGCAGACGGATGGCGCCCCGTTCCAGCAGCCCAGCATATTCTCACATTATTGATGGTGCTGCCCCACGCACCCGTGTAATCGCCCGGGCTCTCGCCCATTACGCGTCAGCCGCAGCCAAACAATCGCAGCGCTCTACCATAGTCAAGCCTTTATGTGCCAGACACCTCTACTGGGAATGGGAAATGTACAACACTCATTAACATGTGCGTCTGCCTGTGGAGGTCCGGCGGCCAGAGCACTGTCACCATTGTGGGCGATTGTGCCTTTCCATTGGAAGCCGACGGGCGACATCCGCATTCCTGTGGCCCCTGTCCTTGCTGCCTCGTTCCACCATTACTGCTCCCGTCTAACAGATATTTCTATTTTACTGCCTTTCCGACGTGACCTTAGACTGTGCTGCTATCGCAGTTGGGGGAAAAAATAGTCATGAAAAGAGACAGTGATCTGGTTTAAATTGACTGCTAGTTCTTTCCTTGCCTCAGTCTAAACAAACAGCTCAACAACGAAAAAATGCCCGGATTAAGTGTCTTTAAACTCCAGGATAATGACAATTATGGAGCGGTGATTTAAATCCGACTGGTTAATGGACAGAGTCCCACACTCACTGATTGACATCTGGACCATATTCTGTACAGAATATTTGAACAGCAGGCTGTCACTGCTCTGCACAGATGTGTCGGGACTGTTAGGACAGTGATGGAGCGAGTGACTGGCAGAGTGCAATATCCCTCATTTATATAGAGCACGGGAAAAACAATAACAGACGCGTCAGCTGCAGGAAGTTATGTAACTATGCACTACATGAATCTATAATGTTAAAAGTGAGACCAGAATGGAAAAACTGGATGGAAAATATTAATAAGTCGCAGTATTAAAATCACAGATTTTCCTCAGGGAAGGAAAGAGGTAAAATGCATTTTATGCTGCACCCTCCTTGGAGCAGGAGCTGAGGAGGTTACGATGGACACCCTGACTCGTCATGGTGAGGGTCAGGGAGAAGATGGAGTCTTGAGACAGGGTGAAGAGCATCTCGAGTGGTGCTCCGCAGCAGAATAATCTGGGAGGATGGCTACATATTGTACTGCTGATGACACTTTGGTCATAAAGTGCGTAAAGGACATGGTCAGCAACAATACAGAAGTTGGCTGTGGCATTTACATGATGCCCAACTGGTACTAAGGGGCCCAAAGTCTGCCAAAAAAATATCCCCCACAGCCCGCAGCATTACACCAGCAGCAGCAGCCTAAGTTCTCGATACAGGCAGGATGGTTCCATGCTTTCATGTTGTTTATGCCAAATTCCGACCCTGATATCTGAATGCTGCAGCAGAAGTCAAAACCAAACCGACCAGGCACCGTTTCGCCAATCTTCCATTGCCCAGTTTTGGTGAGCCTGTGTCTAGCGTAACAAGTGGTTATGTGAGTTACTGCTGCCTTTCTACCAGCTCGATCCAGTCTGGCCAGTCTTCTCTGACCTCTGCCACCTGCCACCGCTGGTTTCCTGGCCGACTTGCTGCGAACCCTGGAGATGGTTGTGCACGAAAATTAGCAGTTTCCGAAACACACCAATCCATCTGGCACCAACAACCCCACCACGTTCAAAGTCACCAAATCACCTTTCTTCCCCATCCTGATGTTTGACCCGAACATGAACTGAAGCTCCTGACCTGTATCTGCACGATTAGATATTTGCTTCAACGACCAGCTGAACAGGCGTGCCTAATAAAGTGCTCAGTGAGTATGTTGTGCTCTTCATGATAAGGCTGCAGATTGACTAAACAGAAAAACAAATGCTTTATGTTTATGCTCACACCAAAACCCTGCTCCGCTTGCCTCCCGTGCCTCTGACGTACTTTGTTGATGCCGCCTGTGAAAACTCTGTCACCCAGCCCGTAAGGCATTACATCACCAGCACAATACCCTGTCTGTTTCCTAATCTGCAGTTCTAGCATGAGAAAAGAAGCTGGCTCAGACAGTTTCTGGTACTCCTTCTTTTTTCTGGTTCTCTTGTTATCGCGCACGATTTTCTGATTGCTCTCACAGCCCCGGATGCATTTTCACGACCAGAGGGAAATCCGAAGGACTTTGTGTGTGTAACGGCAGGCATACCCCAAACACCACTGCAGTCTCCGTTAATGACTGTTCGGGAAATGCGAAACATAATGACTCCTCACTGGATTGTGACACACTGATGAAAGCGTACTCCAGAGCCGGTAAGACGGTACACTGCTTTCATTTCCAGCATGACAGATGATAAAAGAATATATCCACACTCCGGCTAATAGAATAAAAACTCATTTGGAAGCATTTGACCCCACTATATTTACAGCTCGCTGTTACACATTTTTGATATTTTCCTTTTTATGCGAGAGATGGCCATTATGGTGGATCAGGTCACTCATCTATATTATCAGAATTTTTAAATGTGCAAACTACTCAGATACTTGCAAAATTTTGCACCAGTTTCGTTCTTTCTAAGATATATGTGTCATTGATGCAGACCCGATACAGCAAACGGTTCCTGCAGCAGTGCAGTATCAACGTATAAATTATTCTGCAGGCCAGAGACAAGCAGACAGGCTATCGTCAGTGATTGATGCCGGCTGATCCCCAGGCTGTTTAAGGACAGGCTTCGGGGCCCAGCAGCTGTACCTGATTCGGCCTGAGGGAGGGGGCATCGTGACCAGCCAATCAGGCAGGTCGCTGGGCCCCAGACGTCATAAACAGAAAGAGATGTGAAGTCGAGAAGACATTGGACAGAATGGAGTTAATACAGAACCAGCAAGATTTGTGGGTCTTTGAATACTGCTTCATAAAAGCAGGTTACCTTTGCACATAGGCAGTAAAAACCGATCGCCTGAGTTTAGGCCGACGACTTTGATAAACAGGCAGGTAAAAGTAAAATAGTTGAGTGATCTAGAATTGATCGCTTTGCTTCGCAATAAAGACCGAGGATGAGGTAATCCCACGGACGTTCCTTCACGCAGGCCTCGCACAGCTACCAAGATGGCCGACCCAGAAACAGAGCGAGGCTTTGTCAGAACTGCAGGGGAGATTTCAGCATGAATGAAGGTCACAGGTCAGGTGCTCCATTCTGAATGTGTCCCAAAAGAGCAGGAGCCTTATTCAGCTCTCTCATCCACTGCAGGGATGGTCCACCATTCAGAATGTACTCTTAGGAAAAGTAAAATAGCACCTCTAAATTCTGGCAAACTAAATATACACCCAAGTGGCTTTTTATTGGCCATATGGGATACTACTCGTAGCAATGCTTACTAGTAGATAGACTGCAGTATAAATTTATATCATTGATCTTTGTGGCTGGCTGTATGTGCTGAAAGAAGCCTCTGCTAGTGTGAGGGTATTTAAATTCAGACAGGGACTTACAGTACTTTTGGATGTGGACCATAGGGACATGTCCCTACCAATATTGTGTGTTTAGGGGGACGGGGGCCTACAAATGCTGAAACCAAGGTCCGTGACATGTAGTATCTAAAGATGTGTAGTATATAAAGTCTCTCTAAGAACATGAGAGAAAAATTAAAATTACATTAATACTTCCCTTGACACTAACATTCGCTTTTGTGTGCTGAGATATAAAGTGTTTACTCCCCTTTAGGTAAGTAAAACGCCAGACAACAGGGCTTGTTTGTTCTGAAAAGCCCTTTGATATCCGGCATATTTGGAAGTTCCAGTTGTGAGCTCAGAAATGTATTCAGGAAAACATGCATTACATGGGGCAGTAAAATAAATTCGAGCTTAATATTAACAAGCAGGGTTGCGTATAAGATGCCTGCCAGCAAAGTACTCATTTGCAGAGTGCATGACGGTAAACAACTGGGATGTGTAGTTGTATGTATACAAAAATACAAGCCTAACAATCTATGTTTAAGGTCTTCAAAGTGGTTATATTACACAGTTTTGAAAAAGCATCATTTTAGCAGGGTCACGCACCCTATATTTTATTTATTTATCGTGTAGTTTCCTTTTGTCCGTTTGAGGGGGCGGTGTGGTGGGCCTCACCGACGGTGAATTCCGAAATTTGTCCGTACGGCGCTGTGAGCCGCGTTTGCAGTCGGCTGGATCTCTGCCGTGACGCAGAGGCCCAGCACTCGGGTGATGGGGGGGGGGGGGGGAGCCGAGATGCGCGCCCGGACGCGGCCCGGAAATCTAGCAGCCGTGCAGAATTTAGGGTATCCACCCCCTCCCCCCCCCGCCCCGTTTCCGGGGGCCTACAGAGGGCCAATTGTGGAAAGGCAGAGTGTCCCGCCAATGCTACGAAGGTGCAGCCTGTGGCCATCACGGCCACCACAGCCTCACGCACTCCCCCTCCACACTGACCCACTTGCATTAATAAACAGACTCACACCCCCCAGGCCTCTCCGCTGGACGGAAACGGCTCCATCATTTTTTTTCACTGACGATTACGACCTCAAATTCCGCTGTTGTAATTATTATTGAGACTAACGATGCTTGGAAGGTTCTAGAACAGGAGAAAAAGGGAGAGAATGGACCCCCCCCCCGCCCAATCAACCATTTCCTGCAATTGTCAAATAGCAGTAATGTGCACAAATAAATAAAACTCAAATAAAAGAAATGTGCACAAATAAACAAAACTCACTTGTAATGTATTATTTACCAGAAGTGTTTTCATGCAAGAAATGTCCGTCTGCAATTCTGCTGAGTGGAATCTGAATTTTCCACTGATAATACATGATGACATCCACAGAAACTTAGTATGCACAAAAAAGACAATACACGTGATTAGCATTAATAGCATGCAAGGATTAACTCATTACCCTTAAAATGGTAATGAAAATGTTAGTACAAAACCAAATCCCACACATATCTTTAAAATCCAATACACACCTCCTTCTTTTTAATAATATGCAGCATATATTTTCACATTACAAAGAACACTTCAAATTATAGCTAGAACAGCACTTTCACTTTGTAATATATTGCCTGGTTCATTTCTTAATAAGCTGTTATCATTTTGCTTTGAAAAAAACCTGAATCCCCCCTCTCTACAAACCCTCCTGCCAATGAGAGCCGCAGAGCGATCCCTGACAATGGCATCAGCGACTGGCGGACCTCAGACAGGTCAGTGAAGCTGAGGACAACTTGCCCAGTTAGCTATGCCAGCCCTCTGCTGCCAAAGGGCTCCCTGTCAAAGCCAGCAAACCACACAGGCCTGACTCAACACCTTAATCTGAGTCATACCCCTCAGGCTGTACTCTGGGCATTCAGTTTTTTAATTTAAAAAATCCACAGATTTTTATGAAATTGACGTTTATATTGTGGGGACTTGAAAAATGTTCCCACAAGCTGACAAGTAATAGGTTTTACCACATAGAGGAGAACCCCCCCCACACACACACACACACACACACACACATATATATATAGGTATGTTCACTAGGATGAAACCAAGCATCAATTTCATATGCTACTCAGGACTTCCAAGAGGGAAACATATTTCCTTAGTTAGTCCTGCAGATCCACAGTCACTGTAATAAAGTAATTTTGATTGGACAGGCTGTTTCGCATCTGCTTATGTGAAGAATTTTGATTGGCTGACGAGACTGTTCCATGGCTACTTTAACAGACCATCACAATCGGCTATACTTGTCCTTGGGCGTGATCGATGCCTTGACCCCATGGCCAGAGGTCCGTTCAAATGTCTGAAATCCTGCTGGGAGAAAACCACATACCAGGTGGGGTATCCATCAAAGAAACAAACCCATTACAGCCCCTTGGTTTCCATTAGATATGCAGGGGCGTAAATCAGGAAATGAAAGGAGAAGCTCAGGAGTGCCGGCAGGCCAGACAGGTGACCTCCATTAACACGACCATATGGACAGTTGTGCACCGGCCCGTCATCCCTGCAGGTTACACACCCTTGGGGCAGTATCCATCGCATAGATCGCAATCTCTAATAGCTGTGACTGGTGCATCGTAGGCTAACAGAGACCAATAACACACCACTCCCTGCACATAAATAATAACATCCCGTCTGTGATTGGTGCATCGTAGCCTAACAGAGACCAATAACACACCACTCCCTGCACATATATAATAACATCCCATCTGTGATTGGTGCATCGTAGCATAACGGAGACCAATAACACACCACTCACTGCACATATATAATAACATCCCGTCTGTGATTGTTGCATCGTAGGCTAACAGAGACCAATAACACACCACTCCCTGCACATATATAATAACATCCCATCTGTGATTGGTGCATCGTAGGCTAACAGAGACCAATAACACACCACTCCCTGCACATATATAATAATATCCCGTCTGTGATTGGTGCATCGTAGCCTAACAGAAACCAATAACACACCACTCACTCCACATATATAATAACATCCCGTCTGTGATTGGTGCATCGTAGGCTAACGGAGACCAATAACACACCACTCACTACACATATATAATAACATCCTGTCTGTGATTGGTGCATCGTAGGCTAACAGAGACCAATAACACACCACTCACTGCACATATATAATAACATCTTGTCTGTGATTGCTGTATGATAGGCTACTAAGTGACAGATTTGTAAACGAAACACAACCCAATGAATTGCCTGCAGGGTCACATAAATTATCAGCATGTGGAAAGCATTTTTTTTTATCATCAGGTTTATTTTTGTCAATGGTCGGAAACAAGAGGCGAATTCAACACTACAAAGATTGCCACAAAACCAATCTTTGATAAACAACCCTGGACTCTCCCTCTTCCAGAGAGCCCGTGGACGGCTGGGCATTTTGAAACCTCATAAATTAGACTGTACTGCACTGAGTCTGTCATCTGTTTTTTTTTTTGGATCAATTAGAGAAAAGAACCCTTTTTATCTACAGGAAAAGTAAAAAATTTTCAGAGTGATTATCAATCAACACCAAGTACGCTCCAAATATTCTCACCGTTAACGTGTGATAATTGACTTCATCCATCTCAGAGCCTCATAAGCCCAAACAGTCAGCATTAATATTTACACAAGGAATCAAACCATGTCAGAGCAATTCCTACACTTGGTATTTGCCCTCGGGCTATCTGTGGTGAGAATGAACTCACCGTGATAGGCAGTGATTAAATGTTGCGAGTATGAAGCCCGTTCAGACTGTGAACATCTGCACTGGGCGTCACGAAAGGCAGGGCGCAAAAGGGCGAGGGGTTTTAACACCCACTGCTATTATTATTTAAGACGTGGACATTAAAAATAAAACATTCCTGTCTGGTTTTAATTACTGGACTTGTTTCAGCTGGAAAGGCGCATTCAGTCCCTAAGTGACACGTATGGCAAGGTGACGACTTCACACCAGAGGATCACTCCAAATGGATCAGAACCAATTGTGTTAAGAACCCTGACTGCCGTAACGGAGGAGACTGAGCCCTGACGGCACGGAAAGCCGGTCGCCTGTCATTCATCCCTACAGGAATTCCTTTTATGTTTTATGTTTTTTTTATGGTCGGATCCCAAATTAGCTTATGCAGGAATGTTGATTTATGGCCACGTTTGAATATGGCCGCCTCTGCGCGTGTGGCGCTCACATGTGTTTTCTCTGGGTGCTCCAGATTCCTGTAGTCCAAATTCATGAAGTTTGGTGAGTTTGTGGCTCCAAATTGCCCATAGCCTATGACTGTGTGTCCTGTAATGGACTGGCATCCTGTTAAGGGTGTCCCACGGCCTGGTGCCCTGTGGGGACAGACTTCAGGCTTCCCTCACCCTGAATAGGTTTAGTGGTTAGAGGACGGATGGATGTTTGAATATTGGTACATGCTCATTTCCAGTCATTTCACTGACGTCCTTCCCAACGATGAGCAGTTTCTGACACGCCCCGGTCTAGCTAGCCATTGCTTAGCTTTTAATGATTCTGGAAGGTTTCCTGGTCCAAGAGACCGGCCAACCCGGACACCAGCGCAGAACATGGCCCGTTCCTTTTGTGGGGACAGCATTCTCGCCGGGCCTCGGAGCGCGGCATGGGAGCGACCTGGCAGCGCAGCCGCCGGCTCCTTCCGGAGCAGCGTGCCCGCGCCAGAGAAAGCTCCAGGATGTCAGTGACTCACTGTCTGATCAATGCAGGCTGTCTTCCAAGGAGACGTCCAAACGCAGAGCGCGGCCACGTGCAGGGCCAGAGCAGGGAAGGAGGAGACTCCATCCCAGGGCAAATAAAGGACGGGTGTGCCATTTCCGTCGATGGCCACAAGATAGATGTCTCTAAATGAGTGCTACGGATGGGTATTCACTGCGGCGCGAGTTCATTCCTTTCAATACACCTTAATAAATCGGTTTCCCTGTACACAGACGATGGTGCAATTCGCACCCTGTCCGGCGCCTTTGATCAGTCATCCGGAGGTTCAGGCTTACACCGCGGAGCAGATGACCTTTAGATGATCTCCGTACTTGTAAAGAGAATTTATTACTGTAAGTCGGCGATGATTAATGACAATACCACCCCTCTAAACAATGGAGGGGATGTGAAAATGTGCCGTGCGCTTGATGGTGGCCCCAATTAGCATGCATGTAGTGCCGCGTTCTCCTCAGCCGGCCCAATGAATAGTCCCATAGTCTTGTCACGCCGGCACCATGCCGTTGTGATGGAAGGTGTTATTGTTGTCAGGACAGGGTAATTGTTCTCTCCGCATGGGGAGCACTCCCTAGAACCCTGGGGTGGGCGAGCAGCGTCAGGATCCTCTGGCGTCGTGGGGAGGGCAGTCACGTTAAACAGGCTGGCTTGGCCTTCAGGGGATGGCCCTGGAGGATCGACCCACTGCTCGACGGCCTGGTCAGGACACAGGTGGTGTCTAGCCATGGGCGAACACAGCTTCCTCGACAAATAAGAGGCCCCAAGCTCACCGTCGCACCTCCCCCTGCATCACAGAAGGGGCCATGGTTAAAAAAAATGAGCCCCCAATCACAGGCAAGGGACGGGTGCCGCAAATGAGAATGCGCTTATGCAGAGCCTGCGCAAATGCAGAGCCTGTGCTAGGGCAGAACCTGCGTTAATGCAGAGCCTGCGCGAATGCAGAGCCTGTGCTAAGGCAGAGCCTGTGCTAATGCAGAGCCTACGCTACAGCAGAGCCTGTGTGAATGCAGAGCCTGTGCTAGGGCAGAGCCTGTGCTAATGCAGAGCCTGCACTAAAGCAGAGCCTGCGCTACAGCAGAGCCTATGCGAATGCAAAGCCTGTGTCACTGCAGAGCCCACGCAAATACAGAGCCTGTGCTAATGCAGAGCCTGCGCGAATGCAGAGCCTGTGCTAGGGCAGAACCTGTGCTAATGCAGAGCCTGCGCTAAGTAGGGATGGGTTTCACTAAACTTTTAACGGTACTACTACTCTTACCGGTACTGCTTATCGGTCTGGTACTTTAACGGTATTCTTATTGGTACTTTTTGAAGAAAAAAAATCTAATTAACAACATAATTAATAGTGCTTTATTTAACAAATCACTATTATTATTATTCAACAAATTTGGATTATTATTTAATAAATATACATTAAATGTTAAATGCAAGACTAAGTTTATCTTTAAATCTTTAAATGTAATGTCTTTCCAATATTGCATCGCGGACCCCCACCCTGTGTCACCCGGATCTGCCCGGCCACTGGGTGAAGGTGGCCCCAGCTATTCTCTCTCTCCTCTCTACAATTTGCCGTCCCCAGCAATTAATTCGACTGATAACATGCTGGGACAGAAGGCAGCCGGCTGATAGGAGATAAGGGCCCTGGGGGCGGGTCGCCGTAGCCTCAGCCATGCCAAACTCACAGGTCACGGGAGTGTGGCTTAGGGACGATACGGTGAAATTACACATCTGCGATCCGGTTGGCTTTAACTAATAGAAATGTCAGGCAGTCACTGCATTCATTATAGGGAGGAGGCGAGGGCAGTATAAATCCTCTCCCCCCTGCCCAGCTTCACCCCTACCCTTGGCCTCACAGAAGACCCCCCCCCCACCAAGTCCCCACTGCTGCCCCCCTGAGGGAAGGCAGTTCACCCTTACCTTTTCACCTCCATGTCACAAGGATAACAGCCATTTCCGCAAACGTATATATCACAGGACAGACGCCCCATAAATCGGGGACGCCCGCTCCCCGCTAGGCCCTCGGGGACGCTGCTAGAATGTGCTGGTAATTGGGTGTCAGGTGACCTCAAGCTCCCTGGTGATAACAGTGAAAATCCCAGGCCCGACTGAACCCATACAGCCATCAGCTCATTTCCAGTCGAGGGGGCCGGTCAGTACTGGGCACACAGTAATGGCGAAGCAAGCTGGTCTTTCTGGAAATGTTTAATTGGGTTTGTCTTTTGAATTAATGACCGCAACCCAAGGCGAAAAGGGACTGAGCAGCATTGATTTGAAACTGAAGTCTGAGCTGCCTGCATTGGCTACAGGGACTGTCTCACTCACACACACACACACACACACACATAGACTCCCGTACCAATCTAAATGGGGATCTTCCATTCATATCTACGGGAAAAACCCTAATCCCATTCACTATACTCTTAAGATGTAACCAGCCCTAACCGTAACCATAAGTATCCAAATCAAATACTAGACTTTTCACATTTTTATTTTTTTTATTAAAAAAATGGGGGGATCTGAAAAATGTCCCCACAAGCTAAAAAGTAACAGATTTTTTACCAAAGTGTGAGGAGATGGTTGCCATAATGTGGCAAATACAAGCCCCCCCACCACACACACACATTCAAGTGCTAAGGTGAACAGAAATGAAACAGGCATCCATAGACACACAGACATGCTCCGGGACACACAGATCCCTGGGGGGGTCCACACTGAAGGGAGAGTGTGCAGCATGTGGGTAAAAGCCGGGCGAGCCAGAGGCCTTCTTCATGGCGGGGGGCTGGGGGTGGCTCTCACTCACCCATCTGTGTCCTGAAAGTTAACGTTCACCCTCTTGGCAGATCCCAGCAGCTCTGGAGGAGGCAGACAGAAAAAGAGAGAGAGAGAGTCAGAGAAAGAGGGAGGGGGAGGTTGTAAGTTGTTTGTGCTGTGACGGGACGTAAAGTAAAACAAAATAAACATTATCTGCGGCCACGGCGGCGAAGGGACGCTCTGGAGAAGCAGCTCTCGGCATTCAAAGCGTGTTTCCTCTGTATGACACACTGTGCATTTTAAGCAGGGAGCCGGTGGCAAGGCTAAGTAGCTGAGCTGTCGTGTGTGTCTGTGTCTGTGTGTGTCTGTGTGTGTGTGTCTGTATACAAGACAGCAGAAGGCACAGACAAGCCTCTACCCATTACACACGTAAACAGCAAGACGGGGACTGAGACGGCATCCAGGCGGGCCGCCTCTCCTGACCCGAGTCCGGGCCGCTTGGCTAGGCTGAGTGCCATGCTTCGGTGATCACAGCACGCCCCTCCCCCACCGTCCCTGTTCTGTTACTCCACACCGGCACCAAACAACGGGCCCATTCAAAGGCCGGCATGCGGGTAGCTTCACCGCCAGCTGTGGGACGGAACCCAGCCGCCGGGTTCCCGCCAGAGCTCCCCAGAGGAAGTGAGGAGGCCTGTGTGAGCAGGACTGCAGACTCCGGATGACAAGGCCCGCTGGAGTTGTAATGGACTGATGGGCCACTCCCCCCGCAGTCGTTTTTCCTTGTGTTTGGCTCTAAATCGTGCCAGGAAAACGGAACTCCTCCAAAACAGACAGGGAAACGGATGACTTATAAGAGGGCTTGTGCCTCCTGCTCCAGTACCGTAAAACTTTATGCAAGGCCGAGACTTACTCTCTCACAGGTAGCTTTTGAGAAAATGGGTTGGAGTAAGAGTGGTTACTAAGGGTGTGAATCACTGGCTACAAGGCAACTGATGTGTTCCGATTATTTAGGGAACGGTTCCATGCTTCGGATATCTTTCATTTCCACCGAGATTCAGTTAGATTATTCGATTGTCCATCGACTGTCAAACTTATTCGATTGTCAAACTTTCCTTAACTTCACGGATATTTTTCTCACAAATATGACCATGGCAATCTAATGACACACCATTAATGAATACAAAAAAGTAGAATCGCTGTACATAATTTATTATTATTATTATTATTATTAAACAGGGAAAGCAAGCCAGTGTCACAAAAGCCAAACACTGAACTGGGGTGACTTTCTCGAAAGTTCATACAGCCATACAAAGTAACCCTTTCACAACCCTATCCATCAGACAATCTAGTGATACTTGAAAGAAAAACTATTGCAGACTCCTCACAAATGATAACAAACACAAAAAGTTAAATATGCAGAAACAATAAATATATGCACATGGACTGGGAGAAAAACATGGTGCATATGATGCTTCTATCTAGTCCAACTTTGGAGTATCAGATGGCAAAGGATGGTGCAAGGATGAATTTGCTGGTGGCTGGTTATTGAGAGGCACCAGTCACCCTCTTAGTGATTACCAGCTAACTCCAGTGTTGATCCCCCAAACCGTGGCTGAGGAGAGGTATACCACCACACACCAAAGAACACACACTGCTGTAGAGTGTGCTTTGGTCA
>JAODKM010000088.1:23756540-23779905 GCA_026780845.1 Petrocephalus sullivani | reverse complement strand
CAACACAGTCGGTGCGAGTGCTTTCTGATTACCAAGACTGTGTGTGACCACAACACAGTCGGTGCGAGTGCTTTCTGTCAAGGCCAGACCCCTCATCTGGAAAAGATCCCACGCTGGCTTTGCTCTTTTACAACATTTTCCTCTTAAAACCAGTATATTGCGACATGTCTCAGAGCCTGCATAAAATAACCATTATTGTTCTTCTGATTTCTAACCATAAAGTTGTTTTGACCTCGCAGTGATTCCCAGGAAAACATGTTTGCCGCTATTGTGCCAGTCTGGTTTGTTTGTGTGAAAGACAGTTCCTAAAAAATCTCCAAAAACTGAAATGTGCATTAAGGACAACACCAGCACTCTGACTCGGGGTAGTGGATAGATGCCACGGACCTCAGCACCAACATCAGCCAATCAGCAGTCCCATTTTGTACCCGGAGCCAGGACACACAGACTGTGACACCAAAAGGGGACCATTGTTGAATAAATGATGTAGTAATGCTTAATTTGGTTCGGCTGTTTTGAAAGGTGCTTTATAAAAATAAATCTGATTGAACGGAAATAAAAATTTAATTGAACAAAAACGAATCAGGATTATACTCCTTATTTACAGGGACTGAACTCAGATGGAGCCCGTCTGTGTGACGGAGGCCAATAGCCCAGTGATGAATGGGCAGTTCCCTGCCGTCCCGCAGGGGGGATTGGGCCCAGACGGGGGCAGGGGGGGCAGCATCATCTGGATCACAATATATCTCATCCTCAGCAGTAAAGGAAGCCCACGGGCGTCTCCTAGCATGGAGCTCCTGGGACGACTACCCCCCCCCATGCGGAGTGCAGCCTGGAGAGGAGGGGCTGGTGTCTGCAGGAAGCCGTGCAAGGTCTACCGGGCACACAGTGAGCAGGACGCCGGCCATGCCAAGGAAAACAGGAAACGGCCGAGTTCCCCAAAAAAAAAAACCTTGGCAGGCTGCTCTGCCGTTTTACCTCATATCTATCCATCCATCCTCCATAAGCGTTTGGTTTATAGGGTCATGGTGAGCCTGGAGTCCATCCCAGGAAGCATAAGGCAGGGAACACCCTGGATGGGATACCAGTTGCACACTTACAACCAAGGGCCGGATTCACACTGCTAACCCTGGAGGTGTGAGCCAACACTGCCACCCGTCAAGGCACTTTACTTAATACCCGTATAATAATTTCCAATAACCTATTATTAAGAATTACTCTGGATGTATTTAATAAGATCCCTGCACAAGCTCCATGGGGCACCATGTGCCATAAAAGCACAACATTAAATTCTGTTAGTGCGATAAAGTGCCACAGGACCTCCAACACAGAACATCTTTGTCCAGGCCCCTGGAAGGGTCCCCTCTCCTGCCTTCTCAGTCTGTTCCTGACCCTGTATGAAAAACCTGGGGTGGAATTTCCATTCTGGTCGCGATGCTAAGAGAATCTGACACCAAATGGGAGGAACTCTTCCAGCGTACAAAGCCCTCATTGCCTGAAGTGGGTCCCGCTGCCCAGCCATAGAACACAGAATCCCAAAGGCTCCTAAATAAAGCCATATGTGCCCTATACATCAGGGGCCTGCCTAACTGGCCTCGTATAGCCTAGATAGACTGCGCCACAGCTCAACGTGCAGTGCAGATTAATTATATGAACAAAAGGACAATTTCAATGAACGACACACAGTGGGCAGGGTCGAACCGGCAATAATCCCATAATGTGTATTCTGGGAGACGACACAGACATCTGAGAGTCAATCAAGGCCTAAAGCTAAGAGCAGGGTTAAATAAATTCAATTAAGGAGACAACGGAACCTTCTTTTTCATTGCAGCACTCCATAAAGCTGAATGCCGTCAGCTTTTACTGCACCAAACTACATAATAGCTCTTCTAGGTTTGGTGCTACCTGAACCCAGGAAACACCGTAGGGAAGTAGGCATGATGTCACCTGGAGAGGAAAACCTGTAGTGTAGCTGTTTCTTCCCCCACCATCACCAGAAGACAGACGTGTCCCGCTATGAATGGCCGGGCACTGGCAAAGGACCTTTCCACACACGCTTATGTCATCAAGCTGCATTCCTCCCTAGCTTTGTAGGACAAGCAGGCAGTGCTGTGGTGTCTCATCCCCCGACCCCATTTGCATGGTGCCCTGGTCAGGAGAGCAGAGCGCAATAAACGAGCCATTGATTCGGTTAATAAAGCACAGAAGCGGCACAGAGGTCTCTCACCGAGTATTTCGAGGTAATATCTCCTGAAAATCTGTGGATTGTTCTAGGAAGAGACATCAATGGATGGAAAATAACGGTCTGTAAAATCTGGGTGCTCGTATCAATTGCATCTGGTTTCCATTCACATATAGAGAGGAATTCTACCCAAAAGTAAATCAGGCCTATTCTGTTCTTCAGCAGACATCACGGCCAGAAGGAGTTGTGTTACAAGCACCTGCAGTTTGTTTTCTGAAAAGAATTCATCCATGGATGCTTCCAGAAGATATTTCTGTTATAATTTGAAATGGAGATCCATCTAAAGAGCATTTTATATACACACCCTGTGTTTCTGTATTTTACTGATCTCATTGTCAACAGCAGTCACAGGTAGCCCTTCTGACATTTGACGTCTTTAATAATTCTCTGTTACCCAGGAACCACGGTCCTATCACAATGTAAAGAGCATTCTAGATAGTGCCCACTTGGAATTTTATTAAAAAGGATAAGACTCCAGCAAAGACTTTATTCTTACATTCAAAAATTAAATAAGTGCTATCTGGTACAGCTTCCCATACAGTGATAATGGACAAAATACAACATGAACAGAAGTCAATAGAATTCCCTCGTAATAAACTGTAACTCTAATGTAGTTAATATAACTCCATTCTAAACATTGCTTACATCAGTAATCAAATTATATGATGCCTTCAAAGATCCCCAAGTCTCTTAACAAAAGCCCCACACACTTTGATAAAATATTACACAACACTCGTGGGAGAGAACAGTGTTAGCATAGGGGAGATGACGGTATAAAATTCAAGGTGACCCTGTCTCTGGATTGGCATTCAGCGCACAGGCAAACAGCCGTCTGTTTGAATGGTTCACAAATCCACTGAGTGTAAGTCGGGATAATTTCGTCTCCCTCGTTCTTGCACAGTACCATTACGGCTATTTAAAGCACAGGGTCGATGGCTGCATGGTACAGCACAGGTTTCCCTTCATCCATCCATCTTTTATAGCCTTTTATCCAGCACAGGGTCACTCTTAGCCTGGGGCCTATCCCAGGAAAGATGGGGCACAAGGCTGGGGACAGTCTGTATGGGGCGGCAGCCCACCGCGGGGCACACACGCACACACTCAGGGCTATTTAGAGACACTAATTAAATGGCGAGTTTGTGAGAGGTTGCGAGAGTAAACCCATGCACAGAAGGCTAAGGGTAGGACTGACACCCCCAATGCAGGAAGTGCCAGTAAATAATGAATGTTGACAGTGCTGACCATGTGGCTTGCTGTGGACCCCGACAGCACCCCACCATACTGGAAAGGCTGAGCACAACAGCAGTGTAAACCCCCACCTTGGATATCATCATTATCAGCCCATAATTATTCAGGGTTATCCTCTGACAACTGCTGTGTTCTCTGCTATTAAATTTGCATTTTAAAAAATGTCTCTGGTTTTTAAATGGTCAGACTCACATATAAATGGAAGGGGAAATGGTAGCCAGGATGAGGTCTACTGACTGTGAGCCCTCGGCGATGGCTGTGAATTTGTGGCCTGTGACCTCTTGCAGCGCCTATGAGAATCATTGCTGACTACATCAGAGTCAATACAAATACTAGGGGTGTAATGATTCTCCAAATTCACACTTTGGTTCAGACCTGGGTGAAAAAGAAAACATGTATTATTTATTATTATTATTGGTTATTGGTTGTTAATATTATTTATTAATGAAACTAGCCCTGGTTTTATCGCAGGTGTGATCCGATTCGACCAAAACAGTCATGTGTAATGTACAGCTTGCCCTAACTTTAGAAAGAAAATGTATTTTGTGATTTGCATGTGTTATGGTCTTAATTGTGAAATGAAAAATGAAAAATGAGTTCTGTAACATTATTAACACAATGAGAGCTCAACAGACTACACCTGCAGTGGCAGCTGCAGGTGGGGGGTGGACTGGTGGAGGGTGGGGGGTGGATATCACAGTTCTGTCTTCCAGAACCACCACACAGGATCGTGGACATTTGTACTGCAGTTTCAGACTCTGTTCCAGAACTGTTACACAGTTAACAAATGTGTATCTGACAAAAGTCAGATTCGTAAGTGCGAGCCAAGCGTTTCCCACACACGTATGCCAGAATAAGATCTGCAGTAACGAGCACGGATATTGGAAATGCAGCCAATGCAACTTTGGAGTAATCAAGAAATAACTGATGTATAATAAAGGCATAATAAAGATGGGGAACTAAGAACGAGCCATACAAAGGACGGAGCGACCACACTGAAAGGCAAAAAAACTGATTATGCAGGAATCTGGGATAAGTTTATCGAAGCTGCCTTAAAGTGACCATATCAGATAATCCAGTCACAAAACTACAATAATGCTGCTGACCCAAGGGACACGGGGAAGTCGGGCTGATAATAGCCTTATGAGCGCTATGTCCTCTGAGACATTTTCCCTGAGCCACCGAAGGAAGACGCAATCTTTCGTTACTTTGGGCCTGGGTGCAGAACAATGTCAAAGTGTGCCTACAGGTATGCTGTACTGGAGGTGTGAGAGAAAACAGAGAAAACCCTACGCTCTCTCTCTCTCTCTCTCTCTCTCGCAGTCTCTTTCAGCCCAATCCCCACGGGACTGTCAAACCAAGCTGCAGGACCTTGGCCAACCACAGCACACAGTGCTCAGTGCAACACCTGCTTTCACCGCTTCTCCTTGAGCAGCAATTCCGCCCGGCGCAAGATCACCCGGCGCCCATGTGCGGAGCAGAACTGCCCTACGATAAACTCATAAACAGCTCTTCGCCATTACTGTAAATTGTTTTGAAGTTTCTGGTAATGGAACGCAGGCAAGAATGCCAAGTATTGGGGGGGGGGGGGCATTATACATTTGTCTTCTCAGAAAAAGAATCTGCTTCATATCGATGGGCCAGATATCAGTCTCTAAGAAGCTCATCAGATATGCTGAAATAATGCATGTAGAAGTTGAAATAATTGTTAGGGTGTTGAGCTGGAAGTCAAATCACACTTCTAAGAATGGAAAGAAGAACAGCTTATTTAATACGCCTTACACTGTGACTTTGAGAAAGACGCCATCATTTTTATGGTGAGAAGAACAAATTCAGTTGCTGCCAGCAGCAAGCTGTGGATCCGTCACTTTCATTAATCACTGCTTTTTAGCACAGGACAGAATGCACAAAAGCCTGGAATGGTCATCCGGCAGTGCTGATCACCAGCGCCCTGAGAAGGACAGTTTACCTCATCAAGGCCACCCTTGATATTGTTTAAGAAGAGTCACTGGTCTCCAGAGATCACTGCTTCACTCAGTGCACACTTTCCTACTCGTCGAACTCAAGGTAACTTCCTCAGAAGGATCACCATTCCAAAATGGCAGGTCCTGACAAGATTATATCATTTTCTGTATACTTCAAGTCATTATTGAGAGGTTATGTGCACTAAGAGTGGTAGAGGAATCATGCATAGACCTGCGGGAAAACGAAAAATGCTGTGTGGTTTCAGAAACCCACGCAGTTAAACTCCTACTGAGGAAGTAAGACAATGCCTGAGAATCCATGCTCAAATGACTCTTGCCAGGCTACCTCTGACAGCACTCATGTTGGGAGCCTCTTCCCCAGGAGTGGATGACAGGAACTCTCAAAGAACGCCACACTGAGAGCGACTGTATTGGGAACGGACCTTCGCAGAGGGAGTGGGCTTTTGGGTCCCGCTGCAGAATTTACAGCAAGCTCCACGTACACCATTAAATGAGCGAAGCAGACCAAGTGACTCATAAGAAAAGCTGGGAGTTCGTTTATAAGTGACATACAAACACAGGTACGCAAGGTTGCCTGGGGAAACAAAGGAAATGCACTTAAGACTCCTACAGCACATAATAACTGCCGCAGAGTGAAATGCTGGGGTTTTTGAAGACATTTCAGCACAAAGCATTCCATAAGGGTCAGAAAACTCAGACCAGATGGGCAATACGCTCAGAAAACGAGAGAAACAGGCTCTAATATAGATTGTCAGTGAGAGATAATAGAAGCCACACATTTCCTTTCCTCAGTACAACACATGATATTCCCAGTCCAAAGCTCTGGCCTCCCTCTAAGCCCAGAGCAACCTCAAGGTGGCAACACTCTGCAGACTGACTTTAAATTACTTGAAGGCAACGACATGAATTATTCAGGGGGTACCTCTATCCCCAGGCCAGCCCTTTCTGAAAATCCATTAGGGAAGTGATCAACACCAGACCTCACCACTTCACTGAGCGCTCTTAGGTTTCCAAGGCAACCCATTATGGCCATCAAGGTGCTCACACAGGATGGTGAACACATGTATACAGTTAGTGTAATGTCCAGTGGCCAGCAAAGTGGTTGCAAACTTGACTAGTGACTTCCTCTTTGATTTTTACCTGAGATCTTTATTCTGATAGCTTGAGTTCACTTATCCTCCTATTTATACTTTGAGTGATACTTTATTTAAGGGTGCTCTATGACAGCTACATGACACCAACATAAGCCCTTCATGACAGCCGACATAACTTGTCATAAGCATCTATAAAGGTTTGTTCCAACATTTGAGGCTGTCATAACTACTGACATAGGAAACACCTGTGTCAAGTTCCCTCAGATGTGTCAAAATGTCCCTCAGATTTAACCATAAACTCCTGGTAATTCCTATTAAGGATGTGCAATTAATCGGATTTTTATTTCGATATCGATCTCGGCTCCAAACGATCATAAAAAAACACTTTAATAATCGACACAAACGATTATTAAATCATTTTGCCGCATTACGCTCTGCGAGTATACTCTTGTCTTGCGTTCCGAATGACGCGCGCACGCGCACTTCCTCCGCTTCCGAAGGCTAAACTCCGATTTAAAAAGTCAGCGCGAGGAAAGATGGCAGAAGGAGGACAGGATCAGCAGCAGCGTTTAGTCAGCAAGAAAAGTAAAGTAAGTTCACTGATGCGGGAACACTTTGGATTATAAGACACAGCCGTGGATCAAAAACATTATGCGCAAGCTTTGCTACTCGGTGGTGTCTGTGCCATTCAGCAACACGGCGAATCTCTTTAACCAGCTAAAACACCGAGTGATTTACGACCAACTAATACAGAAAGAGAAACGGCAAAGCAACAAACCCGCATCGACGTCCTTCGCAACACAGTCATCAATAAAAGACGCGCTCTGTAGTGCCGCTTATTTATTTTTTAATTTGTTTTTATATTTTTTACATTTAATGTATATTTTTATATTTCATTTTTAATTTAGTACTTTGTTTCAAGAGATTGTGGAACTATATTGCTGATTTTATTTGCTTGTCTTTACTAATTTATATAATATTTGAAAATTATACTTACAGTTTTTTTAAGGGAAAGTTGAACAGGAATGTATCAGTGAAAATTTCATGTTTGCTTCTTTATCTGCAGTGAATAAAATGTGTTTCCAGAGTCAATGAGCAATATGAGTAACCATGTTAAATAATCATGACTTAAGTATTGACCAAAATAATCATGATTATGATTTTTTCCATAATTGAGCAGCCCTAATTCCCATACAACACTTTTTTCCAACTCGGTCTTCAGGGACCACTTTGCTTTTGCAGCAAAAATGTGGACTGCCTGTCGGTCCCAGAGGACTGAGCTGAGAAACACTGCCTTAAAGACATATGCGATCTACATTTTAGAATAACGGTCTTCCTTTCGAAGAAGAGCCTGCTTCATATAGCAGGATGTAAGACATTGTATTATCTCCCGAATGCAGCCCGGGAGCTCAGAGGAACCACAGCAGGTCTGTTACTGAATCATTCTTCCGACCCAGCAGGCACTGCTCAGTAGTAGCTGTGACTGACTAACAACAGAACTGTTTATGGTTCTCTATTCACAGTTTTTCCTTTCATTCCAGAGAAGCAGCAGCTAAATTCACCCTCCAGATAAGGATACCTGATTACAGCCACAGTCTACCAGATAACATATTTCCTAGCAGTCTAGCTTCCTCTATGCAGTGGGTCAAACCCAGATGTTCACCATCTCCATGGAAACCAGCTGCTGTTTCAGTGGCTGGTCACTCTTACTTCAGCCAATAAGAAAAGAGCTGCGGCTTAGCTAATGGCCTGCCTAGTGATCCCTGCCTCGTGTCCTTGTCCGAGTTCACACACACGTACATGTTAGCCTCCTACATCCTGCCTGAGATTGTGGCACCAAAATCACACGGAACAAAGCAGCGGCCTTCCAGAGCAGTGCTCATTCGTGCAGTTGCCATCCGACATTCCAGCCCAGCTGCGAATCCATATTCAGATATGAAAATACTGGCACTTAAGCCTCATATTTGTTTTTTCCCGGGGATTCAAAAGTCGACGACGAGCTTCATGTTTCCACCCACCGTTATCCACCTGGCATCCTGGCCAATGGGAAAGCCTAATGACGCTCCGGAGAGGGGAGCAAGGATGGAAGCTCCTGGCCTGTCCGCACGCACGTCTCAGCCGACGACACACCCCCACCCCCCCATGCCTGCTCCGGCAAAAGATAGACATTTGGACGGCGGTGGCATTTGCTGCAGATGAACACCGCTTTGTCACCTCTGGGTCTCAGGACATCAAGTTTCACAGATTTGTGTTTTTGGGTCATCCAGGAATGGGGGAAGGAGGCGGAGAGGCCCGCAGGAAGCTGAGTGCAGGGGACGAGGGCCAGGCCCCGGTTAAGCCATCATAAAAAAGACACCTGATGCAAGTGCAAAAACACGAGAGAATCTGGGCAGCTGGCATCTTGTTGCTGGGGACCAACTGCTCCCCGAAATGCGGCTCTTCAGCTTGGCGGCGATGTGCGCCGGAGTCGTGCAGCGGCGACAGGACGAGGTGGTGTTCCCAGCGCCTGTCACCGTGTTCCAGACAGCCACGCTGCCGCCCCGGCAGGATGGCCCGCCGGCCTCCTCGCACACGCTGTCTCCTCAAATCTCCTCTCCCGGGCGCGACCTTGGGATGTGGCTGGCGGAGGTCACTGCTGACGGAAAGCGTGGCCCGTGCCGTACGTGTGCTCAGGCCCGGAGCAGACGCTGAGTAAGCCCACGCTGAGGCTCCACGTGCCGGCCTATTCTGCGTCGTTTACGTGGCGAAATGCAATGGAAGTGACACCAAGATGAAAGTTAGGCTTGGGCTTAATTGTGCTCGCTACAGCAGTCTCTAGTCAGCTTTAACAATGGCCGATCTGCAACGTTCTGCCAATTAAAGAAAACAAATCACTTGCTCATTTTCAAAAGAGTGAAAATAACTAGAATCCAGCAGTTTATTTCAGCAGAAGCTAAACTTACAGTGTTATCCAAGGCAACGTTCCTTCTCAAAAATGTACTCCTCACATTTTAAACTGAAAATTCAGATGCTGTAGGATAGTTTTTTTAAAACAAACAAGACACCAGCTGATGCCAGGGGTCATGACCGTGTTGCAGGGTTAGTAAACTGCAGTAAAGCAGCTTTTAGTCCCTCCATGACTCCCGGACCCAGATTCCACCATCTGTTCTGTAATTCAGTCATTTGACAACCCAACAGGAACCATCATTGCCTGGGTCTTTCACTTTTATCCTGGCCAGTTTGGAGTCTGGATGTGCACACATATTATTTTTACTACTGTGAAGGAACCAAGGACTTCCATATTTCCTAGTTCCAGAGGTCTTAACTCGGATATTAGAAGAATATTGTTTATAATGACCTTCCCTGGCTCCATGTGACCCTGTAGTGGGCAGGTGAAGGGATGGATGACCTTCATCAGAGCGCAGATGCACTGGGGCCAAGTCACTGACAGTGAGGAGACTCTAAATGATTTTTGACCATAATTTGGAGATAAACTGGCCTGGAGACTCTGCTTACACTTGGCTGCTGCTTTGACATTCTCCACCTGACCCCGGCTACAAATGGGACACTTCATACTGTAAGCGGCGTTCAGCTTTTAGGAAATACAATACCCACTGTGGATGTCCTGTTACGGCCTCAATGCAGATCACCATAACCCCTGTGACAGATCTGTAATCCACTCTGTTCATGAGCAGCCTTAATCTCACAAAGCAAAAGCACTGACCAATGGAAGATGACATCATATGCCAGAAGAAAGCATTGACCAATGGAAAATGACATCATATGCCAGAAGAAACGGCAGCTTTCCACAATGCTTTTCCCTAACAGGTGTGTGTCGGTATGTAAGTTACGTATATATTACGTTGTGGGGACCAAATATCTCCACAATATGAAAAAAACCTGTTATTTTGGTGTTGTGGGGTCAATTTTTTCAGTCCTCACAAGGGCAAACTCAGTTTTATAAAAATTTGTAACTGCAGTCAAAAAGCTAAAAATGTTTGGTTATTTATGGTTGTCATTGTTGGGATTAAGGTTAATGGACTGTCCCCACAAAGGTATGAATACAAACGTATGTGTTTGTGTATGTGTGTGGATCAGGCATATATCACATCATGGGGGCCAAATGTCATAATAAATGATAACAACCTGTTATTTTGACGTTGGGGGACCATTTTTTCAGTCCCAAAATGGGGAAACTCAATTTTAGTATTATCCGTGAATGTAAAAAACCAAAAATGCCAAAAGTCGTATATTTTGTTTGGTTACATATGGTTAACATTAGAGGTAGGTAAGGATTAGGGTTAGCTATTAGGGTTACGGTCATAGGAATGAAAGGGGAGTCCCCACAAAGATATAAATACCTAATCTGTGTATGTGTCTGTGTGTGTGTGTGGGAGGGGGCAAGAATTTCAGTCCCTCAGGCCTGAAATCTGACAGGTGCTGGAATAGCGATTCAATTAACTTCCTGACAGGGCAGATAACCCACACCACGGCTTTCCGTCAGATCCAGCCGATGTCTCAATAACACCTACGTCTCACTTCCCTTGAGATGAGCTCTATCCACATGTTTCATAACAATAATACACGTACATGCCAATAAAGAAACACATCGGGTGAAGTGATTACCCTACACTATCACCAAGTAAGGCTACACACAGCAACAACCCTTCAAAAATATTAATGTCTGGAAAAAAAAAATTCTTTAAGTGTTAGTCTCTCTATTATTGACCATTATCGGGTAGCACTTCTGTCTAAAGCATCTTACAGCCTACCTTTTTCTACGATTACAGATTAAAAATCCAATGAAGGGGAGGCTCCTCCCACTCAAGCTCGCCGACGCCTTTAATCATGATGCTACCTGCTCTCACACTTCTTACTAATAATTTTAACAGCCATCGGAGGCAGCACGCTGGCTCAGTGGACAGCACTGTCACCTCACACCTCCAGATAGCTGTGTCTGTGATTGTGTGTATCGATGAGATGTGATTGAGTGTATCCATGAGTTTCATCCAAAGACATGCATTTAGGCTAACTGGCATCTCTAAATAGCCTGGAATTCACAACAGTGTGTGTGTGAGTGTGCACGTGCCGTGCGACAGACTGGGTCCAGGGTGCCCCCTCAGCTTGTGCTCTGTGCTGGCAGGGATAAGCACCAGGCCCCCCTTTGACCCTGACCTTGATAAGCAGTTGTAAGATGAATGAATGGAGGTGTAACATTGTCACCTCTGCCTCCTGCCCCAGTAATGAGGCTCTGAAGCCAGACACCACAGCTGACATCAGTTCCCAGCATCCTCCTTGTGGGTGGAGCCATCCACTATGGAAGGCTGTGCAATGTCCACTGAGCACAGCTGGAGCCTAGCTGCATTCAGCAGAGGATGAGTAGGGCATAAGCTGCCTGAGTAGGCATCCCATCATCTTCTCACTGCCTAACCTGTCCCAGGGCCCGTGTAGGTAATAACTATTAAATCTGTGAACATTTCTAATACAGTCACTAGTCTTGTGTTTCCCAGGGATTGTAACAACATGTCATCTGCAATGTTTCTGTACATATGCAAAGCAGCAGCTGTCACACCCGATGACCTTGACTCGGACCTGGAAACATTTTTTCTGATTTGGCCACGAAGTACCCGAGTGTCCCATATAACCAAAACGTCGTCGGCCTGATAGGGCAGCTCTCTGCCCGACCCCCACGTGACCTCGGTCAGCCGGCTAGGGGGACAGGTCACATTCACGAGGTGCCTGCGGGTGGCGCTGTATGCAATGGCAGCTGCCCTCATTGCCAGCCAGTCTCACGCTGACTGAAATCAGACTGTTTGACACGCTGCTATCCGCCATGGGCAAAATAATGTCAATGTCGGCGTAATTATTTGGGTTACCGCTGAGGCTAATTGTCAATACTGTTACCATTAGAATCAATCTGGACCCAGGAATCAGAGAAAGTTCTGGCACGGGTACAGTCACCACGGCAGGAGGAGGGGAAATCCCGTTCTGCACATAACCCTCGGTTCCACCCCTTGGAGATCCTGCCAAATTAGAGTTGGGAGGATAATGGGAGGCACACCTATTAGGATCAGAGAGGTGTATGGGAAAGGATCTGAGCACGGCCATTTTTATCTCTGTTATTTACAAATACGGGAAATTCATGCAGCATGTAGCTGTGATCCAATCTGCTTAGAATGACCACGGCTGAATGACCAAGTGCCATCGCTTCCCCCCACATGGTGACAACAGCATCAGTCTCCTTACAGACCTGAATTAGGGGGTTCGCAGTTTCTAGACTCTGCTTTGCCTCACACATTAAATATGCACTGACTTGAGGTTTTAAATAAACTCCCACAGTCACACAATTCATAGAGAAAAGGTCGGGCCTCTATGAAATCAATGCTTCCAGCACGATGGGGCCAGCGATTCACAAGGGGATGACCCGCTGGATCTTGTGGGGCTGTACTGGAAGCCAGCAGGGAGAATGAGACCCTCTCGTGAGTTTGTAAATGTTCAGTGATGTGCATGCATCCCTGAGCTGAATCATACTGTCATTTCAGAAGCATTTTTTTATGCTAGAACATGTAGAGAAGCTCATTTGGGAAAGAGATGCTCTGCACTCTCTGCCAGCAGACCCGACTCCATCGAGACTCTGCGAACTGGTGAATAAAGGGACCTCGAAATGAAATCAAAACGCGAGACGCATCCAAAACAGGCAGGCGCCCAAACTCTCATTAAGGAGGAGCTGTCTTGCAGAAAAACACTTTCCAAAAGCACCTGGCTATCAGGTGGGTAAAAGGGTAAGACGGCTAGCTTTAATATCCAGGCCTGGGTAAGATTCCAGCTTAGCCAGAATGCTAAGTTCAAGCAGCCAGACAGGGAGGTCAGCCCCACACCACAGGTGACACCTGCACCAAAGACCACCACCTGGGTCTGGTCTGTTCACGTTTACATTCCATGCCAGTCATCTCCACAGAAGGGACACCGTGAGGCCAAAGGAGAGCCATGGGGCCTAATTGCTATGCAATTATCACTCTGGGTCCTTGCTGATAGAAGTTCACTGGTCTCTCCTCCTACTGAAGGCCAGGTTTTACCTTGCCCAAAAAAACCACCTTCTAATGTACAGCTAAATCATTTGTTGGAAGACTGTACCATGTTTAACTATAAAAATATAGAACAATTAGTATTTTTAGATCCTTAATATAAAACCATGCAAGGCTAGAGAAATGCCACACAAATCATTAAGTCAGGAAGAATAAGTCATATCATAATTATACATTTTTATCTTTATAATTGACCTCAGACTGACATTTGAGAAAGAATGCTGGTATGCATGTTGAATGTGATAAATATAACGGGTTTGGCATTTTGCCAGGTTAAAACCTGAGGTTTACAACATACTCCAATGTTCCTGAGAGAATCCTTAGATCGGTACTTGGGGAATTTCCATTAAAATGCATGTTTAACGGTCTCTGGCCATGCAGACGATTAATCGAACACACATGTAATCGTAATTTAATAAAGTAATAAAATCCTAATTGACCGGACATGGACGACATTCCTTTTGCCGTTTCTCGGCGTTCAGCCTACACTAGTTCAGTGGTAGATTACAGTCGGGAATTATTCTCGGGGTACGTGGGTAGATCGATATAACGTTTCACTGTAGTATTACTTTTCGCCACACTGAAAGCCACGTCCAAATAATGACATAAAATCGATTTTTGAAGGACACCTTATACATAAAAAAACAGTAATTGTCAACTTTCGATGTGGATTGTGTTTTAGTGAGATATAAATGTTTACTGTTGTTTCTTTTATATATTTATCCCAAATAACTATTTTCTCCCCCTTTTCCACCTGTCATTTATTAAAAACCAGTGTGCCGATTTGTACCAGTTTCTGGTAATATCTCTGGTAATGTCACGCTATAGCATTGTAGTGAATTATAGTATTTATAGTAGTATTTATTTTAAGGTACAGTCGCAATTACACAACATTGCAAAATAAACGTAAAGCATGAGAAAATTCACAGCGATAGCATGTATTAAATGCAGAGACCACTTGCATCAAAACAATATTTTCTTGAAAATGTCACTTACTTGCTTTTCCCGGTCTGGGCCTCTGCAAGAGCTTCTGCACGGTGAGAAGGTCTTCAGTCTTCACTGCTTGGAGTAATTCCTGATCTTTCCCCATCTCGCTCTTTTTTCCCCCCAATGTATTTTTATTTATTTATTTTTTCACATCCAAAGCATCCTCCGGGAAGGTTTTATGGTTCCACCCCGCTACTGCTGACCACTCTCAGGGAAATTCATCGGCAATACGCATGGCTTGGTTTATCTGCTCTCCGGGGGGTGGGGAAGACGCTCGCTCGCCGAGAACCTGGCACACACTTGTATGGAGATGGCACCGCAGAAATGATCCAAAATCAGGAGGGTGACAAGGTCCGCACCGGGCGTCATGAATCAGACACAGATCCAGCCAAAAGCATGCGATTACACTGTTTTACGCGAGACCATACTTTGCACAGGGATCGCAGCATATACTCGTATAAATAAAAAAGAAATATTAATGGCATTAAGATATCCTCTACAGAAGATCAATTCTAACAGCGCAAAGCGATCACATTTTCAATCGGCATGAAGTATCCTGCTTTTTCATCGGAATGAAATTGCAGCAAAGCCAATACCAGGTCTCTGCTTGCGATCAGCGGCGCGTCGCCCGCCGGTCCGGATCTTTTGGAGGCAGCATCGGGTAAACAGAAGCCAGCTGTGCCATAGCTCAATAGAGTCAGCAGCCCCCAGCCCCCACCCCCCTCTCGGAGCCGCGGCTGCTGTTTAGAGTAGCTCCATAGTATGCAAGTAGGTTAGTAAGCCTAAATGGCTGCGGCGCATCCAGGAGGCGGACCCGAGAGTCGGGACCATCCAGCCTCCTCCTCCCTCCGCGCAGGACAGACGGGAAATAGAAAAGGCGTATAACCCTGCGCTTTATTAGCGCACGGATGTCAGGGGCGCGCAAGGTGCGTGTGGAATACGAATAGATTGCATCGGAAGATACTGATACGACGAACACGCAGTTCATTTAACTTTTTAGACCGCGTCCAACCGGTACTGTCAATTGCAATGCATCACAGAAGTCATGAACGTAAAATGATTTTATAACATCTCATGACAGTGACAGTGTTTCACCTGGAAACTATTAAACTGCGCAGTTTGTAGCGGAATAATGCAGTATAGTGTGTTTAAGGAATGGGATTAATCGAGGCCGCTTTCTTTGTCTTAGATTGTATTCTTGTTTTCTGAAGACGGTTATTACTCCAAAGGTGTTAATGATCGTACACTAAAGCGGTAAATCGGTGCGGACCGAGCTCTGTCATTAGTGACGAGCACCCCCCCCCCGATGCTCTGGTCAGGTTGTGCTTCACGGCTACACTCCAAACCCTACCGGGAGCTGATGGGTTTACATTGATATTCGGACTATATATTATCACCCAATGTTCTCTACAATCCTGGTGCAATTACCACCCACTTAAATGGATTTGTACCCATTTTAAGCATTTTCAAACAATTTTTATTTCATGCTTTATCACTGGTTAATGATATATGCCGTATACCATAATGAGTAAATGATAAAAATAGCCTGGCGTGGTCATTCTGTGGATAATCCCCTTAGATCACAGCTCTGGAGCGGCATTTCTCCACAGTATGCATTTGGACTGTCCAACCAATTAGTGAGTCTGAAATGACAAAATAATAATAATAATAATAATAATAATAATAATAATAGTTATTAGCCATAGACTCGGGATCCAACATGGCCTAGGCTGGATTGCTGAGCTAAAAGCGCAGACACAATCTCTATGCGTTTAATTTGATTTTCTTCTGGCAAGTTAAAAACAAAAAACAAATAAATGAAATTAAGAGAACTAAACAACACCCTGAAATTATTATGATCATGATTATTATGGGATGGCAGAAGGTGTAGCACTAATGCCTCACACCTCCAGGGTTTGGGGATTTGCACTAATAAATACATGTCATGATTCTGCAGCTTAGAAAACACTGTATGACAGTAGGGTACATTCAGCTGGTGCAGACATGACCTGCAGAATCAAGCTGCTGGGGTCCGTGTCTTTATTCCATCCAGATGCCAACATCCAGGGATGTTTTGACATCTGGCATTCCGGTCAAGTCAGCAAAATTTATCAGTCCCCCAGTCTAATCATGGGTATATACATCTGGTGGGCCCGTCTGGTGAAGTCCAGGACCCATTTGTAATGTTAGTCCAGCCCTGGTTTTATGTAGAAAGGTGGCAGTCTGGTGAGCCGAACTGTGTTGTCTAGTAACTTTGTGAGTGTATAGATGGGCCATTTCCCAGGAGCCAAAGCAAGTTGCACACAGGCGCTTACGTGCACCACATATCTTCTTGGGTAGGGCCGCGCATCTACTCATCACTCAAAAACCTCTGTATCCTTGGAGGCTGTTTCCATAGCAACCCCTGACACTTTCATAAACCGCCGGTCCTAACAGCCAGAATGTGCCGTCTCCTTTCCTCACACTTACATCAAAAAGCTACTGGAAGAGAAGTGGCTGCCGGCTGAATAAATTAGGGGACGTTCGCCTCGCTCGCTCTCTCTCGATATTCAGTTTTGCTGGAGCGTAAATGAAGGCCTCCGCTGCAGTGAGCCTTTACCATGCAGCCAGTGCTGTCAACACTCGATGGTGATTCAGCTGGGCTCCCTCTGTCAGGTGATGAGATGCGAAGCCCCAGATATTAGCCTGCTGAGGACTGAGGGCTTTATTCTGTGCAGAGAAAAGATTAGAGAGGAGAGCCATCAGCATCATACAAGGGCCACCATCCACTCCAGAGTATAAAAACTTATACGTGCTGCATAAAGAACATTTATAAAAGAAAAATGCATTCAGCAGGATGGTACATAACCATACTTATCTTAGATACCTGTATTTTCAGTGACCAGACAAAGAGTAACAGGGTGATTTCAGTTTTCCTGCTACTACTCCGATGCTTGACGTGGCCAATTAAAAATAAATAGCAATACAACTCATTAGACAGCCGGATTTACTTTTACTCTAATCAGCAGTAATGCCTGCTTTGTTTAAGTACTGAGGTAACATTATCACAGGCTGGTTAAAAGCATATTAAAATCAGTTTGAACAAAAACACTGAATTAATATGAATCACATAGTAAATGTTTATAATAAAGAAACTCCACTAGCTTCTGTAATGCGTTTAGTATTACACTACGTGCATTAAAATAAGTCTCTTATCTCAATATTTATGTGTATTCCAATGCACTCTAACTAAAAGCAGTTTTGAGTTTTAAACGAAGCAATCAAAATGTACTTTTATAGGCCAGTGATACATTTCTAATGGCTCTGAGACCCGTTTCTCCTCGTCTGAGCTGCAGGAGTGCCTGCAGCGTGTCAGAGGGGCTGCACCCTGGACAGGAGGCCAGGGCACCACAGGGCTCACACACTCGCACACTAAATCATACACTCGGGACAATGTCCTAAGTGCATATATTTATACTGCAGGAGGAAAATAGCACCCATGCAAAGCAGAGGGGGGAGTCAAACCCAAAACCCTGCAGGTCCTAAATGCGACCCAGCGAGCCACTGGCGGCAAATCGCTCCATCGCATAATTAATATGTGCCCTACAATTTTTAATTATATAGTCTGTTTGCATAATCATATTGAACATATTAAATTATATGATTAATTAAGTGAATATAATTAAACTTCAAGGCTTTAGGATACTACAATATTGGGAACGGTTAATTTTATTTAAAACGACCAGGACAATCAAAGCACTTCAGTGTCCAGTAATGGCGTTACACACTCACGTTCCCAGCAAATGTTCTCCGACAGGCCCCCTTTACCACCAAGTCATTATCTGGGTAATATACGATACACAGTACTCATATAAAGCCCTACATTCGCATTCAACAGGAAAAAACACAATGGCTGATTAAATTAGTGTAAATTAATGTAAATCATTCCTGATGACATTCAGCATTGCTGAGGCCCAGTGGCTTCCCATATGCCTGTTGGCCATGCAATTTTCCATTGTGAATGCCTGACAAATGGTGCCAAATATCCATTGGCCTAATAAGGGTTACCCTGTGAGCTCCTCACCACAGGAAATGAGTTATCACTCACTAATCTGCCAAAGGGGTCTTATATTTTTAAAGGTAGGCCATGTTCAAAGTCATATTGCCTGTCATATTCTCCTTCACATGAGCTACGGGCCCCCTGCAAGCCCAAGTACAAACACTCGCCTCTACCCAGCTCAGAAGCCCCCTAAATGACGGCCCAGCACAGTCATGCCCCGCCAGCCACCGCCCTGAGATTCCGGGGCTTCCCGCGTGTGCATCAGTGCAGCATTCTGCAGCGCACCAGGCCCAGCCCTGAGAGAGATGCAATCCAAAGAACACCACGTCGTAGAGCTCGTCGATTCCTCTCCCTTACACTTTGTCCAGGGAGCATGTTGATAAAGTGCCAGCTTGGGTCCCGGTGCTGATCCAGCCAGCCCATGGCACCCAGGGCTTAACCACTCCGGACAGTCCACGTTTTTGCTCCCTCCCAGCTCCCAGACAATCAGGAACACCGAATACCTGGCACAGGTATAGGTACAGGTTTATTCTGTTACTTTTGCTTTGCAAAGGTTTTAGAAAGGGTTGCACTTTAGAAAACTCACTTTATTTACGTATATAGATTGCTAATTTTTTAAATAAACATTTATATATGGTATTTACCTTCTGCTGCTGTTTCTTGGGTTGATAGTGACACATTCAATGCAGTGTCACACAAATAATAATTTAATGAAAGATTCTGTTTTTAGCCAAACAGCTGTGACCACGAGAGCAACAAACTAACACCCCCTCTCATTCACACCTCCCGGGGAGGTGCTGCCAGCTGTGTAGCCAGTCGAGCCTACCTTGGAGTAAGCCCTGTCAGAACTGACAGGTGGGATCCCCTAGTGGCAGGGTTCTGCAATTACAGGGTCCATCGGTGGCAGGGTTGTGTATGTAATAACCTCCATTCTGGGTTACGTGCAGGGGCGTATCGAGGTTTTTAAAAGTGTGTGTGTGTGTATGTGTGTGTGTTAAAATGATCAAAGCCAAGTTATAATATAATTATAATTACGGTTAATTATATTTCTTGCAATTATACATTATCTTTACATCTACACTGTGCAAATTTAAGGAGTCTATCTTGCCCCGCCTTTTCCTTCTATGCATTCTAATATTGCATGACAAAAAGAGAATGATTGCTTCAAGACTCAGCTCTATGGTAGGAACATATGAAAAAAAATAAAGACACGGAGGTACTTGCCTAACGTATGCGGTAAACATACCCCCTAGCTAGTTTCTGTAACGCTAAATGCAATGCCATTGGCTAGCAAGGGCTCACATGGATATTCAACCCCGTCTAGCATACATTATGTAGAAAATGCTGACGTTCCAGACGTTGTGAATTTTGATTTACTAATTTAGCGTGATGCAGTTTCAGATATCGCTTTCTCAGGGTCATGCGGTCAGGTCATAATGAGAAGTAAAAAACAAATAATGATAAAATAAAATTAATATTAATATATCTCTTGCTCTGTGCTATAAATGTAATTTTTGTATGATTCCAATCATTTAAATCAATTTCTTAAATCAAAATCGCTGAATTGGAGCCTCATCTCCCAGCGCGCAATCCCCCACTAACTGCGCCGAGCGCGCACCTTCTGCTTTCTCACTCTATCACCTATGTCATGTTTGCACGCACCTATATTATATGTCCGCACTTTCCATAGAAGCTCATGCATTTCGCGTATGTGTATAACGAAGTTAGTCTTGCTGATATGATATAAAACCGCAGCGAAAAACTAGGAGGAGGCAGCCAGTACCTCTGCCTCACTGAAGAACAAAAAGGCGTGAGCCCATGGGATTATTATTCCCGGTATGATGGCTAAAAATAAAAAAATGCTTTTTTCGTATTATTATTATTATATATATATTTTATATATTTTTTTTCCTGGCTCCGTATAAGTACGCTTCCATACAGTACAACTGCCATTTTAAAGTAACCCTAAGCCTAACCCTAACCATAACCCTAACAAAATGCAATTGCTCACCTTCGGCTAACAGTATGGTATGTATGGAATGACGCCGAACACAGCCGATTTCTGTTGCACGCATGCGCATTAACCCAGGGTATGCCATTCTGACAGGTATGCTGTTGTGTCAGAACAGGGGGAATCCAAATTCTTTGACATATTTGAACATAAAAAATGTTACGCAATAGTTACTTTCTCTGGTAGTTACTTTAATAATGCTGTAAGCTGCCATTAGTTATTAGAAGAAGTAACTAGGAAATATGACTACCGGTAATTACTTTTTTAAAGTAAAGTGCCCAGCACTGCACTCCATAGGCTTTCACCTAGTGGCCAGTAGTTGTAACTGCAACTAAACTTCCTTTCAACCACTGACAGGCAGAAACGTTGATCACTACAGGAATATCTTGCCAGTCCTTCAATTCTAGAAGACCCTTGAATTTAAAAGAAAAAACAACATAAAGTAACATCTAAGAAACAATATTATTGTTTTTATTTTTCAAGTCTTTATTTTGTCTAAGGAGTAAATTGTGATTAACCATGTGTCCACTAAATTGGACATCATGCATTGGCAACTATATTTAAGTCATACTATTGCTATAACTTTGATATTTTGAAAATATTTTGTTTTTATTAGGTATATAGCGAAAATCAAATGTATCTTGCACTGTATTAACTGAGAAAACAAAATTATCTGCAGATAAGTTCTGTTATTTGAGTAATAGTTACTGTTGTGTCTGTGCGGGTTTTCGCTGCGACTCCCTAATTAGGTCACTAATTAGTAGACTAATTGGCTAAAGAGTCTTCACACCTGGGTTTGAACAGCTGACCTAAAGGTTACCCAAAAACCTGCATATGCACCAGCCCTTTGCAGATAAGGTTGGCCACCTCTGCTCCAGACAAACAATAGAGGAAGACCCAGTGCTACCTCACTTCCATGAAAGTGCAAAGCAGTGACCCAGGTACCCACTGATGCCATAATGCTGCATAGACCAAGTACATCTGTATGCAGGGTATTGTGGCATTGTGCCCTGGATGCTTTGCCAGCTTTTATAATGCATTGGTTTGATGGACTTTGTCAGGTACACTGAACAGACAATATTGCTGAGTTAGATCTCAAAAGGAGCATTTGGAGACTCATAGACAATAATTTTCTTTTCTAGTCGTATAGAGATAAATTATTAATCAGTTTAGGCTACATAGTTCCACCTTGTTGGCTTTTTCCAAGGCTTGAATGGTATATAAATTATAAAATCTGTTCAGCAGCATTAAAACCCAATACATGTGCATACTTTTCACATAATACACAGTTCTGTTCATTAAATTTTGAAGACATATTGCTTGCAGTACACCTGAATGCACTCTCAGAAAATAGGGTACCAATTTGTACCTTTGCTTGTGACTGGGGCTGTATCCTCAAGGGTCTGCCAGTTGTACCTTTAGCTGTAGGTAATTGCACCTTTTATGGTACAGAAATTAATCCCCAAAGTACAAACAACATTAATGTACCCCCAATGGTACAAAACAGTTCCTCATAGTCCATTTCTGCATCTGAAAAGGTGCAAGACCCTTGAGGGTACAGCCCCAGTGACAAGCAAAGGTACAAACTGGTACCTTATTTTCTGAGAGTTTGGACATGTGACTTTTGGAAAAAAAATGCATTTTTTTTAAATAACGTTAACCGCTGTTTTGATATAAGCTTAATTTATGGTAGCCATAGTTCTCATTTGGCCCAACCAACAAACTCATAAAAAGATGGCTGCAGTAATGATTTTAACTTTCATTACCCGGTGAAGGACCTACACTAGGACAGCCCACCTATATAATATTTAATGAACTAAGAGGGGATACAGTGTATCAGCTGCCAACTCAAAGCTTTATTTTAATTAGTGCCAAGCTGCCACCTTAAATGCTGGCTGGAGTGAATTGTCCATCCATCCCATCCATCCATTTTCCAACCCGCTTATCCGAACAGGGTCGCGGGGGGTGTATTGTCCAATTAAGTATAATGACCAATACTAGTAATGTATATTACTCCTTGTTGTGAATGAGAGGAAATGAGGAGCAGTGATATTCTCAGCGCTGGATCACCCGGGTGACACGACCACTGTCTGTGAGGAGCACACAAAACCACGATTCACTGTATCACTTCCTGTAAAGGTGATGAAACCTTTGCAACAGGTCTTACTTATTTCTGATTGTGACACGGGGGCTATAGAGCCATTTGTGTGGTTTTTAAATGTAAATATTCAGCAGCCTAATTGTGAATGCTCAACGACGTTAATGAAACTATGTACCTGATGACTTTTTAATTACATTTCGTCTATAGCTAAAGGCATTAATTAGCGTAACTGTACTTCTTTGGAGGAAAACCAGAGAAAACCCACGCAACATGGAGAGAATGTGCGAACTGCACACCCAGAGCGCCGGCAGGATCCAATTAAACCCCCATACCTGGAGATGGGTGAGAACAGTGCTGGAATGGTTAATCGGGAAACAGTTTTATTTTAACGCCAGCACCCACTCTCCAATAAAATTTACCACCGGAAGCTCGAATTAAAAAAAAGTTTGAGACCACTGAACTGGATGCAAAAAAAGTTGTTTTTTTTAAGTTTAATACTATCTTGTTATATAAAAAGATTACAGTTGAGACTTCCTTCAGGTCCCAAGTCCAAGTTCCCGACACCACACTGCGCGTGTGCTGCGCCCATCGCCA
>JAODKM010000088.1:23712289-23738054 GCA_026780845.1 Petrocephalus sullivani | reverse complement strand
CCCCCCCCCGCCTGCCCCCACTCCTCGCCTTTCCCCTCTCCCGTCGTCCTTTCTGTCAAATCGGCCGGAGAGCCCGAGCGGAGCAGCAGGCATGGACTCCAATACCACGGCCAGCTTCTTCAACCTGGCGCAGTCCTTCAGCGTCTCCGACATCATCGTCATCGTCGCCTACTTTCTGCTCAACCTGGCCGTGGGCATCTGGGTGAGTGTCCTGCCGTCTCGCCGTCCATGAATCTGCTTCTCAGGAAAGGGAGTCCTACTCACTGGAAGCTCAACACAGAAATCATGGCCAGTGACGCCAGGCCGCGTGTCGGGATGTACAGTCTGGCTCTCAGCTGATGTGTCAGTCTCATGTGGAAACACCAGTGGATCCATGATAAGCATTCCGGCTTTTTCTGAACTCTGATCTGCTGCCGGTCTCCTTCTCGGCCTTTTCTCGGCGCCCCTTGATCATTTGGAGTGTTTCTGTGCCGATAAATATATCGCCATAATTGCACGACGTGTAATTACAGACATTGCCGCTAGGCATTAGGACAGAGAGTTATATAAGAGTCTGACTGTACATGTGTGAGCATTTGAATGGCATATGGTGACGGTGCTCTCCTTTGTCCCGATAGTCGTCTTGCAGAGTCAGCAGGAACACGCTCAATGGGTACTTCCTGGCCGGACGGGACATGGCTTGGTGGCCGGTAAGTGTCCCCACACCTGCCTTAGAGGGACAATGATAATTTGAGAAGGAATTCTCGGGACTGAAACGGAAACATGACAACGGGTGGCATCAGACCCTCCAGTGTACGGTGCTTGTGGTGATTTAGCTGAACGACACTTAAACATTTAAGAAAAATCACCAACTATCAAACACGAGACTGTTATGGGTGGCAAAAGCATTTAATGCAAATGCTTTTTAAATAGTTCTCAGATAAGTAGCGAGGCACATAGGCCTGTAGAAAAAAATAACATTTATCTGTTAATATTACAGTGAGGTTTTGTCCCAATAAGGGATCTAGATGTCCCCAATTAAAAGTAACTGGTCAAAGAACTGTTTTTTATGCCTTTTGTAACTCTAACAACAGAAATTCCGCAATTTATTAAAGGGAACTGAAAAAAAAGCATAAATGTAGCGCATCGTCAGACTCTGTATTGCGAATGTTTTACAGTTTGGGAAATAATGGGAGAGAGCGGTACACTAGGATGCTCACAGGCTGCGTATTATGGTTCTTGTGAAATGCTTAGACTGCCTCGCGTAAGTGCTGTCCTGTGGAAAGGCACAGTCCCGTACTGCTGAATTTAGAGCCCCCTGCTGCAGCAAACAAGCTTCCCCCACATACTCGGGCTGCTTGAGCGGTAAGCTCTCGGTCATGCTGCCTCATCCACGTGACTGTAGCCTATGTTACAATAATGAGGAACTGGGCATTCCCCTGCAACGCAGACACAAAGGCCGTTTATTAATAGCGTGAGCTAATGGCGAAAACACCGACCGACCAGCCGACCACACACGACGTCAGATGAGAACAGATTTTCAGTGTGAGCTGTACTCTCTTGGTAGGCTGCATCGAAAAGTCTATTCTAACCCATGCTTTTTCACCAACAGAGGCCATTATAAGCATAACTCTCTATACAATACATCTCATTAATCCCCACAGGCCTTTCAGTGTGTTGTGATGTTAATCACATTAGCTGTCTGGCGGTAGGACTATTCGCCAACGTTTTCCGTGTTATATGTGATTAAAGAGACGTGGGACATCAGAATCGAATTACACTAGGCGTGTCATGCCAATGTGTGCCACTCTCTGTGGACAGAATGCCATCTGGGTTTGGAGATATAAAGCATAGGGTCATCCGTACTGTGTGTAACAAGGAATGTGTAAAGCAGGTGTGTGTGTGGGCTGGGCTGTTCGATGAGTAACGGGTATCATGCATTCTTTTTTATAGTTGATAAAAAAGAAATGAAATACTATTATTAACCTTAAAGAAATGTCCCTTATCTAGTTAAGCACACCTTTGTGCAACATGTTGCTGTGCAAAAATGTAGACGCTGAAATGGATGAAATACAGTGACCGGCACGCATCACGATGTGTAGAATGTGTTCACGGTTCCGCGCAAGTGGAAGAGTTCCAGAAATGTTCTTCTGTATTTATCTGAAGCACGCACACTGTTGTGTAAAAAGATGCCTCTGCTTCCTGTTCCTAGAACTGCGCACATACTTATTCCCCAGCATTGTCATAGCGGCTTGGAATAATCGATACAGAATGTGATACCGTGATAATCGATACAGAATGTGATACCGTGATAATCGATACAGAATGTGATACCGTGATAATCGATACAGAATGTAATACAGGCATCTGTCTAGGATGCTTCCACCATGCCTGCCTGGGGAGGTGCTTTGGGCATGTCCAACTGGGAGGAGGCTCAGTGGCAGACCCAGGACACGCTGGGGAGATTATATCTCTCAGCTGGCCAGGGAACACCTGGGTATTCCTGTGGTGGAGCTGGAGGAAGTGGCTGGTGAGAGGGAGGTCTGGGCATCCCAGCTTAGACTGCTGCCCCCCCGACCTGGCCCTGGATAAGAGGCACATGATGGATGGATGGAGGACTAAAATCTGTAGAAGCATTTAACAATCTGATTTAATCTGCATTGCAATCCAAAAGCCGGTTCATGTTCCTCTCTTTACATTCATCACTGGTTTTCTTTTTAAAGTAGCCATCCATAACGTAGTGCTTCACTGAGTTATAAAAGTGAGCGAGCATGCATCTAAATCAGAGACGTGTCAGGAGACTCATGGCAGAGGAAAATGGCTTTGATAATTCATAAGAATTTCATACGGGATCTTTATACATTAAAATAACCAAAAATGTACCGAAGAATACCTTTAGGAAATGTCAAAGCACTGTACCTGTTAGTGTGCACGAGGGGAGGGCGTCTCAGAGGGAAGACAGAAATATAATGAGCACAACTGGAGAATTACGGAATCTGGCCGCATCCTGGGGTCACTAAGCCCGAATATGCAATTAGACGCCAGTTCCCAGAATAAGCCTTTATTGAGAGGAGTCCAACAGCGTTTGGAAGTCACTAAACTGCACTGGCATGTGGACACAACCAGATGGGACCTGGGAGATGTGGCAGGGGATATAAGCAGAGCTCTGTGGCCGTGCGTGCCAGCCAATGCTTTGGGATGGCAGTGGAATGCACATACAGAGAGGGACGGCATATCTCCTCTTATGGGTCTGTTCTCCATCCACCGGCCTACAAACCTGACTGCCCATCAGGCGGCTATACGGTAGCTGCCGGTGGACAGGCATCATTCCCCAAGCAGCACCATTGCTGTGACCAACTGGCCACAAAATCAACATGTCTTCAAATGGCCATCCTTATCTGTTAAACTGAAGGCCATTAATTTAAATGAGGGGGGCAGTCTTTGACAAGACTGAAGGATCTGATGATTTGGATAATACCCCCACCAGCTGGGTGTGCAGCGCATCCTCAAAAATTAGAATATAGCTCACTGCTTTTATTATTTTTATTTTCTTTGTTTGTTTAATAATAGAAACGCCTTAGTCTGTCCTTAATAACTCGGTTCCTGAATATGGGAGTTTAAGACTGAAATTTCTGCGTCGCTGTGTTGCCCCCCCAGATCGGAGCCTCCCTTTTCGCCAGCAGCGAGGGATCGGGACTTTTCATCGGCCTCGCTGGCACAGGGGCGGCCGGAGGCATCGCGGTGGCCGGTTTTGAGTGGAATGTGAGTGCGCCTGCGCCGGCTGGATTAGCGCAGCGACCCCGGCTTTTACGCCTTTATTATGTGTGAGCGCATGTAGCCGGGAGGGACCTCCCCCCCCCCCCCCCTATCCTGTGCGGCTTATCATGTCATACCAACTAAAGTAACAGGTCTGAGCCATATCTCCCCCGCAACCTGCAAAATCCACCTACCCCTCCCATTTTTGGCTACGGGCCGGTTTCGCACCACCGGCAGCTGTGAAGGTCCATGGCTGCCACGAACTCGGTTTAATTGAGCGTTGGGTACATTGCAAAATCTGACAATATCCCCCTTTACCGTTTATAAATTAAAAGGAGGGAAATAGCTATTCTTTGGATAAATTTAACTGCAACAGTATTCAGTCATGAGCTGTGAGACAGTGCTTTGCTAGTAACTTGACGACGTATGAGTAGCCTTGCAGAAATAGAAATGTGAGCTGGTGGGGAGGTATGATTCAGCCTTTGCTGCATTAATATATAATAAACAATTTCCTTACATTCTCTAGGCTTAGGGTGGCAGACAAAATATACAAATACAGACTAAGGTAAAGAAGGTATGACGTGACGAGGTCTGATTTATTAATCGTGTCATACTAACACATTAATCACACATTAAAACACATTAATGATAATTAAATTAATGCTCTTTTTCAAACGGCATGCAGGATGCAAATTCTGCAGTATCATTATTGGCCAACAGAGGGCAGGCGTAACCATGATATATACAGATGCTTTCGCGTTCTAAAGATTAAAATTCTTAAAATATGGCCAAGAATTCTTTATTTTGTTCATTACGTCCTTAATGACTGTTGTTGTAATGTAGCATCTTATACTTTGTTTGGCAGGCGACCTATGTCCTGCTTGCCCTGGCATGGGTCTTCGTGCCCGTATACATCTCGTCCGGGGTGAGTTCTCGCCGTGAGATGCACACACACTGTGCGGTTTTTCACCGGGGCTGCAGCTTGACGTCGTACAGGAAAGGTGCACCACAACTACGCTGAGTGGCGCCTTCAAAGGTGGCGAGCCCGCGCATGCGCGTTGTGGAAAGGCGCTATAATAGCCACGCACCGTGTGTCCCCCCGAGTATGTGCCGGGGGGTATGACTGAGATCTTCCTTCGCTTCCGTCGCACTGCCCTGCGCCGCACTGCCAGCTTTAGTTACACTGTAATGTGTGCACTCCTCCAGGACAGCAATAAGAAACTGTCGGTGCTCGGTGTGCTTGAAAGCGTGCAAACGACGCCGCTCTGCCCTTTGCCGATCAGATCGTCACCATGCCGGAGTACCTCGGCAGACGCTTCGGCGGAGAGCGGATACGCATGTACCTGTCCGCCCTGTCGCTGATGCTCTCCGTGTTCACCAAAATATCGGTGAGGGCAGTTTGCATGCAGTCGGAGGTAATCAATCAATCAATCAATCAACCATTCAATCAATCAATCAATCAATCAATCAATCAATCAACCAACCAATCAATCAATCAATCAACCAATCAGTCAATCAATCAGTCAGCCAATCTTCTATCTATCTATCTATCTATTTATTCATAGATCAGGCCATTGTAGGAATTGGTACACTAGGAATTTCTCCAGCACTCAGACGGTTCTGTTTTCAGGACAGGGTTATTGCCCATATGAAAAAGTGTTGCTAGCATTTGTGCGAAGGAGTAAACGGTAGATGATCTTGCTGCAATGGTGTAGATTTAGGTATGGAAGGTGGGAACACATCCCTACCAATATTGTGGGAATACTGTGTGGGTTTAGGAAGGGGGGGCTGATATGGGCCCTACCAATATTGTGGGAATACTGTGTGTGTTTAGGGGAGCAGGGGGCTGATTTGGGCCCTACCAGTATTGTAGGAATACTGTGTGTGTTTCGAGGAGCGGTCCCTACCAGTATAGAAATCAAACCTACGCTTGTGCCCTGCTGGCATCTGTCACGCAGCATGCAGTTAAATGTTCCCATATACAGTCAACAAAGACAGTGACATAAATAATGCAAGTTTACAATTATATAACTTAATGTCAATAAATTAAAGCAATTGCATATCCATAATATTTGGAAGCGAAACACTTAGTATTTCCAGAAAAAAGCATGACTTGCAGCAGTCTCAGCTGAAGGGATATTTGCACTTGGTTTGTTTACTTTCTTTAGATTACAGCTTGGCCTGCCATATTCCTATAGTATGGATGTGTGTTATGTAAGCCTTGCAGAATGTTCCCGGTCTGGGTCCCGAAGTCGCTGTCAGAAGCAGTGCGTGCGATCAGCATGCCAAACCAGACAGCAAAGCCTCCCACCTGTGGCTTTCCTCATGTCCCTGACATGTCAGCCATACGAAGATCGCAGACACGTTCTGCAGATTATCTTCGTAGTACGAAAGCAGATAAATGCAAAACAAAAAACAGGCTCCAGTATTTGCAGTATAAGGTCTTGCTTATATAAGATACTCTGTTGGAATGTCGTCCAAACCACTGGCTTTGTCCTTAAAGGCCAGGCCTTTTTAACCGTGGAGATAATGCCTGTTTCACTAGTGACGTGCTTTGTGTTTATGACAGTTGTTCAGTGAACATGCTTTGGTTCAGGTCTGCCTAATCTGTCTTTCATTCCCTGGTTATATCAGTGAGGTGGGGGCTACCCTTACTTTGACCCTCTATTGTCAAGGGGTTTTGCAAAGATCCAGAGATGCTAATGCAAAAGACCTACAGATCTTTAAAAAAAAGAAAGAAAGAAAAACACCAGAATTGTGTTGCTTACTGACATTGCAAACATCCCTTACAGAAATTCACTATGGTTTCCTATGGTTTTTGGGGTTTTGGGTATGGGTTTGTTACAGTAACCATGGTTTTACTACGGTACCTTATGGTAATTATGATTACTAAGCTCCTACCCATGGTATTACCATGGTTTACTTATAGCACTTCATGGTAACTGTGGTACTACTATGGTTTACTTATAGCACTGCATGGTAACTGTAGTGAAACCATGATAAAACCAGAGTCATAAACTCATGGTTACCCAAAAAACCATAGTAAAACCATGGTTCATTTTCGTAAGGGATCATAAACGACATTTAAGTAGTCTAATGATTATAACTGTATTGGAGGTCCATATTCCAGGTCTTACTGTTGAAGATGAGTAGTAGGCGTAACTAATGATTGTTTTGTAATTGGCCCTTCAAAATAGAAATAATTTGCTAAAAATACAAGGGCTGATATTTTGAATGTAACAGTTAATATTGGCAGGTACTAATTTTTAGAAAAAGGTGATTCATTTCAAAATTAATTTCTGGAGGTTTTACTGCTAGTTGTGTCAGGTTTTTAATGTGAGCCAGCTAGTTGTCTGCTCTACTGGGCCAAGTAGTCATGTGATCAGTCATGTGACCAGCTATGTTGTCACCCGGTTCCAGTCGCTTACATGCTGGTGTTGGCAGGTCTGTCTCAGACCTCTGTGCTCAGTTTTCAGCAAGGCGGCCCCCGCCAATTTAACACTGACGATAGATATATATTTATCGCAGAGCTGGCCTCTCCCCCCCGAGGTGTCAGGTTGTGCTGAATGTTTTAATATGCCGCAAATTATTTAAGAGTTGGCAGGCATCCGATGCATGAACCACTGTGACACGTTTCTGACACGTATATATTTTTTTAGCGCCGCGTCAAAGCGCACACTGTCACGGCAAATCAGCCTGACACCGCAGATATTCACGAAAAGCCGGCTGGGCTTTTGGGTTTCCTTTGATGGGGGAGTGGCTCCTCTCGGGCACACCCTTTATTCAGGGGAGCGTTTTCACCTCGCGTATCGAAGGGTGGAACAAATAACAAGAGCGGCGGCAGGTGAGCTGGAGAACGACTGCCCCACTGTCATCACCTGCCGGGGAGATGTGCGCGGCGGGGGCGTTCGCACGCAGAGCCCACTGCCGTCGTCCCATTCAAACTAAAAGCTTTTTCTACACTTAATTATACCTATGATAATTTCTCAGGAAATTACTGCAAAGTCCAATGGCGTTGGTTTATATATATCTTTTTCCAGTTAATTTGCTGAACTGCAGCCCACAAAACTCACATGTTCATTTCCTGCATAAATATCCCGTGTAAAATAGGCACTTACTTTAATATATAAATTAATATTTAATATACGCTTCCATGAATAAAATAAATTCTCCTTTAGAAATGTTGCCATTTCCTGATTTTAAGGTTTATTGTTTAGCAGTTTCACTGCCTATGGGGCAGCCTGACTGTGACTTGATCAGAACAACACAAAATACAATTTTAAACGAAACGTCGCGGCTTATACTCACAGTTCCAAAAAGAGCACTAGCTATGGGAGATTAAAATGCGGTTAGGGGGTTAAATACCAGAGATATTTCGTCAACTGACTACAGAAACAGTTGCAGACCTACATTACTTTAGACAGAAGTAAGAAGACTGTGTCCAAACTAGAGAGACAGCAAAAACTTTATGTGCATGTTGTTCAACCAGCACTGACTAGAACACCTGGGCCAAGAAAAGACCTGTAATTTTACACGCTGGTGTTTTCAAGGGAACACCTGTTCAGATGTGTTCCCATGTAGCGTAGCTCCATCTAATTGTTCTCCCACCTTTCTGCCTGGCAGACAGACTTGTACTCCGGGGCCCTCTTCATCCAGGTGTGTCTGGGCTGGAACCTTTACTTGTCCACAGTCCTAATGCTGGTGGTGACTGCCCTCTACACCATAGCAGGTGTGTACCGCCTCTGGCCCTAGCCTGACTTGGAGGCCATTGTTAAAACAGGCCCATCCCGCCGCCTCTCATATCCGCAGGAGGCCTGGCTGCTGTCATCTACACCGATACCCTACAGACCTTTATCATGATCGTTGGAGCAATCATCCTCACCATCACGGGTGAGTCTGCCTGATGCCTTCTGCCCGCTCGAAGAAGGTGAAAGAGGTGAAAATGTAGCCACAATATTTTTTTTCCAACATTAAATTTATTTTCAATAAAATTATTCACTAGTAACACTCAAAACTGACTGCGTTAATATCTACAAAGTTTCGTAGTGCTCCACCATAACAACTGTAAACGGGAATCGTCAGGGTGACTTTCGCGGGGTGGATCATTGAGGGTCGGGCATTTGCAGTGCATTGCAGTCGTATATCTGGACAAAGTTCACAGATTCTCTGCCAATATTTGAACATGAATTATGAGCAAGATAGTTTTGGAGGGAATATTCATTGCTGAGACATACTTCATAAAGGCGGCTCAGAATTAAGAGTCTTGGCTGTATCTGATTTACTACACAGCCATCAAACAGCTTGCTTTCTCAGGCAATGGCTATGCCACGCAGAATGCATAAATCTGTTCCAGCTTATGTAATTCAATTACATTTTAATAGCTTGCATTTTGGTTTCCACCCTAGATAAATAAAGTTACTCCAAATGAATGTTGAAACTTACCTATAATTTGCCAATAAACCATGGAATAACTCACCCAGGGTTACAGCTAACATTATTACGGGTGATATGTAGGATAAAACAATTTTAACACTTTTAGTTAAATTCAGAAGTTTGTTTCCTGACTGACAGAGTAGTCCAGATTTCTTGTAAATTTGTAAATCTTACTCCTTTGACAGCTTTTAACAAGATTGGTGGCTACAACAACCTGGAGGGGATCTACCTGAAGGCCATCCCTTCCAAGATCATCCCCAACACCACTTGCCACCTCCCCCGTGCTGATGCTATGCACTTGTTTCGGGATCCTGTAGCTGGTGACCTACCCTGGCCAGGCATGACCTTGGGCCTAACAATTCTCGCCACGTGGTACTGGTGCACAGACCAGGCAAGACGTCTTATCAAAATTCTGCATTTTCCCTGAATCACAGCTTCATCTGGGGGGATAATTTTCCAGAGGAACAACAGTCATTCAGTAGTAATTTTAGGGCAAACATTACATCCTGCCACACCTGAGATTCCAGGACTCTTCCCCTACATGTCAAGGCAGTGAGAAATTATGATCCGGAAAAAACACCCCTCTGAAAGGAGGGAAATTTATGACACACCTTAAATCTTAAGGTCTTAAAAACATTTTACACCTAATGAATAGAAACCCCTTCGTACTACCAAAATGCACTCCAAACACCCAACTCAGTCACTGCTAAGACAGGCAGACTGTTTCACGGACAAAGGTGGCACGTGTCTGGCAGCTTTCGGCTCCTCGGCTAAACTGCCCCCTTGTGTCCCAGCTGCGTCTTCCTCTGTAGGTTGCCCAGAGCAGGGCCTGAAGTCCGCCCCTTGACTTGTTTGAACTGGGTCAGCTTTGTTGGCAAAGTGCAGTTCTCCACCTGGGTGGGGGCTGCCTTGTGAGGGTAGCTGGAGTAGCTGATTGGCTGTCCGGTTGCACATATGGCAACTTGACACGGCTCGTGTTTGTGGTACTTGAATGAACGGTCATTCCGGGAGTTTCCCAGCTGTCCCCGAGAGAACCTGTTGGGGGGCCTGCAGACACTGCTCGTCTTCTCCAGGCCAGTCATCTTCCCGTGCCAATACCTGTGTCCCCCAATCACGTGTCCCACAGCTTTAGTGGGCCGATGGTAGGACCCAGGTTTGGCGATTATTACCTTAGCATACAACCGTTCTTGGCCTTGCTGGTCTGTGTTGATGATGTTTGTTGTGGGTCTGGATGAAGACAGAAGTAGCTGCAAATGACAGAGAAAAGAGAAGATCTTAGTCCGAGTCCTATACTAGGCATGCTGCTTTCTAACAGTCCTCTTTCATTACCAAGTGTCTTTTTTATAGGTTATTGTCCAGAGATCCTTGTCTGCCAAGAACCTCAGTCATGCTAAGGGAGCCTCCATCTTGGCCAGCTATCTGAAAATGCTGCCGATGATCTTTATCATCCTGCCGGGAATGATCAGCAGAGCTCTCTACCCAGGTAAAGTGTGTTTAATGCCCGCTGGGGTAACAATTTAGATAGAGAGACGTCACTGTAAGCAAGTCTCCGCAAGCCTTTGCCCAAGACACCACACTTATCAAGGTATTTTCATGTTTTCATACTGATGACTGATGGCTAGACTGCTACAGTTGCACAATGTGGTACCTATGCTTGTACAAATACATCACACAAATTCTTGAAAATGCATGGTATATATGTATATTGCACAACAGAAATAATTACACTTTTGCTGGGATATTACGCGACTGGGAATGAAAAAATGCTGCTACGTGTGTAGTGGAGCCACACCTTTCCTTCACTGAGCTTGTGAAATTGCACTTGGTTCCTCTCCAACGCTGTGCAGATGTTGGCCAGGGCCTGCTGGTCATCTGCTTCCTTCTGTTCCTGCTGTGGCTGATCCTCAGACCGCAGGTCTAGCATTGACTGGGAAAGCCGCGCCATGACCTTAAGTCCATCTGGTTGTCTGTGGTCCCGCATACGGCCTGATCCGGCTTGCATCCCACTGGCCATAAGAGTCGGCCTCGAATCAAACACGTCATTATAATTGCTTTCAAAACATTCATCTGGCATTGTGGAGCTTGGGGAATTGGCATAAAACACCTCAACACTGTCAGCTTCGTTAGTGTCGTCTGTAATCCTGATTATCTGAAGCATGCCTCTTTGATCTTCTTTGGTTACATCCTCAGCACCTTCTGAAGCTGCTTCTTGCAGTGGTGTGCCTGAGGTAGAAGCGTCATGAGGTATATCCCTGGTTCTGTCAGAATTTGCTACTTGGTCTGGTGGAGTTTCAGGCTCTCTGTTGATCTTTTTGATGATGCTGATTTCTGGCGTATCAGTATTACTGTCATGACTGATAACCAGCTGAACGGTTCTGCGTTTTGGTACTGGTGGGACTGGTTTGTCCTCTGTCCCCAAGGTAGGTTCTGAGTGTGGCACCTGCTCTTTGGATTGTTTGCTTATGTCAGGCTCATCTTGAGCAGACTGTGGGGGTTTCTGTTGGTGGGCATCCTCAAGCTTGGTAGGCGGGTCACCAGGTTTTTGCTTGAGGCAAACCTTCTCAGGAAGTGACTCCACTGGGGCAACAAAAGGATCCTTGAATCGGATGGCCTGTGAGGTCTCAAATAGCTCGGAGCGCATGAGGTGGGCTTGCATGGGCTTGCTAGTGTCGCGGATATTGATAAAGCCAATCACGTCACTTGGGGGGTCAGGCTCAGGCCAGGTGGGCAGGTAGGAAATCATGTTCACACGCTCTAGGTGCAGAAGCCCCGGGTGGATAGCAGGGAGCTCAACTGGCTCCTTTTGTCGTTGGAGTGGCTTCATCGCGGCATTGTTGGCACCATTGTTTTTGGCACTGTGCTTGTCGGAGGAAGTCCCACTACCTGTCTCCGCAGCACCACTGGTGACCAGGGCGTATTTCGGGTTGATGAGTTTACGAGCAATGGCAGCGGAGGGTAGGGGTGCGGGAGCTGTCTGAGGGATGGGCTCTGGCTCAGGCTCATCCTCCAGATTAATCTTACTGAGGTTCACACCCCTGGATGTCAGGTAAAGTTCCCGAAACAGCTTGTCGAAGGTCTCCACTGCCTGGCCTGTGAGTACTGTGATGAGGTTTCTATCCAGCCTGGAGCCTGTCCATGTAAAACTAGATGGAGGCAAATGCAGAGAGAGCAGGTCAGTCATTTGCATGAATATTTTGACCATGTAATATTTTACATATCAGTAAATTGGAACAGAATATTTTCACAGGTAACAGTATGTCAGTCATGTTGTGGATGTGTGGGCCGTGATCTGTAAAGACTGCTGCATGCTGACACAGACCTGTAAGATCCAGATATGGCTCTGTCTCCATCCACGAAAACAAACTTCTGGCTCATTTTCCCGCAAACCTTCTTTGAGGAGCGCGTGTAGAACTCCGTCCCTTCGATGCTTCGGACTCGCAGGTTCTAGGGGAGTAAGAACAGGGCATTCGTGTCATGAGCGTCTCTGGGGAATGTGTGCGATGCCTCTGCCTTTCATTTACGAGGTCACTGTGGGGAATGTACAGGGAGCCAACATATTTGGGGGATACATTCAGGGGCGCAAAGTCTGGAATATTATCAACCAGGCTGTAGCATTTCTATGCTAAAAAAGAGGAGTTTTTATAATGTGCTAAAGTACATGTTCATTTTGTATAACTGTTGAGTTCAACCTATGTTGAGAAAGTGTGCTAACACAGACCCTGTCCAATTAGAAAGACTGTTACATACCTTTAGGTGTCCTCTGTGCATTCTGGCTCTCTCACACATGTTCAGGAAGTGCGGTACCCCAGCGGCTTCCAAGATAATGTACACAGCCACCTTCCGCTTGAAACTGGCATCCAACAGGTCTTTAAAGATGTCTACGTCTGTGAACAAGTCCATAACCACTGCAATAACCTGGCGTAAAAAAAACAACAATTTGTACATTAGTTTAGGTCTCCAAGTTTGAAATTAATTTAACTTTGGTGAAATAAATAATATATAATATGACCGCAGGGCAGATCGTGGTGGACTATTCATAATAACATCAGGATCGATGCTTCTAGATAAAGGTCTTAGGGACCAGCATATATATTAAATTTTCCCTCAACAGCTCTCGAAATTATTAAAACTTAATCGTTATTATTGAACTCTGATGACATTTCTTATATTAGGAGAGTGTCGGTTACTATCAAATAATTATATTAGTTTAAACAACATAACAGTTAATTCATTTTAAACAATCACCTAGCTATTAATCTCCTTAAGTTGAATATAAACTAATACAAATTTTGAGTGCCAAAAATTAACCATGTAAATTTTTAATTTGCAGACTCACGGCTGTAATAATTTCCTAAATGTATGTGTAGCTAGTAACTATAAATTCCCATAAATTCATGACAGCCTAATAAGACCTCATAAATGCATGTTTAGTTGTAAGGAAAGGACATGCACACTGTGATCCCATAGAACCAGTCGGGGAGCTAGCCTAGTTGATACACACAGATAAAGATCAGCTTGTAATAACAAGGATACAGTCAGAATAATAATTAAAACCAAACCTGCCAGGAAAAATATTCTAACAAATATATCATGTTTCACGTAATTTAAAAAAACAATTAAATATATTTGTATTATAAGTGAATTGAAGTATTAGTGAATTTTAAGTATAAGAAATTAAACATTTTTTTTTAGTTTTTAAAAGGATGTGTTATCTAAATTAAAATAAGTCTGAAAATTATAATACAGTATAACAGGTACATTTGTAAAATACACATTGTAACAAGAATGTTCACCATCCTTGGGGAAGGATATTCTAATTTGAAAAATGTAAAATTGTCAGCTAATGACAAAACAAATCATTTGATATCAGACATCGAAAATAATGGCCGCACTGTGGGCCTAGACCATAAGGCTTTGACAATGGGTTAAAATCCCCAGTGATAACCAGTCAAAGACCTCTTTATCAGCAGAGGCCGGAGCGTAATCTAGGTCCCTTTGCACAGCAAAATAATAAAAAGTCAGCATAGACACTTTAATTATGCCATGGGCGTGTTTGAAATTCCTTGTCATGTAGTTACAGGTTAAACTGCCAAGCTTGGGAATGGCATTCTGTTATTCCGTGCCGGGCTAACGATTTTGCCAGTGAATGCACACGCCAGCCTGATACCTTTTGTGCCTGCACGATGGTTTTCCTAACCACCTCTTTAATGTGCGTCTGTCCATCCAGTGGGGGCTGCGCGTACACGTTGGCTCGGGTCACCCCTCGGTAGGATGTGAAATCCGGCCAGCCCATGTCTAGGTTGGGTATGGAGGTATCTGAGCGCTCCGGCCAGTACTGGAGGGACTCGGTTGCGTCCTCTGCCCCCTCGATCCCATCTCCTCTCGGGTGATCGGAGCCCGGCTGGTACACCTCCGCGACCCTGGACAGCCGGTCCAGCTCGAGTTCCGATAAGAAGTGGCGAAGCTGGTGCGCCTTGACGTACGCCTGGAAAGCATCTCTGCCATCCTGTATGAGCACCTCCAGCGCCAGCCTCTGGTCCTCGCTGTAGAAGAACTCCGGCTTGGATTCGTTGAGTCGCCAGTTCACGTGGTTCTCGTCCAAGCACTGGACCTGGGACAGAGCCATTTCTGTGCAACTTCTCTTTCCCAAGTTTCGTAAAGTTGACCACAAAAATATTGTTACTTGTATCCGAAACTCCAGAATATGCCAGTCGGGCGGAATGAAACGGATCTCCTGCAGAAATGAGAAAAGCGCAGTGTTTCGATCCCTTTTTTTTCCCCTGCAATTTTTTTGTTTATTCCCAGGTGGCTTGTATAGCCTTCTTGATTTTAAACAATTGCTCCTAGTTCATAATTTCACGGGATCATCTGCAGCACATATGCGCGTATGTAGCATGCGTATGCATATCGCACAGTAATGCTAGAGTCCAGGTGGAATGGCACTGAAGGTTTCCCGGCACCGCGGACCTCCCCCTGCCGCACCCCGGGCACATGACCGAGCACCGCCTTCCCCTGGTCGGTCGGGACTCAGTACTGACTCACTCACCGGCGGAGACTGACTCACACGGGCCGGCTAGGCGCTCTCACACGTTTAAAGTGAAATGAAACGCGTACTTATTTATTTTATTTAAGGAGTATAGTGAGTAAGATACGCAGCAGAGTCTCACACAAGAGTAAACTCTACATTCCTCCTCTCGATGCTGAACTTGCCACTGTATGATTACTTAACCAGGCTAACCTAACAAGACTAAACTCTACTCAAGCATGCAAGGCAGTAAGACAGAGTGTTTCATTAAAATCCCCCATCAGTGTCATTACATACCATTACTGAGCCTTTAATGGCATTATTTAGTTTTAATACCCAGTTGAAACGGCATGGACAGCTAGCGGGCCGAGATGCCGGTAGCGAAGTCTGCTCTCCTTACCATCTTTCGATGTAAACCTTTTCCTTAATTGTCTTATACAAATGCACATAGCGGAAAGCACTGCGGATAATTGCTGAGCGGGGCGTACAGTATTACAGTGATCTTTCTGCATAACGTGGAGTTCACAAGATACCACGGACGTTTGGCAAATTAGTACAACCTTATGTTGCAAGGAAAAAGAAGTTTTTCTTTCCCCGCGAGTTGTCATATTTCTACATTTTATAAATATAAAAAAAATATCCACAAATGTCCCCAGTCTCCACTACCAAACGCGACCTGTATTTATAAATGACATTTTCTCCACACGACTAGGATTTCGTCTGTTATTTATCAGAACGCCTCATAATGAAAGTCTGATCTGCAGCAGATGAATGCGTTCTCGGTATAATTAACGATCTATACGGAATGAGTGAACAAACTGTTGGGTGGCTGTCAGAATTTAATTAAAAATTTTAATTTAGAAACCCTTAACATCTGCCTGATCTTTATAGGTGTTTTAGACGGTATATCAGGATGATACGGTGTGTGGCTGGGGGCTGCCTTTACGCAGATCGGCGTTCTGTCCGCAGACTCGGTCGGATGCGTGGATCCGGAGGTGTGCCGGATGGTGTGCGGCGCCGAGGTGGGCTGTTCCAACATCGCCTTCCCCAAGCTGGTCATTGAGCTGATGCCCAGCGGTGAGGAGCCGGCTCTGTGTACCCAGGATTAGTCCCATTCTTTGTTAACCGGCGCGGCTGATTAAGTTGACAGTCACGTCCATTTGTAAGTTTTGAGAGGTTAGTTAATGGCTTGTGAAACGCACACTTTAGGGGAGACGCCTATTTCCGCCGCTCCTTTTGTTTTTAAAGTAGCATTAGCCGTTTTTTGTTTGTTTATTTAGCGTTTGTTTAAGTACCGTTTTTAGCGTTAAGTTTCAAAGTAATGGATTATCCAGAAACCCGGTACTAATTTTTGTTTGGGAGGGGTTCCTTTTCAGTCATCTTAAGCCATCTGTTCTTCAACATACTTGTCATACACTTAATAATTTGTGTTTATACATCTCTGGTAGGTATGATAAACACGATAAGAAGCTCATAATATGTTTATCTCCTGATGTATATATTATCTTATAAACAGTTCCATAAGTATTTGGACATTAATGCATTTTTTTGTAATTTTGTCTCTGTATACCACCACCGTGGATTTGAAATTACATAATCAATATGTGATGGAAGTACAAACTTACAGCTTTATTTTAAGGGGCTTAACAAAGGTGTTGTATTAAGCTCTCTGAAATTACAGCCATTTTCCTCAGAGTCCCTCCATTTTCAGAGGCTCAAAAGTAATTGGACATGTGACTGACATGCAGTTTCATGTTAGGTGTGGCTCGTTCCTGTGTTATTCCATTACATATTAAGCATATATAAGATCTGAATTTGATTCAAAGCACTGAATTTGCGATTGGTTGCTGTAACTCAACATGAGATCCAAAGAGGTGTCGATGCAAGTGAAGGGGGTATCATTAGGTTACAAAAGCAAAAAGCATCTATCAGAGAGGTAGCAAAAACTTCAGGAGTGCCCAAATTAACAATTTGGTATGTTCTTTAAAAAAAAAAGAATGCACTGGTGAGCTCAGTAACACCAAACGGCCTGGGAAACCACGGAAGTCAACTAAAGTGGATGATCGCGGAATTCTGTCCTTGGTGAAGAAAAAACCCCTTCACAACATCTAGCCAGGTCAGGAGCACTCTTGAGGACCCCCATCATACTCAATGGTCTCCAGCATACTGCGAAAGCAGCCAAAGAGTTTCTCAAGGTAAATAAATGGGACATTCTTCCATGGCCCAGTCAGTCACCTGATCATAACCCAATCGAGTATGCTTTTCAGTTACTGAAGACAGACCTGAAAGACCAACAAAGAAGCAGCTACTAAAGGCGGGCACCATAAAGGCCTGTCAAAGTATATCAAGTGGGGAAACTCAGCATTTGGTGATGTCTATGGGCTCCAGACTTCAGGCAGTTATTGGCTGCAAAGGACTTTCAACCAAGTATTAAAACAATACAATATATTTTATGTTATATTACTTTGTCCAATTATTTTCGAGCCTCTGAAAATGGAGAGACTGCCTGGAGAAATGGCTGTTATTTCTGAAAGATGAATGTAATACTTTTGTTGAACCCCTTAAATTAAAACAGAAAGTCTCCCATCACATCTTGATTGCTTAATTTCAAATCCATCAGGGTGGTATACAGAGAGAACTCTGCAAAAATGTCATTAATGTCCAAATACTTAAGGACCTAACCTTATATTTTATATCTCATATTCTATATTCTCATACCTTATATAGAATATGAGATATAAGATATAGCTAAGATAATATATACGTGATGAGATAAAAATATGATGACCTTCTTATTGTGTTTATCATCCCTACCAAAGATGTATAAACAAAAATTATTAAGTGTATGACAAGTATGCCTTCCCCAACACCCTACCCTCCAGGACTGCGGGGGCTGATGATCGCGGTGATGATGGCCGCTCTCATGTCCTCCCTCACCTCCATCTTCAATAGCAGCAGCACGCTCTTCACCATAGACATCTGGAGGAAATACCGCCGTGGAGCCAGCGAGAAGGAGCTCCTGCTGGTGGGCAGGTGGGCGGGACCCTCCAGCATCTGTCCACTTCAGCTCGATCTTAATCACCCTGCAATTTTCGCCATATACCGCAGTTATACAGTCTGCCTTGCATTTCTTCTATCACCTCAGTTATTTTCATCAGCCAAACCATAGCTTTTTAACCACTATCGCACTGGGTGCATCATTTTTAATATAAATAAATGTTCCCGAACAACGCGACTGTCCCAACTTTAGTTGAGTATTATGACACGCTGATGGCTGTCGATAGCACAGCTGGCGTGTCCTGTCAGCCGCTGCGGGTGACGCGGTCAGCTCTGTGGCACATGTCTGTTCCAGGATCGTGACGGTGATCCTGGTGATCATCAGCGTGGTCTGGATCCCCATCCTGCAGAGCGCCAACAGTGGCCAGCTCTACGTCTACATCCAGTCCGTTACCAGCTACCTGGCCCCGCCTGTCACCTCCATCTTCGTCCTGGCGGTCTTCTGGAGGAGGACCAACGAGATGGTGGGTCAGACAGCCGTTTGGGGAGAATGGAGAGTGAATAACGCTGTCACTCCCGTGAAGGTGACAGGTCTGACAGGTGATTAAGAGCCGCTGTCACCTTCTAAGTAAGGAGTCATTTATGCATCCTGAATTATGTGAACTATAAGGCAAGCATCTCAAAAACAGTATTACAGCACTACAAATGAACACCTGTGTGTATGCTGAAAGCAGAAAAACCTTTTGACTTCTTCATTCCCGAGTCATGCTGTGCTTTGGAGAATCGGTCTGCTCTGCATTCTTTTGTGTATGATCTTTTCGTTTTAACGTCGCACGGTGATTGTTATATAAACCCCACAGTCTCCCATTGCATATCGAGTGACTTCAATTGTGTGAAACTATGGAAAACTGTGCCGGACAATTGTGATTGTCTGTGTGTGTGTTTTTGTTTCCTCAATAATCAAGTGGAACCTGACACATCTTCTGGGAGGAAGTTTCCCTTTCTACCGAAGCAGGCCACAAGTAACTTAATATGTTTGGCATTACAGTTTTGAATGATTTTTCAATCTTTTGTCACCAATATTCTTTGGTTTGTGTCTTAACCTGTTTAAAAACAAGGCATACCTGCTTCTTACTTTGCAAAAACATATTCACACATTTCTATTATGGGTGAATTCCCTTTACGGGTTTGGAAAGTCATTACATTGGTGTGGCACGCATACTTTCTATAGAAGCCATGAGCCACAGGCATGCACACCACAAGTAGCGTTTGGGTTGTTTATGTCAGCTTGTTGTCCTTGCTGGAGATCCACTCTTCTGGTTTTTCTGCGTGGCGAATCAGGCAACCATTAATCTCAACAGACTGCTCGCACAAGCCACTCCCCTCCTAATGCACCTAAACATGACTGGGATGAAGCCTGAGACTGTAGACATGGGTGGTCTGGGAATCAGGGAAGGAGGCCTCCAGTCTCAAATGTGTCAGACCTTGTGCCTGGTGCAGCTCTGAGGGTCTGTCTGGTGGAGATTTTTTATAACCACTTATCTGGGCCACAGGAAGCCTGGATACTAGGCTGTTGTATCAGAAAAAAAGGACCAATTTGTACATTTGAGGGTACAATTACTGTACCCTTAAGGGTCTGCCACTTGTACCCTAATTGTAGGTAAATGTACCTTTTAGTCTAATTTAAGGTACAGAAATGGACTCTGGGGAACATTTTTGTGCCATTGGGGGTACATTAATGTTGGATGACTCAGCTGTGTTTGTCCTGAAACATGAGATTGTGTGGCCTTTGAAATGGTTTAAAGACGCTTGTGGCAGCATCGTTTGCATATTTTATGTGATTTTTTTGTGGACAGGCTCACATCAGCAAAGTGTCTTGTTGCTTTTGAACCAATGAGAATTATTGTTCACACTTGGTTTAGCGCCAAGTGATGTCGGGTATCGACAGGCTGTGGCTCTGGCTCTCATCTCTGCAGATGTTCTTTTAAAGTTCAGTCTGAGTCGTTCTCACATGTACTGTAATCATGTCCAGTGTAACGAAGAACCCATAATGTAGAAGTACGTAAGTGAGGGTTGTGCGGTAAATGGGGGATGTGATCTGGGTGATTGTTTGTTTTCAGGGAGCTTTCTGGGGCCTGATGGTGGGCCTGGTGGTCGGCCTGACTCGGATGATTATGGAGTTTGCATACCCGCCTCCTCGTTGCGGCGTGTACGACCCCCGGCCCTCGGTGTTGCGCAACGTCCACTACCTGCACTTCGCCATCATCCTGTGCCTGCTGACTGGCGTGGTGGTGGTGTCCATCAGCCTCCTCACCACCCCTCCGACGGAGGAGCAGGTCGGCACCTCTCAGCACACAGTGATGCACACGCACACACACGGATGTTTATACAGGCGTACAGGCAGGACTGCCAATAGTAATATCATAACAGCGAGAGATGCTGCTATCTCTGTCTGCATGCAAATGCACCACACTCTTATGTGGCTCCCGAAAACACCATCTCATTTATGTGAAACGTTTGCAGATTAAAAACCTGACGTGGTGGACCCTGAATCCGGACAGGCTGGACCCAGAAATCCCTCTGCAGAAGGTTTCCACCCTGCAAGATCGCACAGACCAGCGGACAGATAGTGTGTCTCATGTTTCTTCCTGTATCAGGCCGAGCTTTAATTGTGATTAAGTGTCTGAGAATTTCAAAGGGGATCCATACTTAGTTTAGTGGCAGTTGGGATTGTCTCATCTGTAGGACTAATACTGTGACGGTTTATAGGTGCGGGTCTGCTCAGATCAGATCTCAGGGAGGGGAGGAGCTTCTACCGAGAATCACGTTATTTTCTGCTTACACGATACTGGTGGCAATGGCGCAGTGGGGGGGATCCTCAGGATGTCACTACTGTTGTACTTTTCATTAAAGTAACCTGAATTACTTCTATAACGCAACACACTCTTTAATGAGATAAAATTATTGCATCAAAAAACACACCTAAACTCCCATAGGGGTCGATGCATGCTGTAAGATGTACGACGCTGGCACAGTTTCATCGCCCCTCACAGTTTTGTGTTTTTGTTCTGTTTTTTTTTCTTGGAGATGACGCCGCTGAAGAGCATCATGGGAAGTGTTCCCAAGGTGCCGGCTTTTGTAGCCAGCGGGAAAACCGGCCGGCGACACCTCCGCTGTGCGCCATAGCATCCACCAGGGAGACACCGTTCTGGTCTCGCTTCTGCTGTGCCAATGCCATCCTCCTCATGTGTGTCAACATCTTCCTCTACGCCTACTTCGCATGACCCCGGATGGACCCGATGAACCCCTCAAGTACTTGTGAATACCCGATTCTCCAAAATATTTATTGAAAGTAATGAAAGTACTGTTTTCTGTATGTGGTATAACTTTATCCAAAAAAAAAATAAATAAAATGGGTGAGAACAGTGTATATATATATATATATATATATATATACACACACACACACACACACACACACACAGACTTCAGTATAATTGCCTTAATGCCATAGTTTTGTCTCTGTTCTATAGTTAGTCATTTCCTATGTTGTAGCAAGAAGTAACTTCTACGCAAATTTAAAATTGATTCATCACTTCCGAAAAGTTTTATTAAGCGTGATGTTTTGTGGATTAAATAAATTTGCAATGAATTAACATTTACTTCATAATTTTTTATTTGTGACACAGGATTGTATATACATAAACATATTTTGCAACCAATAAAACATTACCGATACGTCACATGATAACAGAATGTCTGTGTTCTTTCCATGATCCGAACCACATCCTGGGTACATAGTGTATGTTCAGTACTTCAGTTTATACAATAAGCTGTGATTAGCTCGATGAACAGTACAACAAAATACATAGTAAAATCTTTGAGGGTGTCGTTGCAACTTTTGAGGGCTTTACGCAGTAAATTACACCTAATGATTGCAAATTCATAAAAACATTTTGATTGATGAGCTAATAAGTGCAATACATTGTTTCAAAACGATAAAGCATAACTAAAGCAGATCTTTCCTAAAATAATGTATATATATTATAATAACTTTAATAAATGTAAATTTAATTTTCATACCATAAGCAGGTTCAGAATTCAGGATCAGCAAAAATGACCGGTTCTCTGATTTTATCTGGTCTCAAAGTGATCCTTTAGTGTCTATGGACAGACTGCAGTTGTACTCTGCATAATCAACAGTGTTTTACTTTTTTATTAAGGATGCATTTGTATGGGAAGCCATCGCCTCAGATTATCATCTCTGTCACGGAGGTTAGTACGTGGGAACAGTTTTAATGAAGCTTTGAATCTGTTTGCACCATTGATACCAGTGATACAGGTGAAAGAAACACATCTTTAGGACACAGAGTCTGTTCTTTTGTTGAAGGTGCTAGTGGTTCACTAGCCCGGTCTCATCTACTCACACCAGCTGCATGTCAGAAGCAGATAATCAGAGGCTGTATAATTAGCTGATTAATCTGGTGCACGGCTGCTGGAATGCACCAAAAATGTGGACCGGGGGGGGAGGGAATTCAAAACCACTGGCCTGTGCAATAGTGCCTTTGCTTGGGAGACATGAACCTTCAGCTCCCCCAATGGATTGCTCTTCGTCGTCCCCCGCTTTGAGATTTCCACGCGGCCCTCCCAGCCTCTTGAATTTTGGCTGTCCCTGTACAAATTCCAGACCCCCGAGGAGATCAAGCAGACAAGACAAGAAGCTGGGATGAAGTGTGTGTGGGTGCCTGTTTTCCCAAGGTGGCCTTCCTGAGGCAGTGGTGGGGGGTCAGTGGTAGATGGGCTGGACGTACTCTGGGGGGAAGTATCCAACGCGACCGTGGCAGCGGCCCTTCCAGCGCTGCGAGTCGGAGCAGTCCAGGAGGTCGATGACCTCGCCGCGCATGAAACGGAGCTGCGAGGTATGCTGGGGGTTGAAGTCCAGCAGGGCTTGGGCGTGGCGAGCTCGCTGGGGAGGGGCCAGAGAGGGAGGAAGGTCAGGGGCCCCGCTTAGCGTATACAGCGTGCCCCGTCTGCATTTGGGCATGTGGCCAGACGGGCAAGAGCCACCCCTCTGCGTATCAGAAGTGAAGAAATATGTTTGAACATGACAGAAGCCCACAAGGGATGGTGATGTATTTACTCAGCCGGTGACGTAACAACCAATCACGTCTGCTCATCTCCTACAGGAAATGCAGCGGCTCCAAGTTCTCCTTAGTGTGGAGCAGACCTCAACATTTTTCAGAGATATTTAGGTCAAGATTGCAAATTTAGTAAGAGATTTCAAACGCTTTATGAAGAAGTACTAGGGAACTTGGAGAAAAAAGTGTCCTGTATTTCTTCTCAATTTTATAAACTTTAAAACAAGGTGCTTTGAAGTTACTGTACAGTCATGAAGTGAGTCAGTTTCCCAGATCACCTGTCTGGCAGTTTCCCTTGAGGGCAATTATACAGTGTCACGCAGGGAAAGGCCTGTGCTCAGGCTCATCACAGTGCCACGTCGAGCTATGGTCTCTAGAGCATACTGTGCTGTCACAGAGATCCCATGGAAAGGCCTGTGTTCAGGCTCATCACAGTGCCACGTCAAGCTATGGTGTCTACAGCAGACTGTGCTGTCACAGAGATCCCATGGAAAGACCTGTGCTCAGGCTCATCACAGTGCCACGTCAAGCTATGGTCTCTACAGCAGACTGTGCTGTCACAGAGATCCCATGGAAAGGCCTGTGCTCAGGCTTATCACAGTGCCACGTCAAGCTATGGTCTCTACAGCAGACTGTGCTGTCACAGAGATCCTATGGAAAGGCTTGTGCTCCGGCTCATCATAGTCCCACGTCGAGCTATGGTCTCTAGAGCATACTGTGCTGTCACAGAGATCCCACGGGAAGGCCCGAGTCTAAGTGGCACCTCCGCTGCTGGATCTCACAGGGCTCTCGTACAAATTTAACTGTCACCAACTTCCCCAAACAGACATGGTATATTCAGTACAGCATACCAAATTCTAACATAAAAAAGGTTACCAGGCTTCAAAAAAGTTATTTATATGTAATGTGTATGTATGTATGTATGTATGTATGGTGTAATTAAAAAGTAAGAAAAACATGTTTAACAATGTTTAAATCTTTAACTTAACTGAAATAGAAGCCAAAAGTCACATTCGTAGCCCACAATGCCTGACTTTCCTTCACACTGCTGAGATTCTTGGCATTTTCGTCTCACTGGGGTGGGTGGTCTTGGTGGTGTTCTGGGGTGGGCACCTTTCTCTTTTGTCGTTTTTAGTACCATTTACCAATTATACCAAATACTGCACTTTCCCCAGTAACGAGCGCGTACTCTGCAGGCCAGGGCAGCCGGGCCGTGGTCGCCCAAAATTTATTTTTCCCTTCTTCCTTTTAGTCATATGTGTGAGTGTGTGAGTCACCTGGGAGCTCTAACTACCAGATACTGGCTAGCATCCAGCGCAATGGCTTTGTAACTCAAGGCATCTGCAACAGCTCAAGGCTGAGGCCTGGAGGCCTGTCATCAACTACATGCCCATGTTATTACATAGACGACAATCTGTCAGTCAGCGCTTGGCATGGGAGGTGCTCTCATTTCACCTTTTACTTTTACTTTAAGAGACGTTCATGGACACTGGTTTCCCTGGGGACTCCCCTTGTAGTGGTAAGACGTGTAATTAGGCAATTGGTATTTCTAAATTGCCTGGAGTGTGTGGGTGTGTGTGTTACTGTAAGTGCCCTGCACTGGACCGGCCTCCCATTCATGGTGCACCCCAACCTTGTGCCCTCTGCTGCCCAGGACCATGTGCTGGAATAACTGGAAGGATTTTGGAAGATGGATGGATTTGACTATTATTCATCATTCATTTTACTTGAATAATAGGTATAATTTTAAATGTTTAAATGTGAGCAGTGCATAGCAGTACTAAACTGGAACAGAATGCACCACAGAATCTACTGGGTGCAGTTAGTAAAAGGCCAGGTGGATTTTATCAATACGTCATGTGTTGTGTTGATGACAGCAGGTTCTGTGATTCTCCACACCTTAACTGATAGAGTGTTACCCTGTGAGAGTTACCCTGTGTGAGAGTTACCCTGTGCGAGAGTTACCCTGTGCGAGAGTTACCCTGTGTGAGAGTTACCCTGTGCGAGTGTTACCCTGTGTGAGAGTTACCCCACAGGAGAGTTACCCTGTGTGAGAGGTACCCTGTGTGAGAGTTACCCTGTTGAGAGTTACCCTGTGCGAGCATTACCCTGTGCGAGAGTTACCCCACAGGAGAGTTACCCTGTGTGAGAGTTACCCTGTGCGAGAGTTACCCTGTGCGAGTGTTACCCTGTGCGAAAGTTACCCCACAGGAGAGCTACCCTGTGTGAGTGATACCCTGTGCGAGTGATACCCTGTGTGAGAGTTACCCTGTGCGAGTGTTACCCTGTGCGAGAGTTACCCCACAGGAGAGCTACCCTGTGCGAGTGATACCCTGTGCGAGTGATACCCTGTGTGAGACTTACCCTGTGCGAGAGTTACCCCACAGGAGAGTTACCCTGTGCGAGTGTTACCCTGTGTGAGAGTTAACCTGTGTGA
>JAODKM010000088.1:23682954-23710658 GCA_026780845.1 Petrocephalus sullivani | reverse complement strand
GAAAAATGGCTCTGGACGTGCCGGAGGTCGGAATGGACTCTTTACACACATGACCCTTACTTATTTACCTCAAGTGTAGGATGTGACTCAGCATTGCTAATGAGTTTCAGCACCGTCCTGGCACGTAACCAAGCCGGAGTCCCCTCAGTGGATGTGCCCCGTGATGGACCAGCCCGCCCCTTGTTCTGCTGGAGGCACCTCGGGAGCCGTGCCGAATGCCGAGCTCGTAATCCCGCCATTATAATCCAAAATGCCACAGGAGGACAGAAAGCAGCCACTCCCAAGCCAAACCGGGAATGATGCAAGATGGTCGCCTGACAAGTTTACAAACGGCACTGCAGCCATCCCCGTGTTTGAGCGTGATGACGGCTGACACCGGGGCGCTAGGCTGACGCTAATAATTAGGCTAAGATTGCACAAATTCCTGATCTATACCCTGCCTGCTGCCCGTAAATGCAAACCTGACAATAGTCTGTAGCAAGGTCATTATCGTTAAAGAAAATTAAAACCAAAACTACAAGAAAACACTTATGGAAACAGAAATAAAATAAGAAAATAAAATGGAAAAACCACAACAAAAAAGAATCTGTGAAGGTTCTTTCAGAAACTAATTTAGCTAAAGTAATGTGTTTATCTTTAGGTACCATTAATAATACCTTCTACATTTTACCTATTTTGAGGATACTAGTATATAAAATAGAAAAATAAAATAGCTGTACAACTTAATATATCCCTAGAAATAAAATTACTAATATGTAAACTGAAATATATAAAAATGTAATATAAAAACGAATAAAACCACATTGCAAGCTAACAAAAACAGAACTGGATTTCAAACGAAAATTGAAGATAATATAAAACTACAAAAAAAATGTAATCAAAACTATAATTACACTGGCCAGTAAGCAGATTTTTTCCAAATTTACAGACTTTTTCCAGAAACCACATCCTGTCCTGTGACCAGAGGTCACACACTGAATATCAGGCCATTTGTCTAATAAAAATGTCACGAGGAAGTGCAAAGTGACACCCAGTGATTAGCTAAGAAGCCTTACGATTACTGACAGCTCTGAGGCCCAACGCTGGCTCACTGACAGTTACGTTATGTGCGATGGACATATTACCCTGCTGGTGTATTTTTCTGTCAAAAGAACTACTATGTTCAAGGATCTTAGAATCCATCATGGTAACTGGGTAACTTTTTTGACATTAAACCAGTCTTTTCTCATTCCTTGGAGAGTTTGAGAAGTTTGCATGAACAGAAAAACCCTCTGTACAATCCTCTAAAGCTACGCTGCCCCCATGCTGAATCAGAGAAGCAACATCTCAGCGGCACAGCATGAGGCCTCGGGGTGGGGGCTCACAAAGGTCCTACATGCTGAACTTTCACTTGTGAGCAAACTGAAATAGGAGCACAGCCCCCTAGGGGAGACTGAAGCAACTGCATGGGATACAATAACTAAAGACAAATAACAAACCGTGCCCAGACATGAAACCTGTCAAGAAGCCAGCAGAAGGCATGATGGGAGCGGCCGCAAAATCATTAGGAGAAAAAAGGGTCTTTACAGGAATAGTGATTGATGGATGTAAAAAAATAAAAAAAAAGCCAGAGAGGATGTTGTTTCGGTTTGGTTGGGTAGGTATTTGGTTGCTTTCGACAGTTTGGGGTAGAGATGAATAAAAAAAGTGTGCATTTGAGTCATGTTCAGCTGACTTAAAAAAAAGGACATATTAAGAGAAACTCGCTTGTGTCCTGTAATGTGATATTACGTGATACTTCTGGGTTCACAAAAAAATTAAACAACATGAAGACATGGATACTAAGATGGCCCTCTGAGTACTTTATCTTTACTCAGTGCCATCTGCGTCTACACTTTGGGCCCCAACCCTTTCTTGTGGTTTCAGCCCACACCTTCGTAATGCGGATGTACGATTTAAAAATGTTTTCTGGAAATGACACAAAAGTACCCCTCCAATGGGAAATGTAATCACAGGTGGGGTTCATGAGCGCACAGATATAAATATCAGCCGAGGAAGCCGTGCCCGGGGTGATGACTCTGTCAGTGTCACACGGATACGCGACGTGATACCTGTCAGCTGAATCTACCCAGAGTTACCGGTTTCCGGGAGAATCTGGGGAATTGAAGGAGGGTGTCTCAGGGCTGCCCGACGTGGGTCAGGGCTTTGGATTTGAACCCGTGGCTGAACCCCCCACTCAAACAGGCACAGGTTTTCTATTCTTTGACATCCAGACAGCACATCAAGCAAAAATCTAGCCAGCAGTGATGTTGAAGACATCTGATAGACATAGTAACCATTCATTTTCTGCACCAGCTTGTCACAGGGCACACCGCAGCACACACTCACACCTACGGGCAATTTGCCAACTCCAACTAAACTCAGCATGTTTGTGAACTGTGGGGGAAAACCAGAGGGCCTGGAGGAAACCTCACAATGACAGCATGCAAACTCCACTCACACCGAGCCATGGCAAAGACGCACACACTGGACAGCATGTTGCTGTACACCACCACCTCAAGGCTGAGAACCTGGGTGCAGTTATACAGTGGGTGATACCTCAGCACCTTCAGATGCAGTGTGAAGTTTCTCCGGCGGCTGGAGTGACAGTCCAACCACCTACCCCCAGATTTCCCCTGAAGTTGGAGGACCTGCTTGTAGGGTTGGATGTAGGGTAACGTCATACCCAGGATGAGGCAATTGCAGGTCAAGGGCCTTGCTCAAGGGTCCAATGGAGTAGAATCACTCCTGGAATTCCAGCCTGTAACCTTCCAATTGCTGGCACAAATCCCCAGCCTCAGAGCCACCACTCCACCCCTTTGATAGCTATGCCCAAATAGCTAAACCCAAGGCTCAGAAGAAAAGGCGCTGGGGATCAGAGGTGGCTGTGACTCCTTCCTAGATTGGCTGTGTTCTGAGTGCAACAAAGGAGAATTATTCTTCACTATGGGATTGAACTTTTATCCCATTAACTATATGCCAGTTCTCCTCCACGGTATTTTGGAAACCAAATGGTAGTGGCTGATCAGATCAGAAAGCCACACTGGCCTATTTTGTATTAATGCTGTGAAGCTCTGAGGTAACCCTTGCAGGACCCGCTGATGCCACGTTCTGCTTTAAGTTGCGTACACCAGTTGACGGGCGGTTGAAATCCACCGCCTCGCCTTTTCACACAGGGAGTGACGTCGCAGATGCAAGCCGCATTTGGAGGAACAACACAGCTCCCTGGCGTGTACCAGACACCAGCAGGTTCCTATATCAATAAGACCACGGCGTAGGAGGCAGATAATGATGCCAAATGGTTGCCAACTGTCAAGGATAAAGGCTTCCGAGGATGCGGCAAAATTAACTGTACAGGCAGTCGTCAGAAATTTCTCATGCGTTTGGGATTCAAGTGTTAAATGCAGAGATACGATGCTTTCGAAAGGCCAAAAGCTGAAGACGTCCTGTTGGATGGGTTTGTAAATATCTGCTGTGGATGATTAATAATATTAATTTGTTCTTGTTATTAGTACAAATGCAATTAACCTGACACTTAAGAACAAACAAGCAACTCAGATTTCACAGCATAAGGACATGCTTGTTAAAAAACCGGCATCTGACTTTGCGTAGGACAGTGCAAGGCGATATGTCCCGCTCCCGTCAGGCACCAGTGGCATGCATAAGTAAGTGAACGGCAGTCACACTTACAGAGGCGTTACAGATCCCGTGTTCCTGCCTGCTGTGTGCATTCAAGGGTTAATGTTGCCGTGTCGTTTCTATGACGGGTGCCTCACCCGTCGGCAGCAATGCAAACATGTCATACAATCGCAAGCAAATACATAACCGATCAGTTACCCGTAGGGGAGGATTTTGCCAGGGCCGCCTAATGTGGAGGGGTTAAGACTCCGTGTGTGCCACGCGCTGTTCAGGGGGAAGGTTACAGGCTCCACTGAGCTTGAAGAATCCCATGGGCATCAGGCAGCTGTGCGGGTTGTGGTCACGGAGCGCCCTGACATCTGCACATCAGCGCTCCCCGGCCCTCACGCATCTGACAGAAATATTACGGCAAATCTAAATTATTCTGTTATGCACCTAAAGTTAGCTACATCAAAAATGTCGGGATAGTTTGCGAACCCTACAAACTATCTACAAGGCAATAAAACTGTTACATAAACGCGGATGCGTGTGCAGACATGTCTCCCACTGAAGGTCTCACTTCAGCCAGCTGACCGAAGCTGGCAGCCCTGCCTGGACGGGGGGGGGGGGGGGGGGGGGGTGCCCAGAGGGGGGGGCCAAGGGGGGGGGGGGTTTTGGGGGACCGCAAAAAGAAAAGAAACCGGAAGGGGGGGGGGGGGGGGGGGGGGGGGGGAGGGGGGGGGGGGGGGGGGGGGGGGGGGGGTGGGGGGGGGGGATGTGGGGAGGATGGCAAGACGAGCTTCTAAGCTTCTCAAGCGCTGTTAGAGGAAAAACAAAGCTGAATTCCTCTCCACGCCGTAATCCTGCATTTTATCGCAGTCATTAAAAGCCTTCATCTGTGGGCTGCATCCCCCCCGGTGCAGTAGTTTATACTCATATCATGCTTGGACCGAAAAGCCGTTGGTATTCAGCTGATCAGCCTGCAAGTCTCATTACCGCTGACCTATATTCTCCCCTTTCAAGATCAACGGGAAGCCTGGGGGAGCGAGGACGAAAGGCTCCCCGGAATGTAAATCGTGCTGTAAGATTTGCAGCACACTCTGGCCGTCTGGGAACATCTTCCCCTGCCCGTGGGCGAATCCCTGGCTCTCAGAACCCTTCCCTCTGCTCACCACACCTGAAAATATCCGTCATGGGCGCGGCTGTTTGGCGTACAACACCTGAGGGCACAAGCCTGTTTAGACAGCACCACCCACACACACATAACTTACAGCTTTGAGCAAAAATGGGAATGAGAAATGATTTGATAAAAATAGGGGATACGGGCTTCATTTCTGATGCCGTTTCTTTCTCGGAATGTCCCAACAGAGAAGAAAAACGGCAGATATGATACTACAGTATTACCGAAAAATGTGGCAATGAATCCGCGAGTGTCATACTGCCATCTTCTGGAGGATATCTGCATTACACTCGCGGCCACTAGCTCTGCGGAGGCAGTCACATCATCCGTGGCAGATTAGACTGAACAAGACAAATAACTGGCTCGGAGGTCACAGCTGATAAACTAAGACGCGTATTTGTTTAGGCAAACGGATCTCATCTCAAATGCAGCCATGCCGTGTTTTCAATCTTCAAGATGTTTCGTGATCTAACATCATTAGGCATGTAAGTGTCCCTCAATCCCCTCATTCGCCACATCATTTTCCCCACCATGGACACATGGCAAAAGGAGCAAGACTGGATTAAACACGAAATTCCTTTAGAGGCTTTAGGGGATGCACAGGGAATTTTTTGCTAGTCCAGTCGCACAGTCAGACATTCATCAAGGCGGCACAGGATGGTTGAGTAACCATTTCTTTATCATAGATTACTTTGTGCGTGTTTATTTAGCAGATGTGTTATCATCAGGTGTGTTAACGGACATCTGTGCGGAAACGGGAAGGCGGGAAAACGCTGCCTCCGCAGGGTGACTCATTTTTTACCCCAATTGTTCTTCTTCGCAGCCTGCATGAATGTTATTCTCGGAAAGTGTCCTAACAGCTAAGTGCCCTCCCCCAGTCGGCGGCTATTTCGTTCTGGCCAGCTCTGATCGCTCACTCCCTACTCCCCAAACTCATATTTATCCTAAAAACGGAACCCCCCCTCCACCCCCAGCCCCTTGCCAGGTTCTGTCCCCGGCCCTTCTTCCAGTAACTTTTGAGATGCCTTATAGCTCATCGTGACTCAGGGCGTTCTGCTGGAGTAAGGCGGTCAGTGCTGAGATGGTCTTCGCAGCTCATGCCGCCATCGATTTCCTTGCGTAACTTGTTCTGACATTTGGAGTGGTTTGCATTCTCGCCGTTTGTTGTTACGGCTGTTACATTTCCACGATGACATTCCCTGCCTTTGTCACACACACCGGGTGTGAGAAATTCAGTGCGCTGTACCATTCCCCCCTATGAGATGGATAACATCCGTTTTCACAAGCGTTTTTTTTCTAGCGGCTTAGTATACGCAGTAATAATGTATCTTTTTTATTTCAGATAAAATATAATCACAAATCTTTATACTGGCGTGTCAGCAAATGACTTGCTAGATAACAAAACCGATAAAATTACTGACCGCGGTACATCTCCCCGCAGCATCAGATATCATCAGAATTGCCTTTTTCATATTGTGCTGTGAGATGCTGCATTCGGACGAATGGTGCCCTGCCAAGGCATACATATTCTAATCCCCACGAGATGCTTTACGCTGGTCGTGCAAAAAGAGCTATGCGATATGTTTGTGTTTAAAACCATCTGCCTCTGGATGATTCATGCTGCATTGGTTGTCTCATTAACATTTTAATACGGCTAGCATCGTAAACCTCGCTAAGGCTAACAGCTGGCCCATTTTGTAGAACAAGCGCCGTAAGAGCAGTTAATGTGGTGTATCTGAAACGTGCTCATGATTTGCGCACTTTTGTTTTCTACTTGGAACAGGTTTGGCTGGGTACCTTACGGACCATATAATAACTTAGATGTCTCTCAATGATCCCGTTTTTAAATATAAATAATATAAATATTATGCAATGTGAATAATTCTGGAAAAATGAAATTCTAACAACCGACATCATTATAAACAGAATTAGATCTCAATTGTTCAAGGGATGTCAACCACTCAAGATAGTACTGATCAGTTACACAGTTGTGGGTCAAAATGAACATGTCTCTAGGTGTGAAAAATATTATTCATACTATTGTAACACAATGCCTCTGCTCTGCTCTTATCAAAGATCTACAGATTTGTTTTAGATGGAATGTAACAAGATGCAACTTTTGCGTCATGCAGGTCAATTGTTTCACAAGACTGACTTCCGGTCTGTGCTCCATTAGACTGACGTGTCTTCCTGCATGAACTCCATAAGACCGACATGTCTTCCTGCATGAGCTGCATAAGATTGACATGTATTCCTGTCTGATCTCCATAAGACTGACATGTATTCCTGTTTGAGCTCCATAAGACTGACATGTATTCCTGCACGAACTCTATAAGATTGACGTGTCTTCCTGCATGAACTCCAGAAGACTGACATGTCTTCCTGCATGAGCTGCATAAGACTGACATGTATTCATGTCTGAGCTCCATAAGATGGATTTGTCTTCCTGTCTCAGCTCCATAATACTGATGTGTCTTCCTTTATGAGCTCCATAAGACTGACATGTCTTCCTGCATAAGCTCCATAAGACTGAAGTGTCTTCCTGTCTGACCTACATGAGACTGACGTGTCTTCCTGCAGGAACTTCATACGACATGTCTTTCTATCTGAGGGGTCAGTACTTCAGAATCCAGCAGGCATGTTTCCTGAAATTCAACTAAGCTATTTAATATGTACTTGTCAGAATCAGTTCTCACTGTCTCCGAACCGTAATTGCTTAAACCTGGCAAATGGAAAATGAAGTAGCGAATGAATGGATTTGAGTTGCTGGATGAGGCTGATGGCGGGGGACCCTGACACGGCCTCTGGCGCGTCTCGTAGCGCACTCCTCTTCTTTCCAATTAGCGTCCCAGTCGTTTTTTAATTGGCAAATGTGCACAGCGGATGTCGCGGCCCCAGAATAGAAATGCAGGAACGCGAGGCTCCTTACAAAGCAGAAGCACCCTGTCCTCTCACACCCTCCCTGCGTTTGTCTCTCGCCCGTCACGGCGGCCCCCAGCGGGAAGTGAGACCCCGCCGCTCTTTGTGTGGCTCTGTGGGCACCTTACCTGACTGACAGTGAGAATTCCCCAGGTGCGCTCTCACTCTCCCTGACCAGGAAGGCCCCGCATTCTCGATGCTGCAGCCGTGCCTCTGCCACCTGCCTGGAAATCCGTCCCGCGAACCACCTGAGGACGACGTCCCAGCTACGGTTAACCCCACCGCGGCCGCGACACTAACACATAGCGGTGTCAAATAGTGACCTACTTAAGCTTCGGCGGTAGCTCTGGGATACTTACATGTGTGGCCTCAGATTGATGTAATTCTTGGGGACGTACCCCCTCCTGCCATTAAGCTCTGCCGTGTACCAGTTGGGGTCGTCTTCCATGTTGGTTATCTGGATCACAAAAGTCAATCTATGAGTTTATGGTCTGACGCGGTTAGTACAGAGGCTTACAGAGGCTATCAGCATGGCAAGACTCCTTGGGTAGACCTCATAATGGTAGTTTCACTTCTTCCGTACAGAAATGCACACAGCTACGGTTTTCAGAAGATCCATACATAGCTCGGTGTGAAGTTGCGAGGTGCGTGCCCTGCTTCTGAGAGAGCAGTGGTCAGAGACACGCTTCCTGACGCGGGAGCGATGAGCGTGGGACCCGCCGGCAGTGGCGGGCACCCCCTACCTTCAGCACGTCGCCCTTCTGGAAGCTGAGCTCATCACTCTCGCTGGCGCGGAAGGTGTAGAGAGCCAGGGCTTCCATCCTGTGGCCTCCAGAGAGGGCAGAGACGGTCGTCCGGAGCCCTCAGGCACGGCTGAGATCCGAGTGCCGCAGGCTGGGTCCAGGGTGGGGGAGATTCTCGGCAGCAAGAGACGGGCTGTGTCACCACGGCGCGGAGGAGGAGAGCTTCTGAAAACGAGGTGGAGAGCGTATTCAACACAGCGTGGCCATGTGTGACACAGAGAGAGAGAGAGAGAGAGATGAGTGTGTGCGTGCTGGCGGTAGGGGAAGGGGGGGTGCTCTTACTGCATTGGTCTTTATCTGAACAGTCTGTGTGACACAGGAAACCAGAGCAGAAGCAGGGAGTTAACGAAAACAAACCAAAAGCCCACAGAAATATGCACCCTCACTGGTGGCATGTGAAAGAAAAATCGCAGAACCTCCATCGTGGGAAGCACGCGGTCCGGTCTACCTGCGTGTGGACCCCCCCCCCCCCCCCGCACACACATTTACACATTTCTCGGCTTAATGAGAGTTAGAACATTGTAGGGTTACTCGATTCTACAGACCCAGTAGAACATGTCACGGATCTTGCCAGGGACGCCCGATTCCCAGGGGGTGCGGACTGGCCACCGCGACTAAGTTCCCAGAATCCTCTTTGATTTTAGTGACCGTCTCCGAGTGCTGCCGTTTAATCCCTGACAGCGCAGGCCCTCTTTAATAAATTATCCTTCAACTGCGGCATAATATCCTAGGTGGATTGCGACCCTGCGGCGTGTCACAGATCTGAAATCGCCCCACTGCGCATTAGATAATGAAGCAGTCGTTTCCTTTGCATGCACCCCCCACAAACCCCCTCTGGCTCAGATTTGGGTGTCCTAGCTCTCCTGGTGCTGAAGGCAGCATAGTGAGCTACCCTTTTAATTAGACTAGTTAATTAAATCCCAGCTGTTGCGACAGTCACATGCCGGGCCGAGCACGAATACGGAGCGCCTGGCACGTTTTACATCGCGACTGACAGGCACTTTTACGGGCGATGGGACGCCATTTACGGCCCGCTGCGCGGCACTATTTCTTCAAACTGCCTTCTCCGGAGAAGCGCTGATATATGACTTTGCTGTAGAGAACCGTTGCTGTAATTACCCACCGAACCCGAGGTATTAAGGTATAAAGACAGTCTGCTGTCTTCGGTAGATGGAAGGCTGCTTGTGGTTTGGTGTTACTGGGGAGGGACATAAAATCAGTGCTCACAGTGGACCCTGTGTAACTGAAAAGGGGGTCATGCTCTGTCACAGAGAACGGGGTCAGCGTGGCTTGTGGTCTGCACCTGACAGCTTCAGGGCCCGTGTCCTGAACATCGGGAGGCGACGCCTTTTCCGTCCCCCTCCAGCCCACCTGAGAGGCAGATATCGTCGTCGTCTTACTCGGCTGACCAGCCATATCTGAGCGGGAGGACCTGGCTCCCCGGCCAGATGCGGCAGACGCCGGGGAGCGGGGAGACAGAGTGCGAGGTGCTAAGCGTGGGCGTGCGCTCGCCTGGGCGGTCAGAAGGTCGAAAAGGAGCAGGACGTGTCATCATGGCGGAAAGTGCAACGAGAGACGATGGCCAGTGAGACGCTCGCTTGTATTCAGACAGAGGGATTTATTTTAGACAGCTCTCGGGACAAAGCTCCTTCCTGCGTTACTTCTGCTGCCGGTCTGACGCTTGGAGAAAGCTGCAGAGGCTTTTAGAGGTTTTTTTTAATCGAAAACTAATCTTATGCATCTTATTTGATTGCTTTATCTCTTTGTAACATATAATCATTCATGAAGTTTTTTACGTTTTTGATTGTTCAATCTATATATTCTTTCCATGACAATAGCCCTAGTTGCTGCCCTGGTGTTAAAAGTCAACATAGCTAACTCACGCCGGGGCAGAATCGGGGGGTGGGGGGGAGACGGGGGCTCATTGCTGCCTTCGGGGGACCTGAGTGTGAAGGCTGGGGATGTGTAAACAAGAGTAATTATCCCAGATTTATCACTCGCACGGTGATGTTCTGCATACCTGGAGTAGACATCCGAGCTGTCTGAAGTTTACGTCCTGCGATTCTAGCTGTGGGGCACAGACTCAGACATTTCATGTTCAGACGCGGCTCGAGAGCCTTCGAGAAGCTTTAAGGGAAATAATTGGGGAAATGTTCAGGGTATATCTGTGCTTTTCATTCGAAGATAAAGCGCTTGAGAGTCCAGATGGCCAGATAAGGGAAACGTACAGCAATTTAAAAAAGAGCCTGGTGAGCTGGCAGAAGCACTAGTGGACCGGCCGGGAATGACCCAAGAGGCGACTGATATGAAATGTGAGGCACAGCTTGTGTCTGATGAAATAACCCCTGCGGCGGCAGCGTCAGAGGCAGGCAGGGTGTTTCCTAGCCGCACATGACGCCCTGGCCGGGCACATGACTGGCCCTGCGGGTTCTGCTGAGCCAGCAGGGAACTTCTCAGTCTGCTATGTTTGGCTCCCAGGGGCACGAGCGGCAGCCTCTGGATCTGAGGTCCCCCGCTCAGCTCCGCGGCACGACTTCAGAAGGAGGAGGATGGATGAGGGTGACTGGCGATCGCACTGGTGTCCATGCTCCGTGCCGCTCACTCCGTGCCCCCCGCAGGACAGGCCTCCATGACCGTCTTGCTGACATGCAGATGCCGCGTCTCGTCGCGCAGCCCAAGGGGCAGAGCACCTTCCTGAGCCCCTGGGTGCGCTAGTCCAGCCTACACTGGCCCAGTGCCCTGCTCACCCTGCTGTGTGCGGTGGCTCTGCTGGGCAGCCTCGCCGCCGTGCCCCCCCACAGGTACGCCCAGTACGGGTCACGCTAGAAGCGGCCAGACGCCCCACTTTGACACTTCCGCCGGAATTGTGTGTAGCAGGGTGCCTTCGGACAGTGGCCCATATGCTCGGCATCAACATTCCTGTGCCATGTGTCCGTGTGAAGCTCGTTGCCATGGCGTCCATGGGAGGTAAGGGGCTGTGTCATCTGCAGAGCCTGACACACCTGCTCGGGTATCTCTGTAAACGGCTTTCCTGCACCCCGGGCTACATCTGTGCCCGCTGTTTTGACACAGATGCGTTCGCACGGATGTCTATTGTTTTAGGTGTTCCAAGAACAGAAGGTATCACTTCCTTCCTGTAATAACATTTTAGGGGTCAGAGAAATATAGGCCTTTATTTTAACCATTAAAATGGCACTAAGTCTCTGATATAAATACCTCTTGGGAAAGAGGATTTGTAAAAGATATTTAGTTGTGTGATGACTTTAGTCAGTGAACATGAGCTGGATGGAACAAACCTGAAATAAACCTGGATCGAACCTGAAACAAACTTGAAAAGCTGAAATGAAAACTGAAAATCCTGAAATGAAAGCTGAGAGATAGCTGCTCACTGCCCTGTTTGTCACAAAAAAGCAAAGATTCAGTAGATCATCCAATCATGAATCTGATATGTAGAAGTGTATGTATAACATAACAGTACGTGATGGTGAACTTACAGTGTATAAAGTGCTAACACTATACACTAACAGTTTGTCTGACCCTGATACTAACTCTAACAAGCACTGTACCCTTAATGCTGCCCCTAGTTCTAGCCTTAATACTAACCGTAACTCTAACCTTACCCTAAATGCACCCCAAACACTAATTTCACTGAGAAACCAAATGCTAGCACCCATCCCAATGCTAATGCTAAACAGCAAAGTATAGAGGAACTGGTCAAAAAGTTTTAAAAACATATTTGAATTTTAATATGTGTGAATATTGAATTTGAATATTAAACGTAACATTAATTCTGTAATTATTCCCTGAGGGTCACACTTATTTTCTTTAATCTGGATGGCTTATGTTGGTAGATGAGGTTCAGCGGGATGTACTGGTTGTGGGCTTTGAGCCTTACAGCAGCTCATCTCTGGCCTCACATTTTGCTCGTGGGAGTTTTACTTACACAAACATGTTCTGAGGGCAGAACGAAAAATGATTGGTTGAGAGAGTGAACCAATCAGATTGTAGAGGAGGCAGGTCCAAACAACTAGAGGAGGTGGGCCCAAGACATCTTATTGGTTGTCTCTCTGAACCACACATGTTTCATTCTCCTCTTAGAACATGTTTGTGTAAGTAAAACTCCCATGAGCTCAGATTTTCCCCCAAATCAGCCCTTGTTGGTGGCTCTGCTCGTCTGCTCCTCCTAGTGGTGGGAGTGGGAGTGCTCAGGTACAGCACCTGCGGAGTGAGGAGGTGCCCCACAGACTGCAGGCTGTGCTGTACAGCATCGCGGGTAGGACTCACACCCTGCGTGGCATTTGTGTAGGTTACACCTCTGTTTTAATTTTTAAAAAGTCTAATCGAAAGTAGAGTAAAACGAAGGAGTGAAAACACCGCATTTGAAAAGTTTTCTAGCTGCAACTTCACTTAAAAATGGCTTATCAGTGACTAATTTCAACACATACACAGGATGTGATGTAATATAAGCAAATATATCCTTCCTGTCCTTAGTGAGCCTAGTGGTGGTAGGAAAGTCTTAAAAGTTATATTTATATACCATGTTAGAAATTCCCTTCCTTCACGGTCAATAATTTCACTGTGGTTCACTACTATTGTGACAGTTTTTAGGACCTGTAGTCTGACACAGAGTCACTCATAGGATTGGTTCCAGGGAGTGTTTAAATCCTATATCACAGCTGGGATAATGCCTCTGAATACTGACAATTATTGGGAAAGGTTTTGTTGATTAACTACTACAAGTGACCAAGAGTGATTCCGAATATCTCTGCATACTCACGTGTAGGCGGAGTGGCGGCTCTGAGGCTGGGGGATTTGTGCTAGAAATTTGAAGGTTGATGAGTTGAATCCAGTGAATGCTAGGAGTGCTTCTACTCCATTGGGCAATTGCTTCATCCTGGGTATGACGTTACCCTACATCCAGCCCTGCAAGCAGGTCCTCCAACTTCAGGGGAAATCTGGCAGTAGGTGGCAGGATTGGCACTCCAGCCCCGGGAAAAACTTCTCACTGTTCAGCTCCATCTGAGCAGCGTGGTGCTGAGGTATCACCCATTGCCTGGCTGCACCCAGGTTCCCATCCCTGAGGCGTGGTGCTGAGGTGTCACCCACTGCCTGGCTGCACCCAGGTTCTCATCCCTGAGGTGGCTTGCCATGTGGTGGTGTGCGGCAGTGTGCTGTCTCAGCGTATAGCCCTTACCTCTATCTATCAACAAACTGTTGGCAATAATTAAATTGAATTTGTGCTTTATTAGACAATAATCATAACAAACTGCCAATTAGTGTCATGTAATATATGATATAGCTTAAATGCTCTAACAAGCTGCCTTGAGAGCCTTTCTTTAACTGTGATGTGCCTTTGTTAATCATGTACCAATGGTACATTTTTAAAGTAAATGAATATATAAGATTAAATATGGAACAAATTAATTCATGCTTCCTTTCTTGGCTATGGACAGGAAACCGTATAAATGGTTTTGAATAACTTTATGTTTCCACACAGTTGTAGAATACCTTTCCTTTAATTAAAGGTAGATTATTGCTGCCTTCGTAACATTTCTAATCGGACATAAGGTCTTCTAAACACTCATCTTTCCATTCACCTGTAATGATATTTCCCTGCCTCTTTAAGCGCAGCTAGTGATGTGGTAAGAAAAATGCTTCCTGTGCCTTTGTGGATGCAGAGCTGCAACAGGTATTTGCAGCCATGCTGCGCCGAGGGCATAGCGGGCCTGTTTGCCCCGCCCTCCCCCGCCATCCTGCCGCAGTGGGGACGCGACGTTGAGGAGGGCCAGTCGTAACGGCCGCCTCCTCAACCTGCCCTGCCTGGTGGGGGCGCGGTATCCACAAGGCGCGTTCGGAGGCACTGCACCCGTCTGTGTCAGGAAGAGGAGCATGAGGTGCTGTCCGGCAATGACATATTCAGCCAGCTGTCCCCCCCTCCCTCCCCACTGGACAGTGGCAGGCCACGTCCACACAGCCTCCGCAGACCGCTGCTGTTCCGGGTGAGCAGGACGCCAGCCGTGGACAGCGCTCAGTGGGTGTACCCCAGATTCCCCCCCCCCCCCGGTGATTCATGTGCCCGCTGACTGCGTCCTGGTGACCCTGTGCTCCCACAGACGCTGCCTAGAGTGCTATGCCGTGCAGAGCCTGCTGGAGAGGGCCGGGACCCCGCTCGTGCTGGTGAGGTCATTTCCTGTGTCAAAACATGGCATTATGTCAGCAGGTGGCAATGCAGCCACTGCATTATAATAATGAGGGGTGTGGCTGAGTGGGTTAAGTGTCCGTGATCAGAAGGTGTCTCAGAGGAGAGCAAGATCTGGAAAGGGAGTTCTCCAGTGTTCTAATGTAAAACAAATGGTAATTATAATCAAAGTAATAGACTTTCTGGCTGCCTCTTAAAATTTGTGCCCGTTCCAGCGCAGGTGGTGCTGCTCTTGCTGAACTCGGCCCGCTATCTTTTCGGCGCACCAGGTGTGGGGCTGTAGCTGGGCACTCTCCTGCAGTTAACGGTGAGTCATGCTTCGACTGCACACGTGCAGGGGAGGGGCTGGGGCTGTACAGAGTGGTGTTTTCCGCAGGAAGCTGCAAGCCGCGTGTGAACGCAAAGCGGATGCGAGCACATCTTGCACCCAATTAGCCGACAGCGAGCTAGCCGCTTTTGCGATTGGCCGGCAGTGAGGTAACCGCTTTCACGCGACTGGCCAGGAGTGAGGTAGCCGCTTGCACGTGATTGGCCGGCTGTGAGGTAGCCGCTTGCACGTGATTGGCCGGCTGTGAGGTAGCCGCTTGCACGTGACTGGCCGGCAGTGAGGTAGCCACTTGCACGTGACTGGCCGGCAGTGAGGTAGCCACTTGCACGTGACTGGCCAGCAGTGAGGTAGCCGCTTGCATGTGATTGGCCGGCAGTGAGGTATATATTTGCATGTGATTGGCCAGCTGTGAGCTAGCCATTCTTATCCGGCTCACTGGCGATGACTCCTCTCCCCTGAACGCAGGTGAGCGGTGCTCTGCCCCCGCTGCCCCCGCTGCCCCCACTCTTCCCCTCTCTATGGCTACTGGTCAGCATGTACAGAGAGCTTGGGGCCCAGCGGCAGAGCCCCTGGGTATATCACTGCCACACGCCGCTCCTTATAGTGACCCCAACGATGGTGCATGTGAGTCCTGACACAGAGCTCTTCCTGGGCCCTGATGCATTTTAGGAGAAGTGGAGGGTGACCGGCGGGAGGTTCCTGGCAATGCTGCTGGGCAGGTTCCCCTGCCTCTGCCACACAGCCAGCCTCCTGCACAGCTTGGGCTCTGTGACGGTGAGCCTCCAGCACCCCAAACCTGCTCCATTCCCATCACCCGGCCTTTCGCCTTTCCAGGCATGGGCCAGCCCAAACGCAGAGAAGGTCCTCTTCTTGGCCGGTCTGCTGGTAGCCGGGCCGGGGAGAAGAAAAGTGAATCGGACCCCTCAAAATGCATCTTGGAGGTAAATGCAACCTGACTGGTGTATATGTAGAAGCTTCTCCAGCAGAGTAACCCCCAGCCCTCCATCCGTTCACGTCTCATAGGGCTCGTTGGATGTGTTGAGCCTGTCCCCAGGTCAGGGTATGGACGCCCGTGTTCAGTCTGATGATTCGCAGCACCACCGCTCGTCGTGGCCCCCGGGCCTGGCTGTGGAGCTGGCACTGGGTGACCTGGACACGGTGGCCGAGCTGTGCCACCTGAGCGATCACCTGAGCCACGCCGCCCTGCTGAAGAGCCGCCCACGTTGCCAGCCCGTGTGCCCGCCGTGGGGACTGTGCGAGTTGGCAAGGATTCTGGGTAACTGGCGTCTCTGAAGTCAGCTTCCATTCAGGATTAGCCCGGCTACAGCCGCATGACGCATGTGTTGATAGAATGGCACGCCTTGTGATTTTCTAGCTTCTTTTGGAGATGTGTATTTTACAGACTGATGACTCAAAAGTTACACATGATTGTGCATTCTCGTGTGTCCGTTATAGCTTATTCTATCCGGTTCTTTATTTTAGGGTTTAAATCAGCATGACGATCACATTAACGGAGGAATCGGGGAGTGTCGTTTGCACACAAACATTTAATAAGTGCTGAGCTGCATTACTCTGCAGATTAAAGGGGAGAGTATGAAGTAAGATGACTATTCTTTTCTCCCTTAATCCTAAAAAAAGCTCTCGGGCTGGAGAGCTGACAGGTGTTTCCTGGTGATTATATACTTAATTTCCCCTGAGCTGTACTGATCTACAAATTCTGTCAAAAGAGAGAGACCCAAAACAATGTTTTATTTGCAAAAGATGGTTGCTGCCTGATTTGAACCAAACACCGGTCCAATCCCTTCAGGAAAAAACCAACCCCAAGTTTCCAAATCCTGTTGACTTGGAAGAGCGAGTGTGAGAGTGGTCAATTCACCTGCAGTTCACCTGCAGATCCAGTTCTCTGACCCCCCCAGGCTCCACGTAGTGCCACACTTTTGCCACAGTCTGAGGCCACTACCATTGATGATTCTCAGTCTTCTTCGTGGTGCCCGCATCGTCACTGTATCTTGTTCTGGGAGGGTTCCAGCCTTCCACCAAAGCTGCCTACGCGCTGCCCACTGCCCCTGGTGCCCGGGATCTGGCCCCCCAGCAGCCGCGGGCCGTGTCCATGAGGAGGGTCTCCTTCTCCCACATCATCAGTCTGCAGGTCCATGACCGCCGCTCAAGTCTGACCCGGACGGACTGCCGGCTGGGCTCATTCAGGTGTGTGGGATCATTTCGCCGAAGGGTGAGGCGGTAACAAGAACTTTACACTCCAAGCAGAGCACCGCCAGAAGACCACCCCCGTTGTTCTTCTACTAGAACATCTTGGCGAGAGGGGCTCCAAAGGAGCACATTGCACTACCAGCAAAAGTCGTGGGTTCAAATCCCAGGGAGCATGCATAAATGGTAACCTTTCCCTCTGCTATAAGTATTTAATGAATGAGCAGGTGCAATCCAGAGGCAAGTGGTGGGTATTATGTGTGAGATTATTCAGTAAGTGGTGGTTCTCACATAGTCATTTATTTAGGTCAGTAGCCTGAGGTTTTGTACTAAACACTGTCTGTTGTGGTTTGGGCTGTAGTGTAACGCCACTGCTAAACGCTATAAATGTATGTATTGTTTCAGCAGGAGGGCTGAAGCTGTTCTCCTATGTCTCTGCCGATGTTATCTTGGAAGCGAGCACTGAAACCTGGGAGGGGAGGACCTCCAGCTCCTTACAGATTCTGACAGGTCGACTGTCCCGTCCTTTCACCCTGAGGTCGCCCGCTTCTTTCCCAGCAACTCGGCCCCTGCTGTATCTGATTGCGTCTCTTCAGGAAGAAGGCGCATTTACCGGAGATCGTGCGTGGCGGGCTACAGCCTGGCGCTCGCGTTCAAACCCGTCAGCCAGCCCTATGAGCCGGAGCTAGGCGGGAAGTGCAAGAAGCTGCGGCCCAGCCGGACCCTCTCGGAGCCAGCGGGGTTTCTGCCGATGCGATGGGCATGGCCGCTGTGCTTTCATTGCCCGATTCACGCCATTCGCACTGAGTATGATGCCAGAGTAAGAGTGCGCACATGTCAGGCCATGAGGCAGAGGGGCAGCCCTCGGGTCCAGGGGAGCTCCTCCTTCCCTTTAAGAACCATATCTTCATGGGCCTGGTGTCCTCGCAGTACCAAGCCCGGCCGGACATCGCCAGCTTAGACAGCGCCTGGATCTGTTTCGTGTACTTTTCCGAAGAGGAGGAAGTGAGGAGTTAGGTAGGGGCCGCTCTGTTTGCTCTGCTGCTGCTGCGGGGGGGGGGGGGGGGTTGTTTTTTTTGAAGAGGAATGGAGAGGAAGCCAAAAATAGACTCCTTCCTCAGAAGCTTCTTTAAGACCATAATGGGGCTCAGTAAAGATGTTTGCTGCCCCCATATGGTCGATTTTAAAAAAACCCTGCTCAGTTTCACATCAGTCATTCACCAAAGCAAGTGTCTTACCGGTCGGCCTAAACTGCTTAGTTTGACCAATACCTTGATCAGGGATCCCAAATGCCGGTTCCTACGGCCTACAGTGTACATCACCTTTCTAGCAGTCTACACGTCGCTGAATTTTCTGGTCAAGTTTGCTCCATCAAACCCCAGAGAGTTTAGTGTAGAGTGCCCATCCGTAGGAGCGCCAGCCTGCCAGGTTGCTGTAGAGCTCCGGTAGGGCCCGGCCGCGCCGACTCAGCTCTCAGGCCTCCTCCGCGGCTCGCTGCAGGTCTTTGCGGAGAAGATGGGCCTGGAGACGGGCTGGAACTGCCACATATCGCTGCAGTCAGACTGCTTCCCGCTGGGCACTGAGCGCCTGGAGAACCCAGGCAGGGAGCACGGCTGTGGTGAGTGCACAGCGAGCCTCCAGACCAGTCCTCCTCAGGGGCTCTGAAACAGATATAAACCTGCAGGATCACCGGCTATCAGATCGCTGCTTTCCAAAGTCCTTTATCAGTGTTATTTGCCATATTGCGCTCTATTTGCACATCCATATCCCCATTGCATCCTATGTATTTCTTATTTATGCACTAATATCTTACATGGTATTGTCTTGTCCTGTCTTATTGCATTACTGTCTGTCCTGTTGTCCCTCAAGTCACCTTCCCCTGTGACTAGATGTGTGATGTGACAACTTGAAATCATAAATAATACTTTAACCACGACTATATTTATGGCACAAAGCTTGTAGGGTTATTCCACAGAATGCTGTTGTAACTTGCTGTGAGGCTGTGAAGCCCCGCGGTTATTAGCATAACAAACTATAGGGATCGTTCCTGGTTCCTGAATGTATTTGACTTTTTAAGCTGCTGTCACACTCTTCACGGGGTCCCCATCTGTGCGGCATTCGCTCGTCCTTCTGCAGAGGTCAGCCTCTTGGACGAGGACGTGAGGCAGGCCGACAGAGGCAGGACGTTCCCCAGACAGCGAGGGAGCCTGTCTGATCGAGGATTTGGACAGGGTGCGAGAGACGGCCGCCATGTGCATTCATGCTCCTGGCATTAATGGTTTGTGTGAGATGACGTCTTAAATCAGGGACATTCTGAGTGGAAATTCCCCGACAGTGACTGTTCAGCCTTTATGGGGACATCCGTTCAGTGTGAAACACCTCATCCTTTCTTTTTATCAGATTTTATTTGGTCACCTTTGCTGGTCTGGGGTTGTTGTGTAACCCTCAATGAAAAATCCCCAGAGCTGTAGGTGGGAACGGCCGTGAGGCCAAGCTCCCAAAGGGCATGCAGAACAGACGTCCCCACCCGGAGAAGGTCGACATCGTCCCCCTGCTGGTGCCTCTCTTCACCGACTGCACCCCCCAGAGTAAGCTCAGCATGCTCCTCTGCGTCTCGTGTACGCCGATCTGACCGTTGGGGACGCCCGTTCTCCACAGCTATGTGCAAGGTGGTCCAGGTCATGCAGGAGTATGGGGAGATGGTCTGCTGCCTGGGCAGCGACCAGAACATCAACACCAATATTGTGTTCTTGCAGCGCGATGTGAGGTCATGCTGGGGCCATGCCATGTTAGATGTGGCTAGAAACACCATATGGGGGTCGCCATCGCTGTGGTAATGTGACAATGCCCTTGCAGCATAGCTCTGGAAGCCCTCCTGCCCTCCTGCTATTGGACAGCTGCTGGCCCACCTACCCCCAGTCACCGTGCAGCCACTCTGGCCCCTGCTCCCCAGCACAGCTCTCCAGCACCCTTGAACGCCTACCATGCACAATTCACCTGGGCTCACAGGACAGCACCACCATCACCCGACTCATAATGCAGGTCCGAGGGCTGCTGTAACTCCCCCACTCTCAGCCTTCCCAGAGTCATTCTACTTCCCTGTGGTTTCATTTGGTCTTTGTGCTTCCTGTTTCTCTTACAACCTCAGCTCTCTCTTATCCTCCTTCAGGTGCTTCTCATTCATTGCCTTCTATAACATCCATCCATCCATCTGCCATGACCGTCACAACTGGTCGTAATGTACATTATAACATCCATCCATCCATCTTCCAGACCACTTATCCTATACCGGTTTGTAATGTTCTTCTGCAACATCCACCCATCCATCTTCCATGACTGCTTACCCCACACTGTGTTCCAGTGCCTTTCTGCAACATCCCTCCATCCATGAGGCTGACCCATACAGCGTCACAGTGTCCTCCCCCAAGGTGGCTCCCCATTTCCATCAGCAGCCCCCGCCCTCATCTACAAGCTGAATTCGAGTCCATCTCCCCGCCCAGATTCTCGCCTGCCAGCTGCCCCCTCCCCTTAGCATCGATGAGGTTCTCGCCCTCTCCTGCCACTACTTCCCTGTTTTCGGCTAGGAGCCGCACTCACAAAGGCCCCCTAACAGCCAGGCTGGCTGCAGAGCTGCAGGGCAGCAGCATCATACGTAAGCAGCCCGCTGACACGCTGACGTCGCTGAAATCCGGCTGCTCTGATGACTTCAGTTCACATGCACAGGCACTCTGATCTCAAGCACTTACCAGCAGGCTGGATGGCATTCAGTCTGCTGCTCAAGGACACAGACTAGAACCTCAGCCTGTGACAGGGCCATTTGGGGAAACTACCTGGAATTCCTCCAGTAAAACGATCAGGCTGTATAAACAGTTAAGTTAATATTATTTTCAAAACATAATCAGTATTCATGGTAAAGTGGATGTGAGGACTTCCCAATTCTGAGTTCAAGGATCTTTTATTACACTGTGTGAATAGTACCCAGGAATTACTTACTTGCATGATGCAGACCATAGTACCACATAAATACAATAAGTATAGCAGCTGGCCATAAATGACAATAAATAACAGAGAATAGCACTCATTATGATACACAATGCTATAAACAAGCACTTAGCATTCACATGTTAGGGGTACATTGCGTGTAGCTGGGGAGTTCAAGCTGTTAATAGTAGCAGATTCTCATTTGGGTTATAATCTGGAAGCTTCTTTTCGAAATGTGTCTTCATCACATGAGCCCTTCAGCTTAACCCCTGGAGATCATTTCACACTGCAGTTTCCTGCTTGCTCTCCCCAGCGTCTCTCTCCTCGGTTCCATCATGAAGGTCCCCACTGGCAAGAATGCATGCCTGTTTCCTGCAATGATGTGGCCTAAGAGGGGTTCTGTACCCTGGAAAGAGGCCTCGCGTTCCACTGCTCAGGTGCGTCAGTGTGAGCGTGTCCCTTGGTACGCTGCCGTGTAAGCTCACGTCTTTGCACTTCTGTCCCCCAGACCCAGAGATTCTTCATACTCTACTTCCCGGTGAAGTTTGCTCCCAGCGTGTGCATCTGTCTGGCCTGTTTCGGCCTCATATTGCACGGGTTCTGCCTCGAGATAAACGTGGCCAACCTCTCGCCCTGCCATCCCACCGCCTTGCTAATGTAAGCTTACTTCCATCTTGAAAAGTAACGCGTGTCCGATCGGCCCGGGTGCTAGTTGCCTGGAAACCGGAGTCCTTTTGCCCTTGCTACAGGAGCGCCACAGATTCGTCCCCTGACTGGTTCGGGAAGCACTCTGATGGCCTCGCTCTGGTACAGAAGATAACCCCTTTCTTCTTACTGCTGCACGCCAGTGAGTGTGGGGGCTTGCGACAAACTCCCGTCATGGCTTTAGAATTAGAAGCCGCCCCGGGCTTCCGGCATAGGGTGATGTTTAGGTGTGGAAAATGCGTGTAGACGGTTGGGATCAGAAGGTTGCCAGTTCAAATCCCTCCATTGGTAGAGTGATTTCAGTGTTGTGCCCTTGAGCAAACCTCCCAATTGTTCCAGGGACTGACAAACCCTGCTTTCCAAACTGTACTTTGCTTGGGAAGGGAGTGTCTGCTAAATAAATGTAAATGTGGCCCATCATTGGATGGTCTGTGTTCCAGTGTCCACATCCATGAGCCAAGTCCGCTGCTCTGCCCCTGTGTCCCTACAGCAACGCAACTGGTGTGTGGCTCTCATTGCTGTGTAGGATCCTCTGATTCATGCTTCCTGTTCATATTTGTCTTCATATCTTTAGAGGTGTGAACTCTTTTCTGTTGAAAGGCGTATCTGGAGAACTTGTTTCAGAGCACTAGTGTTATTATAGGTTTGATTTTATTTATTTATTTTTTTGTTTAGCTTATTTTTATTTTTATATTATTTTCAATTTTCATTTGAAATTCAGGTTTAGTTTAGCTTTCATTGTGGCGTATTTTAAATATATATTTCTGTTTCGTTTATATTCATTTAAATTTAAATTTGAGCAAGTTTATTTCAAAGGCTAGTCTGAAAGTTTTATTGTTGTATTATGTGTCTGATCTATATGTAGCGGAATTTGTGCCACCTTGAAATGAAAACACGACTTTGGCATACAATCGCCGTGACGTATTGTTTTACAGTGCGCAGCACGCAGAAGGGCGCCATGTGGAAATGTAATGCACAAGAGTCACTGCTTTTCAGTGAGTATCGCTAAGAGAGCGGGACGTAATGAAAAGCAAAACCATCGTTCCATTGCTTTGCATCTTATTGAACTGCCATCCAGAAAAACAGTCAGAAAGATTTGCATTATACAGAATTAAACGAAGAAATCGTGCCATGCAATGACCACCCTTGCTGCATCGGCTCATTTTCATTTTTCGAAAAGTACACGCTGAAACGGTGCCACCGCGAAATGTAATCACTGTCACAGCGCTCAAGGAAGCGTGGTTTAATGTTTAAATATGTCAAAGAATTTGGAACCTAACCCTAACCCCCCCTTTAATGGAACTTCAACTATATGTTCAAATTATTATAATAAAACTGGATATTAAATATGTTTAATGAATGAAATTAACACTTAATAGAATAAATTATTAACAAAAAACATTGCACACTAATCTCCACTATTTCAGTGTTGCTGTGGGACAATTAGAATTAGAATTAGAATTGCTGGCTCACCGCGTCACTTACTACCTGCCGGACCTGAGCTTGGGGTACTGCGGCTGTCACCTCATCCATTAGATCCTAAGCGATCGTCCCGGGCCGTTTCCCGTGACCATGAGAAAATCGTTTTGAATCTTACTAGCTAAAATATAATTTAAATAAATTAAAATATAACTGACATTTTAACTAGTTGAAATTGAATTTCTGATATCAAGAATGTACATTCTAACTAGTTAGAACTGATTATGTGATATCCTCTAAAAAAGCGGAGCGGCTTGCCATATGGGCACTGCATTTCCACGTGGCGCGGTTTCTGCATGCTGTAAAACAATACGTCGCGTCGATTGTTTTTCTGCGTACGCCGAAGTTGTGTTTGCATCTCAAGGTGGCACGAATTCAGCTCCATAGTCCTATTCAGCATCACGGGGGGGTCCTGAGGCTACAGACAAAAAGGCAGGGAACAGCCCAGGATGGGGTGCCAACCCATCACAGGGCACACTCACACAGGCACAATCTGGTAACTCACAGACAGAGCCATGGCGGGGAACATGCAAACTCCCACACAGACAGAGCCATGGCGGGGAACATGCAAACTCCCACACAGACACAGACGGAGGCCCTAGAGGTGTGAGGTAATGGTGCTAACCACTGCGCCACCGTGTCACCCCAGTTATTTTCACACCTTATTTCAGTCTACGAAGACTATGGTTTAGTTTCCTGTAATAGTAATCATGGTAACAATGGTGTATATAGCCCTCATGATCAGCATCTCCACTGGGGGGTTCATTAATGGCGCCTGTGCTCTGTGTGTGAAGAGTCTGCATGCCCCCCTCTGTTACCAAGCTCTCCTCTGGGTGCTCCGGTTTCCATCCAGTCTGTGTTCATGCAGTGAGGCAGACCTGCATCTCTAAATTGCCCATAATGTGTGGTTCTGCATGTACCTTGTAAAGGACTGGCATCGCAGTCACAGTGCCCCCCAGCCGAGTGCCCTACCTCACCTGAGATGGGCTCCAGACCGAACACAGCCCTGTGCTGACTGTGATTCCTGTGATTACTGGTTCAAATGTTAAAACTATATCTGTTGTTCCACAGGACGATCGTACATACTGTATGTGCGCAGCGGCGGGCTTCCGCGTCCTCGGGCAGAAACTGACCATAGATAACACTTTCTTCATGAGCGACGTCTCAAAGGCCTCATGGCTTCTGGGTCTCCTCCCTGAATGCAGAAGAACAAGAAACTCTTAGCTCTTCATCCTGGTTTAGCACAAGTCAACTTTATCTATCGCTACTACATATTACATACGTCTTTACGGTTTTTGTGAATTTGGCTTATTTGTCCCAAAGTCTTACATCTAACAGCAGGTAAGAGATTCCTGTCTGGTGCTGTTGAGCTGCCTGCTGCCTAGCTAGCGGCCTGCGGGTGCCCGTCGCCTAGCTAGCGGCCTGCGGGTGCCCGTCGCCTAGCTAGCGGCCTGCGGGTGCCCGTCGACGAGCTAGCGGCCTGCGGGTGCCCGCCGCCGAGCTAGCGGCCTGCGGGTGCCTGCCACTTAGCTAGCGGCCTGCAGGTGCTCGGCACTGTCCACCGTAGCTCAACGTTCCAGCAGCCATTCTGCTAACTTCCTTTAAAGAAAAACACGCCGTCCAGTCTTGCAGAATGAGGGTGAGATATCAGAAATGACAAAAACTGCAGTTCGACACCAAGCTTGGAATGAATTCTCCCTTCTAGAAAAAAAAAACACGAAATGGATAGCACATTGCTGAACGACAGACCGCCACCCACTTTGTGTTTTGTGACGATAAAGACCAGTAACTCTTACATGTTTGGACTGGATGGTAACTACAGAAATGTTCTTCCATCCTCTGTCTAGCAGCTGTCACATTTGGTTTCCTAATAAATACTATGAGTATATATAGTGATATACGCACAGATATACAAGGAATGGCACAGATTCTATTGTATTTATAATAAAAATGTTCAATGATTTAATTTTGTAGGTTAATTTTTATGTTTTAATAAAATCCTGGTAACTAACGATAAAACGATTATTTTAGCCTTTTGCCATCTTTAGGACACAGAATTGCAGCATTATTTAGACTAAACGTTAAGTGCCTTAGTAAGAACACTTCACCGTTACCTCCTGTTTAGTCAAATTCATATTAATATCTCATATTAATAACATAGAATATCGTTAAGTATTGTAGTTATCATCATTATAATTATGACTGAATAAATAGTTTTTGGTTGACAAGCCCTGATCAGAAGTAGATGGAAGTAGGCAAAGAGTTCATGTTTTAAAATACAAACCGCTGCAAAAGAAAACGATAAATATGACACAAACATCCCGTACAAGAAAGTTCTTATGGGTAGATGGTTCTGACTTTCCTATAGCGCTAGCTGACAGACTGTCATGTGGAATGTAAAGCAAGCCAGTAATGGTTTCCGAGGAAGGAACAAAACCTAAATATGTGGGTACTACTGTACAATCATGGCGATAATGAATCACGGACAAGTGCGGGAAAGGCACCAAAATGGCATTTACTGGCGTATGCCAGTCACTCTGACAACACGGCCCACTGTTCCGGCTTCACCAGGGGCAGCTGGTGAGGACACAGACAGATGGATGGGACATCTCCCATGTCGATATTGTGCAACAACAGGGACATAGGCTGGCAGTCTTCGTTCCTGGCAGTGAAGATGTATTGGAATGAGCTCAGCAGGGCTTCCAGCCCCCCCATTAGTCTGCATGTTCTCAGGAAGTGACCCCGCCACAGCTCTGTTGTTCCTCATGGTCCCAGGGGGCTCTGTTGCTAGTGGAGGGCTTTCCTTGGGAGCTGTGGGCTTCCCTATTGCCCCACAGTGCAGACATCTCACCACCCATCTTCCTCTACTGCGGGACACGACTGCTGCACTGGAGGAGCACAACGTCTGTACCAAGGTGGAGGGCTGCTCTTGGTACATGGATGGCAGCCCCCAGTCAAACCAAGTCTAGGCTAATGATGTACGGGTCGGTGATGTCAGCTAGCCATATGGGGAGAGGGTGGAGAACTGGAGCTGGGTAGTTGCTGGCGATATGTCCCGGCTCCATGCAGTAGTAATATTGTCTGCAGCACTGGGGGCGAGATTACGAGGCTTACGAGGTTCAAGGCGCTCATCTTGGCTCACCTCCCCTTCTTCGCCACTCTTAGCGCTGCATCCCCAGTTCCAGGGTGAATGACTTCTTTGGCCTTCTCTGCCTGTTCCATGGCTGCCACCAAAGTGGCTGGCTTCAGAAAGCCCACTTGCTGGTACAGGCGTTCTGGGGAGAGCACTCGCAGGAAAGCATTTATACTGTGCAGCCTGGGGGGAGTGAAGGTAGCCCCACCGCACGCAGTCCTTCAGCTTGGCCATGAATCCCTCCAGACTTTTGTCAGCGGTCCACCACCGGTCCTTGATCTGCTCCCTCATCCTCCCTTTGGACTTTCACTTGCCGAACTGCCACTGTAGCAGGGCAGTTAGGGCCCCGCAGTCACCCTGTTCCCCTGGGAGAGAGGCATAGGGTTAGGGTTAGGGTTAGGAGGGCCCACGGTGCTTCCCCTTCCAGCGCCATCGCCAGGTGGCCCGTCATCTCTTCAGAGGACCAACCATTGAGCCAGGTTACCAGCTGGTTCTGGCTAAGTTAAGGTTCCAGGGACTCTTTCCTGTCATAGTGTGTCAGCTTTAGCGGGGCCTTAATAGCATGGGCATGTCCACTGAGACCGCCTGTTTCCCTGCATCATATCGCACCTGGTCACAGTTCTGTCGCTCAGGCAAGCTGGGGGTGCTAGTGTACCCAGTTCCCAGAGATCTCCTTGGGTCCACCCCTCACGAAAATGAACCATGGTTTTACTATGGATTTTGGGGTAACCATGAGTTTATGACTATGGTTTTATCATGGTTTCACTGCAGTTACCATGAAGTGCTATAAGTAAACCATTGAAATCCTATGGGTAGGAGCTTAGTAATCATAATTTCCATGAGGTACCATAGTAAAACCATGGTTACTGCAACAAAACCCAAAAAACTATAGTGGATTTCCGTAAGGGACTGCATCCCTTAGGCCAGTGGTTCTCAACCTGCGGCCCGTCACAAATGCAAGTGCGGCCCGCGATGCTGACCACGTAAAAAAAAAAAATAATTAAAAATAAATTAATGGTTTTACAATTCATCTAAATGTATTAAACAAATAAATGTATTAAACTTTGAACAATATTTTTGTCACATAAAATCATTTTGGTGATCATGTTTTCATATATGCGCAGAACTGACGCAAC
>JAODKM010000088.1:23668863-23682854 GCA_026780845.1 Petrocephalus sullivani | reverse complement strand
TGGTTATTGAGTGTTGATGACGTCATATGTAAATAATATGCGGCCCGTGAGACCTGAACTTGGACATAGTGCGGCCCACTGCAAAAAAAGTTTGAGAACCACTGCCTTAGGCAGTGGGTTGCCAGAAGCTTTTAAATCTCTCTGCTAAGCTCCTCCACCCCCAATTTGGACACCAGCATGGAGCAGGTCCCAGTCATGGCAACCATAATTATAATAATGAGTGGGAAAATGCAGAAAATGCACAAAAATGGTGTTTACTGATGTATTCAAGTCACTCTAACAACTCAGACACCCAGCTCAACCTTGACTACATACACTCCACACTGTGACTACATACACTCCACACTGTGACTACATACGCCACACTGTGACCGCATGCACTCACATTATTTACAACAAATAACATAAAATCATCAGAGCGTTATACTACTGCGCTGCCTTTTGCGTACAATATAAGCTAAGAAATTAAAAACTTGATAGTTATTAACCATTATTAACACGCGCTATGCATGGATTTGTCTAAAGAACATACTTATTAAAAAAAACCTAATGTCTTAAATGTTGCTGACAGTTTTTTCCCGTATACAAAGAAAAAGATTCAGATATCAGATCGTCCTATTGAAACTTTGGGCTGACTGACAGCCCCCCTCCAGGCTGCCTAAATGGCACACAGCGGGAGGCGTGCGCGCAACGCCGCAAACCGAGGCTACCGAGAGAGCCTCGGTCTGTCACACAAATCGACAACAGTTTTCTTAATGCGTCTGGGGAGCGTGGATTAAGAAACATATTTACACGAGTACATGAATACACTTTATTGTTGTGGTTCCGGGAAGGACTCGCAAAGTTTTTGCTGTTTGAACCTAGTGCTCCAGATTCAGACGCAAACGTGCAGCCCAGGCAAGGTAAACAATGTAACTCTAGTGAGTTTTAATATCCCGATGCATCAGCATGCAGCAGTTACTACGGTTTCTATTAATGTTTTTGTTTGTTTTTATTGTGCGTAACATAGTTTTTTTTTTATTTATGATACAGTGGCGATGGACTAAAAAAATTACTAAATATTCGCTGGATTGATATACTTTGAGCTATGTACCTTGGGTAGGGCAATGTTACTGTACTGGACTCTAGCCTCTTATATAAAGCGTTGAAACCATGTGCTATAGCTATTATATTTAAGTCAATGTTAACACATCATTCATATTTAAAGTTACGCATTACAAATGCTGTTTTAGTTTCTCTCTAACAATCAGTGCGATGTACTTCAAACTTTAAGTAAAATAACCAGAAAAAAATGGTTTCTTTCTGTCTGAAAATAGGTTATAGGAAGAACCCACATCTTTCATCTTTTCAATTTGTTTTTCTTATTTGTTTTCTACCTTCGTCAGACATTGTTTTGTGTCTTATAAATGCCGAGCGAAGTCCAAAGGACTTCAATTAAATCTGACGGCTACAATGTATGGGCTCTCGTTCTTGCTGCGTCTGAGCTGAAAGTTGAGTCTTTAATCTAAAGGAAAAGGAGCCAACGTGATCTAGTGAGTGGCTGGATTTCACTGGAGGAGATGGATGCAAAAGATTAACAATTTGGCATGCCCATATAGTCGATGCATGTTGCTATTTTCTGGACGCAGGTTGTGCGCTAATAGCGAGGTCTGCACCCACATACATGGCGCTGATATACTTTGCTTCCCTAATCCCGCACCTGCACCTAAACCATTTACATTTATTCTCGCTTCTTTCCAGCAAGCCAATGCGGTATTTATTGGTCTAGGCATTTTCCCATCCACTGAGTCTATTTTCAGCAGAGTAAGAATCCAAATGTTTTTTTCCCCCTAAAAACAGCAGACTTTTGCCAGCCAGAAGTGAGCAGGCCCATGGGCAGGGTCGGCTTATGATGTCCCTGAGTTGAAATGGGCTACCCATAACCATTACTCAAAAACTAAATGCATACCATTTCATATAAATATGGCCGTTGTAGCAGGACTGTGCTGATAAGGCCGATGTAGTGAGAAGCTTCTTGGTTTTAGTCATGATGAAATGCGGTTATTGGCAAGTATTTTGATCATTTCTCTATGAGGTGACATGTTCTGTGAGTGGTCAGGTGTGCAGAGGTGCCTTTCCTTGTTAATTCTGGAATTCCATGTAAGTGAAGCTTAAAGGTAGTTTTTTGTGATTGATTCGGGTATATACTGAGTTCTAGGCAATCCAGTACTGTGGGTGCCTTACTGCTTAGCTGATGCAGCTCAAGTTGTGTGACCTCTTTATTAACATCATTTTCAGGTTAAACTTTTTGATTACTTTATTAACTTTAGTTTCCTTTCACTCAGGAAGTCAAATCCCAAAAGGATGTTTATTCAAACCAACAATATGAACTTGCAAATTGCATAAACACCAGTTACTCTAATCATTCCTGATCTAATAAATGTTAATAGGATACACTGGAATTAGTAATGTGTAAATTACACTATTTGTTCTGATGTGTAAGGAAACAGATTATCGTTGCATAACATACAACTCCTAAAATGCTAAACATAAGGAATATTGGATTATGTGCTATGCATTTGGTATTTATATTCTCTATCTATTTATCTATCCATCCATCCATCTATCCATTTCCATCCATCCAGTCAGCGGTCAGGTTACAAAATTGGTATTTATTTTTTTCTTCAGGCACTCTTTGGACGCCTCCTTTCAGAAAGTCCCAAGCTCTGCTATGACATGTACATGGGGATTTTGCGGTAGCTAACCGTAACAGTGCGTGTATACAATGGACACTGTTAGTGAGGGTAGTGGGGAACCCTGGGGCAGAATTATGACAAAAAAACATATATTGTGTTTCACTCAGCTTTGACGCTGTATAATATGACTCCTTTTGGACTTTTAGTCTGCTTGTTAAAACCTGTTCTATGAGACACAGACAATGCAATATATCTGCCATAGTATGGGCAACTAATTCCCAAATACTATGGTATACATTATAGTAAATTAAATGCATTTGTTTTACCTATGAACTTTCGGTTTGTTATTATTTTCTTTTGTGCTCTTGCACCATCAGTAATTTCCCCGTGAAATGATACTTGGGTGGCTACTGGCTTTAACACCCCTACACAGTGGTGTAATATCACTGTCATGGTCATATTTAGTACATGCTGTTCCCGAATGTCTTCCTTTGTCCATAAATGTAGCACACAGTTTTAATTCGCTGCGTTTCATTTGTGGCAAAATTTTTGAGCCGCCATTGTCAGTCCATGAGTAGAGATGCAGGATATATCAGTAAATGTATTTGTGACGGTTGATAATCATTAAAAATAGACATTGGCATTGGTCTGATGTGTTAGTTTTAGTTGTTCTTTCCGGCTGATATTTAACCTTTATCAGTATTTAAAGTTGATAATAATATTGGACGATCGGCTGTTTTGTGTATTAGAAATAGATTTTGTTGGCTCACTCACTCTGAACCTCGCTACAGCCCCCCAGGTCACTGTTACTTCACTGATGCCTCTCTGCCAGCATTATATGACGTGGTAGCTATACACATTCACCAGGTCTTAAGAATTAACATCACTTACATCAGTTTCATTACTGATTTTGTGGAGCTCAGGTTACTGGTTATCAGTATTGATAATATTAGACGGAAATTTGTCGGCTATTGGTTACAGTACACTCTGGTACTGTAAGACAGATAATGGACCTTAGGCAAAAATCCCAAAAGGTTCATCTTTTCCGACTCAAGCAGGTTGTGTCACCACCATCTGATTGGTCAAAATGCAGAGAGATACCGAAGTGAGCTGGTACTAATCTCACTTCATGGTACGGCTCGGTGTGGCTTGGTTTCTGTATGCCGATGGAAAGGCACCATTAGGATTCTGTCAAGACTTCAACACATTTGGAGTTCAGGCATTCTGATAGTCTCACTCTCACCAGTGCCATTTCATTTATGTTCTAGATCCCAGAGGAGCCCTCAGTCTCAGCCCTTGTAGCCCCGCTGTGATGATTTTAACATGCTTTGTCCTGGGAGCCTCAGACTCTCACCAGGGTTGTTGATGAGAGGCCTCCACAGATCTCACAAGGTTCTGAGTTAGACTGCTAGAACATCATCACCTAAACATGCCAAGCTCCATAAGACGGCAGGTGAAGAATGTGGTGAATAATTACTCCGAGGCTGAGAAGAAGGTGCGGGAGGCCACCTCTAATGACCCGTGGGGCCCGCCCAGCTCGCTGATGTCGGAGATCGCCGACCTCACCTACAATATGGCCGCCTTCTCGGAGATCATGCACATGATCTGGAGGCGCCTGGGCGACCGCGGCCGGAACTGGCGACACGTCTACAAGGCCCTGACGCTGCTGGAGTACCTGCTAAAGACAGGCTCGGAGCGGGTGGCCCTGCAGTGCCGGGAGAACGTCCTGGCCTTGCAGACGCTGGGCGAGTTCCGCTACGTGGACCGCGACGGCAGGGACCGGGGCGTGAGCGTGAGGGAGAAATCACGCCACCTGGGGGAGCTGCTGAAGGATGGCGAGCGGCTCCGGGTGGAGCGCTCGCATGCACTCAGGACCAAAGAGCGCTTGGCGCAGGTCGCCACCGCCGTGGCTGGTGACAGCCAGGTCCGCTTCGGCTGCGGATCCAGTCAGCCCAACCTGTCCGCCGGCCCCTCGGACCACCACAGCAGGTCTGGCAGCACGCCAGCCTCATACCCGGGCGGTAAGTATACAACTCATCTGGGGCCTCAAACAGTTCCTAAATAATTTACAGGGCTGGCAATCGGGCTCAGGTGTCCCCCTGAGGGTCTTTCCTGTCTCCAAATTTTTGTATTCTTGAGAAACGTCTTTGCGTTGTCATAAATTTGAAGCAGTCTGAAGCTCTACATAATCCCAGCTTCTGCATTGTTAAAAAAGTAAGACATTGCAGGGGGATTAAATGGTGCAAAGACATGTGTAATGACTGAATAGTTGGATAATTATTCCATAACAGAAGACATTTTTGCAGACATTCTCTGTTCATGGTCGTGAACTGAAAACCTACCAGTGCCTGGATTTAGGAAATTACACTAAAGACACCCGAGAGGGGAACAGCCCTGTGCACATTCCTGATGAGCACCCTAAGGCCGCCTTCCTCACCCTCACCGCCCATTGTGTAATTGTGACCCTTACTGGATTCGGCATTATGTCACTTACTGTTCCGTTTACCTGAATTTGCTGCTGGAGGGATCACAGAAGCTCGTTGTGGACCAGTCTGCAGTTTCCTCAAAAGTGGGTTTGGTAGATTTTTTCGGATACAGTTAAAGTGGATGTCCAGGTGACCCATTTCTTCACAGAGGAGAAGTAACATTATTTCACAGTGTTTTGAAGGACATCTGGGCAGGAATGAAGGTTATTAGAGGTAACAGGAATTTTTAAAATTTTGCTGGGATTTCCTGGTATTGTTCGTGTGTGGAAATGTGGAAACATTTTGTTTAACCCCTTTAACCCCTCTGCTGAGCTTTTCAGTCAGTCTTATCACTATCTGGGGGAAGGATGCAAGGGTCTACAATTTGACCTTTGACTCAGGAAGCAAAACCCTGGTTCATTTTTGTGTGATGATTGATTTTATTCACTAATGGAGATTTTAAGCACTTATGTAAGTCGCTTTACCTAAGGGCATCTGCCAAATGCTATAAATGTAAATGCAAATTTAATTTAGTGACAATGATAAATGTGAATTGCACACAATTATTTGCCAATAATATTTCCATTTCAAATTAATAAGTGGTTCACACTTAGATTTTCGTTTGTTAAATTTTGTCAGTGAGGGAATAAGGCGTGTGACTCATGTTCTTATTGTTTTGTTTGCTTTTTATGTCGACTGTAATCAGCTGTAAACACATTTAGACGGCTTATGTGAATAGATTTGCTTTATTGGATGTCCTGCGTTGTCCTCGAGGTATGGGGCCTGGTTTCCAAGGAAACAGCTGCCATGGCTCCCAGTAGAGGCTCTCCTGCCCTCATAGAACCTCAAGGACTTTGGAGATATGGAGGGCGATTTGTGGTATGAGATTAAGGACAGTCCTGGAGCACACGTGTGGCATTACAGCTGCACCGTCTCCTACATGCGTGAGCACAGCAAGCCCCTTCTTGTGTTTCCCAGCCATCTCCCCGCGCGTGTCCTCCGAACTGGAGCAGGCCCGGCCCCAGACCATCGGGGAGGAGGAGCTGCAGCTGCAGCTGGCTCTGGCCATGAGCCGCGAGGCCGCCGAGCAGGTACCATCCCGAGCCCCCCGTCGGGGCCTGGCCGTCAGGGTCAGTCTGTCAGGGCGTCCTGCAGGGGTGACAAGAGAGCACCAGCTCCATCCTTACTGAGTAGCCAGAACTTATTAGTCTTTGCGTTCTCAGGTACTCTCTGCTGGTTTTGCTTATGAATATTTATGGGTCGGTAATGGACGCATGTTGGGAGGGATGCCCTCGATGAAATGATTGGAATCGGAATCCAGAATCCCGGTAGGTGTCACGGTCTACCGAGGTATCGGAATGCACATGAGACTTTCCCGGGTCATATTTCCGTCCACACCTCTCCTAAGAGTGTGCCAGCGAGTGCCCTCTCTGTTCTTCTCCCAGAGCCATAATCGGGACATGTTCTCGCTGCCTATACATATTCATAAACATCTGCCCCTGCTCCAGCTCATTAGGTCCAGCAGATCCGGAGCATGGGCAGAATAAGCCTTTATGAATTTTGACAGAGTGATTGGAATTGCGCAGATTTTGTCAATAATGTTCTTAATTTAGTACATTGGTTTGGCCACGGTACTCTCCAAATGCCTTCCTGTGTAAATGTAAGCTGACTTCATATCTGTCGGCGCATTTGCATGCTGGACACGCAGATGTGAAGCGACCTTTGCCGCGTCCTCTATCTCGGGCTGCGCAGACTAACCACAGGCCGGGCTGGCAGAGAGACACTGGACGTTTCCTTGGAAAATGTGGAAGGAAGACGCAGGGTGCCGTGCACCGTGGTGTGACATCTAAGTAGGCCACACTGTTCCAGCTGTGTCCCCTGTCCTGATTTGATCTTATGAATTAATGTGGAGCGTTGTATTTGAATTTTGGCGTCTGGCACAGATTTCCACGTGAGCATAAGGAGACCTTTGTGAGGGATAAATCGGTGCCATCGGGGCCGGCTGTCTGCCTTGTCGGCCCCCCTTGACATTCATACCCTGTTAACCACAGGTTTGTTATCTTTTAATCAGCCCCTTCCTTTATGCCACCGTGTTATTGCCCTCTGCTCTTTTATAAGTGTTGGAGTTAATGCAGAATACAGAAGGGGGTATGGAGCTCCAGCTGACCCTTCAGATTGTGCTTGTGTTTTCTATTCCCTGGCTACCTGTGAGATAAACACAAATTAATTAAATTAACCAATTAAAAGCAAGATGCTTAAGGTATGAGGTTGTGCCTATTTCTCAGGGGCTGTTAGCCTTCTGTCATTACAACAAAATGCTGGGATGGAGTAGCACACAATTAACTGTATACAGAAATGGGTGGGTGGATGGATGGATGGACAGATGGATAAGTGGGTGGATTGGATTGAGGGATGGATGCATGGACATATTGATGGATGGGTGGATGGATGGATGTATGAATGGATGGGTGGGTGGGTGCAGGAATGGATTGATGGATGGATGGATGGATGGAAGGAAGTGATGGTAGATGAATGGGTGGATAGGAGGATGGACAGATAGGTGGATTGAGGGATGCATGGATGGGTGGGTGGACAGACAGATGGATGGGTGGGTGCACAGACAGATGGATGGGTGGGTGGGTGCACAGACGGATGGGTGGGTGGGTGCACAGACAGATGGATGGGTGGGTGGACATTACTAAATATTTATGGTGTCTGTGGAATGAGGAACAGAAGCGATGCTTGGGGCCAAAAGCAGTGCTGATGGCCCGCGTCCCCCACCCAGCCCGGTTTGGTCATGGCTTACCTGCGGTGGGTGCTTTCTGTTACCCAGGAGGAGAGGAGGCGCCGGGGGGAGAGGATGCGGCTGCAGGTGGTCCTGGAGGACAGCGGCGGGGGGCATGCCGTGGGGGCGGGGCCCGCCAAGAGCCGCGAGGTACAGACCACGTGCCGCTTCATCGCCGTTCCCTTCATTGTTTGCTTTTGCTTTATTCATCTAATTTCTGCTTCCTGTCACACATACTTGTTTATATTTAATGGTATATGAACACTGAGCTAGGAAGAAAGTATGAAAACTCTATAGCAGCCGCGGTTAGTGTCTCGATGGTCCATATGCAAATAATTGCAGTTATTGCTGTTTGTGTCCATCTCACTCACTGGAATTAGACCCAAACTCATCAAAAATGTCCAGAAATCCTTTAGAATAAATCCTACCCGAGAGTGGATGAGACCACGTGGGTTTTAACCCTGCCTGACCATCTCGAATCAAGGCAGACGCGTTGGAGAATTTGCCTGAGTAATCGAGGCATTATGCACTGCGGCAGCAGGAGCATTCATGTCATTTTGGGTAAGATGCAGCTTGACACACCATAAACATAATTTGGTGTAAGTCGCTTTACAGGGTGGCAGTTTGGAAGCGAGGCTTTAGAATTGTGTTTATTTTTAACACTCATTTGAAAGTCAGTGGTGTACACAGTTCAGTCTCCGTGCAGAACTTCATGTTATCAGGTACAGGATGGAGACTGGATGCGTGTTTCAGTCTTAATATAAAATATTCCAGCATCTTTCAGCTGCTTACCGTAGTCTCGGTTTAGGTGGTCTTGGAACGTATCTCTGGCAGCACAGGGCACTAACAGCGGGGAGTTCATGGGTGGGATGCCAGTCCATCACAGGGCACTAAGCTGGGGTAGTTCATGGGTGGGATGCCAGTCCATCACAGGGCACTAAGCTGGGGTAGTTCATGGGTGGGATGCCAGTCCATCACAGGGCATATCCACAGAGTCACACAGGCAGTCCCCAGGCTACGGACAAGATCAGTTTCATAAATTTTTCAGTCAAATTTATAGCTAAGTCAGAATAATAATAATACAGTACATAACAATGTTAATACTATTACAGCAATAATAAAAGTAGCTATCTATGGTACTGTATTGTACCTCGAGCTGAAGAATCACAGAAGCTGTGCTGTTTTCACAAGTGTCACAAACTAGTGTGTGCATTTGTTATTATGAACCATTGTATTTAACAGAAATTTTTAATATAAAAAGCTTCATGGCAGTCCCTTCATAAGTACGATTTGTCCGTAAGTTAGATGTTATTAAACTGGGGACTGCCTGCAGTCTAATAATTAATTCATAAACACCAAGTAACCATTTAGTCCTTGGAAACCCACACGACAAAGGTAGGATGTGCAATCTCCACACACCAGAGCAGAGGTGGGATTTGAGCCCTTAGGAGATTTGAGTCCATGGTGCACCTCAGTGATCTTATGTGAAATGTATAATGTACAATAAGCTGCACATGGGTAGAGACCGTGCTCTGACCGTATCTCTCTCTGTCCCAAAAAGACTCACTGATGTGCATGGTTGCTTGCATTACCCCGTCTTTTCTAAGCAGTTCAGCTTCACAGAGCGGTGAGCAAACTGGAGAGTGAGGGAGACTCTCTGCCAGGATTTCTTGGCAGTCTCTCTGTGTAGATGCTCGTGATTCTTCTGGTCTGCTGTTTGGATGGATATCAACGACTTGTGCGTGTTTAATTGAATCTCTCTGTCTTTGGTCCCTTCTTTGGCAGAATAACCCTCAATCCTCATAAGTGGTCACGGTTTAATTATTCAAAGATTTATTTCAGTTTCAGAAGTAGAAGCCATTGATGCAGTGGAGGGGTTTTACTGCTCTGTCTTTTTCTTGGTCCTAAAGCTGCTGAGACAGTTCTGTGTTAGAGCCTCTCCTAGCTTAGCCCCACAGCTCAGGCCAACTGCTGTTGTTTATGAAATGTGGAGTTCAGTTAGTGTGTGCTTCTCTCTCCTCGTGCATCTTCCTGCAGGTCACGCTGCTGGATGTAATAGATACGATGACCGAGGACCCAGCTGATCAGGTGTCAGGCCCCTGGGCAGCGGTGCTGCCCCCTGCAGACCCTTGGCAAGCCGATGGTAGGGCTTCTGTGAAAACTGTGTCATCCCCGTCTTGCCAAATAACCCACCAGATCGGTGGTGTCTCATCTCGATCCCTTCCCCTCGCCTTGTGTGAAATCAGCCCGCATCAGGGCCATATGTCTGCAGTCTGACCTCCTTCGCTGAGCGACCGCTCTAAGAATAGCAACGCGCTCAGCGTCCGATGACCCGTCCCTATTTTAGACGTCCTCCTGCTCTTGTTTGTGCAAGATACCGATCTCTGATACCGGACAGCCCAGTTTCAAAATAAGAGTCACGCTTGTGCAGAGCCGGGAAAGTTAAAAAGTAATTTCAATGGCATTTTTATGCACTTTTTGACTCCGTAGCACATTTCCTTGCCAAAAAGTTATCGGACCATCGTAAACTCACATTTAGTTGCAATAGAATAAGTTAAGGTACTGTAATTGGGCTGTTGGCATGGTGACAGCGCAGGTCCCTCTGTTCACTTCTAGCTTCCTATGCAGCCTTTATGCTCTGACAGGGCCAGCCACAGTGGCCGTAATCCCGACCGGAACCAAAAGCCGACGTGTCCACAATAGGGAAGGGAAGAGCCTTCCATTGTCCGCCAAAAGCAGAGGCCTTATTTATGATGTTAAAATTGTTTGCAGGCCCCAAGGTTTGATTTGTGTATGCGAAACTAACTGTGACATTTGGTTACTAACTGTGACATTTGCTTTGGGCCTCTCATCGTCACACTTTTGCATGCATGTTGGATCACTCTCCCTAGAGTGTCGTGTTTAGTCTGACTCTGTCTCGTCATCACACTTCTGCATGCACGTCGGATCACTCTCCCTGGAGTGTCGCATTTACAGTCTCACTCTGTCTCGTCGTCATACTTTTGCATGGGTGTCGGATCACTCTCCACAGAGTATCACGTTTACAGTCTGACTCTGACTCGTCGTCACACTTTTGCATGCGTGTCGGATCACTCTCCCCGGAGTGTCGCGTTTACAGCCTCACTCTGTCTCACCCACAGCCTCCAAATCGGCTGACCCGTGGAGGCCGGCCCCAATTCATGGCGCTCCCAGGCAAAGCGCTGACCCCTGGGCACCCTCGGCTGGGGCAACCACTGACCCCTGGGGACCCTTGGCTGGATCGGCCCCTTTAGCTGGGGCGGCCACCGACCCCTGGGGGCCCTCGGCTGGATCGGCCCCTTTAGCTGGGGCGGCCGCTGACCCCTGGGGGCCCTCGGCTGGATTGGCTCCTTCAGCTGGGGCAGCCGCTGACCCCTGGGGGCCCTCGGCTGGATCGGCCCCTTCCATTGGGGCAGCCACTGACCCCTGGGGGCTCTCGGCTGGATCGGCTCCTTCCGTTGGGGTGGCCGCTGACCACTGGGGGCCCTCGGCTGGATCGGCCCCTCCTGTTGGGGCGGCCGCTGTCCACTGGGGGCCCTCGGCTGGATCGGCCCCTTCTGTTGGGGTAGCTGCTGACCCCTGGGGGCCCTCGGCTGGATCGGCCACTTCCGTTGGAGCAGTCGCTGATCCTTGGAGGGCAGGTTGTAGTGCCCACCCCCAGGCCCACTCGAGCGGTGAGTCTCGTGAACAAGCGTGAGTCAGCACATGTTGGATTGCGGTCATGTGTGACTGGAAGTGAAATGCCATGGATTATGGGAGGAGAAATCCCCTAATAAATGTGAGGGTCACTGGCGGATGATCAGTCGAGGGCACACTCGCCCTCCCTGGACTTTAAAATGGATTTTTTAATTTTTATTTCCAAAATATTTATATATATATATATATATATATATGGTGTCACGAAATGACATTATCCATCCATTTTCTGAAACCGCTTATCCTTCCGGGTCCGGAGCCTATCCTGGCAGCTATGGGTACGAGGAGGGGAACAACCCAGGATGGGGGGCCAGCCCATCGCAGGTCACACTCACACACTAGTCACACCTACGGGCAATTTGGTAACTCCAATTAGCCTCAGCATGTTTTCGTGAGGAAGCCCCACAACGACAACATGCAAACTCCACACACATGGAACCTGGGTGGAGACTCGAACCCTGTTCCCAGAGGTGTGAGGCAAAGGTGCTAACCATTATATAAAAGTGAAATAAATGCCCATTATGGGGAAATCGCAAATTATCTCATTTTATCTGTGAATGCGTGAATTTTGTTTAGGTGAAGGGATTGCCTCAGTAGTTTCATTTGGCTTTCCTCTCTTGATACTGAGCTGATGGGCTGCTGTGTCTCAGGTTGGCTGCAGGTGCCCAGCTCATGTTGCCTCTGTCATACAAAGTGGTTGGTTTGCCTAACTTGAAAGCCTAAGAATGGCCTGTAGGGTATGGGTCTGGGTGGATTTTTTTAATCACTGACTTTTTCCTCAGAGCACTCGTATCCTGCAGTGTGTGACTGAATATGGCTAGAATATCTCTCATCAGCCGCCACTGCTGATGGATGCCCTCAAGGTGTATGTTATGGGGTTAGGGTTATTGATATAGCGGAATAAGACGCCTCCCAATTAGGCTGGCCTTCAGAATGCCTGACCACAAAAACCAGTGAGCCCATTATTATAGGACACAAGACAAATCACTGCAAGGACCCACTGATTGAAGATATACAAAATGTAATTTAAAATTTGATTACCAAGATATCTCTAACCTGAAAACCTCAGGAAGGCTTTTTAAAAGGAAACTTAATCCTTTTTGGATTGTGGATGGAGTTTTGGATTCGAAAAATGGGTTTTCTCAGACTTTATGCAACGTTAAACTGCTTTCAGATAAAAACCCCTTTGTGACCCCCCCCCCAGTCTTTTACTTTTATTTAAAACACCTGCTTTCTTTGCACTCAGAGAGCAGCACACTGACCACTAGATGTGCGATTCGTGTATTTATCGAGAGAGCGGAAATCACCACCTTGCTTTTCATGGTGAACAATCCTGTAAGGACATAGAAAGCTGGCAGCTCTCAAGCTTTTATGTAAATGTGGTCTGAATAAGGGTCTGTATCGCGTTATTGCGTTATGGCTCAGAGACAGGTGCAGAGAGACGTTAGAAATGGAGCTACTGCGGATATTTTGATTTGCAGGAGATGGTAACTCTTCGTGGACCTGTCCCTTTGCAAGTCTGGACCTATTGGATGTCCAGCAGGGTGTCTCTGGACTGAGCCGCAATGCAGACACGTCCAGGACAGCAGCAGAGTCCTTCCCGAGCCCCAGCAACAGCGCGGTGAACGCGGGCACCTTCGCCAGCAAGCCAGAGAGGCCCCCCCCGGTCCCCAACCCTTTCCTGGTGGCAGGTGTGTCTCTGCGGTCCAAATTCACGCGAGCTCTTTTGAAAACAATCATAGCGCCATCATATTTTGGCATAAAATGAAACTCCATTTAGTGTAATGATGTAATGGGAGTAATAGTCATTTACATTGATTTTTATTTAGCATACGCTTTTGTCCAGAGCAATGTATAAGTGTGGCAAAGCCACTTTCCTTTGAAAGAAAGCTGGGTAAGTGCTTAGACGATTGATGGATGGATGGATGGATAAAAGGATGTATTAAGTACTGGTGTATTAAAGGCCCTCCCATCCCATTACTCATCAGAACCACGAGATGCTGCTTCACTCTCTATCTAAACGCCTGAACGATGCCACCCATCTCTACATGTCTCTTTAAATATTTATTTCTAAGTAACACTTTATTTAAAGCAGTCATTATTACACATGCCTTCATAAAGTATTATAAACATGACTATAACTAAAAAAGGCATAACACATTAAAGTGATGTGTATTATGCATTAAGAATGCTCTATTAAGGTCTCAACTATAATGTACTATACAAAGCATCATTAATTCTTATACTGACCATCATAATGCATTATGAAGGTATCTACACTCACCTAAAGGATTATCAGGAACACCTGTTCAATTTCTCATTAATGCAATTATCTAATCAACCAATCACATG
>JAODKM010000088.1:23648512-23659265 GCA_026780845.1 Petrocephalus sullivani | reverse complement strand
CCACAAGATCAGGAAGTTGGTAACAGAGAGCGAGTGTGTTATTTAGCGGGGGGGGGGGGGGGGGGGGGGGGCACGGTTCGGGGCACCCTGGTAAACACGACACCGCAACGCGGCCAGCCACGCCAGCATGTCGAGCTGGGCCCCTGTCCCCGAGCGAAGTTTCTCAATGTCATTGAATGGGACTCGTCACTTGGTAACCTCCCGTGTCCCAGTTTGAGCCGTCCTCGATTGTGCTGGTGGTCCCACCGAGGGACTGGGTCTCTGAGTCTGAGGCCCTATTAATAGACATATACTTGTCTGCACTACTTTGTAAGTCTTTTGTGGGACCTCCATATACTTTTAAGAAATTAGATTAGGAGTCAGATTTGCAAGCTGACGACAGCTTGCCTCTGTCGAGAATGGAGGGTGCTAGATAGATAGATAGATAGATATATAGATAAATAGATACATACATACATACATGCAAACAAACATACTTACTTACTTACTTACTTTATCCATCCCCAAGGGAAATTCACAAGTTCCAACAGTATCAACAGACTTACAGTGAAAAGACAAGCAATGCATACTGGTAAAAACAATACTCATACATCACAGTCAGTAATTAACAATTCCAGTGCAAACTTAGCAGGAATAGCAGAAAGGATTAAAGTGTCCAGTGCAATCATAACTGTATGGATTGGGGTGCCTGGTGTGCAGTGTGTGATACTGTCCAGAACAGAAAGGAATATTGAGGAATGTGCTGACCCCATGTAACAAAGGGGAGCAGGGTAAGGAAGGGGTTAATGGGCCCAGGTTTGCTTTAAAATAGCCCTGGATTAGCTGGGCTCCTCTTTCATATTGTTTTTATGTATAGAAAAGAATCTGGGGTCACACTTGCCTCCTTGATTCTTGTCATGGTGCCCTCTTGATTTTGAAGTGCTGTCACCCTCTGGCAGTGACCAGACGTTCTCTGGTACCACTGGCCAAACACGACTCGTCATCCCATTGACACCAATTGACATTTACCATTAGAGTCCCTCGATCATTCACCAACTGCCCGCACTTTGAATAAATGTCAAAAAATGTCAGATGCCCATGGCTGCCCCACATATTTTTGGGGAGAAAGGGGTCCTTTTTCACAGGTCGCCTGTTTTCTCTTATCAGTTTTGGCATGTTTAATGTTGGAGGCTGTGCACGGGCCAATCACGGCCGACCGCTCGCGAGTCACGGGCTCCATGACAACATCGAAGCAATGGGACAGGACCTGGGCGTTAATGAGCTCGCTAAATTTGGGCAGAGCAGCTTATTACTTTCAGACATTATGCACAGTCTTAATTTACACTAAAACATAACATATCTCCTTCCAGTAGAGAAGATTAGCCTTTGCTAATGCTAAACGTTGTGCTGAAATGAAATTTAAATTATTGCTCGATAGAAACCAGCAAGAGTTTAAACCATCTCCCTGGCATAATATAATTAGTATAATTAGCTTGGTAAAAAAAATGTGTATCTAAAATGTGTGCCTGCCCTGAAACGAAAACTTTGAGCGACGTGAGAGGAATGCAGAAGGGAGGCGTGCAAACACACTCCCACTTTTGTGCCCTGTCAAACGTCACGATGAAAAACTAACCAGCTAAACTTATAATGTAATAGCTTAAAGTCTGATCTGTGTAGTCTTGAGTTTACACTTAACTCTGGTCGCACTATACCCCTGGCATTTAGAATATAGGGCATAGGTACTGCAAAACCATACATTCTCGAATGTATTTTAAATACAAAAATACAAGTATATTATATACACACTTTTGTGTCTGTTACCGGAAGGTGCTTCAAATGTTTAAAAAAGGAGCACATTTCAAATATGCGTTGCATTCAGACATTGTGACAGTAGGGAAAACAGACCGCAGTGAAAGGTAGCAACATATCAGGGTAGTACTGGGAATTTACATTTCAATGAGGGACGTGTTTGATACTCGCATCCAGCTCCCAATGGGCTCCATTTCACTCAGAGAATCAGCATCAGGGGTCTGATGCTGCTCTTTCAGATTGACGGGGGTTTCAGTAAACAAGTAGGAGATTTCCAGCTATTTTCTTACAGTGTCCCAGTGAGGGGGTGGTGGATGGAGGCCAGAACCCTCTTCTCTCCCCCCCCCCACCAGCAGAAGGTTCCCAGACAATCCAATCACCAAGGTCTGGACCAGAACAGATTTGGCTGTTATGTTTGTGGCTGGAGCGGCCGGTAAGTAGGAATTCCCCCAGTAGATCTGCCCATTCCTGCAGTCCCACTTTCCTGTCCTCTCCCCATGAGCTGCATTAATCTCCCAGCTACCCACAGGTCTTACACAATACTCCTGTCACTCTTAAAGTGAAGAGAAAGTTAACATTTAACAGAGGCAGGACCACGTAATGGGGCATAAATGAGCTCTGCTTACTTCACTGCTCACCTGTGACAGAGAAGCTTGGCTTTAAATGTGTCAATTGAGGGAGCGATTCACCACTCCCTCATCGTACTGACGTCGAGAGCCCTGGTACAGCCTGTGACGCCGTGCCACACACATTAAGCAGGGGATCGTTTAATGGTGTCATCATCTGGAACCCAAGTGGCTTTGAGTCAAGGCTGACTGGTGAATGGAAATCCTCCCAGTAAGCAGTCTGGCTCCCACATAAGCCGGCGATGCTTCCAAAAGCTGAAGTGAGACTAGACCTTCACCAGCAAGTTCCTCGTGGAGTTCCAGCCTGCCGAGCTTCCGGTGAACCGGGGCAGTAGCTCTGTGGTTTGCATTCGGGACTCCGTGCCCGTGTCCAAAAGGTAAGTGGTTCAAATCCCCAGGCTGGTAAAGTACCCATGTGACTGTGGGGCCCTTAAGCAAAGCCCTTAAGCCTGAACTCTGCTCCTGGGGAAGGAATAAATAGGTGACCCTCTGCTCTGACTCCATGCTTCACTTTTACCTGTGTGTCTGCGTGTCTCACAGGACAGTAAGGCAGGATCTGAAAGCACTGAGCCCCAATGAAGGCAGCGTGACAAAAGGGGGGCGTATGGATGCTGATAAGTGACCCGCCCTCTGCCTGTTCAGAATCACCAGCAGCCTAATTTATGGGGGTTTACATGTCAGTTTGGTTGAGGGTAACAGGTCTTCAGTCTGGATTTAAACACAAACCGAAAAGACATCTCTCACGCACACTGGCTGCCTTTGAGGCCCATGGGGGAAGGCTTTACTGCTACCAGCCTTTTTATTTATGTACGCTGTGGTCTGATGAGTTAAGTGTATTATGCATGTGGTAAGCTGTCTGAGGCACACCCCGGAAAAGGAGCTAATACAAAAATTAGACAGCAGGTCTGTGATGAGAATTATACCAAGGTTATGAATTTCACACCCGCCCCCAAACCTACAGAGCCCCACATAGTAGATAGTTATAGTAGATTGAGTTCATGTTGATGGGACTCCAGATAGAAGATACAGCCGTACATGCCAAACTGGCTGCAGTCGGCAGTATTAAAGGACAGGGAATCGCGTTGATGTCTTCTTGCCAGGTTTCTATAGTCTATATCAGTGTTTCTCGACCTGGTCCCCGGAGACTATCCCTCTCAGCTGAGAGGGAGCAAGAATGTGAACTTTCCTGTGGTCTCCCAACACACCTGAACCAAATATCCAAGAAAGAACTAAGTAATCAGGAACAGCACATAACTGGTACAGGTGTGCTGGGAGCTGGGGGGGGGGGGCAAAAACATTGTCAAAAACAGTCTGGGGGGCCCTGAGCACTGGGTTGAGAAACACTGGTCTGCATCACCTCAGCTGTATGAGACATGGTATATTTTTCAATGGTTCCTACAACATGGTAAACAATGATTTATTCTCTATGTGGAGCTGCTTTTTCCTCCTGTCTTTATCCAAGTTGTCTGTCCTCCTACTGAGAAACGGACTTACTGTCCTCTGGTCCCAGTACTCAGTCATACAGATGTTTGCATTGAGGTGGAAGGCTACATGTTACATTTAAATCCACATCTGCTTGTTCTCCTGAACTCCTGCACTCCTCTCCTGAGACACATTTAAGTTCTGTCAAAAAACAGTGCATCTATTTTCGTTCCCATCAAATTGGATTGGTCTACCACAAATCTCCCTCACCGTCTGTGTTATTTTCTTTTTTTTTTAATGTAATGTTAATGGTAAACTCAACTTTAATTTAGCGATATGTATGGGGAAGTGTATAGGTATTTTCCTGGATTTTTTTATGAGGTGTCTATCTGTATTTGTATGTATGTTTGTGTAAGCGTTGGAAAAAAAACAAAAAAAAAGTAAATGACAAAAAAAAACAGTGTGTCACAATACGAAATGGTCAGTTGTAAAGCTATGATTATTCAGTTAGCTATACTCAGGTCTCAGAATATATACAGTTTGACTCTGACTGAATAAATCAGCAGCTTGCTTGAAGTCATTCCCAAAGAACATCCAATCAGGGGGGTATTTGGCAGGCATAAATTTTGCCAACGCATTGCCATACTGTAAATCACAATGGATCCTTGAAATGGAAATTTTGCATGCGATTATGAAGATGGCCAACCACAGAGACCTGAACAGAAGGACCAGTGTTTTTAGCAGCCAGTAAGGCTGCGGCCTCGCGCCTTCACGGCTCTGGGTCCTGGGCTGTGTTCTCCCTCTGTTTGTGTGTGTTTCCATTGGCTACCTTAGCTTCTTTGCCTGGTCATGTGACCCACAGCCTAGGTGAGCTGGTAAAAATGTTCTTAATGTGGCACTGGGTTTGTTCCTCGTAATGGACCGGCATCCCGGTCCTGTGCGTCACGAAACATGATTTAGATTTCACACAACACTACATTTGATAAGTGATTCTGGAGAAGGGAGATTAGACGAGTATTGTTTAGCATAGATGTTCAGTGAGATGTGCAGTACATGTGGAACAAAGTAATTCTGTGTAACTGGTATTTGACTGATGTGTCGTGAAAAATTAGGTTAAATAAGGACATGAGAGCTCAGCTATTGAGACCTTAGGTCAATATGTATCAGTTAAGCAGTAATTTAAATGTTAATTTCTGAGCACCGGCAAGAAACTGGAGCCACGGCCTGGCTAACGAGCTCCAGCACGTTAACATTAGCGCCCAACGTCAGCAGTCTCAAGGTACCTTACCAGCAACAAGTCATGACAATGACTCTTAAGGGCACTCACACCTGGGTGTAGGTACAGTAAAGTGACAGAAGGCAATTTGAAGTCTAGTTTGTGAAGTGGCTTGAGATTTCAAACACTAGTCAAATCAGTAGTCATGAATAACACATGTTCATGAGTTACTCACACGCACACTCCTTTCTCATGCTACCACATTCTTCCAAGATCAGGAGCTTGAATCCCACAACTGTTCTGTATACTTTGGGATTGTCAAAAAACATTAAGTTAAACTAATAGGTGTCTGTAATAGTTGCCTGTTTTGTTCCCTGCAGGGGTCTAGCATTCCATCCCTGCATCCTGTGCTGACTAAGATGAGCAGTGAGAAGATGGATAGACCCACATATGCAAATATGATCAGGATACCTAGAAACATATAATTTATTTTGCCTGTGAAAGAAGTAGTCGTGGACATTTCCTGCTATCTTAGCTGATTTATCTTCAAGACGGTCGCGCAGAAAAACAGCCATCGATAAGACGGAGCAAACCTCAGAGATTAAATATATAATTCTGCTTGGAAGGCATCTCCCTCAACGGAATGAGCGCTTTGATGGTACTCGCAGTGTTAGCCATCTGTGTAGAAATCTGCTCATTAATGTCTGTTATCAAAGGGGTATAGGCAGAGAGATTCCCAGCTGCACACATTGGATGTCAATTAAAAAATATATAAAATAGTACAAATAAAATGTACAGTGGGTGGTGTGCCAAGGCACAAAGTTCATAATATCGAGGGAATTATTTGTTTGTTTGTTTGTTTGCTTGTTTGTTGATTTATTAGTAAAAATCCCAGAGTGTAGGTGCTGAAACAGCTGAGGTTAAGGGGGGGGGGGTTGGCTTAATATGAGCAGAAACCCACAGGCAATAAAATCTATATTTCAGAGGCTGGCAGCACACGTGGTGAATGTGGTCCACACCCTTTTAAGCCCGTGTGCTGGGAGATGGAAGTGCCAGCTCTCCAGAAACGGGCTTGGACCCCAGCACCACCCCCACCCCCAGCACGCAGTATTGCTCTCTGTATGTCTGCCTAGCTGCAGTGCTCTTGGACAGTCTGGTGGAGATGAAATTTGTTCTGCGTGGTGGGGGCTGCTCTGAGATCACGGGGCACATCCCCTCATTCTCCATGGCAAACACGGTGATGCTTCTTGCTGGGGGATTTCACAAAGGCGGCAGCAGCAGCAGCCCAGCATGTGGGGGGAGGGGGGCTTTGAAGGGAATCGGAATCGCGATCGCTTTCCAGAATGGGAAGCCTTTCTCAGAGACCCTAAATAATTTACCACAAAGGTGGCTTTTAGGGGAAATTTAAAGTGTCCTGTGTGAATCGGATGCTAAATTGGATTGCATCTCTGTTTCATTGTATGAAGTGAGGACTTGGGGAGTTATTGGTGAGACAGGCACATTGGAGCGGGGCCATACTCCTGGCATAGCGAGACTCATCACCCACGCTTGAGCCCTGATGGAAATTCTAGTTGAGGTGCAGAGCTCTAAACTCCAAAGCTTCCGATTGGATGAAAAGTAGGTGCTGTTACCTTCTGGAATGCATGGGAGCCCACTGTGGCTGGTTGAGGAGGTGAGGTGTGGGTAGCCCAGAGGTACCAGCGGCAACAGGGTGCCATGGTAGCTAAGGAGCCTATTAGTAAAGTAGAACATTGAAATGGGGGCCTTGCTAACTCCAAAGAATTATGAAGACAAGTTCAGCAAGCATTTTAAAGGGTGTTAAACCTCTGACAAAGCCTTTGATGTGAATGCGGGCTATTTACACAGAATGGGGGGGCTTGCGGCTTGTCTGAAGTCACCCCTGTTCTTTTCATTGTAGTATTTTAAAACAATCCAGGGCAGCCATACTTCATTACCAGGAAGCATGTTGCTGTTTTTTGGCTTGGCAAGACATGACTGAAATGTGAAATCCACAAGAGAGCCCCGTCAAAAGGAGTTACTCCACACTGGATTTAAAAAGTACACCTCGATGCCTGAGGTATACCAGCAGTGGACCGAGAAAACGATATATGGAAATTTGGACTGGGAGTATTACTTAATTGGATGGTAAAAAAAGAGATTGAACACATCATGTTCTTTTCTTGCGAGTTTCTGCGTGTGATCAGAAGGACGCTGGTTCAAATCCCATAGTGATGTCACCAATGGGCCCTTGACTCCTTAACCCCTGCTCTATGGACAAAATGCACTTGAGAAATACATATAAATATGCATTTTGGTGTCAGTAGTACAGTTGTAGTCCTTGCAATTTCAAATGACTGGTAGAAAGAGGAACATCAGGCAGTTCAAAAGAGAAAGCACCCCCCTCTACTGCAGTACACAGACGGCTCACTGTCCAAGGCTGAGTGCTTCTAAAGGAAGGAGATGGGCTGGGGATTGTACTCTCACTCCTGTACTGAGATGAACCAGGAAGGACAGGAGCTGCACTGGCCGACCAGAGGAAGCTCTCTGCTGTCCCTGGGGGAGGGTTAGGGGTTAGCACTCATGACATTGGTGACATTATCGGCAGGATGAAAAGATGCAGCCGGAAACGTACTAGGCTCTGGCATGAACACTGGTCCCTCACAAAAGACGGAAGAGGGACAAAAGGGAGCCACACAATTCTTCCTACATCATTATGAATAAACCACCGGCTTGCATCCATTATTCACTGGAGCAAATGCACTAACGTGGTGTTCCCCAGTCCGGCCCTTGGGGACCAGCAGACAGTCCACGTTTTTGCTCCCTCCCAGCTACCTAAAGTGTGGACTGTCTGGCAGGGAGCTGGACTGGGTTGGGGAGCACTTTATCATGAGAGACATTTAGAAAGGTCACGCATCATTCCACACAGTTCATCTAATAGAAGTGGCCGATTTTACTAAATAGAAACAAGGCGGTGAAAACAGTATTTAAAAATGAGCTGGATGTGAAGGAAACAGATTCTGTAATTGATGAGGTTTCAAGGCAGACACCACATAAGAGACAGGGGTCCTTTTTGGTTAGGGATTGTTAAGAACGCCCTTTATTTAAATTGTTCTTTATACTCTGCTGAAGCAGTGGATGGTGTGCTCAGGTGTTAAGACGGGGAAATTTTTTTTTTTTTTTAAGCGGTTATGTAAGCCGCTGACGGCAGCGGGCCGGCTGCAGCTTGTCGCTTTAACAAGCGTGCCGTCTAGTTCCTCGGGACAAAGCAGGCGTGTCCAACACTCCTTTGATCTGACCAGAGTTTAGCCCTTTCGACAATGCTGATAGGCTAAGTCCCCCTCATGCTCTGCAAATCTTTTTTCCCACAAACCTCTGTTCTAAGTTAATTTGATTTTGTCAAAGCTGATACAGTAGAAATTATTACGCTACCTACATTCACAAAAGAACTTCAGGGATCCTTGGCTTCTGTCAAAGTCTATTTAATCCAGAAGGGGTAATTACTTTAAATAAGCACAGGGATGAAAGGTGAGGTGCCAGCTGGAGCGATCTCAACAGGAACGTGTGTGGTTTATTTCTGAAAAGCATGGATCGGAAGAGAAAGAGAAAGTGTTCTTTATGTGGTGTGGAGCGGGTCGTATTAATGGTGACATTTCCCTTCAGTGTAAATATCAGTGGCTTTTAGCTCCTGCTGCCTATATCCATTGTATAAAAAAATAAAAACAAGATTTTGTATTGCTACAATGTGAATTAAATGCTATACATTATGTTACTTAGTAAATTTTTGCAATTTTTGAGAACCTGGTAATAATGTGGCAACATTTCATTGAAATGTGTTTTGTTTTTTATGACTGACTGTAGTAAATGCATTAGTTTAATTAGCTATAGTTACTAATAAAAAAACATTAATGTGCACCTTTAAAGATTTCAAATGAAGGTTTAGGTACTTTGTGTGTGTGTTTTTTTAGAGATGGCTTTTACCCCTTGATCAATCAATAAGAGCTTTTACTGGACTGGAGGTATTTGTGGTCTAATTGTTTAATCTTTTTTTTTTTCAAAATGATTTTAATAGTGCATGAGAAAAAAACAATTTTTTTCACTTCTATTTCGGAGTGCCTGTTTAGCTGAGCGAGTCCCAGCCAGATTCCCCTGCAAGTTCTTGGACAAATCCTTTCCAAAACTTTCATAAATACTGTCTCCATGCCCGAGATGCGTTGCAGATTTTCGGCGTTGCATGTCTGCCAGGGTATGCTGAGGGTGTTGTGCCTGTCAGCTGAGGCCGACATGTGTTTACGTGTGCCTGATACACATGCGATCGAACCCCGTTAATCAGAGGTTCCTCGAATCAATGACTCATAATGCGACATGAAATGAGGCCGTATGCATGGAGGCACTCTACTTCCGATTCTGTCCGAAAAAGGCATCTTGCTCATTTGGGTCTGCTGTCACCAGAATGGGTGTCAGCGTTGATGGTGCAAACCTCTGTAATTCTGAAAGCCCTTTTGAGAGAGCAATATCATCTCAAAAATCATCTGAAGTTATATCCAATCATTTTTTCTGCCTCATGACCAAGGAGTGAGCTAAAGAGTGAATCGTTCACATAAAAATGTCCAGCTGAATGTTTGGGTTTTGAAAATTCTCTATGTTACCTAGCCCATAATGATTGTATTTTATTCATTCGTTTCCCAAAACAGATTATTTCACATAATTAAGTACACATGAGCTTTGCCCATTACCCTTTCCTCCTGGGCTGGTGTTTTTGGGCTGTTCGGGGATGCTATATATCTCCATTCTTCTGTTTCTTGAATTCTGTAAATGGCTTTGGGTTAAATGTGTACCCAAATATTTGTTCATAGTGGATTTATCTTACCTATTTGAAATTCAGCCCAGTGACTAATGAGTTCTATTTCCCACACAGGGAGGGTATTGCAGTGTTTTGTATGGTGAGGTTTTATTCTACTAGACTTCAGTACATGGGAGATGTTAATGCTTTCAAACAGCCCTGCCTGGTTGCATAGCAACTAACTTGTCAGACTGCTGTACCCCTTCACCCCCCCCCCACCCCCCCGGAACCTCCCCAGTACTGACTAAACTACAGTTCCAGGTGAAGCACTTTAAAGAAAGAAAAAGAATGACATTCAGTTTAATAACCTTGAGAATAACAATTTGCCCTTTCCAATAGTCATGTTGCGTTCCCCGTAAACAAAGATAACTTCACGGAGAACTGTGGTATAAAGTAAATAATCCTCGCATACGTTTCTGTGCTACTCAGACAAGGTGTGCTGAAAGTTTTAGCAAAATATGCAGATGAATAATATGAATGTGTTTTAGGAGTCTATTTTTAGGGCATAATTTGTGGAAAAATAGGTGGTGTGAATATTCGCTCAGTGGCCACTATGTTAGGTGTACCTAGCTAGTGCTGGGTAGGACCCACTTTTGCCTGAGTTGTGTGTTCAGAGAAGCCATTCTGCACTATATCACTGTTGTACTGAGCCGATACCTCCACAATTGTGGCCTTCCTGTTCGCTTTAGTGAGTCTGGCCTCCTCTGAACTGTTTCATTAACAAGGTGTTTTCAGCTATAGAACGGCCCCTGACTGGATGTTTTTGTTTGTCACACTCATCTCTATAAACTCTAGACACTACGGCGTGTGAAAATCACAGGAGGGCGGCTGCTTCTGAGATGCTGGAGTCTGGCACCAACA
>JAODKM010000088.1:23598491-23636884 GCA_026780845.1 Petrocephalus sullivani | reverse complement strand
AAATAACAGTGTTAAAATACATAATCTAATACAAAATTAACAGTTTACATAACAATTTTAATAGAAATGCCTGAAAAAGGCACCAAAGGCCCGGTAAATGCAGTTGTTACACTTACATGATGATCGAATTCCTTGTAATATTTGGGGGAGGGGGCACAAATGTAAATTTCTGCTTAGGGCACCCATTTGGCCAGCAGCGGCCCTGGTGTTTGTGTAGGTTATGTATAAATTACATTGTGTTAATCAAATGTCCCTACAATGTGATAAAAACCACCTTTTCAGTCCCCACAAGGGGAAACTCAGTTCTACATACATGCATGAGTACAATCAAAAAACTAAACTAGCCAAACGTCTTGTATTTTGTTTGGTTACTTATGGTTAAGGTTACGACTGGGTAGGGGTATAGGATGTCATTGTTGGTATTAGGGCTGAGTCCATACCCTGGCTTGGATAAGTGCTTGGAAGGGGAACAGATTAAATCTAAAACAAGCATTATTGAGATTTTTCAGATATCCGCTTCCTTTTAACAGGCATGCATAACAGCCACGTACCTCATGCATCATAATTAGCAGAATTATGAATATTTCACTCATATTTGCTCGAGAAAACTCCATAATTTGCTATCAAATAAATCAAACTCACTATATAATTGATAGAGTTAGCTCTCTCAAGGACACGATTGTGCAGCATGCACTTGCTTAATCATTTTAAGGGACTGACAAAAGCAATACCTTTAAAATGAGAAGCAATACTGTGATTGACTCAGCTGGGAACCCTATGAATTTCATAAATAGCAAATGACACTGTAGGCTACTTAATGAGTGTGTTAATGAGAGTCTGATTTAGGACCCCATGGGGCTGATTACAGACCCTATACCCAAATCACTTTCAAGACCACAGAAGACCAGTCAAAAAGTCACCGCTGTCCAAATCCTGGACGTCAGGTGACCTTGAGCTTATAGCGTCAAAGGTCATTTGAGTTCATACTCAAGGAGGAAACATTATTGTACTCAAAGGGCAGCTAAGATGAGCATCCCAGAGCAAAAATGGATAGCGATCCATCATGAAATGCATTGACTTTACATCACCAGCATCAATGATTACTTGTGAAAATCATTTCTTAATTGACATAGTTAACATACGCAGTGAATCCACTCACATACATAATAAATCTGGCAGTAAAGAAGAGGACTAGCATTGTCTAGCAGAGTTTCTGTTTCTGGGTTCCCATCAGGCCGTTGATGTGCTCCATGCATCTAATCCTTTTGCCATTTGATTAATCTTATAGCTCCAGAATGGACTTTAGATGAGATTTTCAAAGATGTGTGAGTGCTCTTCCCTTGCAGAGTGCCCTTCCGTTCTGTAAGAGATGTCCCAGTCCAAGTGTAAACATTCCCCCTGGGACACAGACACAGAGACAGGAGGTCTGCCGACTGCAGGCTCAGAGGAATTCAGTGTTTACACGGCAGCGAAGAAGCCCACTCCCGGGATGTTCTGCCGCGCTTTTCCCCCCAGCAGCCGCATCTGACTGAAAGGTGCAGCATTGCCCCATTGCTGAAAAAATCTCCGGGCGAGGCGATGCACCTATGTGGGCTTAAAAATAGTCTGTCAGACGCACACTGCCATCACTCCAAAGGGCCGGAGCGATGGGCCCAAGGTATCTCCCACATGCTTTAAAAGCTATATCTGAGTGGTGGAAACAAGGCCTCCCGCGATTCGAACAAAATTTTTCCTGGGAATCTGGGAGGTTATCAAATCCCAGGCCACCTCCCATTCTCCACAAACGCACTCCCAATTTTACGGACCGCCATCCTAAGGAATACTAAATATATATCACCTACTAGAACCGTTGTAGGGCAATGCTAAATTTAATCGGTCCACAATCTATTTGCAGTTGAAATGTGGGAACATTTTATTACGCACTTTTTTCTGAGCTCTGAATCTTCAGCGTGGAGTTAACACCCAATAATCCAGAGCGAGCGAGAGAGAGAGCCCTCGGCTGTTTCACTCTGTATCACCTGAAAACCCAAAGATGTATTCAAGCCGGAGAGTGGGCTCAGGAGGACGGAGGTGTGATTTTACAGCTGAGGGGGAATGCAGAGAAACCCAGAATGCTTTAGCAGAACAAAGGACCACTTCTCAAAATATGTAATAGTACATAATTTGGGTACATGGAAAAAGTCATAGCTTCAGCCACTAGTGTAAAAAAAAGAACATTTTTATCCTTGAATTTCCTGCATTATGTTACTTAGATATTTCAAGCAATAGTACCACTGACAGGACTTGATTTTGTTTACAGTGGCAGTTTTGAAACTAACCAGATTGTGTGAAGAGAGACAATATGCGATCTTTCGTTTAATCTTTCTGTCCGGCGAGCTGAGAATGCTTCCTTCCCGCTCGGCCGTGTCTGCTTGCAGCAGTCGGACGTTTCGGCAGTCTCACTGAGAAAATCTGCCCGCGGTTCTCCATCGATGCCTTCCCAGTCAGATGAAAGCACAAGTGAAACATAAGCAATGCAGGAAGGGGTGAGCTCTGGCAAATGGGAACGTTTGCTCACCGCCAATAAAAGGGAACCAGCGCATGTTGGTCCCGACCTGACTTTAAATCTAATGTTCCCTGACAGCAAGGTAATGACATAATAAAAGGCGTAGCAGCTGGTCCAGTTAGTACAAAGAGTTACAGCAGAAAAGAGTGCAAACACTAATATATTACGACTCCTGAGCATCATGAGTCTCTGCTCGGGGGTGGAGCAATTGATGCACCTTGTAAGGGCAGCAGACGTGTTTCACTGGTAGTGTTGGGCCCTATTAAAAGTCAAAGCCTCTGTGTGGAAATTTAGTCAGATGATTAGCTCTTTGGACCCAGACCTGGACTCGTCTGATTGGTAGAAGCTGGGCAAAGACCAGCCAAAGACCAATCATCTACTGAGTGATGAATTGATAAGCTGAAAAGTGATTCCAGGAGGCATACTGAGGTATAATTAGGTGACACCTGATCTTGGATCGTCCCTAAGGAAAGGGAAAAAAAGATCCCAGATTCTTCTGTACTGTTTCTCCTAGATAAAAGCATTGTTAGCAGATCAGTGCAGTTTGAAGAACAGACTTGTTCCTCTGGCTTACATTCCCAAAGATGAGAGAGCAGCTTAGAAAATCTCACAGGAAGCTCCAAAAATGTGCCTTTGCAAAGTCTTGAAGATGTTTTATTTTAGCATCTTGGGAGATCTCGAAATGTCAAAATGCTTCATTTTCTCACCATTGTTCATCTTATGTCCACACGGTCTCAAAGTGCCATTTATCACGCCAAACAGATCTGCACTTCTTCACTGACTGTTCCGTTTGACAGTCCAGCTGTCTATTTATTAGCTACACAAAAACATCATGACGAAAACTAAAGAAGAATGTGGTGAAATAATAGCAAACAGAAAAAAGACTGTTACGTACTAATATTAATTTCCACTGCAACATGATTTTATATGTATTTTTGAGAAAATTATTTTGCTGAGTGAGTATAAAGGTGTGCGCTCACTGCTGAGCTACTAGGGGCCAAATTTAGCAGAGAGGAAACTATGAAGAAATTGCAGAAACAAGAAGGGTGGAAACCCCGCTGACTCTGAGAGTCTGAGAGGTCTTTTTTTCATCTTTACAGCAGAGAACTTTGTCCTTTACCAAAGGATTCGAGAAAAAGATGGATTTGGAGCAGTAATGTAATTCCACTTGCATGCCTTCATTAATTTCACCTTTTATTAATTTCATTACAGCTTCTGCTGATGGCCAGCTCGCATGTCTCCAGCTGGCCTGGCCTAGCCAGCTCCTCTGGGGACTGTTTTCTGTTGCCTAGCAACCGCTTCCTATTTGTCCTGCTCAGGGACAGTTTCGCAGAAGGATGGGATCTAATAAATCTACTCATTACATTTTTTTTTATAGAAAAATATGTCCCTAATATAGTTCAAAATATCTAATAACCTTTTAATAAAACCAATATCAGAATCGAAATGGCAGAATATCACAGATGTAGTCACAGCTAAAGGGATGCCAGTACTAGCCATTGTCAGTACTAGCCATTATCAGTACTAGCCATTGTCAGTACTAGCCATTATCAGTACTAGTGAATCCCCACCTTTAGTGGGCATTGTTGCCTCTTGGGCCTTATTGTTTTAACAACTCAGATTTTTCTCAGTTTTTAATCTATTTTGCCCTCTTTAGTTCTCCAACAGCTGTTTATGGAAAACTAAGTGAAGAGGGAGGCTGAAAATGAGACGCCAGGCGACGTTCAGTTCTCACGTGAATGAAGCTTCGAGCAGCAATGACTGACACATTAGGCCAGATACCCTGCTACGTCTGGGAGTTCAAACAAGCAGCCCTCCAGACCACCTGTGTGGCCAGCGGAAGCCTCTAACCACCACAGGAAAACAAACAACGGCGACAGGTGGAGTTATTCCGCAGGCTATTTCATAGCGTGCCCTTGTCAGATTCTCACCCTTCTCGCACTTCCAAGCAGTCATCCATGTCCTCCACGCCTCCTGCCACATAGCCGTCCTTTAAACCTCAGGATCAATCTGTCATCTAACTCCTGGGGTCACCCCGACCTGTGTCACACCTCAACAGTGAGGCAGTCACCAACCATCCAGCCATCATTAATCCCGAAGACTGTCTTCTGTGTATCCCAGGGCACAGCTGTCAATGCACACTTAGAATGGAATAGTGATTCCAAACTACACTTATGAGGGAATGTACCACCGTGTATCCAACCTGCCGTATTATTTGCTGAGTTACATACCCTTATAGAAATGCTGTATACTTATGGCATATACCCTTATATATCACTATAAGACCGCGGAGATGTCATCTTCAATGGCATGTTGATTATTATTAAAACTCTTAAAATAGGACTTGCCTTTCCCCCCAAGTGTTAGTAACTTTACATGCAGTGAGTTTTGTAAATCTTAGTTGGAGGACCCTGGATGATTTAAATCAGGGATCTCCTGAGAAATCTCACCCTGGTGTCACCAAGGAGACGCCACAGCTCTGAGGTCTAGTGGAAATCCATGCAGGGTAAGACTCTGACAGCATTGTTCTGATCTGCATGCCAACACCAGCTGAATGGAGGCCTAACTCTTATGCCCTGTGACATGTTCAGCTTTGCAAAACAACACACTTATGCAGTATTTGTACAATAAAAAGAGTTTCCACCAACCTGTTCCCTGACTCTAATCCTCAGTTCCACACAAACCCTTCCTTCTGTAATAATGTAAGAAGTTCACTGTTTGAGTTCAAGTTGGAAATGTTCATCAAATGAAGGATAAAAATAATCATTCATAGAAAACAAGTTCATCATCATTTAGTGTACAGTCCTGCTATACACACAGCAAAACACAACAAACTAGTACTGAAATAATGGTGAAGAATGACCAGATTTGATAAAACCGGAGAGGTAACATACCAGACTAATATACCTAACCCTAACCCTTCCTGACTTTTAGTAATCATACAAGTTTTGTCAAGTAAATTCATTGTACAGTTAATCTGTATTGTACAGAACACCAGTATCCTAAAATCTCCTGAAAATAGAATAACATGAACCAATGCTTAAGCAATTGACCCAAAAGCACTTTAATTGGAGAAAGAGGAACATGACAATATTGAAAGTAGTAAATGTTCCAGTATAACTCTTTCATCGTGTGACCCTGTAGCAAAGTAGCCCTGATTGGGCAAAATCAAACAGTTCACTGGCAAATATCTGCTTTATAAACCGATTACTCTGCAAACTCTGCCATCTGACCTCCTCAATTTAACTAGCAAGCAGCCCTTCATGTTGCATAGTAAAAGGCTAATTACATAGCCTTATTAAAATAATGGGTGATTGTGGTACTTAAATTGGGTTTAAGTCTTTCTGTAGGAATTAACAAGAAAGGGTTTTGTAAATGAAGCAATTAAAAGTGAACATACTTTAGTAGCTGTTTTTATGGCCATATGCTCAGTGATGTTGTTCTCTGTCCCAGCTATGATTTAATTAACAACAAAGACCTGGTGGTGAGATTCAGGCATGACTTATATTACTGTAGACTGGGGTACCACTCTCCTGTCCAGTCCCAGATGTTGGGAGTGACACGGGGCTCCAGGGCAGCTTTTCAGATCTGCTGCATTAACGTGATTCACTCATGCAGCATGGAAATCTGATAATGAGAACTGATTATACTGTTCGCATGTGTCATCTAAACATCCGGCCGTAGAGTGAGTGATTGCATTAATCATCCAGACCACTCAATCAGCAATTGGTCACTGTGAGCCAGCTGTTATCCTGACAGGCAGCTCATGCAGGCTAAAACCCCACTACAACAAAGTTTCTGAAGTGCAAATACACTCAGGCTACTCATGAATCAGAAACAGCAGCCAAGCCGGACCTTATGGTTCTGAATGGTTGATAAACCCACCCCTACCTCATTCACTCAGCCCTGATACGGCATCATAGCATCTACACTAGTACACCATCCTTCTCTGAGTCTTGGTTGTGTTAGTAGGTCAGTGCTATAAGAGCCACAACCTGCATGTGAGCCAGCCGTTTGTAGGTTAGCAGTCTTCATTTTCATGAACATAATAACATATTATATATATATATATATAGAAAAATATATAAATAAAATGTTATTATGTTTATGTGTGTGTGTATATATATCTATCCGACTTACAACCACTTACTCTGAATCAAGTCGCAGTGACCCTGGGTTCTATCCTGGGAAGTACAGAGCTCGGCAATGTAGGGGTCACTTTCAGGGCACACACTCATATTCTACAAGCGATTAGGAGCTGCCAATCCACCAAACAATGTCATTTTACTGCAGGAAGAAAGGAGTACCCTAAGGAACCTGTTTCTGTCCTATATTTATATATAGTCTCACATCTTGGGTGGCTGCTTGTATGTAAAATGTAATATTAGATGTCAGAATGACACTAGGATTGGGTGCTGTGCTAAGAGACAGTTTTATGAGATCCGGGTTAGCGCGTGCTCATTTTCATGCACGGACACACATGGACATGTGTGGATGCTTTCAGGCGCTGTACACATAAGCAAGCCACCGCTGCTTGGTTCCCGTCATCTTCTGCAGTGGCCCTCGTGACCCAGACCCGCATGATGGCCCAGTGAATGGAAAAATGACCTCTGAAGGAGACTGAGGCTTTGCCTTTGTGCGTTTCTCATCGCAAAGGCACCCGGCACACGTGCAGTGTGAGGCCCTGACTGCACTCGCACAAAGGCCTCGGCCTGAATTGCATGCTGGCTTCAGTCATTAAACTCCCCACGAACTTCACGAACGGCAGCTTGGAAAGAGCCTCGAGAATTAAACCGCTCCTAGACACTCCCTTGATCAATCCCCTCTCAAAGCCGCTAAATCCCAACGTCACGGTGCATCACACACACATAAAATCTGACACTGGAGTTTTTCATTAAATGCTTTTATTACCATGGGAACGATGTATACATTGTTTGTTTTATTTTGTTGCAGCGATTATCATCTAATCAAACTTAATGATTAAAAGAGTTATCCTTTTATGGCAACCAATTCATGCTAATGTCACAGCATAGGCTGGATATTATTGAACAGCCTAGATTTGTTTTCTGATCAGATGCTCACAAAGACGTGCGTTTCTCAGTGAGCTGCAGTGTGCCTGCTCGCCCAGCTTGTGTGTGTGTGCTGGCAGGGCAATGCTGATGCCAGGCATTCACCAATCTCTCCTGCACCGAAACCCCATCGCTAAGTTGTCAAGCTTCTTGGTGGTGAGCCTTCTGCAGGGGTTCTCCAACCTAGACACTATTATAAGAGCTCTCTGGCCTCACCTCCGCTCGTTGACAGACCCTGTACTCTTAAAATCAATCACTCTCCAGAGATTAAGCGGCAGATTTTCATGTGGCCTCATATTCTACCCCCCCCAGCCCTACCTTACTGTGGTTGACTTGGGTTTTGGATTGGACACATAATTACACAATGCATATGGATCACTGTAGAAACCAGGTTCATCTCATCTAGGTGACTTATTTCACAATAAGTGTCACATGTGATGTTACACCTCCTCCTATTATGATGTGCTAAAAGCCCGCGGAGCTGCTATGGAAAACTTATTAGATTAGCTCCAGATCGCAAGTGTTCTGTGAGACATGAAATCAGCTCTTGGTGCAAGATGCTGACTGTGGTCTGAGACAAAGGTCAGCATAGGATGGAGATGTACAGGTGCGGGATATGCTTTTGTGGCACTGTAAATCATGGACAACAGGCATTTGCTTCAGGTGCTATTATTAAATTAAGCTGTGGCATTTTTGCTTTTTTTAAAGGGGACTTAAAATTATATCGCGGGTAATGACATATAATTAATGTTTATGAATTCTGCACAATATTTGTGAGAAGCTTCCTGGTTTGGCTGTGTGCGCGTGTTTACTGGGCCGGTAGGACAGGTGTGCGTCTTTACAGCTGATGATGTGACTGTATGTGGGTTTCAGAGAGAGAGTCACGATGTGACTGAGTGGTGGGAAAACCAGCGATAACCGCCGCTCACGACTGGGGTAATTGAGGCCGTCACAATCAGATGGAAACAACGCCGTATGCGGTAAGCCGCCACGTGACTTCTTCGGCGGTAGGGGTAATTGAATTGCGCGTGAGGTAAGAAATGGCGCACGCCCTGCCAATGCCAGCATTTCTGTCACACGAAAGGCTCTTGTCGCCCTCGCTCCGCTACCAAGGTCAAACGACGATGCTGAAGGTCTCCCTGCATCTGCATCATTATTCAGATTAGTTTGGCAAAGATTCCAAGAATCAGTTTGCTTGTTTGGTCGAAGACCTCATAAAATGCCTTCTCATAGATAATGTACTTTAATTGGTTGCTATGGCAACTTGCTGGAGGCAGCACATAGTGTTTAAAATAATGAGGATAGCCCAGGATCCCATACCTTTGAGGTTTTATAGGATATAACTGGACGATGAAACAACTGAATAAAACTAATCAGCACTGACTGTAAAGAATGATCTTCCTAATAACATTTCTTTACTTGCAAAAGCCTAAAACAGAGGCTGTACCTCTCTGTTCTCTACAACAGTTGTGAGTCATATTTTTAGGGACATGCCTAATTTTTTTTTATTATATTCTTTGTTACAGGCACAAAGAACCTGTTTTATGGTTGATATGTTAAAGACTATCCCATGATGCTCTTCCGTATTGTACAGCATATTAACATTCTTGGATTTCACATTGTGTGTGGGACTGTGTATTTCCTAAATCTTACCTGATCTGGCTGAAGCGTGCAATCTAGGAGCCTAATTAAGATTTAGCGATAATCCTCTACACTGGTATGGGTCGCAAAGGCTCACACCTGAAATCTGTTAGCTAATCACTTCCTAGAAATGCGGTTTTGCTTGTAGGAAAGCGGTCATGTCGGTTATATGTCTTTTATGTAACATGCTTTCTGAACCTGACCAGCCTATTGTTTTGATACTCTAACTTGGCATTTTGATGGTACGCTAGCAGTTCAAGTATAATGGATATTATTTCTTTACAGGCAAGGCTTTGATCGTTTGCAAGTCATGCCTGTCTGTACCTTTTGTGTGTTCAGACACTCACACTTTGATTCCCTGTGGTAAAACAAGACCAAAGGTTTTTGTTTAGAAATGTGACTAGCACAGAGCGCACTCAATCTGGTCTTTACTCCAACTCCCTCTTCAGTGGGGTGACAAAGCTATTTAATTATGACAGTGAGCCCCTGTGTGGTCACCCAAAGTGCCCCAGCTTTATTTCCTATAGATGGCCTCTGATGTGTAAGGTTGTTTGATGTGTGTCCTCTGTGTTAGTGCCTACATAAACTGTATTCAGTAAAATGTTAACATCAGGAGCACCCCTGGCAATTCTGCCTAATATCAACCCGCTGAAGATGTGGTGCCTTCTCTGTTTGAGTGGATCTCCTGGCGTGGGGTATGTCCAGGGGCGGAATGTGAAAAGCAGGCCGGCAGAGTGGTACGGGTGTCGGAGTAAAAGGCGAATATAGATCCGTAATGATGATTCAAAGAAGCATGATCATCTTTTGCCGAGACGTCAGATGGTTCTGAAGAAGACCGGACATTTTAATTGAAAAGTAGCAAAGTATTAGTAAAATGAGGGGATAACATGTTTTTATGAATACATCTTTACATTCTGCGTCTTCATAAACTTTTGGCGAACTGCACATTTAAGTTAATTAAAATGTTTGACTAACGAGTATTACGGTCAGTGGGTTTGTAATGGTGTTCGTACAGCAAGAATGCCCACATGGTTATTATTAATGGCTCAAAATCAGATCATAAATATTCAGGATCAGAGAGAATGACCACTTCTCAAAAGTAGGAAATACTTTAATACCTATAATTTATACAATTTATAATTTATGTCATAGTACATGTACAAATGTGCTGATAGAATCTATTTATTTAAAAAAAAGGAATCCTTATTGATTACAATAAATCCTTCCCTAAGATTGTGGGCTTTTTTTATAATCCTTTTGGGGATCTAGTTGGGTTAAGGACCTTAAGTTGCCCATGGCATGGACTTTGCGTATGCATGAGTTAATGGGCAAAACATTTATGCAAAAGGCAGTTGTGCTACAACCATTTTTATTTGACAATTCTGTTTGCCAAAAACTGTAATCCCTGCTTAGACAATGTCTGGCATCCCCATAGTTTGGGTAAATATTCCCAAATCCTTTCTGTTTCAACCAAAAAGAACAGTAACTATCTTGGCATTTGTTCATTCTGCAGAACTGCCAGATTCAAACACCTTGAACAATGGACTGATTTCTCCTTTAAAACAATGTAAATTGTGATTCAAGGAGTTTTTGATTAATGATAAGCCACAGTCATAAATTCTGATAGTGTTCCAGAAACAAACAAAACCACTATGCAGATATGGTAGTTCTGCTGACTGGATCACAAATATTGATCAATTTTTAACTGAAAAAAAAATCTATAATAAAATGTTTTATCTGTCCAGGAAATATGCATCTCTGACTGCGATGGGCTGGGAAGAGGTTTACAGATAAAATATATAGAGATTTTGGTCACCTTCACACACCGATTAAATCATTAAAACCTTACAGACCCCCTACACATGCTATTGAAGTGAATTTTGTGTATTTCATATCAGGCAATTTTATCACTGTTGGGCGAATAGCAAACCTGTAAAGAGGATAGATGGATACAGAGTGTGAGGAAGGCAGAGGTAAGACGTTAAGATGGGATTTTTGTCTGGCAAGCACTTCGAGATGCCTTCAGGAATTTGTGTTCTCCTGTTTAGTAAGTAAGTAGTTCTTTCAAGAACAAATGTCACAAAGTGCTTCATGGGAAATGAAACAAGATATTAAAACATCAGTAAAAGGCTTGTCTGTACAAATAAGTCTTCAGGCACCGTTTGAAAGAGCCCAAATTACCGGTTGATCTGATGTCTATGGGCAGCCCAGGGCAAAAACAGAAAAATCTCTGTCTCCCCTGGTCTAGAATTTGGACATTGGGATGATAAGAGGTCCTGAGTGTCTGGGGGGTTCCACAAAGCAGGATATCTTGCGTAGTCAGAAATTGGATATATAGTAGTCTGAGCTAACAAAATCAGCCAATATGTGGTCTGCTTAGTAGTTTTGTGGCATCATCCTGAATCGACAGATGTTTCTTGATAGAGTTTCAGAGGCAAGTGAAGAAGGAATTGCAATAATCTAAATAAGATGAAACATGAAAACCTGAATTATGGACTTCAGGATAATGAGGGATAGTGTGACTTGTGGCATTTGTTCATTCTACAGAACTGCCAGTTTGAAACACCTGATGTCATTTGGAAAGAATTTTTGTTTCTAAGCAGGACATGAGCAGGACAATAATTTCACATGGTCCCCAAGATATATGGGTTTGTCAAAAAAGGGCACCCAGATTGTAAAAATGGTGCCACCTTTCAGATGAGGCATAAAACCGAAGTTCTCACTCTCTGTGGTCCTAAAGACTCCCTGGGCACTTTTGAAAGAGTAGGGGTGGTACTCTGATGCCCACGGCTGAAATGAAAAAACAGGCACATGGAGTAAATGCTGGTTGGTTAACAAGGCACAGCGGCCTCACACTTCCAGGGTTGGGGGCCCGAATCCCTTCTATACGCATCTGGGGTTTGATGCTCTCCCTGTGTCGTGCCAGTTTCCAGTGGATGCTCTGGTTTTCCTTTAAGTTAGCTTGATTAGCATCACTGAATGGCCCATAATATGTGCCCCATGATGGCCTGGCAGACCCATCCAGGGGTAAGCGATGCCTCCTGGGATAAGCGATTAGAAGATGGATGGATATTCATACACTATCTGTTTGGGGAACCTGTATTTAAAAATTAGTGGCCATCTTACAAAATATAAAAAAAAATGAAAATGTAATCCATTATACTAAACTACTTATGTAATTTAGGTTTGTTCTGCGTTGTATTAGTTTGGCAAATCAATGTGCTATGGTAAGCAGAATGCTTGTGAGTCTTCAGCGTTTGTAAAATCACGGTATCAGATTCACATACAAAACGTACACCAGCGAGTTCACGAAGCCTGGGAATGGATTGTAGCTGATTAGAGGAGCAGCCCCCCTCCCTCTATGGGTCTGCCCATAGCGGGGCGCCGCGGGCAGGGTGGGCGGAGAGTGCGCAGCCCAAGACCAGCGCAGTCTACGTGTTCAGCTTGTATTTAGTCCCTGTGACATTATCGGGGCCGGTTTCAGTACGTTGAGCTTTCGTGGAAATCACTAAAAGCATATTGAGTTGCGCTATGATAAGTACTTTTTCCACAGTTTCCAAGAAGCGCATTGTTATGCACCCTAATGCACTGCTGTATCTTTCACAATCAAATTTCTATTATGTATAACTACTTTCAGTTCTAGTAAGAGCCGTTTACAAATTGTCTGGATATTAAATATGACATTTGCACTAAATGGAAATTGTTATATCACATACGAATTAAATATATATTATAAAATTATAGTTGTCTACTGACGCGGTGTAAGTGTATTCTTTACAAACCCGCCACATTTCAAAAGGCAATTAAACTGCTTTATAGGCAAAGAGGGAGTGACTATACGCACAGGGGTGAATGCATTAAATAAGATATTTCTGGAGCCTAATAATAATAGATTTCCTTTTAAATGTAAGCGTGCCTAATTTGCTGTTGATGTCAGTAAGTTCTTTATCCAACTTGGCGTGGTTAAGAAAACCATGAGCGAATTAAATCCCAAGAGAAAAAAAATGTCCGGCTTGCCTGTAGGTCGCTGAACTATAATATATTTATGCAAAAATGCCAAATTACTTAGCATGGCAAAGCGTGGTGTTCTGTTTCGGTTTAAATAAATGCATGCCGACATCTATTATCTACATCCAACGTTTTAATTTTACGCAAAAGAGCTGGGGAACTGGTCCGTATATAATAGCGCGGTGATGCAGGACGACGCCGGGGATTTACGTGCGCTTCCCGTCAATTTCCGCAGGATCGATGGAAACGTGCGCACTGAGTGGCACAGAAACATGGGTATAACACTGAAGCTGCAATAGCGCACGTCAAACTACTGTGTGGATGCAAAACACTGTCATAGACACACATTTCCACACCAAGTCGACAGTCCTGCCTGTTTGTCTTTCAAACGCACTAACCATTAAACGCATTAAAACCGGCCATGCAACTCGCACAATCCGAACTGTCCTTCATGCGCTTTATTGAGAATCGTTTAGAAAATCAACATTATTTCAGAAAGCGAAGCGAAGGCTCCCATACTGAAAAAATAAAAGGCATGTAAGTTAAAAGACAAACAGACTCAAAAGTTAATCAAACAATAGGCCTGATGGTGAGCGATTCTATGCAATAGGCTAGTAATCAACAATCTTCTTGAAAAACATCTGATAGTTATATTCGCAAAGAGCCGTCACCCAGTCCGATCCGTTCTCATACAGCAAGATTATCTTAAATGCTACATATTCCCATGTTAATAATAATAATAATCATCATCATTTGTATTTGGTTGCCGTCGCTGTGAAATGAGGCGTCCTCGCAGGGATGCTGGCTTTTTGCGGAGTGTCGGTGCTGATGCTGGAAACTCCAGGCGCTTCTTCGCAGTCGGAGCCGCGGTCACGTGTCTCGGCGCTCCCGGTAAAGCAGAAGTTTGGCGTCTCAGAGCAAGACCAAGCCCCGACGACCACGGACGCTCCGCGGCACCTCCTGGCATTTTTAAAATCTGCATCAGTCCGTTCCCTTTCTATAATGACCCGCGGTGCGCCTAATCTGTCCACCTAGGCTTCTATTAAGTTTTTTCAGTATGTTATTTTTTCTCTCTATCTGATAATTCCCCTTGATTGCGAATGCAGTTGGATCTGACTGCAAGGCAAAAGCGACAATATTGGGAGTACGCAAATGGATTGCGTGAAAAGGCTGTTTAATTTCTGGAAGGATTTCTAAACTGTACATTGGAAGTAAAGGAAATGCTTATGGGAACTCATCACATATCGACTGTAAGGTAAATTGACAACTTACTTATCAGTTTTGCAGATTGTCGAATACTTATTTGAACCGTATACTACATCTTAATGAATTATATTACGTACCCCGATTCCGTACAATTTAATTGCCAATATTTGTTATTTTATAACTCCTCCATGGGCTTTACTGTTTTAAAACCACATTGTTATAATTTATTGCCGCAAACCCACTTTAACTACTTTCACCAGTAGGCCTATATATTAAGCAATATGGTTTATATAATGACTGCGTTTTATGCGGGAGATGACCGTAAACTTAAATATCGCTTTCAAATGGACATAGTGCGCTGGATTTTAAGGTTGCATGGTGTTTCATTCAGTGGCTGGTGCACCCCAGAATTGATCCCCACCTCGGATATTCCCCGCAGGGTCCCGTTGTCAGCCGCGCTATCATGACTGATGGCGAGGGGAGAGAGCACTTTCATTTCCTGGAGAACGAAGAGGTTAGGGTGCCAATTTCGGGTCAGTGCGGCGACCTAAGGGATGAGGAGGACGGGGGCAGCATCCCCAACCCGGCTCTGGAGAATGCCTGTTATCGGGAGTCGAGCGGCCGCGGTGCGGCTCCGGACTTGGTGTCCGAGGATGAGGAGGAAGCTCCATACCCAGCCCTGGCGCCCGTAGTGTTCTTCTGCCTCAAGCAGACAACTCGTCCCCGCAGCTGGTGTCTTAAGCTGGTCTGTAACCCATATCCTTCATGTTACCGTCACATGCCCGTCTCCTTACTGTATGATTAACATCACCGAATGCGGCTATAAAGAGTTTGATCCCAAGTCTGCGGGAGGAGGGGGGGGGGGGCATGGTGTAAAGTTGTATCTTAAACTGAATGCGTATTCAGATAATGAAATCCCAGAGAACCATCGGCTTCTCTTATGCTCTGAAAACCTTTATTTATAAAATATATGAAATTCAGCAATACCCTTAAAGTGGATGAAAACGCCATATCTAAGTTGTAAATGACTAGTTTTAGCCTTATTCCTATCCCCAGCAATCTCTTTGGAAGGCAGGTAATGTGTAACAATATTGAGATGAGAGCAGCAGTATAATATCTCGCTAGAAGGGCACCTTATGTCCTAACAAAGTTCCCTTCGTTTTTCTGTTTTAGAAAATATATTTGATGTAATTGGACATTGATTTAATTGAATTTAAATAGCCTACCCGATTAGCCAAATGTTGCACAATTTTCCAGAACATTTTTTTTCATGAGAAGTGATGACAGTTTGAAATCTGTTTTGACATTTTGCTGTTCAGATTTCTAAAGTTGAGCATACATTAATCATTCTATTAACTGCCCGGTGTGCCGTTTTTAATTACGAGAATTAAGGCCTTACTGAAATTCTGCTGCAGCAGGTAGCCATTAGAATGTTTATACACAATTCGAGGGTTTGAATGATGTGATCTGAATTATATTATTCAAGTTATACCTTTGTGATATGCCTGTGAAAATAACATTAGATGACAGATACTGTGTGCAGTTCTAACGAAATCATGGTGGAAAACATTCAGCTTCATTACAGCGTGTGCCAGCTGTTTTGATTCCCCCAGGCCAAAAGGCTATACGTCGGCATTTCAGCAATGTTCGCTGCTATTATAATATTGCTTGATTGCTTTATAGATAAAGCTGCAAGTGGTATTTAGTCCTTGGTGGTGGTCTCTGTGCTGTTTGAGTAAATATTTTGATTTTTCATAAATTTTGTCCTGCTGAAAGTAGTTGAACCTTCCTGTATTTATACTTACATGACGGGAGCAATATTTATGAATTACATACACTGTGTTTTCTTAAGATCTCCGTGACAGAAGGAGCACAGCAGATACATTAATTTCTGAAGTGGTGTGCATGTGCGTCGCGCTGCTCTGTCAGACTCATTGTGTACTTGTATTTTATTGCGTTAGTGAAGCCATTTTCAAAGCAGCAGAGTTTACAGTTGTCCGTGTCTTCTGTTCTGCCTCGCAAGATGGCTTTTCCTGTTAGCCAGGGAGACTGATGTTCCTTTAAAGGCACTTTTAGTGTTTTGTTTGTTATATTCTGACAAGTTTATGTATGAAAGAATATCCTGTTAACAAGTGTATTGCGTGCCTCTGTCACGTAGCCTCTTGCTGTCGGTCTTCTCCTTTTGCAGAGGCTCCTGCAAAGTGGACTCTCGCTGAGGAATGGGAAAGTGTATCCAACTTTGCGCTCCACTGGACGCCTTGCTTGCCGACGAAGCAATGGGCTCGGTGTCTCCAAAGGATTCTGGTTATGTAGGCAAAGTGACGGGTTTGGGGTCAAAAGCAGGTGGCGTCTGTGGAGTCTGAGGTGGAAATTGCAATAAGCAAGTAGATGAATGAATCAGTAAACAACAAATGCATGAATAAACAACACAGTTTCGGAACTGACTGGGCCCCGCAGAGGAAATGTTCAGCAGAGTAATTGGTCACATTGAAGATTACTGGGATTAAGGGGATTTGGTGCTATCTGGGAAGCATTGTTTTCCAGTTCACTTTGCCTTGATGCTTAAAGCTCCCACAAAGTCGAAACCACGTTTCTGCACTTGAATGAAGCAAAGGGTGTAATTATAAACAGCTGTTCTGAGTCGGGAACGTGCCGGTATCCTGAAATCTCTTAGATTTACATACTTTGGTGCTTGAGCCAGATTGAGGTCTATGGCAGCGTTTCCCAGTCCAGTCCTAGGGGACTCACAGATGGTCCACGTTTTTGCTCCCTCCAAGCTCCCTACTGGAGCAAAAATGTGGACTGCCTGCAGGGAACTGAGAGGTAGCAAAAACATATACTGTCTGTGGGTTGGGAAACATTACTCTGTATGAACATTCTACTTGGATTCAGATTCAGCTGAGCTCAACCCCTTTGGACCAAGAAGAGCAAAGTGTTATTTTAATATCATATTTCGGCTCATTAAAAAAAAAATTCCCAGCTATGTCACTGGGGAGGCTGGAATTCTCGGTTTCATGCCGTCGGAAGATTTATGAAATCCTGATGATTGATAACGTAATCGCACAAATACAGTGTCATGCTTCTCTTTCGTTCTTTTTGTCGTTGTAAAGACACTCGCTGAGCCGCATTAAAAGGTGCCCGTCAGGATTGAGGCCTCCATGTTGCTCCAGCAGCTGTGAGCTGTAACATCTTGGCTGAAAATCTTCAGTGAACCGTGCTGATGTTTCTGCAGGATGTAATAACAGGACTGTGGAGGTATCTAAGAGTCATACTTTGCACAGTTATATTCTCTTGCTATTGCTCTAGACAATTATATGCACTCTCGTGCCTCACGTCTCCCTTTGTGTTTGTACACAGTGTATTGTCTGCCTCAACAGTATGTCGCTTTGGACAATAGCATCCGCCAGATAAATAAACATGAGTTGGCTAAATCTGGCTCTTTCATATTCTCAGCTTCCAGCAGAAGCTCCCAAGAGCCACCAATAAGAACCAGCGGTAGACAGTGTGTGGTCCAATGACATGCATTCCTGTTGACAGTAGCGATTTGTTCCACTCTAAACTACACCATGCTGTCGATCAGAAGATGGGCCAGGTCTCGCTGGGGAAATCCCCCGGAGGCGTTCATGCTGGGGTCAGTAGAGATCCCCATGCTGACCAAGACCCATTATGTCCCACCACAGTGGACCTGTCATTATGGTTGAGAAAGACACATTGCTATGAGCTTTGTTCTTCTCTAGATCGCTGCCGATTGTTATGTCACCTTGTGTTCCGTGCCAGAATGCAGTGTCTTTTCAGTTGTTTAAGCCACAGACAAAGTAATGGACTATTGATTGTGTATGGGGACAAACTGTAATTTCAGCTAAAGAACACTCATTGACTCAGTGGCTCTTGGATGGCAGATAAATGTATCCACTGAAGTTGCTTTCCCACCCATCGCTGGCCATATTCTGCAGATTCTGCAAACCCCTATAAGAAAGTTAAAAGAAGTTTAATGATGCGTTTAGCTACAGGTGGCTGTGAAAAAGGTGGAGTAACTTCAGCTTCTAGCAGTCTGTGTCTCTTACACGTTCATCCCTCCATCTATCCATCCTTCCATCCTCCAGCTACTGATCCAATACAGGGTCATAGTAAGTCTGTGGCTATCCCCCCTTTTTTGGAAATAATAAATACTGGGTAGCATAGCTTATAAAACAGCCATTAACTGCATAATTATATTACTGTTAATAAAGTACCATTATTAAATTTAAATAATAACATCTCCAACATATCAACATAAAACGGATTTGGTGATAGTGAAAAGAAGTCAGTTAAGGAAGTTTTTCTTGAGCAAGAGTTGTTTCTTTTCTTTTTTCGTTAATAAAGTCATTATGTTGTGTCTCCCATGGACTTGTGAATGCATCAAGTACGTTTTTCGTAAGCTGATAGGAAGCCTATTAGTTATAGATATGCATTTTACCATGTAGAAATGTTTTCCTTGTTTAACAAGGATTTCCCCCTCGCAGAAGCTTAAGGGATATCTTTTTACTGAATTCTTGGGGAAAGTTCTTACGGGAGACTTACTATGAACACAATATCGAGAAGTTGATTGGGATGACGCCTGACAGAGAAGTAATTAGTGCTCTACTGTAACTAGCAGAATTACTCAGGCACGACGACTATAGTTTATGCACTGTTGGGCATCAGAATTATGCGTCTTTCTGATTCAGAAGATTTTCATCAAAAAATAATTGGCATCTCCATAGAAACCATGGAAACTTCACTGTGAAAGCTAAGCTAAGTGTTTTATGTTGAACTGTACTGGGGGCAGAAAATACCAATTTGATCGTGGCAAGGCTGCTTGCTCATTCCCATCCTCCCTCCGCTGTTTATAAAGTTGCCCGTTACTGGCCTAACGAGTGTGGACGGCATGCCGCTCATAGCCGCACAAATGGGAGCTGGAAGGAATTCAATCTTTCTCCAATGGACTTGCTGGCATGCTTGTTATTCCATTACCGTATTGTGCAAGAAAAGGGTACCCATGGCTATTTCTCTTTCATTTCTGAGAATTTGGTATTAAATAGGAGGCCTTTGGGGGCTCCTAGATCATCGGCGAGTCTGCAAAAGCCATTGTTCGCTAGTGGGGCTGGAAGGCTGCAGTCAGCAGTTGTTCTGACACTTCGGGCTTGATTCATTTGAAAGGTCTGCACTGGCTCAGCGGGGGGTGTAGCGGCCCGATAGTTAAACAAGCCCTGGGGTTGTATGGCGACTCGGTGGAGGTTAGGGGCGTTCACTGGAAGCTCGCTGTCCTTCTGTACACACGGCGATTGTGAGATTTATCCAAAGCCTTAGTCTTTTTGGAATCGCTGTATCTCAGACAGAAAGTAGCCGAAGAAGCCTGGCCGTTTATGGACTTTGCAGTACCCAAAGCGAGTTTCGAAGATTTGTATTTTATGTTTTATGTAACAAAATAAATTGTGTTTTCATTATTCACTAATATATCTAGCTACCCTGGTTTAACCCCGGGGAACCCAAGGGGCCATATTTGACCCCAACTTTTATTTCTATCTTACATTCAACCCACTCATCAAAGTAAAGATTTTACTTTTGTTTTTGGGTCATATATGGTACACTGGACTGTAAAGCAAAAAAAAAAAATTACTTTACTTTGATGAGTGGGTCGAGTATGAGGCAGAAATAAAATTACTAATCTAAATTACTAGTAACAGCGACAAAGTGAAGTAAAATACAATGGGAAAAATAAAACAGAACAGGACTTAAATTTCCTGCTGGCCTTAATACCTTAACCAGAGATATACATAAAAATAATATAGTCTGCAGGACTAAGAGCATGCAATACAAGGTCTTTCCTCTAGAGCTAAACGTCCTTCCCTGGGGAAAGTCACTTACTGCCCACTTGCAAAACAAAATACCAGAAACGGCATGAGCTAAGATGGCTGTCTGGTTGGTTAAGCATATGATGCATAAAGACCATAATAATAAAAAAATCTCAGCACTCTGTGCCTCAGTCCAGGATTCACTGGCACAGGTAACAAGTCAGATAGGGCAATTAAAATTCAGACATTTTTATTGAAAACCCTTTTTCTTTTGGTGCACTCCTAATTGAAACACTGGCGCGGTTAATGGCCTTTCATTTGGAACATGGCTGAATCTTGCCAAAACAACAGGGTGAAACCAGGTAGCTTGCTGTGAAGCCACCTCCGTGGGACAGGCGTGCGAGCTGAGAAAGTGAGCCTCTCTGGTTTTTTAGGGAGCGTAACATGCGGGAATGGTGTTTGGGCCCCCACATGTGTGTGTCACAGCCCTGAGGGCCCCACGGTGACCCCCGGTGCTGTCCTCTTCTTATCGCCAGGGCCTCCCATACCTACACGACATGACGGGGTCAGCTTCTCCTTTGTTCTGGGGCTAATGCAGCTGTGTTCTGTCATTCAGGGATGCTCACCATGTTTTGATCAGGCATGTGACTATGTGCCCTTCTACACTGGGAATTAAATACCCCATCTGTCTTTAAATGTTTGCGTTGTATTACGTTGTTGGAAAACAATCTTAACATATAATAAAAATTAGATTAAAACGAAAAACAATCTCTACTCTGTATTCCCGAATCTTTCAACTGTAATTTCATATGTTTTTTTTTTATTTGGAAAATAAGAGGTGGACACTTCAGGTCCAGAAAGTAAAAATCCAGACCAGGATTTTGTTTCAACCTACTAGTTGAGCATAAAGAATCCCAATCACATAGTACTCAGCTGGTTGGTTGAAACAAAGTCCTGTTCAGGATTTTTACTTTCTGGACCTGAAGTGTCCACCTCTAAAAATAAGTAACTGATGTAAAGTGAGGTTTCTGGAAATTCCCATAGATCAGCAGAAATGGAATTGGTAATGTATAAAATACATGTAATAAAGGGTTATTATTTTTTTGTCAACTTCCTATGTAAACAGCGTTATAGCTAAATAACTGCTTTGATATAACAACCTACATTCGTTTTCTTTGGCATAATATTAGAATTCAGATATAAATCACTGTTCCTTAATATGTAGACCTGGATCTGAAGTATTAGGCAATTTAATTCAAATGAGCTTAAGTTGAGATTTAACAAGGTTAGCTGTGCCTCCCCTTTAATGGTAGGGGGAGTGCAGTGAAATTACTCCGCGTGTCCCATTCAAATGCTGTCTGTCAGTTGGCATGTGGAGCATTATGACCAGGGCACAGAGTAAAGGTAATGTGCAAAGAAACTGTACCATAACATATCATCATAATCGTTATTAATATTATTATTATTAACGCTTTACATTGGCTATACTTTCATCATTCACCTGTATAATGCATTCGTAGAACATTCAGTGCACCTTCATAATGCTTTCATAGAACATTCATAACCAGCATGTAAGTATACCGTAACATCAAAATGTTCAAAACGTCCTCGGTGAAGGTTGATATGTCCCAGGAGCCTGTCCCTAACATTGTGACACATATTAGCACATAAATCCGAGTTTGCATCAATGTCCGCAAATGCTTACGAGATTAACTCTTTCAATTTATCCACTGTATGGGGCTTCCTCTTAAAAGCCTTCTCCTTTACTGCACCCCAAAAAAAAGGGTCCATGGCTGTCAGGTCGGTTAAATTTCGTGGCCAGCCCATGCTGCCACTTTGCCCAGTCACCCAAGAGCCTAAACCTGACCCCAACAGTACCATAAAATAAGAACTGTATACCTTCTTTAAAAATAATTTTGTAAAATCAATACTTTACTTTATATAATAGAACCTTTACTTTTGTATACCTACCAAAGCTGTTAAAGTATGTTAGAAAGGTATACTTGCTGCTTATGAATGTTCTAGAAATGCATAATGTATGCATTAAAATCTGATACTGGCACAACTGTGACACATTGTTTAGGCATGGCTCTGTCCAGATGCACTCTATGAGAATGCTAGTGCATTTTTGTTCTGATACACGAACAGCAACCCCCCCCCCCAAAGAAGAACAACACACAGTCTTTATGAAAATGATGACATTTCCATAATCTAGATTACACAGAACCTTTCAAAAGTTGCTTGTCAGTCACTTTTTCATGACCTCCCGCAGGTTCTAAATATGATTCCAGTCAGAACTTTGAGTAGGACGCAGGAGAGCGGCTTTAGAGTAAAAGAGAAAATCTGCCAAGAAAAATGAGGAAAATCGCATCAGGTCTGTGTGCAGATTTAGCAAAGAGCTCGTCGAAAAGCCTCGTGGCTCTGACGACTGCCAGACGTTACAAAAAAATATAGACTTTAGGCCCTGCAGTGTTTATGCAGGGCACACATTTCATTCTTGCTGTTTTACAATAAATGTCAACAGCTTGTCTTTGAGCATTCAGGTTTCGCATGTTTAATTCTTGCAAGGCACATGCACTGTAATTATTCTGTACTTGCATAAAATGGAACCTTATAATATAGGTCGTAAAACTTTTTTCCCGATACTCTTCATACATATGCTTGGATTCTGTTGTCAATTTCAAAATGAGGCTCTGAAGGGTCATGCTGAAATATACAAATGGGCCTGGTTCTCCAAGGTGGGATCCCTGCCAGAATCTGCACTTGGCGATTAATGGTGCCCATCAGCTCAAATATCATACCCCTGCACACAGTAACTTTTTTGATTCCCTAATGGTTCCTCCCCTCCCTGCATTTGAAATGTTCTCGCTGGCGTGGCACTGTGACTCGTACGTATCTCTTAACGAATGCTGACGACCATATAAGGAAAGTTGTGTATATTGTGTACGTTCTGTATATGGTGCCATGCTATAGAAGCGATCTGTGTTGTACAATGTGCTCGTGCTGTGTCATGCAGGTAAGAGTGTGTAGAAGTGTGTATTTAGAGAAGGATGTTATTTTTGTAAAAAATAAACAGCTTTCTCACAAAACATTGTTATCCAGGATACTGATGGATAAGTTGTATTCGATCAGCATGCTAACCTGTCTGGATTTGTCAGCCTCAAAACTAACAAAAAGCTATTAAAAAGTGGGGAATGTACATTTTTGAACACTTTATTTTTCTCTTTAAGCTTTAGGCTAAAACATGGTGATGTTTTTGTTTTAGTGCCGTTGGGTGATTTCTTTACCACACTCTCTTTGAGAACAGTAAGCTACTTCTTCAGTAGGTCCTTTGGCCTTTACATGATCCCACTTGGACTGGACTAATCTCCTTTTATGGATACGTTTAGCATCCTGTGCTAAAACTTGAACCTGCACCCAGTGAGCATTAGCTTTGCGACTTATGTTCCCTAAAAACTGACCCTCTCTCCTCACAACCACTCTTATAGCAATATAATGGAGAAAAAAAAAACAATGACTTTACTGTGGCTGTTTCCATAGATACTGTCTCTAATGAATCTCCAGGGTTATTATTGTTTTTCATCGGTGTTCCAGGCAATATCTCAGGGTACCAGCAGTAGTTTCCGTGGCAACAAGAGTCACTAATACTCATACGGGCTTCATCCAGCTAACCCTTGGTGAAGAACCTCATTAGCTGCATGCCCTGGTTTATTGCAGGGAATGATGCGCAATGATTAAAGAGCACCGTCGTTTATCTCCTCACGCTTTTCCGCTGCGGCTCGTCATGCCTCGTCTTCAGGTTGCCCATAATTACAATATCATGTTACTCATTAGACCTTAAAGTAAAGGTGACCTGCCTAACTAACTAAACAAGGCACTTCTGGCCATTTCAAGGTCTTCCTTCTTTCAGCCTGGACGTGGCAAGTCGCATGTGTGCTCGAGCACGTGTGATTGACAACTGGGGGTGCTGCTTACACCTGATGAGTCTTTTTTTCCAGTTTTAATTGGTCAGCATGCTTCTCCCCAAGTTTGAGGTGACTGAGTTTTCCTTGTTTGGTTTTGTTCGTTTTTGGTTAGGGAGTGATCTCAAAATGCTTGTGAGTGTCTCTGTTTGCTCGTCTGTACTAGCAGCCCTTGCAAAGTCTGACAGGGATCTGCTTGGATCACTTGCTGCGTTGGCCCTTCCACTTTTGCCCGTCTCTGTTCGATGCCACGCGCCGTCCTCCATCACAGGTGGATGCTCTGTAACTTGACTGGAGACTCCTGCTCCTGGGACAAGCCCCAGTGTGACCGAGTCTCATATGGAGCTGAGCAGCAACATGGGGGATAATATAGCAGCTTTGTGTCCGGGACCTTATGTGTCTAATAGATGTGAAATAAACACAGACTTGGATGTTTTTAACATTGCAAACTAGGAATTATTCACTGTGGTGTCTTCCTGAGGCGTCTCTCTGGATGCCCCTGACATATTCTCAGTCTGCATGTCTGGGCCAGCCTAATGAATTTCCTCGCTGGCTAAAGAGCGCACAGCGGGGACATGACGCATTACTCACTCGTAGCAAGGTCACATGTTTGCTCTGCATCCAGCCCTGAAACCTGTAGACCATCCAGAGTTTGTACTCTGATTTATTCCAGGCTTTCACGCGAGAGTAGACCTGAGCCAGCTATACTGTCCATACATCGCCCGGCTTTCTGATCATCTTCTGCCTCCTCATGTGCCTGTGAAGTTTCGTAAAGCATGACGTTTCCCTGCTCGGCGGGAAGGCCCGGGATGGGCTACCCCCATCTCCAGCACGGCGTCCCAGCATAACCATTTACCCTGTCAGGAGGAAACATTGTGGGAAAGATCTACGTGGTGACCACTGAGCTGTCAGGCCTTGATGTTTGAGCAACACGCATTGCATTTAGTCTGCAGTCATTAAAATATCGTTTTCACAACCTGGCTTCAGAGAGAGGATTGCGGTATTTTATGATAAATTCTCCCAATTCTTGGCTCTGCTGTGTGATACCACAGTTTTTATCAGAGTCATTTTGCTGCAGTTTTTGTCAAACTCAGATGGCAGGTCTGGAGAGCTGGTGTAAACAGTAATCCAGTGCAAACAATAATCTGGTGTAAACAGTAATCCAGTGCAAACAGTAATCTGGTGCGAACAGTAATCCAGTGCAAACGGTAATCTGGTGTAAACAGTAATCTAGTGCAGACAGTAATCCAGTGCAAACAGTAATCTAGTGCGAACAGTAATCCAGTGCAAACGGTAATCTGGTGTAAACAGTAATTTCCAATATCCCACCTGGCATTGAGTTACTCTTCTTATTCAAGAACACAAACTTGTCTGAAACAAATGCCTTTAGAGTGAGGATGCAGGACTGCTTTTAAATCTGAGCAGATAAGACTGAGATTATAACAAATTATGTTAATTTTTCATGACATTATGATTCAGATGCTGCCTCTGAGACATAGCGAATATCCTTAAAGTTTGCGATGATCTCATTAATTGTTCAGATTGTGCTTGAACTTGTGTAACCTCTCCGGTGCGTTTGCTGGAATATCGAGAAGACCTGACCTAAATGCATCATGACACATTATTGTTATTCGAACAGACACATGTTATGAGGCTCCCAGAAGTATCTAAGTTGATGAACATGAACAGTCAGAGGGTTAACAGTTAGTGGTCAGCTAACATATTGTTGGTTTAAGGTGTAGCGGTGACTGAATATGTGACTATTAGCAGCTCTACCTGCTTCAGTGTGAAAGAACCAGCTGTATAGATGGATGAAATGTTAACATATTGATGTTAATATATAAACATGTTGTTCAAAATTAGGCATGTACTGTATATTTAATCCTTTTCGGCTTTTCAGTGGGGGCTGGATTCAGCGACAGAAGGGTGGTAGGCCTACTGAGGAATTAATTTCAGTATCGTAATTGTGTCGCGGTACTCTCTGTCCTTTTTAGTCTGTTTCCCTCCTATAATTAAGGTGAACGAGTACCCCTGTGTAATGATGTATGTTGTTTGATGAGGTCAGAATGGGTCGTGTTTGCAAGTCTGCACTTTTAATGTACCAGATGGGGATTCTTCCATTTAAAGCAGCTCGGAAGAACATTTTATCGCGGACTGCATGCGAGATTCAAAAAGTCTTATCTTAATAGTCTTTCCCCCGGAGGCCGTCCCATGACATCAAAAGGACATGTATCTCTACTCATATAATTTGTTGACTGTCAGGCAAATAAGAATAAGCAAAATTACTTGAGATATACTTAAACACAATAATTTCACTGAAGTTTTTTTTTTCCTCGTTCGCTAAAGAGTCTTTTACTGCAAAAGTAGGCAAGTTCTCCAGCTGTAGTAAGCCTCAAGACTGTTTATTTTGCCCTGTGATAAAGGGAACAAGGGAAAGCTTTACCACAAATTATTCCTCTCTGCTCACACTGTCTCCAGTGCAACCCGAGCTGTGATCTCAATGGCATATGTGTATGAACCAAGGCACCATTTCCAAGCATAGTAATGGCTTCCATGACCTGACCTGCACTATATATCAGCAGTCTATCCATCAATATCTACAAACTGACGGTACCACAGATGCTAACAGACACTACCACAACAAGAAAAGGCTGACTTTTAGCTTTGGCTTTAAGTTCAGCTCAGGGGAACTAAGGGGAAACTGTAGCTTTGACCAAATAAAACGTACCCGTTCTCAAAAGTATAGAGACAGTTGTGAGACATGGGGGGAGGGGGGATTGGAGGCTATTCCAGCTTAGAAGTGGATGTCATTGTCCTAGCAGCTACCGCTGAAGAATTTGATGGCATCTCACATCACACCAAGGATCTTTTATACCTGAACAGGATGCTCAGGAAGTACAAGCAGGATAAGAATGCCCGACTTAAGGACGACTTGTTCTTATGAATGGCCTGCCATAAAGCCTATTATATTAGATTTTCGGGTTAATTGCGATGGTTCGTAATACCGAGAGCATTATTTTGTGATGCTCATGAAGACATTGCACGGCCTCGCCGGTTCAGCAGCTCAAGGTTCAGTACAGTACCGTATCTACTCACTTTTATTATTACTGTATTATTATTATCATTGTTATGTACTTTATAATTTTTTTCCGGGCTTATCTACAAATTTGACTTGAAGACAGAATATTTTCATAACCTTGGGACTGTAATTGTGACAAAGTCCCATTTTAGGGAGTATAAAATTTATCATGTTTTGCTCTCGCCTGAGGGCACATTTGGATTAGGAAATAATCCCTAAAACTAATGTAGTTTGTGTTGTGTAAATGCTTTATGCTTACGCAAACATCGCTGTGCCGCCACATTACATTGTCTCCCTTCACCGGTAGCCGACGCATTCCTGGGAGGCTTGGTTACCTCTTTCGAGGTCAGACACTGAAATGTGACGGTTACCAGTTTGAAGAATGTGACACGGCCTATGTGGCTAAGCTACAAAGCCTCGCCGTCATTAGTACAGCCAGATCTTCTGAGGGTACATCAGCATATCTAAGCACATTATAAGCAACGGAGATGATAGATGGAAAGCATATTTTCTGTCAACAGAAGGCTTTTCAATTACATTTTTAAGGAATTGGAGTGTTTTTAGAAATGGCAGCATCTCATTAGCAAAATGAGGCCGGTAATACTGCTAACAGTGACCCTGCATTGCTGACGGTATTAATGTCGAAGTTGAGGCCTAGTTATAAGATGATGATTTCCATCAGACCCCATAACCGCTCAGCAGAATTCTGCCCTCATCGTGCTCATTATAGCCAATTGAAAGGGAGTCATTTTCTGGGTTTGTTAATGTGTTTTCTTTTTTTTAATAAGAATTTTCGCTCTGGTTCCTTCCTGGAGGTTAAATTCTAAATGTCAGGGGGAGGTACACCTGTCTTAGTGTTTGCGCGAATGTTTGCTTTAATTAAACAGCAGAGTGCTGCATCGTAGTTCCCGTCTTGTTCTGCCGTGGTGGTGTGTAGGTCCTCGCGGGTCGCCGTGACAATGTGGAGGATATGGGAGAGGTGTGCCTCTCCTTTCCAGGTCCCCTCTGATGTCCCTAGTGGCAGACACTATGCGGAGAGTCACAACATGCTTCCTGAAACCTCAGAGAATGCGACGACAGAGAGCTGACTGGATGTATTTTTTCGATCTCGATCTCTCGTAATGTCTGACCACGGGGACATTAGGAGGCCATGCTTAAAGCACATGAAGCTAACATTTATGCGGTGTTGTTTAATGAGCCGTGACAGGCAGGGATTACCACTCCTGACGAGGTGCTGTCTGTAATGTAAGGTCAGCTCTGACATGCGTCACCGGCTTCCTCAGACGCCATGCAGATTTTCTGCAATCGCTGTGTTTACGTGGGCAAGCTGATTCATCTCATGGGCACCCAGCAGATCCTGGCTGGTTCTGGAACTGAAATGTAGTTTCGTTCGGGAAAACACTCCCTACCATTACAGTAACTAGATTCCACTTGTGTTCTTTTCTTTTTTTACCAAAGGCATACCGTTTATTAAACAATGCAAAGGAAAAATGTATTTCTCTAAAATATATTTCTCTTTTTTTATTGTTTATTTAACTTGGTTAAATGAGTTGTCCAAAAAAAAGAGATATTTAAGATTTGAAATTATATCAGGAAGTCACAAGTGAGATAGATGATCAAGGGTGGTATGAAAAAGCCGTTATTTTAATAATCTTATTGCGACAGTTATCTGAGATACCTGCATGAAGATGAAAAGGCTTCTCTAGAAGCCTACGCGGGCTTTTTAGGTCTAATTAATGCTTCAGTAGGACCATCAAAGACAACTCGTCCTGAAATTCCTGTTTGATTTGTATCTCTGCCAAGCAGCAAAGAAAAGTGGATGATCTGACTGCAATTTCTTCTGTCCTTTGGGGATTTTCAATTTAAAAAGTAAAAAAAAAACCTGTACAGCAAACAGGGCATACCTTGAAATTCTGGTCCTGCTGACAAAATGTTACCTGCCCCCCCCATCCAGTTTTATGTATAACTGTATGCATTTAAGGGCCCCTATTAAGTGCTCAGCCTCCTGAATCTATCAGGGTATCCATGCTTCTCCAATACCCCAGGCAGCAGAACTTCACTGCAGGGTAGGAGTATGGCAGGCAGGCCTCCCTGGTGACTTTGGAGAGGTTGCAGAGAGGCCCCCTGAGTGAGTGCAGGGGTTCCCTGCCTCAGCCCCCTTGCCACGCCTTGCTGCCTGCATGCTGGGAGGGTGCCCAGTCCTGGCCTCAAATGCCTGGTGACTGACTGTCACCATGTCCGTTGGGATGCTGATGGGGATCCGGGTGCTGGATGGGATCCGGGTGCTGGAGGGGGTCCGGGTGCTGGAGGGGGTCTGGGTGCTGGAGGGGGTCCGGGATCCGACACAAACAAACGAAGAATCACGCATAAAGACAGATGGAGCTCATGCTTGTGCAGGATAATCTGGAGATATTTCCAGAAGCAACGACAGGGGTCCTGCTGTTGTACCCTAGATTAAGATACGCCCAGTAAACCATAAACAGAGCCGGTTTATTTTACCTGGTTATGCTGCCATAAATCAACGGCCCTTTAATGAGGAAAAAGGTCAGGCGGCAAACGGGGAGTGAAAAATGGTGGGAAGCAGATAGTGTCATTACCGGGCGGAGCGGCGCGTCGGCCCCAGAATCCAGGGCCGACCGCGGCCCCCGTACGGCGCGGGCGCCGAGAATCGATGGCCGACCCTGTCAGAGATGCGGGCGAATCCGTCGTCACGTTACGGTGCCGGCACAGCACCGTGACGCGACACATGGGGGAATCGGAGGTCCGGGAAGAAGCACACTCAGCAGTCTATTAAATATAAATACATAAACTGCTGAATAAATAAGAATCACCTCAGCCTACTACTGTACTGCCACCCAATCGCGGAGGGGAGGGGGTTGCCATGGCAATGCCATCTTGGGCCTCCTTTGAAACTGGCAGTTTTATTCCTCGACTGTCAGTGGTAAACTCTCACGTACTTCGTGACGGTGTCTTTCACAGACCACAGACCCCTTTAAGGGGGTGCCACCAGCCAAAGATGCCATTAAAGGAGCACGTGGTCAGTGACGGAGGGAGCATGTATTTAGATCGGTATGAAATAGGATATCCCGTTTTGGGGAGCCTGCCGTTCGATTTGATTATACCTTCCTAAAAGATGCGGCTTGGGGCTGAAATAGACGGCACACTCATGAAATTGTAGGGCTGGGAGACGGGGCGTCTTTGGCTAAATTAGAGAATATGGGGGGACTCTCCAAGGAAGAGAGGGCACTTACAGTGAACTACCTGGTTGCCAAGCAACTGCCAAGTGTGAACTCTGCAGTTTCCTGCCAGACAGCGCAAAGCGGAAGATGTTGACCGACTGATTGCCGCAGAAAGTCCTGTGTGTGTGTAAAACGCGGGCAGGAAAATCCAAAGAAAGGCAAAGAATGTGAGTTTCACTTCAGCCCTCGGTTCGGGTGTCTGGGTTATGCGATACGACTGTGTGCAGGGAAGCCAAAAGCGGAAGGCCCACATGCTTCATATCGTGAGGTAACATCTTAGTGACTCCCAAGCCAGGGTACGCAGGTAGAGAATTGCAGGGTGGATGGAAGGAATTAATGACTTTCCTTAACGTAGCTGGAATTTCTCTGACACAGTTTAGTCCAATTGTCAGATGTCATGTAGACTGGGTTCCTGAGACCTTGAGGGGTCCTTGAGGTCCTGAAGCAGGTAGGGGCTCGGATCAGTCATTGTCTGAATATTTTTCCGGAAACATCTGGATGTGGCCTTTGGGGTCACACTGGGGAAAAAAATTAATTACCTATGTTTGAAAAAAAAAAATGGATCAGTTCAGTTATTTTTAGGTGATTTTAATGGTGTCTTTCGGCTGCTCTTCATAATCATATACGTGTATATCTCCAGAGAGAGAATTTAGTTCAGCTTGAAGATCATCGCCATTCATGGCCATCTGAGGCGCCATTCACCGTCAGCCAATTGTGTCTAATTACGGCGATATTGACCAATGGAATGGTACTCTCCAGTGACTCACTATTAAGCGTGAAGGTAAATGTCACAGGCTGCAGTCTCGGGCCACCATCTCTGAGCTTACTTGGTTCGGGTCAGGGGGCTGCAATTAAACCAGCACAGCCCTCTCAAAATCTCCACTCCAGGGGTTTACAGCTAATCATAGTGATAAATGTCAGGGATGCCCTGCCCTCCTGGGGTGGTGGCCGACGGGGATCCCCTTCTGGCGTGTGTCCTGATGACAGTTTTCAGACCGGTGTCATGGAGGCCCGGACTCCCAAAGCATCTGATGGTTTCAGCCAGTGGGAAGCGCCGGGCTGTTTGTACCCACCTCTCCTTTAAGGGAACAGGCATGGCAGCATTCCTCCTAAAATCCGTTAGCAGCGTGTCGCGGAAATGTGCAGGCCTCAAATGCTCGAAAATAACAGGTCTGAAATAGACCTCACATTTCCTGTGTGACAGGGACACTCGATCCCACTAATGTCCTTTAGGGCCTGCAGAATGCGTAAGCCACATTGTACCGTGGAAGGAGAATCATTTAAAGGGTCTTCGAAGAAACCTTAGAAGTTGTAATAAAGGCATTCTTGCTCGCTCGCTCACTCTCTTACTCTGGTTTTTCGGAGGGATGCATGCTGTTCTTCTTTGTCATCCGTCTTTGTGTTTTTATACGCCTCACCCCTCCCCAGTCCCCCTCCTCAGTTGCTCCAGGCCTTAAAACGTGCTTCTTTATTCCAAGCCACAGCCTGCAAACAGAAAATGGAGGCACTATAATTCACGGTCCCCCTCTGCGACGTGATAGATCCGCCGTCCCTCCGTGACACGAGCGAATGACAGACAAGGGGGGAGTGATGATTTATGGGAGTGAGCCCTGTATCTCTGGAGCACTGGGAGGGTGTTCGGCCGACCTGCACATCAACTGGACTTAGTCCTTGTACCTGGGCATTTCTGTATAAAAGGTAACGATGACCAAGCATAAGAAATCTGCTGTATTTGGGGAGGGCTGCTTTATGACAGTCATGGTTGCCCACCTTGCCTCGGTTCTGTTTCCGTGTAGTGTGCCTGAGTTCTTCAGGTCCCTGTGCGGTCCTCCTGGTACCCTGATCCAAGCCGTGTATGAATTTAGGTGACTGCAAATGGTGATTAGTGTTATATAGCCGATCCAGGATGTTCCCCGACTCACTGCGACCCTGGACACGTACCAATCCCCCAGACTGCGGAAGGGAATGGGAGTTTTCTTGTCGATGGCCTCTGCCACTTGAACCCATCACCGTGTTCCTGGCAGCCTCGCCTCCCTGCTGTATCCCCCCCCTTGGGGCTGCATGCCACAGCAGGCCTGCCACACCCCCGCCTGTTTGGACCGGTTGTCCTCGCCATCGTAACTCAATAAGTGCCTCTCAATAAGTGGCTGGAAGGCTGCCCACCGAGCAGCTTTTCGTCCGTCCTCCACCGGCCCCGTCAGAGGATGGCGAGGGCATCTCTGGGATGTGGGATCTCGCTGGGGGGGGGGGGGTTGGGGGGGGGGCAGGATGCCCTGTGGCTCCTGTCGGAGATAGCGCTGTGCGGCTAACACCTCACTGCTCCTCCGGGGTGGGCCTTCACACGCGCCATAACCAGTCAGCACCGATTCACAGCTGTTACGGGGGCGTGATCCAACAGCGCCCTATACATGGGTGCATGGCGGGAATTTCCAGGGGGGGATGAAGGGGGGAGAGGCGGGGTCACGCCTCGGGGAGGCTCTTGGGAGTTTGCATCAGACTGCCAGCTAATGAACCAGCGTACCGTGTTACGAGGTATGACTTATTTAGGAAGGCGGTTAAACATTGATGAGGCTCTGTGTGAGCAGCGAGAGTCAGACCTGTGTGAGGGGGCTGGGTGTGGCGCGGCGGCGTCGGCACCCCGCACAAGGGCGCCGCATGTCCCCGATTACTCAGCCGTCTACTCTGCCGACATTTGTATAGGCTGGGCCGACCCAGGCCAATGGTCACCGCTCACGTAAATCCCACTCGTGCCTTAAACTGGTGACCGCACAGGGATCGCTGTCAACTTCACTGTTCTGAAAACAACCACAGCTAATATTTTGGTTTTATTAAAGCATGGAAATCCCACTGCTGACCATTTAAATCAGGGCCAGTGGGGATTATTATTTACATACGTAATGTACGTACGTGGCATTTCTGTTCATTTTTAGGCATGTCAGGCTGCTCCACACAGTCTGAACTGTAGCACTGAGAAACAGAACTGGAACATTCTTATAGTCAACTATTCGACCCAGAAATATTTGTTGCTGCTGTTGCTTCGAAATTCTCCTGAAGCTACCTGCCTTTTGTCAGCTAAAGTAGCCTGCTGCCGTTTTCTGGAATGTTCCGTCACATGCTTTACTCATCAGCCTCATCATTTCATCCAAATGAGATCTGGACTGGGGGGGGTGTTCTTAATTTTATGAATTATGTGTATTTCTTAGTTTCCTATGGAATCTGAAACTTCAAAAAGGGTCTCGCGGAAATCGTGGACGTGGCAAAGTGGCTGCATTCCTGCATGTGTCTGCCTGGAGGGAGAAACTGGAATGTGGAGGCCAGGACTCCAGGTTCTGAGACGGTTAGCTCTGCCATGCCCTGGGCTGTGTGGGGGGGTGGTGGTAAATCAGCCCTCTGTGGGCACACAGGCGAAGCTGGCCCCCGCCAGGTGTGAGGGCTCGCCCATCTCTGAGGTGCACACCACCGTGTGCGGTCATCTTATTTCCAGTTGAAAAGAGCTTCTCTCGCGCTCAGGGGAATATCTTCACACTTCTGGAACGTATTGGCAGGCTCAGCAACTTAAATTAATCAGAAATTTAATTAGAAGTTAAAGGAAATGATGTCAAATTAGAGGAAGCGCCAATCTGTTTTTTTTTTTTCCTTTAATTGCTAATGGTTGTAAATTGGGCTGGGGATGATGAGCATTTTAATTGAACTTAGGATAGGAGTCGCTCAGTATAAAGGCAGAGCTTCCCTCTCACAGAAGTGGCACTCAGCCGTGATGTCTGCCTGATGTATATAGCAGCGCCCTCTGAGCCGGGCGAGAGCCGCGCTGCGTCACCGTTTTCCGCGCTCTTAATGAAGCCGTCAGCGCCTTGTGCCAGAGCCTGGGATGGCGACCTTGGCGGGGATGAGACAGCCAGACCTCCAGCCCTCTGACGCCACTTGGAGCCAGGCTAAGCCGCTTGGCTGAAGATGTCACCATTTCGGGTTTCCGTACGGTGAATACGGACATGCTACGGGAAGGGAGACGTTTGAAAATATATTTCTGATGTTCAAATATGACATATATATATGTGTGTGTGTGTGTGTGTGTGTGTACGTATAATTCATAAGACACAAAGTGTGTATAACCTGCAGAAAATTCTGACTCCTAGTTTCTGTTGGGCAATTAACTGTGTAGGGCTGGACTGAAGTGGGTGACAATACTGGCGGCTTATTATCCAGCAATGAGGTTAGGACGCTGGGGGGTGCGACGCTTTCCTGACATTTCAGATCATTTCCGCTTCTCGGGGAATTTGAGTTACGACTTATTGAGGATCCGTCAGATTTCCCGGGGGTGCGGCTGATGAGTCCGTGTCCCGCGCCACTGTGCCACACAAACAGCGTGATGCTTCATGCCTTAAATCCTCGCACTTATCGCCTTATCAAATGAAAAAGAAAAAAAAAAAAATAGGACGACTTGAGAGAAATGCCGGGCAGAGTATAATGCAGGACAGAAAGCAGCCACACAACCAAAACCCGCCCGTCTCTTTGGTACGGGGACGGATTGCAACTTCTGGAATGCGTCGTGAGCATTTAAGCGAATCCTGATGGAAGTCCTCAAATGCAGCCACACATGAGTCACTCTGCCTCGCGAGTTCCCATGAGAAGCAGGAAGTGACTGAAAGACACAAGGGCGAAGGGAGCTACCCCGTGAGCGCCGTTTGATGAGATAATGCTTGGCCCCAGGCTCTCCTTCTAGGCGGGGCGTGTTTATGACTGTCCCTGCAGGTGGGTGGGGGTGGCTGGTGGGTGCGCTCCTATTTGCTCCCCGCTGTCAACGCCGTCAAGCCCCAGACCTCTTCCGCTCCTAATTGTGATTGAGGGGGGGTGGGGGTTCTCCACTCCCTGGAAATCCCAGAGGAAGCGATGCTAATTGGACCCCAGGCGGCCGCGATTCGAGCCTCGTCACCGGGGCGTATCCACGGCAACGGTTGCCGCAGTGAAAACCCACGGATGACACGGGGAGGCGCCCACGCAGCACGTGCAGGAGATGGAGGTGGACGCAGATACTCACAATGCTCCACTTTCATCACCTGTGCGTGTTTGGCCGTGTGTGTTTGTCGTTTGCTGTCGGTCCCCCTGGCGGTTATACAAGCCAGGGGTCGCTCTAACTGGGAGATTCTGGCCATCTTCTGATAAAAAAAAATGAAGGCTTAATCCCTGATGTTTTTATCTGTGATTTCCCTGGTCAGCATGCTACTGGTGTAAAGCATAAAGTGGCATTTTTACCTAACAGGTGAAGAACTGAGGATGGTTGCAATCCTGATTGGACACCACCTGACAGATGTGATTTTTTTGTAAACTGATTGGAACTTAGCCAGCCAGCCTGTGCACAGGCAATCCTGGGCTGTAGCCAAGGGCCCCGAGTTATTTTTGTTGTTGTTGCATACTGTTGGTAGGGCCCTGACAATAAGTGTTTCCCTGGGGCTCCACCCCCGTAAATACCAGAACCACATTACTTCTGACTGTCTTCACTGTCATAAGTCTTGTACTTCATCCTTCCTGGTAATTTGAAACAGCATCCCTGATTATAGGGCACGGTTCCTGTGCTATGTTTGCAGGCAAGGTGCTCTTTGGTGCCTCCAGATGTTTGCAGATGTTGCTCATAGGTGGTACTGTACCTCACATAAGGGCTTGATGCCAATAACCTCCCCCCCTGACACACATATACGTACACACACACACACCACCACCTCTAAAGTCCAAGGTTTCCGCCCCCAGGTAGAGTCAGCCGTGACTGCTTCTGCCTGTTCATTTATCTTGCATCGATCTCTGGTTCCGATCTGCGATGAGGCACGTGGTCTGTGTCCTTGCGCTGTCGGAAATCGGCACCGCGGGGGAGTCGACCCGGAATTTACCGCCTGGTTTTCCCCATTTACATTACATTGCAGTATCGTCCTTGACGAGCAGAATCCTGGCCCAGAGTGATGATGGATGTGTGAAGACCTCAGGGCCCGTGCTATTTTCTGCGGACGTACCTCGACATAAATAAAACCTACGCTGCAGCGATTTGCCAGTGCATGCAAATAGTAACAGTTTGGCCACCTCTGGGCATTTATGTGGTAAGAACAGACGCTCCCGGAGGTTCATGTAAACAGCAATTAATGTTGTTTCATTATTAAATCTAAATAGCACTGCGGCAGGTGGGTGCGGGTCTCTCTGGGAAGGGTTAGGTCAGCGGGATTTTGGCAGGTGTGAGGCTGGTTAGTAGTCAGCGTGCACTGTCCTTCTTACTGGGGCTGCACTGCACTGCACTGCACTGCACTGACACAGTGGAACTTGGATGGTTCCACGGTATAATGGTAAATGGTTATCAACGTAGCCAATAAGGATGGGGGGGGGGTGCCCCCCTCCTCGAACACAGTAATCTGTTACGGTGTCGCAGTCACACTGGAACTGTGTCAGGAAGTTACCACTCGACTTACTAGGTCGCGAGGAGGTAGACCAGCGGATAGACTTTACCGCTTTGCTCCCGGAAGCGAGAACAGGGCGTCCCCAGGCGAGTTCCCAAGGTGATAGATTAGGTGATCGATTGGATGGGTAAATATTTTCTGGCTGGGAGATTACCTGCAGAAGCCCTGTATCCCGTAGCTATGGCGGCGCTAGCTATTGTATAAAGCTCAGAAATGTCTTAGATTCTACTGGTTTTGGACAGTTGTGGTTACTGGGGCACATTCAGTCACCATCATGAGCTCAGCTGCATTGGTGTGCTATGTTATTTTCTTCCGTTTTTGGCTTTCCCTGGACAGACAGTGGGGAATAGGCAGTGTGATGCATATTGGGGGGGTGATTTCCTAATCCGCCCCTGACCCCAGTGGCTGCTTCCTCTACCTGGAGCTGAAAGGTCTGCCTCTTTTTGTTATCCCCAAATATGTACACCCAATTATATGTACACACACACACACACACACACATATGGGCCGTCCTCCCACCCTGTCTCTCCATCCCGTCCACAGCGACTCCAAAACGCACACGCACAAATATAGTTTTAATTGCCCATTAAAGCAGTCAGGAGACGGCCCTGACAGTGTGTATTTGCACAGTGCTGCTTCAGTAACCCTTTAGAAGCTGGTGTACATACTATGCGCGGCTTCTGTGGGCATCCTCATCATTCAGATTCGCCCTCGAATGCCATGCAGCCGCCGGCTGAAATTCACCGTGACATCACCCCTGTCTGCTGGCCTTCTGGGGAGTCTGGAGTGTGTCGCTTTCGATTTGGTAGGGCCGTGCCGACTGGCTAGCGGAGATCCCCTCTGTCTTTCATGACATCACACCGGCATGAATCACAGAGCAACTGAACGGCCAGCCGTATAGAAGGCCTGCTTCTCTGAAAGGGATGTGCTTCATGCCTTTGTAACAAACAGTCGCTAATATATTAATCTAACAAACTCACGCCTTCTGCTGGGTTCCATTGATAGAGTTTTGGAAACGAACACTGTAACCTGAAATGGCCGGGCACTTTATTTCTTCAGGATCTGTTAAATTTACCAGCGTTTTGGGGTTTTTGCGTCTTCTCTCTTAAATGAGAATATTTGTTTACAAAACTGCAGGTCCCCTCACAATGACAAAGCCATTCCTAGGTGACATGGCGGGCGCCAGGTCAGCCTGACATCAGCATACCTCCTCAGATACCATAATACGCTCGGATAATCCCCTACTGTGGAAAGAATGGCTCACTTTTGTCCTCACTCCATAATTTTACCCCCCCCCCCCCCCCCCCCCCCCCCCCCCCTCCCAACCTCCCCCCCCGGGCCCCCGCCCTCGCAAAAAGAACCCTCCCTTCGCCACGGGCCAACAAAGCTAGAACCAC
>JAODKM010000088.1:23585673-23598391 GCA_026780845.1 Petrocephalus sullivani | reverse complement strand
ACCCAACCCTACCCCCCCCACTCCCCACAAAACCCCCGGATAACCCCCACCCCGCCAAAAAAGGGCCCACCTCGGCCCCCCCTCCAAAAAATCACCCCCCCCCCCCCCCAGCACACAAGGCGATTTCACGTGAACGGGGTCGTGATGTAAATAAGATATGAACGACTTCTCCGGTGAAAGGCACAGACTTTTCCACAGAAAGTACCCTTGAGCGGGGTACTTAACCTAAATTGCCCTTGCGAAATATTCGGCTGTAAAAATGGGTAGATGGAAGCCGAGTGGCCCGTTTAGATAAAGCATCGACTAAGGAGCTAAGCGTAAATGCTAATCGCGGCTGGCAGAGAGCCACGCTCGGCACCTGCAGGCACCCCCCCCTGCTGACGAGGACGGGCTTTAGCTGGAACACGAGTAGCTGCAACTGTTATAACTTTATCTATAGAGATGGTAGGCGTACGGTGATGGTAGGGGATGTCTCCTGCAACGCAGGCTCACACCAACCCCTGTGGGGCATCTTCCAGAAAGCTGGATTGTGATAAGGATCACGGTATCGCTGCCCATCTGTCTAGCGCCAACGCCTCACACGTTGGGAGCTGCACCATTTTGACATCCCCTTTGTTGGGTTTCCACCATGATGCCCTTTCCCTGGCCACTAAGCATGACGTTGACATGAGTTGTGGCGTATCCGGAGTTGGGCTATGCTTCCTGGGTCATGTTCCTCCCTGCAGATGTGACAAGAGCCTTGGGCTCGGACCCCAAATGAATCCAAACAAGCCCCGAAACAATCGTTTAGTTCCGATCATTTTAACATTGCGCTCCGTTTGACAATTTTGTACATCACGACAGTCCAAGTCCAGGGCTGTGTTCCTCAAAACCCTCGCAAAAATCTGAGAGAGAGAGAATTCTGCGTAAGGACCGTCGGACAGATTAGGTCTTATGATTCTCTGCAGTACTGAGAATTTGCCCTTCCTGTACCGGCTGCGAGTTAAAGCGCGTCCTGACCATGCACTAAGCGATAGATGCATGTGCCTCTTCTTGGACCGGCCAAATATAAACGCACTTTAAAGCGAGACCACAGCTCCGCCACCCTTCCTCGGCGTAAAGCGAGACCACAGCTCCGCCGCCCTTCCTCGGCGTAAAGCGAGACCACAGCTCCGCCGCCCTTCCTCGTCGTAAAGCGAGACCGCAGCTCCGCCGCCCTTCCCCGTCGTAAAGCGAGACCGCAGCTCCGCCGCCCTTCCTCGCCGTAAAGCGAGACCACAGCTCCGCCGCCCTTCCTCGCCGTAAAGCGAGACCACAGCTCCGCCGCCCTTCCTCGCCGTAAAACGAGACCACAGCTCTGCCACCCTTCCTCCAAGAACCAGTTTTTCATGTGTTCAGCAGGACAGGCATGTCACAATCTTTTTATACACATTTAAAAATTATTTAAATCAAATGTAAAAATCTGAGGTTTGTTTAGTCTTCACCTCTAGTCATATCCATGGTCTAGAATTGAATGTGTTTTCCTGGACTCGGTGACCCAGCTCCAGTAATGGACTGAGTCTTGTTTCGGACTCGTCCCCCTGTTGGATTCGATCTCGCCTCAGACTCGCCCCTCTGTCGGGGCTTCACTCAAACTCAAACTCGATTTGTTACAGATCCCGTCTTGACTCAGACTCAGCTGAAGTGGACCCTAGACTCTTTCCTACAGTTTTACTGAGGCATACCAGGTAGAACTGGGTACAGCAAATGATTCGGCAATCAGGCGATTTTAAAAGATGGTTGTTGCTGCTTATCTGACAGTGATGTACACATGGTATACTTGTCCATCTACACAGTTCAGGGGCCTGGAGTCTGTCCCAGGCAGCACACGGCCAAAACCAGAGGACACTCTGGATCGGGTGCAAGTTCATTGCAGGGCACACACCAGTTAACCAGTTGCTCACTGAGTCACCCTGGCATTATGCTGGATGTGGCAAATTTTTCCCATATCAAACTGCGGAACATGGTAAGGAGAGCAGACTTCTTTACCGGCATCTCAGCCCGCTAGCTGTCCATGCCGTTTCAATTGGGTATTAAAACTAAATAATGCCATTAAAGGCTCAGTAATGGTATGTAATGACACTGATGGGGGGTTTTAATGAAACACTCTGTCTTACTGCCTTGCATGCTTGAGTAGAGTTTAGTCTTGTTAGGTTAGCCTGGTTAGGTAATCATACAGTGGCAAGTTCAGCATCGAGATGAGGAATGTAGAGTTTACTCTTGTGTGAGACTCTACTGCATATTACTCACTATACTCCTTAAAGCCCTACACACACTGGATACAACACGCATTATACTCTGTAAAGCCCTATATTCCACTGCATACAACACTTGCTATATTACTTAAGGGTCCATAGAGTACCATGTACCTTGTTCACTATGTTCATTAAAGGTCAATACTCCACTGCAAACAGAATTCACTATACTCCTTACAGACCCATACTCCACTGCATATAACACTCACTATACTCCTTAAAGCCCCATACTCCACTGCATATAACACTCACTATACTCCTTAAAGCCCCATACTCCACTGCCTATAACACTCACTATACTCCTTAAAGCCCCATACTCTACTGCATATAACACTCACTATACTCCTTAAAGCCCCATACTCCACTGCCTGGATTCCTCATTTTATTTCTTGAGTTCCCTTGTTGCGGAGGGTGTGGCATCAGTCTGTTCAACCTGATTCCTCATTCAGGCTTTCAAACCACTGAGCTCCATGATGTATCTGAGAGCCCCGGGGATCCCTCCCCCCCCCGGAGCCATCAGGATTCCCTGTGGCAGCTTTACTGGGTGGTATGCTGTCTTTCCACTCCATGGCCTCTTCCAGATCCGGGTGTCCAAGTAGACAAGTTCCCGCGATGTTCCTGTCAATCCAGCCTGTATCCTATACTCCATAACAGCTGGGATTCCCATTTGCATTCTGTGTGAGCCACTCGTGCTCGGTTTCGGAAGGGCGGGGCCTCAGAGAGTACTCTGTCATCACAGCATCACCCCCAGGGGCCTGGAGGGATAGCCGACCCACACCCATCTCTGGATTAGACAGAAACATCTAACGACAAGCTGTAACTAAACTGCTGAAATGAGAGGCGTGGGAATGGCCTGTCCATGCGATGCGGGCTTCCGCGCCGTGACTGGGAATTGGAGGGGAAAGCTTCTGACCCCTCCCTCCTTGCATCCCGCCGCTGCACCGCGCAAATGTCTCCATCCTAGAAGATTTGCCTTCTCCTGATTGAGCTTACGAGTGGCCCGGCGTCTGGCCCATGCCTGTCTAATGTACGTCCAGCTCATTCACTTTCATATTCCATGACATTTTGGTGGGTTTTAATTAACTTCTCGATTTCAGAAAGATTTCATAATTAGAATATCGCTTCCTTCGTTCCCCGCATGGATTAAACCTTGAACAATGCAGACCAAAGAAAAATCAAATAGGATTAAATAATAAAAGGTTACCAAATAGGATTAAATAATAAAAGGTTACCGTATCACATAAGGATAATGGCTGTGCTGCTCATTAGCTTAAGACCTGGTGCTCTGAGCTGGCAGATGGCGAGCAGTTCTCTGTGCATCTGGGGTTATAGTTAGACTACCTGTAGGGGGCGCTTGCGCTCCTACACCTGACAGCAAAGGCTCAGGGATGTATCCCACTGCTCTGAATAATGTCGGACTTCACCAGAGGCAGATGTCTCGAAGATGTGGAGTACTTGGTTAGACGTGATGGCTTTGCACGGACAGGTAGCCCCATGGTGCCGGATTATGACTTGGTAAGGACCACACTTGACAGATGGGGAATGGGGGGGGGGGGGTGACTTTGTCATGCCCAGGTTGTACTCATCCTCCTGTCCCATTGGGGAGCATCCCACCCTCAAGATTGTCAGTGCCTACAATCACCCCCATCCCAATAATCCCATCCCTGGACTTTGGTCACCTCAATACATCACGCCATGCCCTTGGAACCTCGACACCCAGGTAGATGTGGGCCTGTCTGCCCATGGTGTCCCCCAACAGCAGAACCTGTCCCCTGTGAGAGGGCCCCTCGCTGTGGATGCTCATACTGTTTCTCAGTGAGTCATGGACGCCCACATGTCTTCCTCTCTCGGTGTCTCCTCTGTCTGTTTGCGTCTCAGTGTTTGTTGATAGAAAAGGCCACACGCTAAGCCATCTGCAAGAGTGGTGTGCGAGTGAGGACACGCTGGCAGCGGTAATGCCTTCCAGATGGTTCCGTGAGGAGCGTTGGCGAGGGCGCGCGGCCTCGTCCAGCATATCGTCATGGGGACATCCTGCCTGACGCTGTACCTCCGGCTGTGCTCCCGTAAGGACGAGGGGACTCAAAGGACTTCTCCTACTTGCTGTTCCCCAAGCAGGGCCCTCAAACCCCGCTGCTCCAGGACACTAGCTGACCTCTGACCCCAAGCTCTCCTCACCTGTCTGTCACTTTGGACAATAGCCTCTGCTAAATAAATAAATCTAAGCATATTAAATGGAGATAAAGCCAGTATTTGTTTTGCATAATCTTTGTGGCGGAACCAGAGACACCTTTTGATGAGTTTTTTTTTATCAATGATGAAGGTCTCAAGGTCTGGGCTACTCTCAGGCTCATTTAGATAAGTGTTTCTCAACCCGGTCCTTAGGGACCCCCAGACCATGTTTTTCTTCCCTCCTGTCTGGGGGTCGCTGAGAGCCCCCCTGATTTAGAGGATGTTCTCGGGGGGCCCCACATGTCGAGCTTGCGGACTGTAGCAAGAAACGTCCGATTCCGAGGCGATGTACCGCATGTCAGTGTGTTATGGAGGGGGGTGGGCATCTCCAGGAATCACTGGAGCATGAACATCAGGCACGAGGCATATCCAGGCGCTGAAAGGGAGACTGTGTTTGTTTTCCTTCTTGTGGCCTTTGGACACATGCTGGAAATCCCACACAGGGATTTGTCTTTACAAGACTTCTGTCTTTACAAGACTTCTGACTGTGGGGGCAAACTGGCTCATCCCGACAGGGGGGTCACCAGCTCACCCACAGAGTCGCAGTCTAGACCCCAAACTGCGAAATTTAAGTCGCAGGATTTAAACCCCAAGATCACTGATCTCGTCAGAATGCCTTTTGCTGGTTAATGTAAAGTTCAGCCATTTGCAGAGAGGGTTCTTCTCTAATGCGGCTGGGCCAAGGGCCAGTGCATTACCACGCCTGGTTAGTAATATGTGCACCTCAGACTATCAGCTTCCATGTTTAAAGTCAGGCGAGGAGTCGCTGGAAGAAGTTATTGCCATTAAAGGCCCTAATCCATGTTCCCAAAGACATTAGCGGCAAGTAATTCTGTTTTATTTCAGATCAGGCGAATAGTGACTCACTTTGTTTATGCTGTTCTGGCGGGTTTTTTAAATGAGCCATTTTCAGTATGGCCAGCAAGGTTTGGGGAGCCCCCGGGGCTAAATAAAGTCTGACTGGCTGGCTTTTCCTTCGCGCCCTGCGGTGTGGGCGAGAATCTGCTCCGGTGTTGCCTTGCGGATGTACGGGTACGAGCAGAAGCTGTGAGGTCGTCTGCGACGCCATCGAGTCAGTCAGAGAGGATTTGTTTTAAGAGTGCGAGGAGTCGTCAGAAGTACAGGGGTGAAAGTGTGGAAGGACGAGTGAACCGAAAGCTCCCTGCATTTTCTGGAAGCAGGGAGAATCATTTTTTTATTATCCCGAACAGTGTACCTCCGGAGTCACGCGCTCGGAGCCTGAACCAGACATTGCCATGACTACCAGGCGCTGCATAACACAGCAGCCCCCCCCGACGCGCGCCTAGTGTCGTTGATGCACCAGAACGCTTATGCTGCGTATTTTAGGTGGAGGACAGCCAGGTATCGTTCCTGATCTAACAAAGTACCTTGACCTTTAAGACTTAGGGTATGAGATGTACAGCTTTCATTAACTCCATTTACATGACTGTTGGTTATGTGTCGATGAATCACACTAGAGGACACTGAAAGGGGGGGTTAGAGGGAAGGGCTGGTGTGGATGCTGTCTGCTGGTATGGGCCGAGCCCATACCAGCTAATGGCCGAGCCCATACCCGGCTAATGGCCGGGCCCATACCCGGCTAATGGCCAGGCCCATACCCGGCTAATGGCCGAGTCCATACCCGGTTAATGGCCGAGCCCATACCAGCTAATGGCCGAGCCCATACCTGGCTAATGGCCGGGCCCATACCCGGCTAATGGCCGGGCCCATACCCGGCTAATGGCCAAGCCCATAGCAGCTAATGGCCGGGCCCATACCTGGCTAATGGCCGGGCCAATACCCGGCTAATGGCCAAGCCCATACCAGCTAATGGCCGAGCCCATACCCGGCTAATGGCCGGGCCCATACCAGCTAATGGCCGAGTCCATACCCGGCTAATGGCCAAGCCCATACCAGCTAATGGCCGGGCCAATACCCGGCTGTAGCCTTTTAGCTGCATGTCGTTTTCTGGCGCTAAAGCAGCTGCTTTCGTTTTTTTGTTCCCCGCCCCCCGCTGGTTCTGGTAAACCAATCTCTGCTCCCGTTCCAGATAAAATTAGCTGCTGGCTGCCATCGTCGCTCAGCTCTCTTCCCTTCTCTGGAATATCCCATAGCATTCCCGTACTACCGTCTAGCACTTCTTCTTCTTACAGTTTTAAAATACATTTTTACAAAAAAAAAGGACAGCCAAAGACGCCATCATTTGGTATTTGATCTATAGAATACAGTATCCCCCCCCCCACAACATGGTTTGTCCCTTCCATCGTCACCCATGTGCCTCCCTGACTCTTTGGTGTCTTTATGGACCCCATGGGGGTTCTTTGCCGAGATCCGTCGGGCCTCTAGTTGCCATCATTATTGCATCGTTTTGCTCTCATGCATTGCTGAGCTTAAGGCTGTAAGTGCTTTCTCCTTAATAATGATAACGATCGCCTGTTTAGCTGGAATCTTCTTCCAGTATGATACAACTTTTCAGATCATTCCGGAACCACCCATTCTGGAACCACCAGAATAACCACCTGACTGACCAGTGATCTACAGGAAAAGGGAATAAGGGAGATAAGGGAAAACTTCTTTCGACCATATATTTTCCTTCCGGAAGTTTCTGGCAGCCTGGAATTGGCGTCCCTCCGGCGGATTAGTCTGACGTCGTGCTTGAAGGCCCACTGTCCCCAGAGCAGCGGTTTCCCCGGTAATGCACACTGTGGTCACCGGCTCCCTTTGTCTCCGTGCCTTTGTGGTCCTGCCAGTGCCAGGGCGCGGTGCCCGCTTTCGCAGAGGCACATCAAACAGCAGCGGATGAAGGTGTGAAGCGCGCGGCCCGCGGCCCCGTTACTGGAAATGACAGCCTGTGGGAGGCGCCGCGCAGCCCCTGCATACAATATAATTTGTTTGGTTAATCTTGTTCCTGCATTCAGCTTCATTCTGCCGGAATAATAAACGAGGATTATGGGCACGAAATACCAGTGGGAGTGGATGGTGCTTTCCTGCCTTCAAAGCACAAGGCCTCTTTACACTAATCACACAGACGCAAAGTGATGTTTTAAGAATTGAGAGGAATGGAATCTTATCCCTTAATTCGGGTAGATTGACTTAGATTACCTTTAATCAGCTGCTGTGCGGCTGCAATATGTGGTGTTCAGGGCTGCCTGGCCATGATTGGCTAAGAGGTGCAGGAAGGCGGGGCTCTAACCTAACGACAGAATGTATTTGAAGTTGGGGGGGGGGGGGAGGTCTGCGCCTTTTCCAAAAAAAAAAAAGAGCAGGGGACGAAAGAATGAAAAAGGCTAAGTCTACGAATCCTTGAATGGAGGCTAAATTACTGCCCTAACCAGTCAATTTACGTGAACCCCACGCTCTGTGTCCACCACTGCTGGGCAACCGTTACAAAGTAATTAGTCCAGACAGGGTCAGCTGGGTTTGATTACCACGGAGCGATCGATAGCCACGCAGAGCAAGAGCTCATTTGCCGCGGTCCTGCGTGCCGTTAGCCAGCCCACCCGCATCTCCTACGCATGATGGAAGTTTGATTAATCCTGCAAATGTATGGGGTTTGCCTACAGAAACAGGGTTTTACTTTGAGGGCTGCAGTGAGGGTTGGCAACTGATGCCTTAATGCTGCGGGTGAGTATGACATCACGCTCTCAGCGGCCATTTTATTGGGCATCTCTGCGTAGTACAGGGTACCTTCGTCTCCAGAGTCACTTAAAGGGCAGATGAGGTGTGTGTTCAGGGAAGTCTTTCTGCCTTAAGCTGTCACACTGAGGTGTCATTTCTGCACTTCTGACCTTCCTGGTAGTTTAACAAGGTGTTTTCAGCCATAGAAATGCCCCTGACTAAATTTTTTTTTTTTTTTTTTGCATCACACTGTTCTCTGCAAACTCTAGACATTGTAGTGTGCGAAAATCTCAGAAAGCTGGCTGTTTCTGAGCCGCATGGAACCACCGTGTCTGGCACTGACAGGAACACCACGCGATTGCATCATCGTGTAGATTAGACACCTTAGCCCTTCGAATGCCAAGTCAAACATTCCCCGATCCCCCTAACCCTGCCTGTGTGCTGCATGTACTGAGTTGCAGCTGCACGATTGGCTGCTCGGACGAGCCAGTCTACCCAATGAAGTGACCTGTGTGAGGCGTATCCCATGAACCTCAGCACACAGTGCTGATAAACGGCCCGCTTTGCCGCACATTTCGGGCTGGTTAATCTTAGTGCTTATTGGGCTTGAGAGTCCCTCTGCTGAGATAAATCAGCAGGGACACTCTGGGCAGGTCTGTGTCCCTGCAGGCCATCCTGAGGGACCCTCCCAGCCCTGCTGTTCAGTCCTTCCTGAGGCACGTGAATCGATTTCCCTTCTTCCTGTGGCTTTGCACGGGGATTCACTCCTGCCCACAACAGCTGACCGATTTGTACCTTTTCTGTTCTTCCCAGGATGCCCACGTGTTATGCGGGCAGTAGCTTGTATTTGTGCAGAGGTTTCGGGGGGGAGTGTGGGCAGGTTGTAAGGAGATGATCTGAGCATCCACCACCCTGACTTGGAAGATCTATCAGCTGAGACCCCAAGGGGATGTAGGACAGAAATACATTTTATTTTGGCCGGCTGTTAGTGGACCTGTACTTGTGGAGCAGGGTGGGAAACCGAGGGCTGCCAACCCAACGGCCTGGGGCGCTGTTATGCCTTTGCGACTTACTCACTGCCATTGTCCATATCCCACCAGAGCTAATTAAACTAGACCCACACAATTAGTAAGAATGAATTCTCACACGGTCACTGAAGCAAACACACCCATTACTGTAGGAAATTGGTAAGCTCTTAAGACAGATAATAAATGACCTTCTTTTGACATTGACTGGCGGGAAAATATGGCTATGACTGAAACAAAGGGCATGTCAGAATGAGAAGGTCAGCCACTGAACTGCATCTCTGAGACAATCTGCAAAATCATTAATGCTACAATTCCCCTAAAAATGGAGATGCATAAAAACTGGTTTTGATAAATGTGCTTTGAAGGTTTTCATATAAGTATGGTCACTTTAAGCTGATGGACCTTATTTGACAGAACCATATTTCTAATAATTCAAAATCTGGCTCCTATCCTCATCCTTTATATTTGCTAAATGACAGAACACCACCAGCACTGTTTTGGTTAGAATGGGTCTGAGCTATAGTCGTGACAGTCTCTAAAACTGATATATATATTATACAGATAAATCTTCTTTTAAAACCATTTATTGAATGTAGTTTAGAATAGTAGAACTTCTTGGGTATGATTACTTACATTTCTGCTGAATTACATTTTCCTGATCTGTATATTAGATATCTGAATATAATGTCACACTCCAGTATCATTGTAATACATTGTAATAGAGACATTCTCTGAGAACAGCTCTGGTGATGACCTTGGACACACTGGGGGTGGAATATCTCTCAGGGGGACCTGAGAACATCTGGGGCTCCCAGTCTGTGACCTTGCTGAGATAGGTCAGGTCTGGTCTGGTCTGGTCTGACCTACTGCCATGTGACTCTCCTCAGAAGCGAAGATGATGATCTGCAGGTTAGGACATTGTAGTTGTATCAGAAGGTAGCTAGTTCAAATCCCAGGATTGAAAGAGTGGTTTTGCTGTTCAACTCTTAAGCAAGGCCCTTAACCACCAACTGCTCCAGGAATTTGCATCACTTTGGATAAAAGAATTTGCTAAATAAACAAAATGCAATAAGTACAGTATGATGATTAAATTCTCAGCTAGGCTGTGCTCTCAGCTCAGCACTACTGTACCTGCATTCTTATGAATTCAAATCCTTGGCGCTGATCGTGTCTTTATTAATGAAGTTTATTTTATTAATTGAATTACAAGGCAGCTCGTTCTCAGGCACTTGGCAGACTTCTTGAGAGCGATGCTGCCGGTGGAGTCGTGGTGGAGGCCGTAACCCGCCTTGAGTGCCACTGCGAGACGCGCGGGTTCTGTGAGCACTGGCCACGGCCCCTTATCGCCGTCAGCCACATTGCAGGTAGTTATTCAAAGAGCCAATAATTGAGTGTCACTCGGTGTTTCGCCTCACTTTAGTCCACATTAATCATCCTGCTTGCCTGTATCTGAAGATGGTCCATTGGATGCTGCAGTCAGACTGTCCAACTGTTACTAAGCGACCAGAAAACTGCGTTATGATGTCACAGAAGAGTATTATTGTTTTTTATTTCTTTTTATTTAACAGAAAGAAAATGTCACTTTTGTTTGTCCACAATGCAATTGTTAAAATTTAATACATAGTTTAATTTAATTATTTAGACTTTGGCCATACCTTAGTCTGTACTGTTATTAAATTGTCAATGACAACTTTTGGAGGAACGCCATATTAACGGTTCTAAATAGTTTTGTTTTTGTGAGTGTCTGTAAAGTCGCTCAGTCATGGCCCGTTAATAAAGACGCACCGCTCTTTGGTGTTAAGGCGTTCAGTAATTGCTCACAGACGTTCCTTCTGGGGTGGTAGTCAGCACTCACCGCCGTGATCAGATGGAGTCGGTGAGCATTGCTCGCTCTATGGCGTTCAGCGGGCCCGTCATGGCTGTGCCTCCGCTCTGAGCTAAATTCATTAGTCAGGTAGCGTGATTTAGTGGCTGCTTGTCACCTTTAAATTTATCCATCACGATTTGATACAGAATGATTGTCAAAGCTCATAAATTAGTTTTTTTTTCTGTTATAATTGACAGGGTTATTACCAAAGTATTTCATGTTTCAAGTCTTTTCATGATGACCTTCTGTTATTTCTGAGATATGGTTTTGCAGAAGTTCTTGCAGAATTTTGGTAATTTTGGGAGAGTATTTTAGTACTTCATAAGCACAGTAAGCTTTTTTTTTCTTTTTTTTTTCTTGTTTATCTATCCAGCTATCTCCCATAAGCACTTATCCAGTACAGGGTCACAGTAAGCCTGAAGCTTGTACCTGGAAGCCCAGGCTATAACACAGGGGACTTCCTGGATGGGACGCCAGTCTAATACAGATTTGTTCATGGTTATTAATCACTGTGAATGTTTTTTATGGTAAAAAAAAAACAAATCACCCTAATTTTTTTTGTATTGAAGGCTTTCTATTTAAGAGTCAGATATGAGTATGTGCTGAGTAAGGTATGAGTATGTATTGAGTAAGGTATGAGTATGCACCGAGTAAGGTATGAGTAAGATCTAGATTGTAAATGTAGAGAGGGCTGTTAGAAGGTCACAGAGGTCACAATGAGTCATATGCTGGACGTGCCAGTATAAATTGGGTATACCAAGATGTATTAAATTGGTTTCAATTTATTTGATGTGTGGGTCAATGAATATTGGTCTTCTTAGACGGTTTTTTAATCATAAAGTTCAGTACCAGTCAAAAATCTGGATACACCTCCTTTTAATGCATTTCCCTGTTTTAGCTGTGTTATTCACCTTATAGTGAAAGACTTTGAGGAAATGAAATAATGTCAGATACTGCAATGCCCAAGAGTGTTCAATATCTGACATGACAGCATTGCAGACTCTTGGCTTTCTATCAACCAGCTTCCAGATGTAGCCACCTGGAATGCTTCTCCAGCAGTCCTGAAGGAGTTGCTACCTTGCTCTTACTATTCAATCCACCTTATGCTGAAACGGCTGTATAGGGTTTAGGTCGGGGGATTGTGGGGCCAGGTCATCTGCCACAGCAGTCTCTGTTTCCTTGTTCAGTAGGCATTTATTACATAACCTCAAGGATCATTATCTCGTTGGTAAAACAAACGATTTTCAGGATGTGTGTCCAGACTTCTGACAGGTACTATCACATATTGTAGTGACACAACAATCTGAAAATGTGCTTTGGTGCAATGAGTAAATTCCCCATCTGGGTCCCCTTTCTCGTGATGTCATATTACCTAAGATTGTAATGAAGCCACTTTGAATCATCCCTGCTGATTGAGAAATCACTTTAATGAGTCTCAGTGTTTGATATTCGGGGTATACAGTTTCAGCCCCATTTGCTGCTCTTAAATTTGTTGTCAGTTAATATGCTTATAAATGATGCTTATTTTATATAGCACTCGATTAAAAAAAATGTATTCCCGCTTTACTGGTTAATTGTTTGCACCTGGATCTGGATTGGTTATTGGGTATACCATAAAAGGAATGGGGGGGGGGGGGGGGGGGAGGGGGCTGGGTTTGGTTTAATGGGGTTTTGCAAGGGGAGGGTTGCGACATCAGCCCCTT
>JAODKM010000088.1:23571087-23585663 GCA_026780845.1 Petrocephalus sullivani | reverse complement strand
GGTGTCTCCGTCCGCGGAGAACAGAGACAGGTCTCGGGGGCGGCGGGGGGGGGGACGGGGCTGGATTTGGTTTAATATGGCTCTGCAATGAGAGGTTTGCCACATCAGCCCCTATTTAGTGCTGAAGTCCATAGCACACTAATGATGATTCTGTATGAAGAGCTGAAGCCCAATCACTTTTTTTTTACACTGGAGTGGTCTGGTGCGTCTAACACTGGCTTGCAGGCAGGGGTGGCAGATTTGAATTTGTGCTCCTGTACCGTTCAGCAGGGGAATCAACCTGGATTTTTTTCAATGTGCATCCAGGTGTATAAATGGATAAGATTTAGATGGGGGGGGGTGAAAGCAATACATGGGGGAAATACATTTTGCAAGTCACCTTAATATAAACATGTAGTGCCGCTTTCTTTGCTGTAGTATATAATGCAGTGTGTGTGGGCCTCACGGCTCAGCGCCGTCGGGGTGATGATGCTCTGTCTAGGGCTTGGCCTTGGCTTGGCTTCTCATTGCCTGCTCTGAGCCTGAGAGACTATCTAGGGCTTTAATGAGCAAAATGCAGATTTCCTGACTCTCAGTCTCACGACTGTAACTAGTTCACATTCGCTGCTCAGCCGGCCTGTTTTTTTAACCTCCTGGGATTTGATGATTTAAATTCAGGGTACCCATTTCCAAGGTTTAGCAAGTTTTCCTTTTATTCTAGTTTTTGGTAACCAGACTATCAATCAGGAAACGTTTTCACGCGTTTTGAATATTTTCTTTCTCTGTTGGGTTTGTTTCTGTCTTGTATCAGTAACATTATTTTATTGCATAATGCCATTCTGCTGCGTGTGTGATTGTCTCTATTGTTGATGCCATTTTTCTTGGAGTACCACACCCTTAAACACTGGTGCACTGGGTGGCATTCTGGTAACTGAAACACTGATGCACTGGATGGCATCCTAGTAACTCGAACACTGGTGCACTGGATGACATCCTACTGTAGTAACTCGAACACTGGTGCACTGGATGGCATCCTAGTAACTCAAACACCGATGCACTGGATGGCATCTTGGTAACTCAAACACTGATGCGCTGGATGGCATCTTGGTAACTCAAACACTGATGCGCTGGATGGCATCCTGGTAACTCGAACACTGGTGCACTGGATGGCATCCTAGTAACTCAAACACTGGTGCACTGGATGGCATCCTAGTAACTCAAACACTGGTGCACTGGATGGCATCCTAGTAACTCAAACACCGATGCACTGGATGGCATCTTGGTAACTCAAACACCGATGCACTGGATGGCATCTTGGTAACTCAAACACTGATGCGCTGGATGGCATCCTGGTAACTCAAACACTGATGCGCTGGATGGCATCTTGGTAACTCAAACACTGGTCCATTGAATGGCATCTTGGTAACTCAGAGACTGATGCGCTGGATGGCATTCTGGTAACTCAAACTCGGATGCCCTGGATGGCATCCTGGTAACTCAAACACTGGTGCACTGGATGGCATCCTGGTAACTCAAACATTGGTGCACTGGATGGCATCTTGGTAACTCAAACATGGATGCACTGGATGGCATTACGGTAACTCAAACACTGGTGCACTGGACGGTCCTACATGACTTCGGTTAAAGCTGTTTCAGTGCTGTGAAGAGCACAAGAGGCCAGTTACTTGAGCCAGTTATTGTGCTGGAGATGGGCTAGAAGATGAGTACCAATATGTTCGAGGGCTTTAGAGAGGACAGGCAGCGGCCAGAGAGCTGTTAATAGTGGAGATTTTGTCTTCAAAAATCGAAAGAAGGATTTGTAGAGATCAGCAGAGGTGGGAGAGTCAGACAGTCTATTAGGGTTTATTAGCCCTACAAAAGAGATTTCTGTTTGTGCCATTGACAAGGCTGGAGAGCTGGGCAGTGTTGGCAGCGTGAATATTAATCACACACACTTTTGCATTGAGTGTGAATGTAAGTGCCAATCTGTGATGGTGCATGTAAAGATGAATTTCTTGGCTATTTAATAAGTCACCCAATGGCCATTGGATGCCAGCCAAGACTATCCTTGCTGGTGTTAGGCCAGATCTTTGTGGTTTTATTTCCATCCTGCCTTGCATCGTATTAGTCAGAGAACTCGGTGGCACAAATGTAATGAGGTATGTCCTGTCTGAAGAACCTATTAAAGTCACCATGTTGATTTTCCAATAAGAGAAGAGGCTTTCGGCTGTTAAATTGAGAAAAAATAAAATGAGGTGATTATGGGGCCTAGCCTGAGAGCTTAAAGTTGCTGATTCAGGTCCCCTTGGTATTGTACCCCTGCCAGTCCTACTACCCACAATGCACTAGTAACACATTTAGCCGTTTATGTTGGTAGCTTTTTGAATGGGAGCATGAGCTATCCAATGAAACAATCAGGATGCAACAATGACCTGGTTTGAACAGTGGCATAGATACTTAGATGCAGTATTCTTATCACATTTCCAGCCTTGTAAAGCACCCTGGATGCAAGTGTTTTTTTTGTATAGGAGTTTTGCTACAGAAGACACTTTTTAAACACTCAAGTCATTCCCCTAAATATTGGGTCTGGCCTCTGTTCAAATGTAAATCCAATAGGGAAGTTTGAGTCATGTTGATTTAACCAGATCCAGTATGCTGTTCATGAGCATGATCAGTGTGGACTCCTTTAGCCTTGGTGCAGGGTTAGCTTCAGGGTGAGAACTGCTCCGTCTGTGGAGGCACTCAGGAAAGTAGCTGAACCTTGTTGTTTTGTTAAGGGGCGGAATGTTCAAGTTACCCATGCTGCCTTCAGCATCAAACACCTTCTCCCTGCCTACATGTCTGATTTTCGGCTGAATTAAAATCTCCTTCACAAATAGCTTTGCTCTAAGTGTGTATCCAGTCAAATCAAATCACTTGTATTGTCACATCACTAGAATGGGTGAACTACTGAGTGACAGTCTTGGGTCACAAGTTCTTATTAGCTGTACAGTAAAATGCAAACTGTGCATAAAACAACTGTACAACAATGTACTGTACATAAAGGCTGTACATAAAACAACTGTAGTACAATATCCAGCTCTACATATGCACAATGAGTCAGCATAGTACACAATGTAATACAGCATGCATACAGTGTATCGTGAATAATTAAGTTATATCGATCACATTTTTGCACGTTTTAATGTAGTAAATGCACACAACACTGCCAGCTTAGTTGTATTATAATGACTACATTGCTGGGTGAATTCTTATGTTGCCATAGCAAAATATGTCTACAAGCACCTTGGGTAATGATACCCAGAAGACCTTGATAGGATTAATTCCCTTTTTTTAGGATGAATAGGGTCAGCTTGGTAGACTCAAGGAGGGTTGTTTCTGGGGTCCTCTGCTGGTTGCCAGCATTTATCTCAGTCAGGTAGGTTGCCTTGGTTCCTGCACAGTTTTTTAGCTTTTTTTTTTTAAAGGGCCCTGTTTTATTTTTGCCAATTTGACAACTTCAAGCCCTTAGAACCCGTTCCGTGCCTCTTTCCCAAAGCTGTGTCTGTTCTTGCGCTTGTATAGTTGTATATGATATACTGCCTGAAAAAAAAGAGTCACTGTTTGAGTTTGAATCAGCAAATACTTAAGAGTCAGTGTTTGGATCATGATTACAGCTCAGCAATGTTATGCAGTAGTAAAGTAAAGTCAGCTGAGTTCCTGAATCTACTGAACGGCCAGGTTTTTTCTTCCCTAATGGCATGGGCATATTCCAGGATGTGTGGAATTATTTTCACACATGAATTGGCCACCAAAGTCCTGACCTTAACCCCATTGAAAGTCTTTGGAATGTGCTGAAGAAGACTTTACAGCAGGGATGGGCTATCTTATTCAGAAAAGGCAGTTGTGTGTGTGTGTGTGTGGGTTTTCACTGCAACACCCTAATTAGGGCATTGATTAGAGGACTGATTGGCCGAAGAGTTGTCACACCTGGGTTTGATCCGCTGACCTAAAGGTTATCCCGAAAACCTGCATACACACATACACAGCAGCCCTTCCGGGTAACATTGCCCACCACTCGTTTATGGAATGGTTCAACCTACCTGTCATCAGTGGAAGATCTGGGTGAACAATGGATGCAAATCTGGTTGGAAAAAAAATGTCGAGATGTTGCATAAACACATAGAAACAATGCCATGATGAATGTGCACCATAATCAAAGCTTAAAGGCAGTCCAATAAAATATTAAAATGTGCATTTTTTTGGCCAGACAGTGCAGTATATATGTGTATACATATATTTGTGTGTGTGGGTATAATCCAGTTTTTTTTTCTGTATAAAGCTATTATAAAGTCTAAAATTCTGTGCCTGTGATCTGTCATTTTTGATCTTAGAAATACATATTGTGCTGAAGCTTTATGTCAGTTCGTTTTAGACTAAATACATATGAAGAAGTGTGCCAAACTTTGAGGCATTAAACTATGGCTGAGGAGTGCATGCAGAAAGCCAGAAAAGTGTATCCTCCTCACTGTCTCTGTGCACCATGCAGCCTGTGCACACTCAGAGCCATTTATGCTGACTTGCCCTTGCCTGTGGTGCATCATAAGATTCACCAGTCACCTATTTTTTCAATGACGTGTACTGGGGTTTTCAGTCTTCGTGTTGTTTCAGGGGCGCGTGAGCGGTTCAGGTGGATAGATTAGGCTGATGTACACACAAGTGAATATGAGACTAGTCCAGGTGGAAGAATGTGATAGACTTTCTAATTTAATCAATGAGATGGCTTCATTAATCCATTTCTGTGTGCCAGAAACTGCACAATTAATCAAAGCCGTCGAGATGAGAGATAGTTCAGGGGTGGGACATAACAGACCTCTCCTTTCCCGTCGCAAAAGCAGTACTTTTTTTGATGCGGCGAGGATAACGTCAGCGGTTTCTCGTATGTCAGAATATTGTGATAGTAGGGTGGTACTTGTAGTTAGGCAAATATTTATTTTTCTATTTAAACACAGCTGAGCTACATGTGGAAAATGGCGGATACAGAGGCAGGCAGTGACAGGTCCCCCAGGCTGCCGACTCGTTCTTAGAGGGTCACCGGAGCTCTAGCTCAGCCGCAAAGAGAGCAGGCGGAGAACCTCCCAATAAAAGGGCCGGAGTCCAATCGCTTCCAGACACTCGATTGCGGAGCCCAGAAACGTGTCCATGCGCGCCTCTTTGCTAGTGATGTCCTGGATACTCTGCCCGGAAATGGAGCTCGCCATTGTCCATTTCATCAAAGCTCATGCTGAGGGTCCCAAATGTTCCTAGAGGCCACCAAAACCACAGTTTAATGGATCAGTGACAATACTGCGTGATCTTTTGATGTATTGAGGTTACATCATTAATGTTATATAAAGAAAAAAATGGTTGCCTCAAGTACCTACAGTTACACCCAACCATACCACACATCGCCTGGATTCCGGACAAACCCATTTCTCATTCCTTGATTAAAGTACGATGTATTCTTTGAACAAGGCCCTTTTGTGATTTACTGAACTATTGAGCCTTATCCTTACTAAACTTGCTGTGATTTCTGATTGTCATCCATTGGGTTCTAAATTCTTTCCTTTATTGCTGTCCCTGTTAGCTGACCTTTTTTGATTTGGACTTAGTCTTCACTATATCCGTGGATCTGTGTTTTGACCCTGATTCCTGAATTACGTTTTGGTGCTAGTTGGTACTCAGTGTGTACCGTTATCACTGCTTGCTCTCAGAGGTCTTTCATTGCAAATATTTATAGCTGAAAAATGTAAATTGCTGCACTCAAATCTGTATTTTCTCATTCCTGTTATACAGGAACCATACTTCAATTTTGGACTGATTGCTCAGCCATCTTCTGCCTGTCAAGACTACAGGCTAGTTCTAACAAATATGGAGTTGGACTCTTGGTGAAACTCAATTGTGACATGCACTCAAGGCTTACGTGGCCAGATATGCTTTTTTTAATAGCATGAATGTTCTCCTACCAGCAAACAAAGCAAGACTTTCTGAAAAAGCACCACTGTTTGATGAACAGACCTTAATGTTCGGTGGTGAGTTCAGAAACATTATAAAGAAAGTGGATCGTTCCTACAGAAGATTCCCTAGGGTGAGGCCATATAAGGCTTTTATAGCTCAGTTGGTGACCTCCGCTTAGTGCTGAGATCCTCTAAATCCGTCATTTTCCACATCCATCTCCAACCGTAGCTCTTTAAAAAACTTACCAGGTGACAGTTTTTTAAGACACTGCAAACAAAGACAGTATTAAATAAACAGCAGATCTGTGTGTCCCATAACAAAAATAAATGTATGCTAACTTTTACATGCAAGGATACTTTGAGGCTAACCTTCTTCAGAGTGCGATGACGAGGATCAGATAGTAGCAGATGCTTTTTTTTCTATCGTGTCCTGTTTGAACGACGGGGAGGCTCTGCCCAGACAGAGGCTGCTGCTGATTATCGAGCTCCTCTAAATGTCACTGACTGTCTGCCTACTGTGTCATGTTCACATGAGGCTGAATATCCCCACCATACTTGTTTGCACACTAAATAAAATATATACCTGTCAGAAAGCTAGATGAATATATATATATATATATATATATATATGTGTGTGTGTGTGTGTATATATATATATATATATATATGTGTGTGTGTGTGTGCGTGTGTATATATATATATATATATATATAAAAGCACATAATTCCCTCTTGTTGTGTCTGTAATAATTGGTTTTCAAGATCGTTTAGCCTTAGAGAAAAGAGGGATCAATTTCAAAGACGCATAGTCATCCTAAAAGTTTCTGCTGACTGTTTCTCCCCCGTAAAGCTGGCGTACTTGAGTATGGAGGGCCTTTGGGGGCTTGTAACTGTAAAGCTGTTTTCCTCTGTGACTGAGAAGATTCAAAGAGCTTCTTTCTGGATCTCTCACAGCATGTCTCCCAACAAGGAGGGTCCGCTTCTACTACCTGGCAATAAATTAATGGCGACTCCTTTTTGAACACTGTGTTTGAAAGCATTTTTTAACCTCCTAACATCCCTTCAGCCATAACCCCAAAGTTTCCCAGTTTTACCTATTGTCTGTAATTCTGACGGCTTGATAACTGAGAAAAGGGTACGTGTGGTGTGCACTGATGCGACGTTTGTGAGCGACCGAGATTCCCTGGTTTCTGTATGACCTTAAAACCATATTTAAAACCATATTTACGAAGTCCCGTAGGTCCATCGTTATTTTAGACTTGATAAAACATATTTTGATGAGATGGGAGAGTTAGGTATTGGTAAGAAACTTGTAAGTTGAGTTCCTGTTTCAAGATGGAGACTACTCTCAGAACTTTGGTAAAATTCAATTAAATGGCTTCCATAAATATACTGCTCTGTGAAGATCTGATAAGCTATGAATAAATCGTCTTTTTTTTCAGTGTGGCTCCTGCAGACGCAGCATGACCTATAAAGCGTTCGGCATGATCGTCTCGATGCTCGAATACAGCTGGTAATACAGGAGGCGAAATGTGAGATTGTGTCTCACCTGACCGTCACACATGAGTTACCGTTGGCTTTGTTTACAGAAACAAAACCTTCCGGAAACACAGAGCCTGGCTTCCTCGCTTCTTCATTGCTGGCTTTTTTATTATGAAGTTAATGAAGTATATTGCGCCTCCATGCTCCACATTCAAAATAAAAGTCAGTTTCACAATAAAAGTCTGGGAAGTCCCGTTACATTAATTTGAGATGTGAGGTGTGTTGAATGTGCTGATGTGCTGCACACATGTTGTTATTTTCCCCCCGACATGTTACAATCACTCATGAGGATCCTCACATGCCGTCTCCCCCCCCACCCCCATTAAGCATTGTTTACCCCAGTGTAAGGTACCATTAAGTCCCCTGTGTCATTCATCACATAAACCAGTGTCTCCTAACCCAGTCCTTTGGAAACCCTAGACAGTCCACATTCTTGCTTCCTCTCAGCTCCCAGCACACCTGTACCAGGTGTTCAATGTTCCTGATTGGCTGGAACTAGGAGGGAGCAAAAATGCGTATTGTCCGGGATTCCCCGAAGGACTAGGTTGGGAAACACTGACATAAGCGATGGTGGCAGCGGCCCAAAGCCAGCACATGCTTAGCTTCGGCTGCACAGAAGAGAGGACTCACGTATCGGCCGACCACACCGGCTATGCAGGATTGGCGAAAAGCCCCAACCGGTAGCTAAATAAGGAAGGTCAGCACCTCTATTACCCATCAGAACACGCATTTTTCTGAAGCACTCACCGGGAGAGTAACGGAGAGTTTAATGTGTGCATTTCACCCTCTGCACCTGGCCGGTTATTTCCAACAGCCTGGCCGCTCAGCTGAGATCCTGCTGGCCGCCACTGACATCAAAATCAGAGGCGGGGAGGAGCCATGCTTTTGAGCTCAGGGCCGCTCTGGGACATGTTCAATGCCCCAGACAGTGACCTCAGTGGGATCGAGGGTCCCCTGTGCTACATCAAGGCACCCAAAAGCAGTCCCACAACATGGCAGTCCTCATCAGAGAGCGCTCTGTATTTTGCTGTTAGCAGTTAACTTTAAATAGCACACTGTAAACAACTACTAATCCTGCAGAATATAGGAGTGGAAGTGCATTTTAATGTGCCTGCTGTCCATTTCCTTTTGTGATTGCTAGTTACATGGTTTTATTATCTTTAATTTTTTAAAACAACACTTACTGTGTGCTGCGTCTTACCAATAAGTATTGTTATAACAAGTTGTTAAGGGGTAGTGCTTAAGAATATTCATGACAGACAAATACACAAAACCCCACAGACCAAACCCTTTGAACCCCACAGACCATACCCTTTAAACTCCACAGACCATACCCTTTACACACCACAGACCATACCCTTTAAATGCCACAGACCATACCCTTTACACACCACAGACCATACCCTTTAAACCCCACAGACCATACCCTTTACACACCACAGACCATACCCTTTAAACCCCACAGACCATACCCTTTACACACCACAGACCATACCCTTTACACACCACAGACCATACCCTTTACACTCCACAAAACATGTGCATGTGCAGAATGAATTTACTGTGCTTAAACTGGGACGCTCCTCTGCGGAAAAGAACCAGCTTTAATCGCCCACAAAAACCATGAGCCTGTTGAAGACAGGGGTTTTTGTTTTTCGAGCTCCTCCGAGGAGTATGTGAAGTTCACAGAGCCCTGCAGCCGAAAAGGCTCTCCGTGTCTGAGCTATGTCATCCGCCAAGAGCTTCAAAGCTAGGAAACAAAACTGACTATGTTCTGCCAGGGAAAGGTGGACTCCATTCTCAGGGTATGTAGGCCTCCGAAAAAGCACTTCCTGCTGGCACTGTGTCATGTGACCACCGCTATAAAGGAAAAGACTGGCTTGGATGGTACCGTAGGTATGAAATACGTCTGCTTCAACAAAAATAGTGGGAAAAGCAGATGCATAGTTATTAGGTTTCATTGATACTTTGCTACAATTCAGGACTTATTTTATTCAAACCCTAACAATAAGCAAAAGCTGCCAATGTCTGTTGGCTTTCAAAATAGGATTAGGAAAAATAAGATTGTATCAAGCAAAGTTTCTAACCTTAGATTTTCCAGATTTATGCTTTCATGTTGTATTTTTGCTGGTTCATATAACAAATAGCTTTTTCAAATCCTTATTATTCAACCAAATTTCAATGTACTAGTTTATAGGCTTCCCAGCTTTGCTATTTAATGGCACTTTCATTTATGAAGAGCGGAAACTTCGATGTAATGGCTGTGTAGATACAGAACAGAAATCTTCTCTTTCTGATGACAAAATGACCCCGTCCCTCCTTATCATTATCCACTAGCGTCTTCTTGACTGTGTGCTATCCTTGACTCTTCTCCCACATGGTTCGAGCATGTGAGCATGCTGGTTATCCTTCTGAACTGTGTCACCCTTGGAATGTTCCAGCCTTGCGAGGACGTCAAGTGCCAGTCAGATTGGTGCACCATCCTGCAGGTGAGCCAGAGACGGTGGTCGGCGTGCAAGAGTGAAGCCTAGTTATCACACTAGCGAAGTTTCACTCTCACATGAGAGCGCTATCAAACTTGGAAGATCTCAATGTTTGCTTTGGAGAATGCTAGCCCCAGATATCTGCTTTTTTTCTAAAGTTAATGCCTGATATCACATACAGAGATAGCAGATATCCGGTACTGATGCCTGATATCTGTTTTTCACATACAGAGATAGCAGATATCCGGTACTGATGCCTGATATCTATTTCTCATATACAGAGATAGCAGATATCCGGTACTGATGCCCGATATCTATAGCAGATATCCGGTACTGATGCCTGATATCTATTTCTCACATACAGAGATAACAGATATCCGGTACTGATGCCTGATATCTGTAGCAGATATCCGGTACTGATGCCCGATATCTATAGCAGATATTCGGTACTGATTCCTGATATCTATTTCTCACATACAGAGATAACAGATATCCGGTACTGATGCCTGATATCTGTAGCAGATATCCAGTACTGATGCCTGATATCTATTTCTCATATACAGAGATAGCAGATATCCGGTACTGATGCCCGATATCTATAGCAGATATTCGGTACTGATTCCTGATATCTATTTCTCACATACAGAGATAGCAGATATCCGGTACTGATGCCTTATATCTGTAGCAGATATCCGGTACTGATGCCTGATATCTATAGCAGATATCCGGTACTGATGCCTGATATCTATTTCTCATATACAGAGATAGCAGATATCCGGTACTGATGCCCGATATCTATAGCAGATATTCGGTACTGATTCCTGATATCTATTTCTCACATACAGAGATAGCAGATATCCGGTACTGATGCCTGATATCTATTTCTCATATACAGAGATAGCAGATATCCGGTACTGATGCCCGATATCTATAGCAGATATTCGGTACTGATTCCTGATATCTATTTCTCACATACAGAGATAGCAGATATCCAGTACTGATGCCTGATATCTATTTCTCACATACAGAGATAGCAGATATCCAGTACTGATGCCTGATATCTGTAGCAGATATCCAGTACTGATGCCTGATATCTATAGCAGATATCCGGTACTGATGCCCGATATCAATAGCAGATATCCGGTACTGATGCTTGATATCTATAGCAGATATCCGGTACTGATGCCTGATATCTATTTCTCACATACAGAGATAGCAGATATCCAGTACTGATGCCTGATATCTGTAGCAGATATCCGGTACTGATGCCCAATATCTGTAGCAGATATCCGGTACTGATGCCTGATATCTGTAGCAGATATCCAGTACTGATGCCTGATATCCATTTCCCGGCTATCAGCTGGCAGCAGTCGGTAGCGGTGCCATTCTGACATCATTCATGGGATATAGACGACACAAAGCTCCCAGAGGCCTTATCCAGCCCTTTCTTCTGCCATTTTGTGCCCGTTGCCCCACACAGCTGTTTCGGGGCCAGTGGCAAAGACTTTGGGAAAATCTCTGCTCTGGACGACAGTGCCAGTATGATTACGCACATTAAAAGGCGGGGGTCGCGGGGGGCAGCAGCAGGAACAGCGGAAAAGGGAGGAATGTGGGCTGACCCTGGGCTGAGATTAGCTCTCATTTATAGTCCCTAAGGGTACCGGAGTTTATTTGGTCTTGGGTTTTTTTTTTCTTTTTTTTGCTATGTATGGCTTTTGGATCAGAGCAGAGAAACACTCAAGTGACTGGGAACTGTTTTGGCACGTCCAGCTTGACAGCCTGGACGTTTTCAGTGCCGCAACAACCCTTAAACATTCCTCTTACTGTTGTTTGATAAGGGTCAAGGAATCCTCCGGAACCCTATGGTGAACCTGCACGCTTCCTGGGGAAATACATGGATCTGTGTCTGTGTCCAGAAGATCATGTGTTCAAAACCTTTGTCTGGGACAGTAATGATATGGGAATTGGGCCCTAGGGCAAGGCCTGTTGTGGGGTTCTGCGTGCCACCTGGGCAGGAGCTCTGACAAAAAGACTTTCCTCACTTTAGGCAAAAATGGCTACAAAATAAATAAACGTAAACTGCACGAGGTTAATTCGCCAGAATGCTGTTAACTGTGTGTTTCTCTCCATGTCCACAGGCGTTTGATGACTTCATTTTTGCCTTTTTTGCTATTGAGATGGTCATCAAGATGCTGGCTCTGGGGATATTTGGCCAGAAATGTTACCTGGGTGACACTTGGAACCGGCTGGATTTCTTCATTGTCATGGCGGGGTCAGTGCCTAGCCACTCTCACACTCATGTAGGGGAGTCGCCCACATCCTCAGCTTGAACTACACACTTAAAATTCCTGAGAGGAGAACCCCAGCTACCGGCCTTCCAGAAACGTCCATTTGTAAGCCATAAATAAACACGCGCAAACTGCATCCTCAGTATAATCCATGCGCTCTGGCTCTAATAATGTTTATATAGCTGTCAGGGATGGGAAGAGAGGTATGCTGGGGGCTCGGTGATACAAGGAAGTGGTGACAGCACAGGTCAGATCATTTTATGAACTTGTGTCCAGTCAACGGCCACTATCCACCATCTGCTTGGAGGTCTGTACGGGTGCTGGAAACGGATGATTTAGGAAAGTTGTTTAATGTCAACCAGCCTTCGAATCTCATACCAGCAGGCTGGACTCTTCCTGGCATAAGACATAGGCCTTCTTTTATAGCCTTTCTATTGACTATAATACTGTGGTAAGATCTCGATTTACTAGCTAAGTTGAACAGGGTTGTACAGGGAGTTTCAGGGTTACTTATGAATGCATATGTTCATTGTCATACCCTGAGTGTCCAGGTGGAGACTCTGCCATGTTAACCGACTGTTGCTCTGCCTAGGATGCTGGAATACTCGCTGGACGGACACAATGTCAGCCTGTCAGCCATCCGCACTGTGCGCGTGCTCAGACCCCTCCGGGCCATCAACAGGGTTCCCAGTAAGTGCCTCCTCCGCGTTGATCTTCACATTCCCGCAGTGCAGCTGGCAGGAGATGCATACATGCTGGACACCTGCCACTGGGGAAAAGGGACAGCTACTCAGGCTAATAAATGAACTCTGATTCAACGTGCTGGCAGTGATGGAGGCCGTCTTGCAGAAAACCTATATTTATATCGCTGGAATGGACGGACTGTGGGAACAGTGGACAGTTCCATTGTATACAGTGGTGTGTCAAATATAGTCCATGATGTTTAGAGCTGCCGTCTCTGACGGACGCTTGAGTGGTGGTCAGGAGTGGCGGGGCTTTTACCGGGCTGGAATGAAAAAAATGCAGAGATCAGTTTTGGTTTCTCTGTCCTCCCTGCCTTGGTGAGCCGTCAAAACAAAGCCGGCTTGAGTGCGAGCCAAAGGAATTCCGAAGTTCCGTGTGGGACGGTGTTCCTCGCTAACTGCCGCGGGAGGACTGTTTTCTGGTGGCAGATTTCTGACCCTAAGTGTCTGAATAAACAGGGAGCGGCATGACCTGTGTATGAAGAGTAGCACATGTGAGACTAGCCAACACTCAGCAGTGCTTTAAACCGTGAGTCACTTGCCATTTGAGAGTAATAAATGAAATGAATAATAGATTTATGTTGTTGGATACTAGTGTGGCAATACAAGGATGGAGAACAGAACAACCACCAAGTTATGCAGCTTGATACATTACCTCAGACACTGGGTATTTATGATTTAAAGGTTTTATGGCTTAGAGAATCTTCATGTATAATTTTAGGCCACAGTGCTGTGTGTTTCCTGAATTTCGGGGGGGGGGGGATTCTTGGACTGGCACCATTAACCTGGTGCTTGCTGTCAGAATACTGGACGCTGAGTTCTTACAGTGCTGTGAATTACCGCTTCGGATTGTCACAAGTCTGAACTGATCTTAGATGCTCAGCACAATAAGCATGGCTGAGGCCCTCAGGTTATTCACGGTGCCATGTGGCAGTGATGGCTTAGCAGCTGGGAATCACACTCTTATGGTCTCTTAGCCTACTTCCAGTCTAAATGGCCTCGCTTCCCTGGGTGTACAGTACAGGGGCCATTTAAGCTGCATTTCGGCCATTCGCTTTGTCTCACTCATGCTACAGTACTTGGATGGCCTCTGCTCCTCTTATAGTTCAACGCTATTCACATCGACTGGTGGCTTTTCCTCAACAAAATTTCTCTTTGATATTGAGAAACACCCCCGGAGGCTAAGTGTCTGTCTTTATGAGTTGTGCCTTGAGAATGGTAATGTTATCATCACCTCATTATATTAAAGTAGTTCCTTGTACATGAAATTAAAATGCCAGGTCAACTAACGGAAACCTGCGTGTTACCACCTTCAAGGAGACACAATGTCATCATTCTCTCTGCCCCCCAATGGAAAAAGTGACAAATGGGGGCCACCCATTGCACCGACACGCACCAGTCACTCACTCACTCACCAATGCTCACCAGTAAAGAAATAACCTGTAGCACAGGGGTAGGGAACCTGATCCATGGAGAGCCGGTGTAGGTGAGGGTTTTTGGGATGACCTCTCAATCAGCCAATAATAAAGCATTGGTTGTCAGCTCCTGTCCTGGGGACCCAGTCTTA
>JAODKM010000088.1:23546953-23562676 GCA_026780845.1 Petrocephalus sullivani | reverse complement strand
CGTGGCATGGTGCCTCTCTGTGCAAAGACGGGCGTCTCCGGCTCTGGGTGCATGGCGTGGCATGGTGCCTCTCTGTGGAAAGACGGGCGTCCCCGGCTCTGGGTGCATGGCGTGGCATGGTGCCTCTCTGTGGAAAGACGGGCGTCTTCGGCTCTGGGTGCATGGCGTGGCATGGTGCCTCTCTGTGCAAAGACGGGCGTCCCCGGCTCTGGGTGCATGGCGTGATGTCACACAGGTATGCAGGAAATGACCCCCGAGCTGGATAAAGGAATTGCGTCACATCTGCTAAAAACTCGGAGAAAACCGAGTCGGATGCGTTCCATTTGCCACAGAAACTAGAACTCGGATTCAAGGTTAAAACTAGACATACCCTAACGCATCTATACTTGTTATCAGAATTTTTCGGCTTGCAACATGGACTAAACAATTCTTTAGCATTGCCAGTAGATAAATGACACATAATGCGGTATTTCACATATAACATGACCGTAGCAACACCTCTATCGACTACAATAGCACTGTATGGTGTAGACAGCTTATGAAGTTGACTCAAACAGCGCTAAAGTGCTTAAAAAATTTAAGTATCACTGAGCAGCCATCTTGAATCAGAAACTCGGGATACTCTGGGCTGCTCCAAGATATTTCACCGGATCTCCGAGAAACGGGAGCTCGCATGTCTGAGTTCCGAGGGCAAATGGAACGCACAATTAGCTTCCAATTTTTGATGCTAATGTTTTAAATTCTTATGTGAATATCTTCTTTCACAAAAGCTATGCACCTTTGTGTTTTAAGATGATAAATTTATTATTTAATTAGAAAGAAAATATAAGGGTACCCCCCCTACCCCAAGGGACGGATTATCCCTCATGTTCATGCTTTGGGGCTGACTGGGTAATTCCACTTGCTTTTTAAAACGCTACAGTGATATACACAATGCTCGTCCAGGTATATGTACTGGGCGAAGGGAGTTTGACATATGGAAACACAATAAAGATTTATATAACCGTGCCTGAAGGCCGGTGGGCACCCTGAAGGACATGAGTGCTGGGAGATGGGCCCCCCCGGGCAGCTTCATATCTGTAAATATTTCATGAGGGCAGCTGCCCAATCACCAGCCACCGCAGCCAAGTGGCTCCGAGTCACCTGCAGCTACACGGCGGCCCGGTGACTGTGGCATCATGGGAAAGTGTGAGTGTGGTACCAGGTAGAAAGGCTGCTACCGGGGCAACGAATAGCATGGCAGCAGTGAGCAGAAAGTGCCCGCATTGCCTTGGTGGTTATGTGGGTTGTAGCTGCATGATAGAACAGTGTACATGGATGGATGAAGACTAACCCCATCCATCCATCTGTCTTCCGTGACTGCTGTGGGTCCACAAGGAGCCTGGAGCCTGTCCCTCGCAGTGCAGAGTCAGGGTGCCAGTCCTTCGCGGGGTGTAGAATATGGCAATTCAGGGTACACTAATGGCATGTTTCTGTGGGAGGACATTTTTCATAGACACAGGGATAAACGAGCAAACTCCACACACTCAGTGGGATTTTGAACCCTCAATCCTGGAAGATGATGATAGCTACTATTTTATTATTACCTAATAAACACCCTGAAAATAGCCACTGCTTACGCTGCTCTTATCGAGGGGAGTGCCCCAGAGGCCATCATTTCCAGCCAATCAGCTTTGAGCTCTCTACTGGTGGACGGGATCTCACAGGCTTCCTGTCCCTGCTCGACAGGATGCACAACTTCTCCTTCCTGAGCTCGTACTACAAGCACGAGGACGCCGAGGACATTCCCTTCATCTGCTCCTCCCACCGGGACAACGGCATGCTGCACTGTCACGACCTGCCCCCGCTGAAGGAGGCGGGACAAGAGTGCCAGCTCAGCGTGGACTTCGCCGGCCCCTCCCACGGCGCTCTGGAGGGCGGCAGCAAGAATGGCTGCATCAACTGGAACCAGTACTACAATGTGTGCAGGGCTGGGGAGGTGAACCCCCACAAAGGGGCCATTAACTTTGATAACATTGGGTACGCCTGGATCGCCATCTTCCAGGTAGGTCTCCCAGAAGCCAGCTAGTGTGATTAAATTTTATTTAAAGGCACAAAGCCCATGATCATGTGCACTGGTTCATTACCCCACCCCCCCCCCAACATCCATATGCTGCATTAAGAGGGTGTCAGTGCTTTGGAAGAAGCATCCTCATCCAGGACTCCAAGGAAACCGTACGACCTTGATGGCTGGTTTCCATTAATACATTTCGGTGGTATTGAGGATAGGGGCCTCCTATATATGGCTCTGATCCCCATCGATACGGACCCGTCTATTCCGTCAAGCGCATGAGCGGGTCCCATCCAAGCACGCGTCTTCCTCCACGTATAGCCCGACAGCGGCAAGGGGAAGTTTGGGAGATTGAATCGAGATGCTCTCGTAAGCAGCAAACTAATTTGTCAGCCCCTTTCAATCCATCCTGCGGAATCCTCAAGCAGAGCACCTGCAGTGATGGCTCTGGCCAAAATGTCGCAGGGGCTGTTTAATATGTAGAGGCACTGCTTGGGATCAGGCCCTCTGTGAAAGGGCAGCAGATTGAATAAGCAATGTGGCTGAATTAGCCTTGCCGTAAATTCCTCCTCTGAGCTCGTCGGAGGTCACCTGTGTCAGCGGGATGTGTTGGGGGCGGGGGGAGGGGGAAGATGGCCTGCTTTGCAGATCTGTGGCAGGACAGGGATGTGAGGGCTGGGATTGTTTAGACCACAGGTGGCCATTAGCACAGACATGACCGGAGTTAAGTACAGAGCCCCCCCCAGCCGCCATCGTCACCTGCACTCACCCTGTGTCTTGCATGACCCCGCACACCCATAGAAAGACTCATGGGGGAGAACTGAAGCATTTATTTAAATTTTGGCGTGCCTTGCTGACGGCCACGTGCGTCCAGGTTCTTAGCTAGCCTCAGAATGATTTAACCACACCTGCCAATTTCAGATTTCTAAGAAGGCTATCGTCAGCGATGACACAAACAAGCCCTGTTCATGGGGTTTTGGGATTATGATCGAAAACCTGAGGACGCTATGCAGGGATTAATGTCGGTAATTGTGGTTTTCACAGTAATGGCTGTAATGGATGCATACTGCCAATTACAGGGTAGGGGACCTTCCGAATATGAACGCTGGCACAGGCAGAGTGCAGACTGACATTGTCTGAAGTAGCACTTCACCACACTGAACACCCTGGCCCGTTTTGGCCTCAGAACGCAGCGTGCTCCGTTTAAATGAGAGCAGATTAAGCCGCGGTGGAGTACTCTCCTGGCTTCACGGAAGTCCTCACAGCAACGCGATATTGAATTAATTTTGAAACAAATGCAGACGGAGTGTGACTCACCACAGGAACAGGGTGTTGAATGTCTTCCTGTAAATGGCCCAGCTGAATTATGGGTACACTTGGGGGAAAGTGACTGTAACCACTCAGAGGATAAGCATCAAGTCCATCTTCTATGCCGCGCCCAAACTGACAAAGCTCTGGTATGACTAACTCCTAGTGGAGAGGCACGCAAGCCCTTTGTGGCACACAAATGGTGTGGTTAAGACTAAGGGGCTGTTTATGGTCAGTCAGGTGCTCAAGGAGTGCTTGCGTGAAGGAAAAGCATTTAACCTCCCCACAGCTTGACCGTCTCGGAAATGAATGAACCTCGCTGAGATATCCCGGGCCTTTTTATTGTCACGTGATGCTATTGTCATGCTGCCATCTGACACATTCAAAGTGCTGCCCATTGGTCTTCCTGTAGGATGTTTCAGTGATGAAATCTGTTGCTACCATATGACATTTAGCCTTTTGATACTGATTGAGCTGTGTCATAATCCAGAGATGTCTAATCCATGGTCCTTGTCAACCTCTCTGTTTCTCGAGGGCTTCCCCTGGTTATGTTTTGTACAGCAGTGTTTGTTGCTACACCAAAAAGTTTCCACAGAGGATGCTGTGCTATTGCTGCCAGCTGTTTCGTGTCTGAAGGATGAGTGTTTATGGAGGGAAAGACTTTGTGTCTGTTTCGGAGGCCCCACGCCGGCAGAAGATAACAGGGCTTGCGGCCTGCTTTCGGATCATTGTGGTTCTCCAAAAGCATTTAAGGTCACAGCGATTATTCAGTACAGGTTAATGTCTTTTTCCTCTTTTTTTACAGGTGATCACTTTGGAAGGATGGGTGGACATCATGTATTACGTCATGGATGCACATTCCTTTTACAATTTTATATATTTTATATTTCTTATAATAGTACGTATGTTCTATTTTCTGTTGTTTCACATTACACTTCAGAGGCTTTCAGTTCATTATCAATGAGTCATAAATGGATATTTTGAGGCTCCCACAAAGAATGCAGTTCTTGATCATTCCTACATACCACAGCGTAGCTCTGTTGAGATATTCTCACATGGTACATTATAAGAGACATCTCCCACTGTGTAACATATCTCAGAAGCCTGACTGAAATGAGGTACATGCACTGGTGCTGCTGTATAATGGAAATGAGAAACCTCTACAGGGGAGAATGGGAGAAAAAAGTCACATAGATTGGTCCGTAGATAATATTCCATATAGTTATTGAAAGAGGGTAAACAAGTAACGTAGAATGTTCCAGAATGGTGTCACATCAGGGTGGAAAAAGTGAGATAGAATGTTCCAGAAGAGTGTCGTCCGGGTGAAAAAAGTGAGAGAGAATGTTCCAGAAGTGTGTAATCAGGGTAAAAAAGTGAGAAGGAATGCTCCAGAAAAGTAACACCAGAGTAATAAAAAGTGAGAGAGAATGTTCCAGAAGAGTAACACCAGAGTAATAAAAAGTGAGATGGAATGTTCCAGAAGAGTAACACCAGAGTAATAAAAAGTGAGAGAGAATGTTCCAGAAGTGTGTAATCAGGGTAAAAAAATGAGAAGGAATGCTCCAGAAAAGTAACACCAGAGTAATAAAAAGTGAAAGAGAATGTTCCAGAAGAGTAACACCAGAGTAATAAAAAGTGAGATGGAATGTTCCAGAAGAGCAACACCAGAGTAATAAAAATTGGGATGGAATGTTCCAGAAGGGTGCCAGGGCTCTGTACTGTGGAATCACTCAATGATTGTTGAGGTGAGATGACCTGGTGGCTCTGCTTCCCAGGTGGGCTCCTTCTTCATGATCAACCTGTGCCTGGTCGTCATCGCCACCCAGTTCTCAGAGACCAAGCAGCGGGAGAACCAGCTGATGCAGGAGCAGCGAGAACGTTTCCTGTCCAATGACAGCACACTGGCCAGCTTCTCAGAGCCGGGCAGCTGCTATGAGGAGCTGCTGAAGTACATCAGCCACCTGTACCGCAAGGTGAAGCGCAGGCTTTCACGTGCCTACAGGAGCTGGGAGAGCAAGCGCAGGAAGAAGGTGGACCCCAGCAGTGGGGGGGCGGGCGCGGGCCCCCCCGGGGGTACGAACGGCTGCAGCAGGAGACAGAGCGACGAGTGTCGAATGCGCTTCATCCAGCACCTGGTCCACCACCATCACCACCATCACCATCACTACCACATCAGTAACGGCGGGCCTGAGATGGGCGAGGTGCTTGAGATGAAGGCCTTAAGGCCCCCGCCCCAGCTTTCGCTTTCCTCCCCCATGCAGTGCCCCTCCCCCAGGGCCGAATCGGTGCACGGTGTCTACCACACCGACTGTCACCACCAGAGGGCGCATCTCCAGCACCCAATGGTCGAGGGCCTACAGCTGCTGAGTGAGCTCAACGGGGGCTTGAACTACCCAACCATCATGCCATCTATCTGCAGCCGACCGACCGCCACCACCAGGGCTAAGAAGGCGCCTGGCCACGCCTTGACTCTAAGCAAGGCCCCTGGACACCTGAACATCCCCGACCCCTACAGCAAGCTCAGCCAGCTGGTGGCAGATCACGGTAATCCCTGCCTCTCTCCCTTCAGGCTCACCTCTCAAGGTCTGCAAAGCTAAGTCTCACTCTAAGGCTGCGTGACGGAAGAGCTGCCCTTTGAGCGTGAGGGTCGTTAGCATAATCCCTGAGGAGGCACGGTGGCCTCCATCCCACGTTAATGCGTGAAGGATTTCACAGAGACATTCGAAAGCAATGATGGTGCAATTCCAGCAATGAAGTTATCGCCAAGGAATCTGACTTCCGTGCGCCTGTTAGCTTCACAAAGGTTAAAATTACAGCTCGTTATAGAGCTGAAATGTCACAGGATGTGTGGCCTTTCAAAGTCATTGCTGAAAGACAATATAATAAGACTTTTTTTGCCTTGTACATTGAAAGTAAGACCTGATCATAACAGCTGCTCAGCTATTGAAGTACAGCTGAATAGTGAAACTAGATCACGACGCATCTCTCAAGCCAGGGAGAGATGAAAGATACATTCTTAATTTATTTAATAAGGCACTTCTCCGCATATTTATGGGTTCATAAAGTCAGTTTTCATAAGGGATGAGCTAGTTTTTCACACGTTTTTATTTTAATAAGTGCAAAAAGGGGATCTTGTGTAAAGACTGGGTTTCCTTGACATGCTGGTTAAATTTCTAATTATTCTGCTCATTTAGAGAGGAACAGTGGCATTAAACTACTTAAAATGTCAAATTTAATAAAATGAGTCATTTAACAGAGCGTGAGAGCCCCATGCACATGGCTGCAGGGGGCTACAGCAAGTGTCCCTGTAGGGATGAGGATTACCGTAAGTTTTGTAAGAGCGGCGCCTGCAACTGCTCTCCTTCCTGTTCCTGAAATACTGTTCTCCCACAATAGGTATGTGCCAGGCCGGAAGCTGCCTCTCAGGCCTCAGTCTGCCCTTTCAGATGTCGGGTGGCATACCGGACCACCTGCCCTGCGAGCTGATGAGCTGCCCCCATTGCGCCCGCATCCTGGAAAACCCAGACTTTGACCTGAGCGACTCGGACAGCGCCGGCTCCGACGGCGAGGTGGTGTACGAGTTCACGCGGGACGGCCGGCGCGGGCGCGAGGGCAAGCTGGGGAGGGCCCACCCCTCCCCTCGCAGGCGCAGAGAGAAGAGCTGTCTGGCACGGCGCTGCCACCACTTCCAGGAGAAGCTGAAGAGAATCGTGGAGAGCAAGTACTTTAACCGCGGGATAATGATCGCCATTCTCATCAACACCCTGAGCATGGGCATCGAGTACCACCAGCAGGTGAGCTGGCCGGCTTCCCCCAGATCTCGTAGTCTATGAACAACGGTCCTTCTGATTGTCATCTGCAGCAAAGTGCCTTCTGGAGTCTCCTTGGAGATGCACAGATCTCCGATCAGATAGTCCGCAGAAACGTAACTAATGTGTTTAACCTGCTATGTTAGCAACATCAAACTGCAGGAGCACTGAAACATTACTGAATGGCCACAGGTTTGTGCGATGCCAGACGGGGGGACTTTATTTAACTCCGCAGAGCTTTATTTACTTCTGAAAGGCATGTGCTTCACACCTGGACAGCATCTCGCTAGCATCTGACACCAAGCGATTTGCTGTCCTCTGGATTCCCGTTGCCTGGGAATTTGGTGCGATCTCGGAAATGTCTGTGTGCCCAGGAGCTCCTTACATCTCATTACAGCTTTGGGAGACATTGCCTTATTAGGGCTAACAGGCCGCGTCGTTATGTAACTACACCCATACCTCATTCCTCAAAACAGCATCTCCCCTGGAGCCTGCAGGCATCGCAAGCTCTGTCTAAAGATCTCATGCTTGTCTCATGCTAGAGAATTTCCCTTGCCAGTATTTGTGGTTATCTAATAAGGGGTGGAGGGTTTTCTGCACTTTGGTACTGTGTTATGGGTGGGGGGGGCATCCCAAAATTAGCCTGTTACAGAATCACAATGTGGAGTTTAGTACGAAGATTCGCGAAGGGCAGGGCGTATCAGTGTCACGGACATATGGGCGGGGCGTAGCATTGTCATAGAAGGATGGGCGGGGCGTAGCTGTGTCACGGATGGATGGGCGGGGTGTAGCAATGTCTCAGATAGATGGGCGGGGCATAGCAGTGTCATGAACAGATGGGCAGGGCATAGCAGTGTCATGGAAGGATGGCCGGGGTGTAGCAATGTCTCAGATAGATGGGCTGGGTGTAGCAGTGTCACGGAAAGATGGGTGGAGTGTAGCAGTGTCCTGGAAGGATGGGCGGGGCATAGCAGTGTCACAGATTGATGGGCGAGGCATAGCAGTGTCACAGACGGATGGGTGTGGCGTAGCAGTGTCACAGATGGATGGGAGGGGCATAGCAGTGTCACAGACGGATGGGCGGGGCATAGCAGTGTCACAGATGGATGGGCGGGGCATAGCAGTGTCACAGATGGATGGGTGGGGCATAGCAGTGTCACTAGTGTAGGAGCATCGTGGATCCATGGGCGGGGTGTAGCATTAGGGCTGGAGATGCTTAAGAGTAGGAAGTCCCAACCATCCCCTGACCGTGGACCAGCATACATTGTCCAAAAATTTCACAGACAGCACGATTGCCCACAATTGATAGGAAAATATCGACTTCAAAGCCTTTAAGTAACTGCACACTTTTCTGGCTAGCTTATTAGCTTATTATAGCTAGCTCCCATTTCTTCTGATGCAATAAGAACATGCAAACATCAGGGGCTGTGTAAAAGGCATGAATTGTAAATTATATAGTTTCCTTTTGGAAATGAACCAAACCCTGCCACCAAACTCCCAGCATCCTGTGGCCCAGCCAAATATGGCCGACCCTCATAGGGTGTATCCTATCCTAGGACTGCTCTTTCTACACACGGGTGGATGCCTTCAGCCCCATGGCCGCCCCCCAGTTCATGCCCCCACCCTTCCATCACCTCCCCTAAATCACCCCTCGCGTAAACAGAGCATAAGGTTATGCCAGGTTAAACCGCAGAGCTACTAAAATATTACTTCCTAATGTACCATGAAAAAAAGTGTTTTCATTTTGTAGGCCAAATTTATGGATTTGTGTTTTTTTTTTTTAAATCCCCAAGTAAAGTGCACGTAATCCTGTTATAAAAATGAGTAATCCCATAGTCAAATAACTTGTTCTAATTATATTCCTCAATTTTGGGACATGTTTATAATAAAGCATTAGCCAGTGTATCAGTTTGCTTGCTAAATATGTACAGTGAATATGGCACAAATCTGTTGTGGTGCTCAGTCATTTCGCGAGAAATCGAATAGAAATCAGGCAAATTATGGAACCAACAAACTTCTTCTTGATGCTCTGTTTGGTGGTAGGCTAGCACTGTAGCAAATTGGACGAGGCAGGGACGTGTGTGTAGACAAGTGTGCTTAAGTTGTGCGTACACGAGTGCCCTTAAGTACCACTCTGCCTAGGTCATGCCAAACACACTCATCTGCTGCTCTCGTCCGTTATTTCTGCGGCCCAGCCGCCGCGGTTACAGAGTGATTAAAGTCAGCACGGCGGAGCCGCGGTTAAAGGCGAGGGCTACGCACTGCTGTCTAGCTCCCGGCAGTTTTTAATCAACACCCCACCGATTTTGAGCCGACGTAACTGTGCAAGGATCTAGCGGGTGATGGCGGCGTATGTCAGCGGCAGACAGGAGCTGTCAATGGCAGCGTTTCTGCGCCAGGCACCCAGCTTGGCGTGGCGGATGCTGGAAGATAAGCCGTAGCCGAAGCCCAGCGCAGTCTTGGCAGAGAGCCTCCCTGAAGCTGATGTGAAGGTCTTCCTTTGGGAGAATCGATATCTGTTGGGCGGAGGAGCTGAAAACGACCTGATTTCTGTGTGGGTTGTTTTTTGTTTGCAGCTTTTAATGGCATAATGCTGCTGGGCTGCAATGCCTGGGAGGGAGGGCGGAGCTACAGGCTGCTTCTCCTGCCTCTGCGGGGCCGCGGTGCCTGGGAGGGAGGGCGGAGCTACAGGTTGCTTCTCCTGCCTCTGTGGGGCCGCGGTGCCTGGGAGGGAGGGCGGAGCTACAGGCTGCTTCTCCTGCCTCTCCTGGGCTGCGGTGCCTGGGAGGGAGGGTGGAGCTACAGGCTACTTCTCCTGCCTCTCCTGGGCTGCGGTGCCTGGGAGGGAGGGTGGAGCTACAGGCTGCTTCTCCTGCCTGTCCTGGGCTGCGGTGCCTGGGAGGGAGGGCGGAGCTACAGGCTGCTTCTCCTGCCTCTCTGGGGCTGCGGTACCAGGGAGGGAGGGCGTAGCTACAGGCTGCTTCTCCTGTCTCTCCTGGGTTGCGGTTCCTGGGAGGGAGGGCGTAGCTACAGGCTGCTTCTCCTGCCTGTCCTGGGCTGCGGTGCTTGGGAGGGAGGGCGTAGCTACAGGCTGCTTCTCCTGCCTCTCCGGGGCTGCGGTGCCTGGGAGGGAGGGCGTAGCAACAGGCTGCTTCTCCTGCCTCTCCTGGGCTGCGGTGCCTGGGAGGGAGGGCGTAGTAACAGGCTGCTTCTCCTGCCTCTCCTGGGCTGCGGTGCCTGGGAGGGAGGGCGTAGCTACAGGCTGCTTCTCCTGCCTCTCCGGGGACATGTGCGTGACGGCCAGAGCCTTTCCGAGTCCTTCGCTTCAGACATCCTCTACCCAGGCAGGGTTCCATCTCAGAAATGCACCACATTAGATCCTCAAATGCCGTCTTACTGTGGGACCAAACTGCCAAGCCTGGCCTGGCCTGAGTCTCCTTTTTTAATTTAAATTTGATATTTCAATTTGCATTTGATATTTCGATTTCAGTGAGCCTTTGCTGTAAGGAGCTGATCATGCCCCCATGATCGCCAGGCACTTTTAGAAGGTCATGTTCCATGAACTTTTAAACTCCTCTAAGATCTCTAAAATTGGGTGTTTTTTGGGTGTTATTATTTCATGTCTTTTGAACTGAGAATCTTTATTTGTTCGGTAACTGACACAGGCTGTAGCACTGATGATCACATACAGCCGGTTACCCTGACTGATGTTTTCTGTCTTCGGAACAGAAACACGATGTCCCCTTTGTTTCTCTCCGCAATAATTCAAAAGCTACTTTTGTTGTTTTTTTTTTAACCTCCACTGAAAGATTTATGGCCCCTGCTTTCAGTACAAATGGCTCCTTGTTTGCCTCCAGTTGTTAGTGTGGAGGTCTCTTCTGTATGTCCATTTATCCTGGCTGCCAGATTTGGTTCTTAAAATCGCCTCATTCCCGTCTTGATCCGGGGGTATCTGGGAAATGAGGGTTCCTCGCAGCCAGGTACTTGGCCTCAGGCAGAGGGCGGAATTCTTCCTGGTAGACTTTGCAATGATGTGGTCAGAAGTATTCTTGGAGAGAAGGTTGAGGAGCACCTATGAGTCTCTACCTACTTATCACTCCATTCGCCACAACACAGGACCTAATAATGTACCGCGTGGTCTCGGTGTCGGCCCCTGGAGGACAGTCAGGTCCCTAAGTAAGGGCACTTTCATCCTTGCTCAGCCGGCTCAGTCTCCTAGCCTTGTAATATTTTAGTTTTGTTGATGCTGGTTTCATCCCTCAATCGCTGACAAGTCTGACTTCAGCAAAACGGGATGTTACTGTACTAATCACGCGGGATTTGTTCACTGTTTGAACATTATGAGGCAATGGCCTGCAATAGTTTTATACTGTATTTACGGTCGATGCCTTAAGATTATATTGGGTTGTTTATGTAGAAAAAGGTCTATATTTCAACAGAGGACAAAACCTATATAAAAACAAGGAAGGGTCCTTCGATAAGCTGGCCAGTAGCTATTATACTGTGAATAACATGCCATCGTGTGGACCGTAAACGTAATGGAAAGCTATGCTCTCCACGAAGAGTCCCTGGCCGTTACTGCCTGAAACACAATGACTGTAATGGTAATATGACTATCCTTTACTGGGGCTAGTTCTGATACTGGGAATATTTCAATTACGCGACAGTGAGGGCCGCGCCGTGAAACTGATGCCAGTTGTAATCTCTTCCGGTCGCTTAGTCACATGGGAGACGACCCGGAGGGAGGGCGAGCCTAAACAGGCCCAACAGAGAGGGGAGGGAGAGCCAAGCTACCCGAGCCAAGCATGCGGATGTAGGGCTTGCTGAGCCTACAGAACACGGTGCCTCAACGACGCTGCGTCTCACAGAAGACATGGCACCAGCTGTTCAAGCTGCAAGTTGATAGCGGCGATGTGAACGCTCATCCAGCCGTGTTATGTCACCGGACCCTTTCCTCATTGTAGAACCTGGTCACCGTGGGGAAATATGAGTAGATGAGTCAGAGAGGCTTCAAGAACCAGCATGGTTTTACAGGGTTTGACAGAGGATGCCAGTGAGAGGCAGTTCAAGGACATGGCTTCAGCAGCCTTGTGAAATATCGTCATGGGGAGTTTGTCTGAGCAGAAAACTACCCTAAAGCTGAATGCCAGTTTCAGCATGGTGGTGTCACTCATGCTGGGCCACCCAGCCTGTTAGGGGTTTGGCAGCCACCTAGGGTGCCCGCTTCCGAGGACCAGCCGATTGTGCACGGCGCACACCATCCAGGACAACGTGAAACTGGGGCCCCTAGAGGCTCTCGGGCCCTCTGCAGTGCCGACACACCATCCAGGACAAAGTGAAGCTGGGGCCCCTAGAGGCACTCGGGCCCTCTGCAGTGCTGACACACCATCCAGGACAAAGTGAAGCTGAGGCCCCTAGAGGCACTCGGGCCCTCTGCAGTGCCGACACACCAATCAGGACAAAGTGAAGCTGGGGCCCCTAGAGGCACTCGGGCCCTCTGCAGTGCTGACACACCATCCAGTTTCTTAGGCAATGAGCGTGCCGCTGTGTTTTTAATTGTGAGTGTCCTGCAATGCAGCTGATATTTTAGATGTATTATTCATATTATTACCTATTGTTCACATTTACTTGCCTTTTATAATATATTAAACAACGAGCATTTGTTATTTCCTTATTTCCATCACGTGCATTTATTTTGGCGTTGGCGGTAGAGGGCGGCAGCGCTGATAGGGAAGCCTTCCCTGCGGGCCACGTGACCTTTAACCCCCATGCATTCAGGCATGTGTTCACCGAATCCGTTGGCCTGTGGGAGGAGCCTCGTGAACCCCTATGAAATGCGGAGCAGACGAGCACGTGCGAGGCACCTCGGCAGGGAGGCACTGTCGCGTATCCGCCCCGCCACCTCGGGGTGGTAATATGCCCACATTTTGAATGCTGAGGCATAAACTTCCATGCTTTGGTTAATATGAAATGCAATTACCCAGTTTAATAAATATTATTTGCAGAACCAGGATTACACATATGCTCCATTATGCCTTCCAGATTTTTCAATTAATTTGCCTTGAAACCCGTTAATAAATTATTTTTAGTGCACTTGGCTATGTTCTGAATAATGAAGTCATGATCTCATTTACACACTTTTAATACGGCACATATTATCTGAATGGTACAGTGCTATATAGCACATCTCTTCTCACTGTGGCAGAATTTTACCCCTAACCACTGCCCCCCCCCCCCTTGTGTTCTGGATCTGTAGCTGCATCGAGTGAAGTGTAAAACTGAGGGTATTGGGTGTTTTTGCTTTATAGCTTCGACTTGTGTGTTCTTTGAAAATGAGTTTGGGATTTGCGGGTCTAGTCGTTGATTGTGTTGAGTGATCCCTCCGCACACGGCTCACGGCTCTCGGCCCGGGAGCAGCTGGTGTCAGACAAAGGCCCGTCCCTCCAGCCGGGGGAGGAGCGCTTAGCTGAGTGCAGCTGGTGGCACGGTGGGGCATCTGTGTGGCAAAAGGCCGCTCTCGCTGTCGGCAGGTGATCCATCAAACCGCGGCGGTGCACGCCATTTTTTTTCTGCTAGTTTCCCACAGATGAAAAGTGTCAGTCGTGGCCCTGGCGTCCCTCGCACGCGGCCGGGCGCCACCTGGAGGGCGTTCCCGCTTTGCATCGCTTTAGGCCTGGTACTTATCAGCTGATCTTGAGAGGAGTCCCCCCCCCGACCTGGTTAATCTGCGCTGCAGTTTCTCCCCTGGCCCGTCATGTGGTTTAATCCGTGGCTGTGGGCTCAGAGATGAGGACCTCTCTATTTTCACAGCCTCCGCTTCTGTGCTCGCTGAACAGCGGACGCTGAACTCCCGTCTAGACGATATTTAAAAACGGGCGCCCACTCGGACGATCGGGCGGAGGACCCCGTCTGTCACGCCCCCCCCCCTCCCATTACGGCACGTTGCAGATTGTGCTTGGGAGAAGCCTGCATGCAGAGCGGTTATCCCCCGAAACTGACATGGGTTTTCTCTCTCACTAGTCAGGTTTGGAATTCCTCAGCGAGTCCTGTCTTTTCATCCCGGGAAGCCCTGTACAGGCGACGGGCTGGATTTCGTCAGGAGACCTTGTCTCCCCTTTGATGTCTCTGTTCCCATTCCCCCCCACATTCGCATTAAGGGACTGCTAGGTGATGTGGGCTCCTGATTCCAAGCAAGCCGCTTTTTTCCCAGACCAGTGGTGATAGTATGGTGGGGAGGCATCTGGCTTTGTGGGGAGAGCCAGCCTCAATGGCTCCATTTGAAATCTCCCCTTCCCTTCTGTAGCCCCGGCCCATACGTCTCCATCCAATGAGATGGACGCTTATGGGTCCCACAGGAGGGACGTTGCTGTTCTCCAGGAGCATCACTGAAACAAATAATAGATGCACTCCATTGCGAGGTGGGCAGGTTCCACAAGCTTGTTTGCTAGACCCGTTACTCTGTCTCTCATCATACCTACAGGGTCTGCGGCCCTGGCCCATGTGGAAGTGCCCGTTTTTTTGTCCATTCTCGGATGACAATCGGCTCTGTGTCGGGCTGCACTCAGCGACGCCGATAGCACTTAGCGATCATGTGCGATCGCGAGCCAGGCCCCCTCTTACTGTGCTTGGCTGGGCTGGTGTTTATCTGCACTGTGCACTGGGATACCTGGATCTCTGGCCTCAGCTACACACTGTGATCCCGGAAGCATGAAAGTCGTGGATCTTCGTGGCTAAGCTCTGCTCACGTTAGAGCTGAATCCGAGCCTCAGCAAACATCAGACTGGTTCTAAACCATGTTGTAATGAAATCCTGTTGTCATTTTCTACATTTTCAGTCATTAGGTTAGGGTTAGGGTTTTGAGGATTCCAACTTTTTCTGGTTGTCTGAAAGTAATATGATATCTAAAAATGTCTTATTTGATATTCAGTTCCAATTTCATCATTTATTTTTAATGTTCATTTAAATTTTTAATGATAAGCTGCTTCATATTGTATCTGTCTGCCATTAGTTTATATTCAGCGTAACACAGCTGTAACTGAATGTATTATTTTTCATTTACGTGTCTTTTATTTGATTTATTTAATTTTTTTTCTGGAGTGCAGGCCCTGTGTTTTAAAATGTAATAACCATGGTTAAGCTTTGCCATAACAAATATGTGTGTGTACAGGCGTTGCTGTACTTGTGAGGACCAAACAAGTATAGCAAATCCTCATAAATTATAAATATAAATATATAGCAATATAGCAAATCCTCATAAAACGCGACTAGTGAGGTAATCTTTTGGTCCTCACTACTTCATAGTTTTTATATCATTTTCTAATATGCTCGGAATGCAATCAAAAAATTAAAAATGCCAAAAGTCTTGTATTTGGGTTGGTTCTGTATGGTTAAAGTTAGGGCTGGGTAGGGGGTTAGGGGTTTTTCCCATAGAGATGATTGGTGGGTTCTTACTAAGATTGGAATACAAACGTGGAATACACATGTCCCCCATCCCTCCCTCCCCCTCCCCCGCAGCCCGATGAGCTCACGGACGTCCTGGAGATCAGCAACATCGTC
>JAODKM010000088.1:23534623-23546814 GCA_026780845.1 Petrocephalus sullivani | reverse complement strand
CCCCCCCCCCCACCCCATGCCAACGCAGCGTCTGGGAGATCATCGGCCAGTCGGACGGGGGCCTGTCCGTGCTGCGCACCTTCCGGCTGCTGCGTGTCCTGAAGCTGGTGCGCTTCCTGCCAGCCCTCCGCAGGCAGCTGGTGGTGCTGATGAAGACCATGGACAACGTGGCCACCTTCTGCATGCTGCTCATGCTCTTCATCTTCATCTTCAGGTAGCGCCACCTGGGATGAGGTCATCAGGGGGCAGGAAATGGAGCCTGTGGGAGTTTAAAGGGGTAGGGGGCATGATAGCCACATGGTCCCACCTCTCGCAGGTCTGTGTGAGTATGTTGGGGGGGGGGGGGGGGGGGGCTCCAGGTGTTCTCCTGGGTTGTGTGGGTTTCCTTGCGACAGACTGGCACTCCACAGTTCCTCCCGCCTTGTGCTTCCTGTGCTGGGGGATGGGGGTATGGATCTATGGATAGCTGAAAGGTTATCGGCACTTTCTCCAAGCGGAGAGTTCATCAGGAAATAGCGGAGTTCAGTTTCTCTCTCGGAGGAAGTGCCACGCCATCGCGGATTAGGCACCGAGGCGTCCCGCTAATTACGGCACAGCCAGTGTGCGATAAGTCCGCTGACGGATTCCCGGTGTCGTCCGCAGCATTCTGGGGATGCATCTGTTCGGGTGCAAGTTCAGCCTGAAGATGGAGAATGGAGACACCATTCCGGACAGGAAGAACTTTGACTCCTTGCTGTGGGCCATCGTCACTGTCTTCCAGGTTTGACGCCTCCGAGGGGCTGGCTGGCAGATAATGGCTCAGCCACTGGAGTGGGTGAGGGGTCCTCAGGGTGACCGCCTTGCCGTCTGCCGTTGTGAGACCATGATTACTGCTTCAGCCATCCTCGGGGAGCTAATGGCGATGATTGCTTCACTCTGTGTCATGCTGCTTATTTGACGCACCTATAGGAGCCTGGCTGGAGGTCACCATAGTAACAGTAGGAACTGGTTGTTTTGTGTGGCTGTGCTTGTGTCATATAGGTGGCCCATCTTCTGCCTGTTTCAAAATGAATTATACTCCTCATTAGTACAGAGATATCAGCATTGAGGTTATATATACTGTAGTTTAGCGGTATTTTAATTTAGTTTAATTTAACAGAGCTCAGATTAACACATACAGTGATAATAAAGGTACAACTGAACACACAATGTGAAATACAGTATGATATATTTAGGGTACATTTTTTCGCTCACAGTGAATATTATAATATGACTGCAGAAGCTAGAATTTATTGTGATTCATAAAATTATGATGTATTCGTATTCATAGAATAATGCACTATTTTAAGCATTATCTTGCAAAAATGTTTTTAGATTTGTAATGAACTGGAGGCGACGGGGAAATTGAAAATGAAAAAAAAAACAGCTGTATTACAAACATGTCCATCAAGTCACAGTCAAGTACGGCCATGATATTTGTTCAAAGCGTACGGCATAATGGTTTTGATTTGGCGCTTGATCATCCTCAGTAGATACCTCTGTTGGGGTATTTCTAAGACAATTGTTGGTGGTAATAATAATGCCACTGTGGGTCGGTTCTGTTAGTGTGACACCCAGCCCGTCCACGTGCCATTCCTCACCGTGCCATTTCCTGTCTCTTACCCACCTGACATCCCTGCTGTAGATCCTGACCCAGGAGGACTGGAACATGGTCCTGTATAACGGCATGGCCTCCACCTCTCCCTGGGCCGCCCTCTACTTCGTGGCCCTGATGACATTCGGGAACTATGTGCTCTTCAACCTGCTGGTGGCCATCCTGGTGGAGGGCTTCCAGGCCGAGGTACGGCCTGGCTTAGACTTTCGGGAGGTACCTCGGAGTGACGTTATGTCACTGTGCCCCGAGTAACACTCCCAGTGGCGCCTCCATCCCCCCCCGTCCCCAGACCCTAACCCTAACTCTACTCCAGCTGCCTTCGGTCACCCCCGGCCTCACAGCCATCTGTTATACCTCACAGGGGGATGCTAACAGGTCAGAGACGGAAGACGACAAGATGTCGGTGCACTTGGAGGAGGACGAGAAGCTCCGAGCTGCAGGTGATCATGACAGTTGGTGTCCGCACCACCCCTCAGAGAACCCCCGCGAGCAACCCAGGCCCCTGACCTGTGTAAATCTCCTACAGATGTGCCTCTAATAGGCAGCAGAGATATTGCCCGGTGGGAATGGGGAGACAGGAGAAGGGGCTGGCCACTTTGTGATGATTTTATGACCCATAAAAGAAACATTAATGGCCGCCACCAGTGGCCGCATCCTCTTCCTTTTATGTAGCTGTAAATTAGTGAGCGAAGGCTTGACGATCCGCACGCCTCCCTCCTCATAAACGTTGCCTCGCTCACTTTACACACTCCCATCCCAGAGAGCTAATCCCGAGGCAGTGTGCACAGGATGTTAGGACGCCCCATGTGGCCACAGGATTGTTGGGGCCAACAACCACGACCCAGGCTGACCCTGATCTCCACATCCACCCCCCACGACTCACAGAGCTGAAGATGCACTCGCTGATGGTAACACAGAATGGGCACCTGGACCCCCGGGCCAGCATGCCCCCACCCGTCATCATGCGCACGGCGGCCACGCCCATGCCCACACCCAGGCCGTACGGCGACGCCGTCCACGCCTTCTGCGAGTCCCGCCGCGGCAGCAGCTGCTCCATCGAGCCCGGCGCTGCCGACCAGAAGTCGCCGGTAAGCCAAGGGTCGCCGGCGCTGTTTAGCATTAGCGGGGCGAGACTGGCCGCACCTCACCAGTGAGCCTCTCCGGATTCCCCCAGTCCAGCCAGCGAAGCTCCCCCTGCCCCCCATGGGGGACAGCCAGCAACTGGGGCAGCCGGCGCTCGAGCTGGGCCAGTCTTGGCCGGGCGCCCAGCCTCAAGCGGAGGGACCCGTCCGGGGAGCGGGAGTCGCTGCTGTCGGGCGAGGGCCACGGCAGCCTGGAGGACGACGACTCGGATGGGGGCTCCAGCCGCACGGGCAGCATGGCCGGGGGGTTGCCGCGCCCCCGCGCCGAGTCGCTGGACCTGCCTGAGCTGCTGCAGGTCTCTGTGGCCCGGCATGCGGCCGACCACCACGACTGTAATGGCAAGAGCCTGCACGCCGCACCCGACTTCCTGTGCCCCGCCCTGGGCAGGGGCGAGCCCGACTACGAGGAGGAAGGAGACGTGGAGGAGGTGAGTTTCTCTAGTTTGTAGGTATGGCCCCAGCAATGACTTTAGTCCAGGGGCCTTCACCCCTCTAAATTTGGCCCTGGCTGTACAAATGACTTACCAGTGTCACCACGGTCACCCATTACCGAGTGAATTATCACTCTGTCTTTATATGCTCTCGATGTTCCTCTACTGTAGGCAGAGATAACACTAATCACCGACGCGGGAGCGATTAAGACCCCGTAATCGTCCTCTTTGTGGATGGAAAGTGACCCCCGTGCCGGCCGACCGTATCGGGAGCTGGTGGGGTTTAGAAGCCGCGGCAATGGATTTAATTTTCGCCGCGCGCAGATAAGACGGGGAGCGTTCTCTCAAAGAATCGAGGCATGCCTGCGAGCAGAATAACTATTTCTCTGTTTTGTTGGGGTTGGGGAGGAGGGAATTAGGGAAACAATACAGACACTGTCAAGGGTGGAAACTTCCTCTGTAAACTACCCTTTCTTTTAAAGAAACAGAGCAGTAATTGAGGCCAGCCAGGGGTATTTGCTGTCCTGATATCTAACGGCCTGTGTTTATCCGTGGTGATGCGGCAGACAGCCATGTTTCTGTGGTATTAAGCATCCTCTGCCCCCCCCCCCCAACAGAGTTTGTGTTACCGAATCAAGAAGATGCTGGAGCCCTACAAGCCGCAGTGGTGCCGAGACCATGAGGACTGGGCCCTTTACTTATTCTCCCCACAGAACGAGTGAGTAACCCCCCTCCTCCAAGCACATCTGGGAGCACTGAAGTCCTCAACATGCCTGATTGTCTAACCCCCCCCCCCAGGTTTCGCATAATATGCCAGAAGGTCATCGCGCATAAGATGTTTGACCATGTGGTCCTGGTGTTCATCTTCCTCAACTGCATCACCATCGCTTTGGAGAGACCGGACATCCTCCCCAGTAGCACGGTAAACCTGCTGGGTCCCCTATAAAGGACCCCCATGTCTGCGGGCCAGGTGTGAGATTGCCTGGGCCATTCAAATTGCAGGAAGGGTGTGGTGTCCACGCCCCACCGTCGTGTGGGGAAATCCCCCAACCATGGCGTGCAAACCACTCTGTTCTTGTCATCTTTCAGGAGCGAGTCTTTCTCAGCGTCTCCAATTACATATTCACTGCCATCTTTGTGGCCGAAATGACTTTAAAGGTAATTAACTCCCCTGTTTTTTTTTTTACACGGAAAACTGTAGGAGAGCCTATGGGCTTTGAATGAACATGGAGATCCTTCTCCAGAGTATCACATCTTGGTGTATCACATCTAAGCTGCATCTTGGTGTTCATATGATTTGTTCACTGCAGTGTTCCCCAATAGGCAGCCCTCGGGTAAAAATATTTGGGAAGCCCTGATGTAGACAGTTATATTAGGAATCTGGCTGTTGGTGTTATACCAGTTATAAGATCATTGTATTGCAATACCTAGGAGATTGTATTAGGTTGTATTAAGATGTGACTTTTTCTCAATAGATTAAACCTAAAATAAATTACATTAGGAATTGGAAAGGTGCAGTAGTGTTCCATACACATGCCACACATAGCAGCCTTCCAATGAAAGTATGCAATTATCTGAGTCAGCTGACCATCCTTGTATGTGATTGGCCAGAGAACGTTGGCTCCTGCTCCCCAACACAGGTAGCTGCCCAAGGCTTCTACGTAGGGGAGAACTGTTACCTACAGAGCAGCTGGAACGTGTTAGACGGGATGCTGGTCTTCGTCTCCATCGTGGATATCGTGGTGTCCCTGGCGTCCGCTGGCGGGAACCGGATCCTGGGCATCCTGCGGGTGCTGAGACTGCTGAGGACTCTCCGGCCGCTGAGGTGTGGATAGGGCATCTGGGTTATGGGGCGCAGTGATCCCACCCTGTGGGGAAGCTCCCAGGAACGGCAGCCACGATGCTGGCTGAATGTGCGCGTGTCCTCAGGGTTATCAGCCGTGCTCCCGGCCTGAAGCTGGTGGTGGAGACGCTCATCACATCCCTGAGGCCCATCGGCAACATCGTGCTCATCTGCTGCGCCTTCTTCATCGTCTTCGGCATCCTGGGGGTGCAGGTAGGGGCCTTCGCTTCGCTGTATGCGTGGAGGTGGACGAGAGGCGCAGACTGCCGGCGCGGAGACTGTCTGACTCTCACTGATCGCCAAAAAGTCGCCAAAAGGAAAAGAAAACCACTGATAGACAAAATGCAGGTTATCCTAAAGAGATGATGAAAGGGGGAATTTTTCAGGCTGAGAAAAGCAGACGAATATCCAACAGTGTGTAGCCTGTGCAAAAAAAAAACGTGATTTAAGGTGAGAGGAACAAGGAACTAATTCTTCAGCCTATCACTGGTGCCCTGATTTCTGATCTGACAATAAGACCATTTAAAGGCCATTTCATTTAATAAGCCCATATAATTCCACTCAGGCCTTATTTATATTTTTCAATCTTCCCAGAGGCAAAGGAAGCCCAGCATCCTTATCTCATTTCTAGAACATTATGAGAGTTAACGAGTTGAGAGAGAGTGTAGGTAATTAATAGATAAATGGTTATTAATTGAGGTCAGTCTCGTCCCTGCATCTTCCCAGGTTAACTTGCTTTTCCTTCAACAATTCTCTAAGACGGTGTTTTTCAAACCGGTCCTCAGGGACCGCCAGACAGTCCACGTTTTTGGGAGCTGGAAAGGGGCAAAACCACAGATCTTCTGGAGGTCCACGAGGACCTTCAGTCCGGCGCAGTCCACCTCATTAACTGTGAAGTACTCTCCCCCCATTAAAATCTATTTGCGACTCTCTGATAATTCTCAGAATGGCCACCTCTCATTTAGCCTGGGATGGGAAACTTATTGTGTTCTGTCATGGCTGCCTCGAGATGGTGTGGAACGAGCCACGGCTCACAGAGTCGGGATCCAGTTTGTTTTCACATTCCTGTCTCTGTCATTAACGTCTCAGGCCATGAAAAGTGGATCAGAATGGAATGAGGTACCTTTCACTCTAGCCTTGGCTGGCCAGCAGGTATTCCTGGAATGATTATGTTTACTGTCATTAAAATGTAGGAGCCCAAAGTCCTGGTTTAAACATGGGGGGCTGAGATCGATGTCTGCAATCACATAACTATGCAGTATGAAAGCCATTTGCTTAGATGGTCACGGGGTCTTTCGACTGTTGTCTGAACTTCAGCTTTTCAAAGGGAAGTTCTACCACTGCGAAGGATTCGACACCAGGAACATCACCAACAAGTCAGACTGTCTGCAGGCCAACTTCCGCTGGATACGCAGGAAGTACAACTTCGACAACCTGGGACAGGTGGGCAGGAAATGAGGTCGCCTACAGTGACTTATGTGATCGGAAACTAGCCATGACCGCCACTGCAGTGGGAGGACAGTAATCTCTTTGTTTTCTGTCGTCACCTGTCTTCCAGGCCCTCATGTCACTGTTTGTCCTGTCCTCCAAGGATGGCTGGGTCAACATCATGTACGACGGCCTGGATGCTGTGGGAGTTGACCAGCAGGTGACATGGATGGCTGAATCATTTGCCCCCAGTAGCTGTAGACAACTGGGACCCCATGTCCGTATCACTCAGTGCTAATAAAAGTGCTGGTCCGTGCCACTATGCGTGACGGAGGAGTCACAAGCCCCCCACACAAGTGCCCCATAGAGAGTGATCCATCGCACAGCCCCCAGGGGATGTCATTAGCAAGTCCAGATTCACAAATTATTTCAAGACCTTCAGCGTAGCAAAAGTTGTTTTTTTCCTGACAGAAAATGTGTATTGTTTTGTCGCTAATTTGCAGAAGGTAAAGGATAACCCTAAGCACGGTGTAGATGTAAAAGCCGAGCTCACCTACATTCCCTGGCACGACCGTGTCCTGTTTACCTCTAGAGAAACACAGGAATTAGGCTGCATGGCACAAGGGGGGTGAACTGGGACACGGATTCTCTGGAGGCCCACTCGGATGGTCCAATTCTGGGGGAAATGCAGCAGGATTTCACTGACAGAGCTCTACTTGGGCCCCAGGCCTTGTGCCGCCCACCCCCCACCCTACCTAACCCTGCGTGACTTGTTCCTGGCTCCTCCTCCCCCAGCCGGTGAGGAACCACAACCCCTGGATGCTGCTCTACTTCATCTCCTTCCTGCTCATCGTCAGCTTCTTCGTGCTCAACATGTTCGTGGGCGTGGTGGTGGAGAACTTCCACAAGTGCCGGCAGCACCAGGAGGCGGAGGAGGCCCGGCTCCGCGAGGAGAAGCGGCTGAAGCGGATGGAGAAAAGGCGCCGGAGTAAGAGGACGCGCGGCTCCGGTCGGTAGCCCAGCCTCTCCGGGCCCTGCCTGAGGGGACGTCCCCGGCTGCTGCATGAGGGCATGGCAGCTCAGCTGGCTCAGGGGGGGGACCCGAGAGCGCTGAAGGCGCCTCCTGCACTCAGATCAGCGCCCACTGCCCGGGTCGTGCTTTTGTTATGTTCGCTGGTCATGACTTGGAGCCCCCAGCAGCGAATGGGGAGGGATCACCAAGTGAAGGACTCATGAAGTCCAGCAGGGGCCTCAGAGTCATTGGTCGCCAGAGCATAGATCTTTCTATTGGTGCTTAGCTTTTCCCAGCAGCTGATTGGTGGTATGTAAGATGTTGTAAAATGTGAATTTAATGGCTCCCAGTGGACATTAGGCTGACTACTCAGAGCAAGGAGTGTGCTGGACTCGGCTAAACTAGGTGAAAATTTAATAAAAATAAAAATAGGGCAGCAGGATGATTTGATAGGCATGCTGGGTGTTTTCCGGAGGGACCAAAGGTTCAAAATGCACTTCTTGAATCTTTAATGTCGTTTTCTTCATTGCAGTGCTCGCCTTACAGGCACAGGTAGGACATATCTTTAGTGTATCTTTAGTGTTAATGCAAATGCACCAAATTTCTGTTGTCTGCTCAACTATATATCACCTGCCGTTTCGAGTTCATAAATCACCCCAAGGTTAACATTTAAATATATTAGGGACACACTTTTTTTATATGAACCCTGGACGTGATTGTGTTGCATTCTCACACAAAGACATTGCACCTTGAAAGAGCGCCACTTTTGACATATGATCTATAGCTCGCAACTTCAGAAGTGATTGGACCATATCAGCGAGCAAACATTAAGGTTTTATTGTTGGACAGGGAAGTGGCTTGGGATGCTCTCACCTATGCGGGGGCTTTTTGGAGGAGAATTCGGGATATGCCAGGGGGAGAGGGGTTGCGATTGTACATTAAATTAAAACCTTTCTTTATGACGGGTGGTTGGGAGGGGGACCCATTGACCGAGGCACGGGGGGGGACCAGGGCCCATGTCCAGGATCCTTTTAGAAAATTATTAAGAATACACGGATGAACAATTGGTGATGCTTTTCCTTAACTGCACCTTTTTTAAACAATGTGAGTGTCAGACCCTAGGGGGGTTTGCTACCTCATTACTGGGCTCCCATTTTGGGGCTTGGAACCCGTCACCTGCTGGATTTTAAGCCACATTAGCCGGTATGAGGCCTTTTCTTAGGATGGAAGGGATATAAATGGATGTACGTACATAATAATGAAAAAGAGGGTGGTGTACCTTCCCTGATATGCGTGGGCAGTGAAGCTGCATTACACTCAAGCATGGACAGACTGACCTAAATCTTCCAGTGATCATGACCAAGATTTAGCCAGTGGGTAAACAGAAAGACAGTGACTTCTAGCCCAAATTGCCTCATTTGCCCCACTGCTGGCACTTGAACTTTTGACTGGCAAGTTTGTAGTATCCTGGCTCACTTTAATGATGCATTTTTATTTATATACGAACCATACTCAGGTGTCACTAAATGTATCGCTGACAGGAGAAGAGGCTCTTTCTCTGTCTGTGGACGCGTAAGTATTTTTGAGATGGCAGGCCCCGAAAGAGACTTGAAATTGAATCAGCTCTCACATCTATGTTGACAAATATAGTTTATTACATAATAATTGTGTTTAAAAGGCATCTGGAGATTGCTGGTTCAGATGAATCATGCTGGGGATGCTCACAGCTGGCTATTTAACCTGGATGTATACAGGTATATTCAGCAATATATGTAGAAACTTCTAGGGAGTGAAATTTATTGTGCCCTTAAAAATGTCATCATTTTCGTGATCTCCCAGCACCGAATGAATTTTGTCGATGTAGAGTTTCTCTTTAAATCAGTCTTGTATTCGCGGTTAGACGTGGGCTCTGGCCAACTCCTCTCTCGTCTGAAGCCTCAGCACTATGGAAATCTAAAGGGTCCTTTAGATAATGACAAAGCACACCCAGGGAATTTAATGAAAGTGCCAAAAGCCAGCTGTGAGTCACATTTCAAGGAGCAGAGTTGGATTATATAACAAAAACCAGAGTAGATGAATAATTTTATTATTACTATTAATGTTGTTTCCTGTCAGTTAGGTGGTGACAGAGAATGGATCCAACCAGAACTAGACTGTTCCAATGGTCAATACCATGCTGAATTCTGATGGACGTTTTGATTAAAATGCATTTTTTACCACAGACATGGTATATAAAAACATAGCCTACATAGTTATTTCCCCAGTCACAGACACAGGCGAGTATTGTCATGGACAAGTTTACCTATGCATGGACAAGAAGCGGATCCCTGGTTCGTATGTATGTCCAACATCCACCAGGAACCTTTATAACAAGTTCAGTTACAGTGCTGTGAAAAAGAGTTTGCCCCCTTCCTGATTTTTTTATTTTTATGCATATTTGTCACACTTACATGTTTCAGATCTTCAAACACATTTTAATATTAGATAAAGATAACCAGAGTAAATACAAAATGCACTTTTTAAATGATGATTTCATTTATTAAGTGAAAAAAGCTATCTAAACCTACGTGGCCCTTTGGGAAAAAGTAATTGCTCAATTTCAAATGTTCATAAACAAAATACATCTCCTGGTCAGCATGACAGTGGGGGAATTGTAGGAGCTGCCTTCATCTATTTACATGCAGAATAAATATTTATCCAGTGAACCTTGAAGACTGACCAGCTGCAACCCACACTGATCTGACGATTTTTACGTTTTTTTAAAAAGTGAACTTCTGTGTGGCACTAGACTTTAATCTTGCTGTTTACCAGTATGTTAGCTTATCACCCTTGCACTTTGTTAACAAATCTTTGATTTCAAAACCTGTGCCTTGTCTAACTGGATACCTTGCCGCCCTCGCACTGATATAGCCAATGAAACGGCTTCACCAGTGTGATGCAGAGACCAGCCGTGTGTGTTGGTTGGCAGGTTAGATTTCCCAGACATGAGGTGGTCTCTGAATGGCCTGATTTGAAGCCGGTCGCATTCGGTGTCGCATGCTTAAGCATGTCGAAGCATGAAACAGGCGCATGAACGGACAGCTTCCAAAAATGTCTATTTAAAACTATAATTTAACAGAAATGTGGGGCTTGTAGTCTGCAGCAAATGTAAATGCGGCTATGATTGCATTTGTAATTCCCACAAAAGCCGAGCAGGCCCTCTCTTTGGTTGCCCCATTTCCTTTTATCCGTCTTTATTTACATATTCAGCACTCAAAGTTCCTCAGTTCTTAAACATTTTGAACCGTTTCAGTCTTATTCTAACCATATTAATTCAGTTCTGAGGTCTTGTCTCGGAAACGTCCCAAAAGTAAGATGGAACTACCTAAATTTATACGTGTAACATGGATGGGTTCAGAATTGATAGTTTTTTAATTGAACGGACCGTGTAGCAACAAACGTTTGCCATCGTCAGGCTGCAGGGGAGCTGCAGAGGTCTGTGTGCTTGCCAGCATGGGTTGGAACCAGAGACCCGTCTGTCTGTCGCTCACATGTCATGTGACTGTGTCCCGCAGAGGCCCAGCAGCGCCCCTACTATGCTGACTACTCCCCGGCCCGACTCTACATCCACACGCTGTGCACCAACCATTACCTGGACCTCTTCATAACCTGCATTATATGCATCAATGTGGTCACCATGTCTATGGAGCACTACAACCAGCCCAAGGTAACGGAGCCCCCACCCGTGTCGCTCTGCTGTGTTTGGCCTGCCAAGCTGCTCTTAGGCTACGGCTGCTGATTGCCAGGGCATCTCTCCCGGCAACTCTCAGTAACTTTCACTAACACTTATCACCCAAGTGTGTGCCATGGACATAAATTAATGGGATGTGAATCGAGCTGTGTGGACTTATTTCACTACAAGAGGGACGATGAATTATTTAACATTGGGCAGGTAAATCTGTCAAGGAGAGGCAGATATCGGCAACTCTGTCTAATTTTCTTTGGGCCTGAGGTTGAATAAGTTTGGCGAGACGTATGAAGCCTGTAGATCCCGGTACGCTTCACAGCCATTTCAGAATTATGGGATGATGTGTCTGTAAAGCCCGCAGATCGATATGTTTGTGGTAGCTGTGTTACGGTCCATGCTTTTAAGCATTTGAAATATCACTGGAATAAATGGCATAAACAGATGGGTCGCTGAGCCATGGGGGTCAGCCATTCTGTAAGTCTAACAGGCGTCTCATCGAACAGCCTTCCACCCAACGGCGTGAGATAAAACGGCCTGTTCTAGCTCAGATGATATGTGCTCAGTCACTGAACCCGCACGTGCCTGTCTCTGCCCCGCAGTACCTGGAGGAGGTCCTGAAGTACTGCAACTACGTGTTCACCATCGTCTTCGTCTTGGAGGCGCTGCTCAAGCTCGTCGCCTTCGGCTTCCGCCGCTTCTTCAAAGAGAGGTACGCGTTGGTGCTGTCGCTCAGGAGCCACGGCACGCCGGCTTATCATTACCTTTGTGTTATTATGCCACTTCTACTGGCGTGTGTGGAGTTTACATCATTCTCGTGTTTTCAAATGTTTCGTTCTGCAATCCAGAGATTTGCTGTAGTTTATGTGCCCTGTTATGGACTGACATCCCATCCAGGGTTTCCCCTTCCTTCTGCCCTGTTATGGACTGACATCCCATCCAGGGTTTCCCCTTCCTTCTGCCCTGTTATGGACTGAC
>JAODKM010000088.1:23460535-23507300 GCA_026780845.1 Petrocephalus sullivani | reverse complement strand
GTGCCCCTTTCCTTGATGGGATGGGATCACATCCGGAGTGTCCCCTGCTTCGTGCCCCTTTCCTTGATGGGATGGGATCACACCACGACCCAGTACCAGTGGTTATTAGATTAGATTTGACTTCACTGCCTTTGCATGGTACTAGAACTCAATAAAGATGCAGTAATCCCAAAGCACAGAAGTGATAAAGGTGGACGTCCAATCAGTGTTGATAATAAATGGAAAAAAAGTGTTTTTGAAAAATGCATAACCATTTTAATTTGAAGCTATTCCCACAGATTTTCAGCTAACTTTCAGCGCAGCTGTATACCACACAGATCACACAGGGCACACGCTCACGGTCAGCCTGCGGGTTCCCATGTGACAGGATGCAGGCGCATGCCGCCTGTCTGCTAAAGCCTCACACTCGCTGCCCCACCAGGCCATGAACTCCTAGCAGATACACACCCCACACTGGGGCTCAACGGATGGTCCCACTCAACACCCTTAACCGCAGAGACCCATGTCTGTGACACACTGCAGGGACCATATGCCATTACCTCCTCCACTGTAACGTTGACCCAGCCCTTTTCAGGAACCTAAGCAAATCTGGATTGGGCTCACCAGCCCAAAACACACACAGACACTACAGCCTGGTCAGAAGGGGGCCCCTTAATGGCTGCTAAGCCCTAAGGACCCATGGAATCCGCTCCCACCCCACCTCCTTGTACCGAAACGTTTCGCTGACCAAGGCTGACCACTCTGGAGAAGACATCAGCCTCCCGATAAGCCGCAGCATCTTCTCCATGGGCCGGGGGCCGACCCCTCCTCCTGAGTAAACGGCAGCGTGTCCAATGCCTGCCCCCTTCCCAGACCAAGGAATCTGAATGCTCTTCAGTTTCATGCTTTCTGCTGCACATATTTACAGAGTGAGAGCTGTTTGAAAGTCTAGTGCAAACAGACATGAAAAAGCAGCCATGGGGGGGGGGGGGATCGACGCCCACCGAGCGGGAGCTCGAGTAAACGTCCAGGAGCTGAGTAAGTGAGCAGAGAAGGCCTGTTGATGATAGAGACACACCCCCCGGGCCGGGGGGGAGGAGGGGGTGTTCTGTTTCAAACCTAATCCCTAAGCAGCCCCCACCTAAGTCATCCCCAGCAGCACGGCTCTGACGGGCTCACCCTAATTAGCGTGAGAAGTGACAAACACCCCTATGCTGAGCTGATGGGCCAACGTGAGCTCTCAGAAAGGCTGTGCAATCATTCTGTCCCCAGCGGAACAGAAAGGTCTCGCTTTAATGAGCTTTGCTAATCACGGCCGGTTATGCCATTACTATTCCGGTTTGTAAGGGCTCCTTTTGAGGTCTGCCATTTCCCTTTTCTGCTGAGTAGGGCCCTTCCCTCCCCGCTACCGCTCTTTAAAGTCGCTCTGCTTCATTTGGCCGCTCAGCCGTCGAAAGAAAGGACAACGGCCCCGTACTCCTGCATTTAAACGCTTACAATATGGCTGCCGGGCGGGGCGACTGACCCCCTGACCTCTGCGAACAAAAACGAACTTCAGCTGTGAACCTTTCAGCCGCTAAAGAGGCCCGACTCCACCCTCCGCCCCCCTCGCCGTCTCCATGGAGACGCGCGAGCCATCTCCAAGCGTTCACGTTCTCCGTATCTCTGCAGGAGGTGATCAGCGCTAGGCAGGATCTGACACTATTTCCGCAGCACGCTCCCTCAAAACAACACTCTCGTCTCCGTCGTCTATTCGAAAAAGACGAGGATCTGTTTTGAGGGGGGGGGGTCCCCATTTCGCTGCCGCGGAAATGCCGAGCAGCAAGCGGAAGCGGATGAGGCTCCTGGAGGCACGCTGAAGAGGGCCCCGGGGTGCTGGATTGCTGGCTGAGCCTCTCGCTGCTGCAGGGCCCACTTCCCAGGACCCTCGGCATCGCAGCACCTGCAAAGAAACTGGCTCGTTCTCTTAAGGAGAATTCATTTGAAGCTGCGTAACGCTCTCCTGTAAGCTCAGCATGAGCAAGCATGTAGTAAATTAGGGCTGCTGATGGTTATATTTAATGAAAGTCCGGTTTAAACGTCCTGAATGATGAAAAAGCCTATTTGCACTGTATGCCAGTGAAGCCATCTGGTCCATCTGGTCCAATGTGGTCATGTTCTCATCGAGAACAGCAAAATTCACCCCAGTGATTAGACCATCTCACGTTTATGGAACAAACAATCTGTGTTTTTCATCCAGCCCTAACCCTAACCCTAATCCTTGTCTTCATCAGCTTCACAGTCTCTAGCTGAATAGCTTTGTTACCAGAAATGGACTTTGATCAATGATTCAGCGTTAAATATTGATGCAACCAGACAAATAGAAAGGCAGATGTTCCACCGAAAGAAAAAAACAAGGCGGTAACTAGATCTCAAAGAGTATAATTATGAGACAGCTGCTATAGAAAGCTGGTGTCGCCGCCCAATGACCAATTAGATTACACCTTCAGAGGGGGCCTTGGGCCGCGATGGGCCACGTGTCGATTGCTGTCATAATGCCACTTACCTAATTAATCCCTGATTGTCTCTAATTTAAAACAGCGGCACGGCCGCCTCAGCTCCCCGCCACCAGGCCCTTCTCTCAGGCCCACTCTAGGAGGGCACTAACCACATCCGCATGCTTCTTTGCCAACCCATAAAAAACAAACCTAAAGGAAATGTCCTGACGCACTTAAACAGCTCAGTTAATTACCGTAAACCATAATAACAGAATGTGCTTCTGGCTTTACATTTACCGGGGCGTGTTTATCCTGAAGTGTAGGAGAAATAGGTACATTCATTCATCCTGATAAAATCACTCTCTACATTATGCTGAGTTTGCTATTTACAGTAACTATGTTTACTGGGCAGAAGCATTTACATGCTATAACAAACAACTCAAGTTAATTTCAGGGTATCGTCTGGCTCACACCTCCAGGGACAGGGTTAGAATCCGGCTCCACCCCCTGCCCTGTGTATGAGTTTCCTCAAGGTACTCCTGTTCCCTCCCACAGTCTACAGACACAAGGGGAGTCTCTAAACTACCCACATTTAACATTTATAACTCCTAAATGTGGCCTAAGAGTAGATGCCCGGCCTCCCAAGGACAGCCATGGCCAGGGGTCGGCACGGAGTCAGCCTCAGCCTTCTGGGCTCGCGCTCGTCTTGGCCTTTCTCAGGCTGGTGAACTTTTAACAGCTGATGTGGGCGGGGCCACTGCTCAGTTACCCTCCGCCACGCTCAGATCTGCCTCTCAGTTCAGTGTCACAGAACGGCCAGCGGGAGAAATGTGGGTGTAAGAATAACTGTGGCTGTGAGTAGTCTAGACAGATAACTGCACAACACTGGCAGATGTTAACAGACCAAGGGTTTGCTTCTCCGAGGACGGCTGTGGGACCAGTTCCCGTGGACAGCCTTTCTGCTCCGAGGTCCTGCTTTGGTTCCACTTCTTCGCTTTGCGAAGCAGAACTGGAACGTTTTCTCCATGATGCCAGGACACCTTGTCCTATTCAGACAGCTTGTTTCTGTTATTAAACCATTAACATCTCTCCTGGCATCAAACCATCCAACCTACAGCCAAATATTCTGCTGAGGGTCGTGAAGTTTTTCTGTAGGTATGTTATCTGTGCTTTTTAGATACAGGGACTTTGTTTGCAGTGTTATAGCAGTGCTTGTGTGAGCACCAGCACGTTATCTTTGGCCCGGAGCCATCCAGGCTCTTGGGGCAACATGGTGATGGCGGTCAGGACATTATAAACTAGAAAACACAGGTGGGGTGGCTGTAAACAGCTCATGTCAGAATAAAAAGTCTGGCAGAGGCACGTAAACTCTCAATTTAGCTCTGACTAGATGCCTGGGAAGACCGAAAATATTTCCTCTCAATAACACCACTTAATGGAAAATTCCTAAGTCATATTAGAGTCATTTTGCTCTCCAGATGACGTCCCACACATTCAATGGAATTCATATTACATTTACCGCAATTGAAGAACTTTTCACTTTGGTCCTTGAAAAAAATTACAGTAACATTTTCTACGAAGCTCACATTCTTAAAGCTTAATAACTGTTCTTATAATTCATTGTTACACATTCATAAACTATTATAAACACAGCTATAAATATTTATAAAAAGGCATAACACATTATAACAATGTTTTTCATGCATTATGAATGCTCTATAAAGGTCTCATCTATAATAATGCACTATAAATACCTTTATAATGCATTACAAATGGTCAGCATAAGAATTAAGGATGTTTTGTATGTGTTTATAGTGCATTATAGATATAACCTTCATAGAGCATTCATAATGCATAATACACATGACTATAATGCCTTTTTATAAATAGTTACACAGTCAAGGTTATAATACCTTATGAATGTATATCTTCAGTCTTGGAGTCACATGGTGCTAAGGTAAAGAATACGCTCAGTCTACAGCATCGCTAAATATCATCCATCTATCTTCCACAAGCACTCCAGCAGGACGGGGTCGTGGTGAGCCTGGAGCCCATACCAGGAGCCATGGGGGACACCCTGGAGGAGGTGCAGACGTGTTCTTATATTCCTACTGGTATGACGCTGACAGTAACTGATAACTGATCCATATGCTAAGAAACTACTCATTTTGGTGCAGAATTCTAACATGCACACTGTAAACAAAAGGTAAAGTCCAGTGGGATTCTCTTTTCAGGATCGAATTTCTGAAGAAAACCCATAACCCATAGCTCAAAGCTGGATTTTAACCCATAACCCATCGCTCAAAGCTGGATTTTAACCCATAACCCATCGCTCAAAGCTGGATTCTAAGACATGGCGTCAAGAACTCCTGCAGACATCACGAGACCCAGACCGGGACCTGAACAACAGGGGGTGCAGGACAGAACCAGAAGGTGGAAGAAGCTCGTGTGCAGTAGCTTCCATTCGCAGAGGTCCACTTGTATCTGCATACAGCTGACACAGACACCAAGAGGCTGCCGACGTATCAGACATTTAGCCATGAAAATGGGCCCCTCTTACCAGCATAAATACTTCCTTACTATAGGAGCCAATATAACAATTGAAACAATCTGCTAGATTGTGATGCCAGACTGAGGGTTCTGTTCTGTTGAAATAGTGCCAAAACATGCTCATTTACGGGCAGGACCCTTCTGAAGCAGAGTGGGATCATTACACCTGAAAACACACACTTGACACACTTCACTCCAGTTCTGAGCCCCGATCGGCCTGCTGCTTAAGCCAAGCTGACAATGAGAGAGGTGAAGAACATGGAGGCACCAGCATCTGGTATGGACGTGCCCACTGGCCAGTTCCCAGGCCTGGAGGGTGGACGCGGTATTCGATTGGCCTGCCCACGCTAAGGCTCTCAGTCTGCCACCTCCCCCAGTCACGTCAAATAAACCCCAGCTGGTGAGCATGCTAGTGGGACAGCACTCGCACAAGAGGCCATGAAACGAGTGGAAATGAATCACGTTCCTGTAAGTCTGACGCCCAATTAGCCTGTGAAACCCTGACGCTATTATCTCACGGCTTACTCTTGAGGTTTTCAGCGACTTCCTGCTTTCCCGAAATACGGCCAATCGCATTGTTCGATTTTGTTTGCACTTCTGGCAAGCCGTCCCACTGATGTCCCGCCGGGACTTCTCACCTCAGACGGGTAAAATTGAAATCACCAAGCTTTCGAAAGACAGACAAAACAAAGTAGTAGGGATTAGGATAGCGTGTAATCACACCGAAATGTCGAGATGGAAACTGCCCTCCCAGGGCAGGCAGAGAAAGACGCAGCCCATTAAGATATCTGACACAGCTATAGCTCGGTAGTTACTCAAGTCTGCAGACAAAAAAAATAAAACCTCTGACCCAAAACATGCTTCTTATTTTTTTCAAATATCCACACACTGTAATTTGTGACAGCTTACTGTAGGCACATCGCTTTTTGACAACATTATTTTTTATAGCATCCTATGATCTCACAAACTCAGCATAATGTTCAACCAAAGACACCTGCAGTTTTGCTAAGCGGATCTGTATCTGACAAAGGCTTTTTCCCCAGTTCACACTGCACCAGGTTGCTGCTGTCCCAGGCGGGTGGAGACCACTGCCCTCCACCCACCCCCCCGCTGGGCTGGAAGGCGGTGTGACATGAGCCCGGTGTGACAGACTTTGCAGTCTGACAAAAGGCAGAATGGGCAGTGAGGTGCGGTACTGGCCAGCGCGAGACGGGGAAGCAGCAGATAAGGGGGTTCTTTACCAGGGATAGAAAAAAAACTTCAATCCTCAGCTCAGGATAAACTCATACAGAAACTCCAGGAAGGGAACACACGGCAATAACTAAATGTACTGGCTATAAGCAGGTGCCCCCTTGACGGTGCCAGTTGCGCCACATAGAATAACGGCTGTTCATAGATGGCTAACGTGGCCCAGGTGGAGGAAACTGTGTCCATCTGGGCATCTGTGCAGAATAAAGCACAGCCCGGCTTTATGCGCATACAAAGAGCGCTCCGGCTGTGCACCTGTGTCACTTCGGCATAGGAGGAAAACGTCCGCTGCTTTCATTCAACAGAATGAAAAAAAAAAACATTATCAGTTTTAGATAAAGAAAAGAGAGAAGTGTGCAGTTTCTGTTTGCGTTCATTATCTCACATTGCCTAATTAGTTCGCTTTATCAGTGGAATGATTGCGCAAAAACATATGAGCACAACATATCTAAAACATACGACGGGAGCTGAAAGAAATACTTAATATCCGCATCATTGTCCCAGAACAAAGAAAATAATGGAATAATAAAAACACTAGAGGCAGAAATCGGCCCCGTCGCAGTAAAGTCGCGATACAGCCACCCAAATGCAGCCTGATACTTAAATAGTTTCTCTCACCGAATTTCCCGTCTAACTAGACATTAAAGGCAATTTAAGTGCAATCGCAGCGCCTATCCGTCAAGTCTGCTGGCGGCCAGCAGCGGACACAGACCTTGATGGGAGAGCTGCGAGTCGCTATGGGCAGGTCCCGGACCGCAGTTCCCGGAGGGGAAGCCGCGATGCCGAGCGCACATCCCGGCGACGCTCTCCCTCCGCCGCCCGGCCGCTGCTTAATCCCATCCAGCAGCCGCACCAGCAGGATGTTCGCCGGCAGCTCCTCCACTCCGCAGCCCACCAGGATCCGGCACTCGGGGCAGCGCAGCTCGTTGCGGGAGCTCACGATGCTCTCCAGGCAGCGGCGGCAGAAGGTGTGCTGGCAGGGCAGCACTTTGGCCGTGGTGTCCAGCCGCTCCAGGCACACGGAGCACTCCAGTAAATCCAGCAGCGACGACTCGTCCATCTTAGCCTCTATTAATGACCGTAAAGGAGGTTAATGGCTCGATGCGCAGGCGATGCAGCACAATGCATGCTGACTGTGGTGGAGCAGCGAGAGGGCTCCGGCTCCGGCTGGGGCTGGGGGCTGCTTTCACACAGCGCGGCGTAGTGAAGTGAGGTCAGACGCGCAACATCATCAGCACAAAACAGCGCTGCCTTCTCGGAGCTGCAGCAGGACGGCGGCCGCCGTACGAACACGCCTTCCGCCGCACAGTAACTAGTGATACGGGAACAGGCAGCTGCCGTTCGCCGGCTTCCTCAATGAGAATAAAGCAGCTCCGCTCGGCTTCGCCCCGCCGCTATTATGTAGCTGTCATCTGTGTGATTTTGCCGCACGCTGCACGAATTCCTAAACTTTGTGCAGTTTGATATTCACGAAGTTTATATTTCGATGGCGCAGATGCAAGCTTACTAAACGCGCGTGATTTAGCACAAAAAGTTTAAATGTTAAAAAATAAAGTACGAGCCGTATTTTTTTTAAATAAACATGTATAATTAGTATGTATTATATGTACACATTGTTATTTCTGCAATAAAACCCAGCATCATGAACATATAACACGATATTTATCCAGAACATGAAACTAAAGATAAAAGTGTCGCGCAGAATGCCGAGAGCAGCGATATATTGTTGTCGGTTGGAGAAGTGTGGTTATTGTAAACAATTCTGAAGATATCTTAACAGTTTTCTATAGTTATATTTTTTGCCAAAGTAATAAAAAAATAACACGTGCGGTAAGCTTTATTTCATTACCGAAATATTTAGATTTTTTCTATTCGTAGGTTTGCGTGTCGAAGATAAGATTAGGTGAAAATCAATTGTGTGTGTGCCCATTTGGGTCTGCAGGAAGCAGAAAGTAACATCATGTGCACTGATCTTTTACCGAACTGTGCCATCTAGCGACACCCCGCTGGAAGCAGGGTCCTCTTCCTATATGATTTATATGGCAAGCCGTTTTAGCTTTAATTTTTTTTTAGAGGATATCACAAATTCAGTTCTAACTAGTTAGAATGTATATTCTTGGTATCAGAAATTCAGTTGTCACTAGTTATAATGTGTATTTCTGATATCACAAATTCAGTTCCAACTAGTTAGAATGGCAATTCTTGATATCAGAAATTCCATTTTAACTAGTTAAAATGCCAGTTCCTGATATCGGGAAATCTATTTCGGCTAGTGAGATTCAGAACAATTTTCTCATTTATTTCAGTGGGAGTTGGAATTTTAACTAGTTATAATTAAAATGTAACAAGCTAGAATTCCAATTTCTGTTATCAGAAATTCAGTTTTAACTAGTCGAAATGCCAATTGTTGCTATCAGGAATAAAATTTCAACTAGTTGAATATGCAATTTCTGATGTCAAGAATTCAGTTGTAACTAGTTATGATTAAAATTTAATTATATCTAGTCACAATTCAATTCCTGATATCAGAAATTAGACATTCAACTACTTAAAATTTTATTCCTGATATCAACATTTGGCATTTCGACTAGTTCAAACTGAATTCCTGATACCAGAAGTTGGGATTATAACTAGTTAAAATTGAATTATAACTAGTTGAATTTGAATTCCTGATATCAGAAATTGACATTTCAACTAGTTAAAATTCCAACTCCCACTGAAATAAATGAGAAGATCGTTTTGAATCTTACTAGCTAAAATGTAATTTCCGATATCAGGAATTGGCATTTCAACTAGTTAAATTTGAATTTCTGATATCAAGTATTAGCATTCTAACTAGTTGGAACTGAATTTGTGATATCAGAAATAGAAATTATAACTAGTTACAATTTAATTTCTGATATCAGGAATATGCATTCTACCTAGTTAGAGCTGAATATGTGATATCCTCTAAAAAGGAATTAAAGCTAAAACGGCTTGCCATAGATTTATTAGTATTAGGAAAGATTATCATTAATCTTTATCACCTCTAACCACAGTGCGACTCAACAGCCCTACAGATAAGGAAGTCCACAATTTTCTCGACGGACTCAAGAACGCTCACATTCCAGATTAAGCATTGCACAGTTACGACAATTTACAGCATAAATACATGAATGCACCATTCATTTACACTTTTTACAGATACACGCTTCGCGGTACTATACATGTGGGTCCAGTGCGTAATCGGTCGTGCCCTGCTGACTATATATATATATATATAAAGTTACTACAAACGTCTGACTGTGTGCAGTGTAGATGACGCACGTGAAAGGCACGGGACCCGGGTAACGGCGTGAGGCTGCCTTAGCGGCGGAGCGCCGCAGGGAGGCGCTGCCGGGGGCGGCGGGGGGACCGCGGTTACGTAACGAGGTTACGTAACGCGAGAGCTCAGCGGCGTGGCGGACCGGCGGCTCCCCGAGCAGCATTAAGCCCGCCGCTCATACGCGCGACAGCCCGACGAGAGCGAAGCTCCACTACGCTGCGGCTATGGAGCCGAAATCCGCCAAGGAGGCCGAACGGACCTGCGTGCTCTGCTGCCAGGACGTCGACATTTACGCCCTGGGAAAATGTGACCACCCGGTGTGCTACCAGTGCTCCACCAAGATGCGGGTGCTGTGCGAGCAGAAGTACTGCGCCGTCTGCCGGGAGGAGCTCGACAAGGTGCCCTTACGCCTGGCTACGACAGCCCGGGGCTTTGCTCGGCCGTGTAGGCCGCTAGCCGGCTAGCCGAGTGAAACACCGTGCCGTTTGTCATAAATGGCGCACTTGCTGCGTGCTGTGCCTTATACTGCCCATTTATGTCCCCGGAAATAATGTGACGGCTAGTGTTGTGTACTTTTGATGTCGTCGGCGTGTTTGCATTAAAAATGGTGGCTCCTCGTAGTGGCTGGACGCGGGCTGGCTGAGCCTTTCCCGGTTAGTGCTCGGGTTATTTCCCGCGGTATATGTGGCGGCTCTGCCGGTACCCTAGCTGTCACCGCCGCCTGTCTTGGCAGCTGCTCTCCGGCTTTGGGTCGCTGCCACTCCGACGATAGGAAGCACGCCGGCCCGCTCCCGTGTGAGGAGGCGGTGTGTCCCCGGTGTGGCCCTTCCTTAAGTCATCACTTTTAAGATGCCGAGCGGCACTTTTCCGGCCATGTGAGTTGCGTGGCCTTTGACAGGCGTGCAGGATCCCGTCGCCGGGTGTCAGCACAACCGCATGGGGACGGAATTCCGGGCTAGATAAGGCTATACGTCCTTAACAATTTGAATAAGTCTATAAGGTGAAAGTAATCAATTGTCATTGTTGACACACCACAACAACAATGTATGTCCTCTGCATTTAACCGGTATGTGACATTGTGACATAGCAGTGGGCGGCTGCTTGGGAGTAGTACCTTGATCCAGCAATTTATATCTCTAACCAAAAGGCTCTGACCAAAGGTATTTTTAATCAATTCATTAATTTATCGATGTATTTATTAGTATTGAGAGCTTTTTCTGATATTCTCCAATCTGAAAATCTCTAGAAGTATCCCAGATGAAAGGAATAAATAAATATTGCTTTACTAGGTTGCCCGTGGAGTAGCTGAAGAAAATTATTTTATTGTTGGCATCACAAGCCCATCGTCAAAAGTATCTCTACTGTCCAGTGCACTGTTAAATGTTGACTTTTTTTCTGTCCCCTAGGTTGTTTTCATCAAGAAGCTTGAACCTTTTGCTGCCATAGACACCAGGCGGTTTCAGTGTGAGAGAAAGTATGACATTTATTTCTGTGATGGCAAGACTTACTCACAGTTCAGGTAGGGGCAGCCTCGTTTCTTTGTACAGTTTTAGTGCTGCTCAATTATAATGTGTCCTCTATATTTCCATCATATTTGTCTCATGTAATCTATGACATCTAGGAGGATTTTGCAGTCTGAATGTCCCCAGTGTCCAGAACCAAGGGTGTTCTCTACATTTGAGGAACTGGAACATCACATGAGGAAACAGCATGAGCTGTTTTGCTGCAAACTGTGTGCGAAACATTTGAAGGTACCACATCCCAGCATTTAAATGCTGGTTTTTAAGTCTGCCCACTGTTATGTAAATGGTCTCTCACATTCCTCTCAAATGTCACTCCCCTCACGTCCTGCTCCTCACAGATATTCTCCCATGAACGAAAGTGGTACAATCGGAAGGATTTGGCACGACACCGAACACAGGGCGACCCCGATGACACCTCGCACCGGGGGCACCCCCTGTGCAAATTCTGTGATGATCGGTACCTGGACAACGATGAATTACTGAAGCACCTGCGCAGAGATCACTATTTCTGTCACTTCTGTGACTCTGACGGCGCTCAGGAGTACTACAGGTAGTTGAAATGAACTGCTGTGAATTGGTGAAGCCTGCTTGTGCATGAGATTATTTCAGGGTTTATATATGGAGGAAGGTTACTATGTTATAAACGGCCTAGACGACGGTAAGGGTGAGTGACTGTCGCTCCTGCAGTGATTATCCATACCTGCGTGAGCACTTCCGTGAGAGCCACTTCCTGTGCGAGGAGGGCCGCTGCAGCACCGAACAGTTCACCCACGCTTTCCGTTCTGAGATCGACTACAAGGCCCACAAGGCGGCTGCCCACAGCAAGAACCGGGCCGAGGCTCGGCAGAATCGGCAGATTGACCTGCAGTTCAACTACACACCAAGGCACCCAAGAAGGAATGAAGGTGAGGGAGTTTCCCTGTTTTGGAAAGCACACTTTGGGAAATGTGCGGCTAATGCTTAGAGCTTGAGGGATGAGGGTACACGACTCATTTTGCCGTTAATTGACCCATTTTTTCTTGTTAATGACGTGTAGTAAGTTTTAATAAAACCGTAGGCATTAAGTAAAGAAATGTACAAGCAATTGCATAATTAAAAATTCATTATTTGTAACCGTTTATTGTATGAAATGTTCAAATTAGCCACACAGGCAGTGTTTTGAGTTACATTTGCATTCTCCGTGTTTTTCTGGGGATCTTTTGCTGTTCCTAATGTAAAAAGAGACTGAAATTAGTAGATGATGTCATTTTACGCCACTTTTTTCTCTCTATTTGTGTATCAGTAAGCTGTGTTCTGGTTTAAAGCTGATTGTTATTGGTTATCATACCTTTTAAAATACGGATTCAGATTGAGAATAGAATAGTCTTTGCTGGAGTGTTAGTATATGACGAGTGCCCAAAAGGACTAGTGAGCCATATTTTACATGCTCTGGATTTGCAAGCTCTACATATGTAATATTTGGATGAAATTTTTAAGAGTGCCCAGTGCTGCACATCTCTGAGTAGAATGAGGACCCGGGACTGTACCATGGTGAGAAGTGTTAAAACCATTTGGCTCAGTGCTGTGGTTCGTCTAACCCAAGGTATCGGAGGGGAGGATTACGAAGAAGTGGATCGTTTCAACCGGCACGGGAGGTCGGGCCGGGCCGGTGCTCGAGGGGCCCCGCAGAACCGGAGAGTGAGCTGGAGATATGACAGGTACGGCCCACCGACAGGCCCCTGCCCACACGGCCTTCCAGGTCGGCCCCTGGTGACGGCGTCTTACGCCAAACCTCGTCATTTCAGGGAAGAGGAAGACCGAGACATCGCTGCTGCTGTGAGGGCCTCCATCGCCGCGCGTAAACAGGAGGAGAGGAGACAGGCCTTGGAACGAGAGCCAGCTAAGGCACGGAAGGAAGAGCTGATGGACGTGGAGGAGAGCCGGAACCACAGGCGGGCCACCAAGCCGCCTGGGGAACCTCTAAGTAACCCTCTGTTTTCACAGTTAAATACAGTGTTTGGCGGTTTGCAGAACCGGAGAGCAAACTTCTGAAACTCAGTCCATCTTTTGTTCTCATTCAGATCTCATGTAGTCCAATGAAGATCTTTTATCATTATTATTCTATTTCCTTTTATTACTTATATTCCAGAACAGAATTCAGAGTTTTTCCACAAACATCCTGTGGAGTAAGTTTTAGAAATTTAGCTTTTCAGTCAGTGCATTTAAGCAAATGTATGGTGTCTGTGGGGTGGCCAGCGGGCTTCTTCTGAGTAGGTGTCAGAGGGTCAGTGGTCACACTACACTCTGGCCCATTCAGCTTCCAAAGATGCTGGGCAGTCGACTGGCCCCAAGGAGCCCCAGAGGGAAGACGACTTTCCAGTTTTAGCTTCTCCAGCTGTAAACGCAGCCCCACCCACCACAAGGTATCCCTTCTGAAATGTGCCTGTCCTCACCGCAGCGTGGGCGGGGGCGTGTTAAACACAAAGATGCCTGTCAGTGTCGTCATACAAAAAAATGCGACGCTGACTCATTTACAACCTTCACAGCCGGTCACACCATATAGAGCTAACAAAAGTCCAAAGTCTGGACAAAGCTACTGAGAATCATTTGGCATGAGCTATATTGTCGGGGAAAAGCAAAGTAGCAAACTTGTGCCCAGAACTTGTGGAAACTCCTACAGGACTGTTGAAATCTAAAATTCGAGAGAACATTTGATAGGTGTTATTGTTTCATTGCCTCAAGTCTTCCTACAATAGTGAACAACATAGCAGAAATAGAGAGATGTATTAGACGCAGTACCAGACATTTGGCTGGTACAGTAAAAAGATTTGAAGCTTCACCATCATAGCCTATTGGCCGCAATTGTTAGAATAAACACCTAATAAATAATTTTACTGATTGGATGCTATACTTGGCATTTTTCGTTTTGGACAAAACGTAGTTCATACGTTGAGCAGTTGGTAAGAAGGGAGTTCTGATGTCAACCCATTTGACACAGATTCTAAATCTGGCTGCTGTCAGGTGCAATGGGGCTTCGTAATGGGATCGTGTTCAGAGATGCTTAACGCCGGCCCCTGAAACATCTTGTTCGTTCTCTCTGTGCCCAGCTTGTCTAAGCCGGCAGGTGTGAAGCTGGAGGATGCCGATTTTCCCCGTCTGTCCGGCACGTCCCCGTCCCCCCTCATGACTCCAGCATACACTGCGCAGGCCCGCAGACCTTCTGCCTTCCAGGAGGAGGACTTCCCAGCACTGGTCCCCAAAATCAGCCTCCAGAAGCCTGTGGGCGGCACGGTCTCAGCTTGGTCCCAGAGTGGCAACAAGAACGTCGTGCAGCCTTCGAAGCCGAACCCTGCGCCCGGGCCCGCCTTCTCCTCCCCTGCCAGCCGTCCACCACCCTCTTCTGGCACCTCTCAGCCTAAGAAGCCCCACGCGGTAGGGGGTAAAGCTCCAGCCAGAGTCAGGTCTCCATCGTCTGAGGAGGACGACGAGCTGGGCAGAAGCGCCCAGGACATCCGCAGTGTACCCACAATGTTGGACATCTCGTCGCTGCTGACAAGCAGCTCTCAGCAGGGCTCCAAGGTGAACAAGAGGAAGAAGCAGCCCGCGGCCCCCCCGCTCGGGACCCGGCCCCCCGGGGACACGGTTTCCAATGCATCCCAGAAGGAGAACGTTCCCGAAGCTAACCAGCCCGCAGCACTTAACCCTCCCAAACTGGTGGCAGCCCCAAAACCCAGCCCTTTTATTCATGGGCATATAGAAAAGCCTTCAGAGAAACCCAGTGGTGTTCCCAAAGAACCTCCTGGACTGGAAAAGCGGCCTGTACCTAATCTTCCTGGAGAAGAAGACTTCCCTGCTCTGATACCGAAAAAGCCACCCCCAGGTAGCGTCCAAGCCGAGACTGTGTGTCGTTTGGAGGGAAGGCACTTGAATTCAGGATTGTTTTTGTAAAACTACTTTGGAGCGTTCAGTGATTTTAAAAAGGTGCCCGTTTGTCCTTACAGGGTTCAAAAGTACATTCCCACTGAGTGGCGCCCAGAATGGCGGGCCGCTCCCTCCCCCTGGGTTAGCGACCCCCCCCAGCAAACCCCCTCCTGGATTCACCGGCATCCCTTTGAACGCCAATGTCGATCCTGCCATCCCAGCGGCTAACGAGTCAGTGAACATGCTATCCATCTGCTTAAAGGCTTTTAAATGGCCCTCAGGGTGCCAAGCGCTCAAGTTCCTGCCTCATCCATCACCGGGTCCTCTTAAGGGCTCATCTCTAAATTACAGTTTGTAATTTTAACAAGACCTTTCAGTCCCACATAACAATTGCTATACTTATATTCTGTTACTGTATATAAACTGTTTTTGCTCAGTGTGTCTTTAGATTTTTTTTTTTTTTGTAGATCAGCACAGCCACCCAGGACCTACCTCAGACCAGAGAAGTTCCAGGAAAGAAACATGGATCTGATACAATCAATAAAAATTTTTCTCCAGAACGATGCATCCAAGTTCGATGAATTTAAAACATATTCAATACAGTTCAGACAGGTAACTGTAACTCGTTGGAGCCTGGTAAACCTTAGCTATCAGCCCTTCTGAAGTGCAGGTGGTTTGTGTGTAATAACTTTATGGATTCACTTTTAATGTCTAAAACTTGAAAGTGGAATGGCTAAAATACCCTGAAAAACAAAACCTAAAAAATATGATGGTTTTAGAGGTTTTGAGGACAGTGTTTTGTCATACGTACAATTATTCTTTGTTTTATGCAATATAAAATGTGATTCCCTTTCTGTAAGGGATTGTTTCGCTTGCCGCCAGCATCGACTTCTCACGCACCTCTTGAAAGTGTGTCCGAGTGGGTGGCCGGGGTGGATGACCGCTGCTGTTGGTCTTGCAGGGCGTCATCTCGGCAGCACAGTACCACCGGAGCTGTCGGGATCTCCTGGGGGAGAACTTCAAGAGGATCTTCAACGAGCTCCTGGTGCTCCTCCCAGATACAGAGAAGCAGCGGGAGCTCCTTGCCGCTCATGGGGATTTCAAAGCCCTGGAGAAGCAGTCCAGTAGCAGACACAAGAAGAGCAAAAAGAATGCCTGGCAGACCGGCACCAGCAACGGCAGCCTGGAGCTCGACTGCCAGGTCTGCCCCACCTGTAGGCAGGTCGTGGCTCAGAAGGACTTCACTACCCATAAGACTCTGCACATGAGCGATGACGACTTCCCATCTCTGCAAGCCATCAGCAAGATCATCAGCTAACCCACAGTAGACGGTCACAATCAGAAGCTAGCCAGCATCTCTGGATCTCTGCATTGTAGGAATACAAGCGGTCTTGTAGTGAATAATCTGGAGATGGTGTACATTCCAGAAAAACAGCAGTAAGACACGCTGTCTGATGTGCGGTGATCCGGAAAGTGGAGGCTGACCTTAATTATTAGATGCGAATTAACAAACGACACTGCAAACCTGTAAGAAATGGTCACTGCTGATTTTGGATCTGCTGAATTGTTTCAGAGCTAGGAGTCATTTCCCAGAAGGCGATTTAATATCTGCTTGGAAGATTAAAATTATTACTGATGGTGTTCTTTGAAGCTTGAACTTTTGCTTATTTCTTATAGAAATGTAAAAATCTAAAATTTATTATTATCAAATTTCGGATGGTTATTTTCTGGGAAGTAGTAATGTAGCCAGTGGTAATTTTTTTTTCCCTCCTTTGTTTTGTAAACATTTCTATAGATTCAAAAACAGTGGGGCTGTAGTCTTACTATTTCAATAAAAAGTACTGGAGGTTTGAAAGAAGTCAAAATGTTTAATAGACTTATTCTAGCACTGAAAAAGCAGGTGTTTGTATCGGTTTAATGACTGTCACGGTTATCTGTGATAAATGGCAGGTAAAGAACAATCTGCTGGTTAAGGAGATGCACTTCAAAGCAGATGAGGGCATATGCTGCCTGTCTGCAGTTTGGGGACTTGGACTGAATTCCAGAGAGTACCCAAGTCTGTGTGCAGGCCAGGTCTATATCCAAGTTAGGCCAGAGGTTTAACGCTGCACTGAATTTCACGAATCCGAAACTCCCATTCCATGTTTGCAAACTTACACCACGTGTTGATCTGTGTTGGCAGATGAACACTGATTTGGCAGCTTTAAGCTGTAGAGCTGTTTGGGAGTAAGAGTTCCCTGAAAAAAATCTAGGATGTGTCTTTTTCTTAAGAGAAACGCATACTTTCTAATTATGCTTTTTTTTTTTTTTCCTTTCAAACCTCGTATCTTCTTCTGATCAGGAAACCACATGGCTGCTACTTTATATTATGGCAATATTATTCAGATGATTTGCATTTCAGCACATTCTGTATCTTTCGCCCATTGTTAGTCACTCTGTCTTGGACATGGCCTCCTTGCCCTGCATCCTTTGTAATCTGTAAATGTAATGTGGATTGTTAAGGTTGGGTTTTCTTTGCTCTGTTAATTCAACAGCTTGTTTTTGCCAAACTGATGAGCTGGGAAAGTGCTCTGTCGATTGCTGCTGGTTTCCCTGGAGGCGTTGACGGCGTCCAGCTATCCTGCACGTCCTGGCCGTTCCTTTATGCTTCTGTCACTCCGTTGACAGTCTGTCCATTTTTAATTTAGCCAGAATGGCCTGACCTTGTATACGTGAAAGTTTCTCCTCTGACACCTGCTTATGCGTCGGATTCTTTGTACTGACTTTAACACTGGGATCATCTTCAAACTCGAACATCTTGCGTCCGATTTGCGTGGGTTGTTTTCCTCTTTGACATCTGTGTCCGTTTCAGCTATGTTCATACTGTCCAAATTTAGCTAGAAGTGCTTCAGTAAAAAGATTTCCGGAAATGTGGCAGTAAGACGTTGGCTGCAGTGTTAGGCTCATCAAGTTCCTGTTCTGTCATTTATTAATGTTGTCATTTTTGCTGTCCACATTTAGTATATGTGGTTCTTTTTCACTGGTAAATGAGTTACCTAGAACCTCAAGGCTATTTTGTAATTTTAAGATTACTTTGAGTCATTTAATATTTTTCTTGCCCATTCTTAAAAATATTTATTCCTATGGCCTCAAAAGACAATTGCAGTTCAAACCAATGCAGTATGACACCCAACAGTACTTGCTGACTTACAGGAAAAAACAAAAACCCAGGGAAAATAAATAAATACCATGCTGTAAAATGTCTATATATAAGAAGGGTGCATTATTGGTACAGGATACACAAGACCATGAACAGTTAGTTCATTAAGATATATTGAATAATATCACTTGTGTACATTATCCTATTTCACAGTATATAGACACGTTAGCAATGTGCTACTATAGATTACACTAAGAACTGTTGACATGAAATTCAACACCCCCCTCGCCTACTTATTAATGGGATTATCTCAAAAGTTGCAAATACCGGTATGCTTCATTGTAAACATTTTATTTCATCTTTTGTGATCCAGAATCACATTGGAAATTATGTGACTAACCTGCACTGAAGACCATGGACATTTCTGTAAACCAATTACTAAGCATGGTTTTCGTTATTCCCACCTCACTGGACAATGTGGCCATTTTATGTCCATCTAACTGAATATGTCCTAAACCTGTCTGCTCCAGAGTTGGTCCTTTTCTCAGGTAATGACCGCTGACTTCAGGTGTTCCTGGGCTTGAATGTTTTTGTTTTTGTGATTTTGTTGTCATCTTTACGTTGAATACTACAGGGTTTTTAAGGTGTATTGATTATACAGGTAGTATCTCCTAAGAACACCCCAATTTTTGGTCCTGTTCTCTTAGGCTAAAGCTTGTGGTTCATGTAATGTTGTTGAAATGTGTAAGGCAAAGATCCAGCTCTCATCTATATAAATGACCACTTCTTTCCTACCCATTTAAGAAATCTATAAGTGGCAGTTTATTGTGAAATAGATACATTCCTCAGTGCTTTGGTTCGCTTAAATCTTTTCCTTTGGGTTTGATGACTAAGCGGATGTAAACTTTTGAGACGATCCCTTTGAAGTAGCAGTATATGGTGATGGGGTGTGATGTAGGCATCTCGTGCTTACAATCACATTAGTATGGATTTTTCCTTTGTAAAGTTACACTGAAATTGACAATCTTAAGCATACCTGTTCCTTTCACGTGCCTATTTCTAAGTACAGTAGTAAGGGAAAACATTTTTTTTTTTGCTTTTATACAGAACTAGAATACTGTAATTACATATACTTTTACACACCGGACATGTCATTGGCTTTGATCACAAGGAGTATATAAACTGTCATAAAACACAGAACAGCTATATATACAAAGGAGTGTCTTGATGCAGTATTTTTCCAGCGCCCCCCACTGGAGCGAGATGAGTACCTCTGCGAAATGGCTCGTTCGAAACGAGGCGTTTTGTGAAACATAGACGGTCACACGACGAAGGTTGATGGCTTATTGACGACGTGAGCGAACATTGGAATGCCTCACAAATACTGTTAATTTGGTAACAGAATTTTGTTATTGGTCCTAATGTACTCAGTTTATTTGACATAATTGAAAGACTTGAATTTGCAAAACAGAAGTCTGGTAGTTCATGTATGGCGCTGTACTGATTTCAAATAGTGTCAGCTGTTAGCACAGCCTTAAGTTAAATACAGGCACCATTTTGTTTATTTTATGACTTTTTGCTTGGTTTGTCAACTGTGACTTATGTTTGATTGCCATATTTGGAAAATTAAAGTGACATGCTCATTGGCACTTGTCTGATCTGTTCATATACGATGCAGTCAGGCTTTAAGAAATAATCATATTTAGATCCCTCATCTTGAAAGAGAAATGGGATTTAACTAAATCACATTTAGCAATTTCCTGACTTGGAAAAGGAAACATGGTATTTTATGACATAGAAACACTTGGGGGTGCCTGAGTGGACGAGCCCTCCCTGTCACCCTTTCTTTGACCTTCCTGATATCTAAATCGACTGGTGTTTAAATCTCATGCTAAAGGTCATCAGAGGGAACCTGTAGTGTTACGCTCGTGTTTTGTTCCAAGCTATACCAGTCTCTGGAATAGTAAGGTCCCATTTTGGCATCCGAACTACCAAGGCAAAGATGAAGTTACAACCGACATACTGCTTCCTGTTCACAGAACGTCACAGCACTACTACCTACGAACACCGTCACGCTACCCAGCGTCTGCCGACGGACGGATACATAAAGAAACAAACCTTATGGGTCACCAACACTGCAACACACACAGATAAGATGCATGTTCACTTATATGTTCTCCTAGCAGCTCGGAAACATTGGCGGCCGTCTAGTAAGTTGGCACCTGATAGCCCTTTGTGCTGGACTCGAGGTTCTCGGTGAATGGGGGGCTCTGGTAGGTATCGGTGGCATCCATACCGGTCCCGGTGGGGTACGGCTGTATGGTCGGGTTGCCGTCAAAGTGATCCGTGGCGAACAGGGTCATGTCTGTGCCTAGCATGTACTTCTGCACGGCTCTCACTGTCAGCCCTGCCTGCAACAGATTCATAAGATTAGCGTCAAACAGGAGTTTCCCAAGTAGCCATAATAATAAGCCACGTCAACTCAAGAAGACCAATCACCTGTTCAGAACATACTTATTGATTAGATTTCTTATCAGGGGAAAGTCTGCTATGAATTTCCTGTTCTCACTGTGACCTCATCAGCTATGGCATCATTGTGTGTGTATATTAAAATGACCCTAGACGGGCATTGGGCACAGATACTGAGTAGTAACTCGGTCACTATTGAAGTACAAATCATGAACAAATATTATAGCTACTTGAAATAAAAGATGTGTAAATGATTCATAAAATAACATTATCAGATTTTCACTTGTTATTCCTTACTTGTTCCCTCAGTAGTTCCTTAATAGTTCACAAAGATTTACAGAATGAAAAAATATACAAATACTTGCTGGAGATAAAAGATAAATTCAATAACAATGAATAAACATGAGATCAGTTTACATGTATTCAGCATTTGTTCCTACAGTACTTCCTTTCTAAGGGTTTACAGGTTTATATAATTAACAGATATAGTAACGACACCAGAGAAAAGATGTGTCACAATTCATTAATGATCAGAATGTAACTAAGACTTAGTTTGTGGTTAATGAATACATAAGTAATAGCATAATAGTATATGATTTGTGTGCTCTCAAGTAAAGTGTTACCGTGCATTTTCAAGATACGTTAGGCTGAAGGGGAAATTAACATTTATTTTTCAACTTAACATGATGTTTTTGGAAGTAGCTACCCAGCACCTGCTGAATCTACCACAGCAGAGGTTTCCAACCCTGCGGACCAGTACCACTCTGTGACCAGTACTCCACCAAGCCATGGAGCGCTGAGCGTTTCATGGAGGGGTTTGTTCATTTCCCAAAATGAAATTTACATTTTCACTCATGACATTCGTTTGGTGTCTGAAATAAATCGAAGTGGCACCCCTTGGTGTTTTATTACGCCTGTAAACAGCACAGAGAACAGAGCCAGCTAATTGGTAGCACACTCTGGTGGTCACATGATTAGGCTGCAGTCAGTCAGGCACTGGAGGTTAACCATAACACCCAGACCTCTTTTCCAAAACCTCTAAGACTTTCAATTATTGCACTGTATGGTCTGTTGGATGAAAATAATTTTTTGGGGGGAATTTGCATAGTGGCTCAGTGTGTAGTCCCATGGCCCCCCTGCCTGCCCCTCATAATGTTTGACTTTATTGTGACAGCAGCAGTCCTTTTGGGAGTATCAGGGGTACCAACCCAAGTGATGATAGAGAAGAAGGAGAAGGCGATGGCAGCCCTGGCAGCATCTGCCCCTTGGTTCAGGGGCAGTTCTTTGGGCGAGGTGCGTTGCCACTGATTGGCCAAGAAGCAGAAGCCTACAAACCACAGGAATGTCCAAAAACCTGCGACGGAAGAAAGACAGGAGCCAAGCCCACCGTTACTGATAACGTTTCTAACGTAGCGATACAAATCCATGACGATAACATACCATCTTCTCATGTTATCAGCAAATATTCACGTAGCATTCAGGTCAAGTACAAATAAATAGCCCAGTGAGTAATATATTCATCTATCTCCCATAAATTCTGCAAGGAAGCACCATTTTTCATGTGTATTACTTTCTAATTTGCCTTTCATAAAAAATAAATATAATGAAATCTGGCCTTCTTTTCTGACATTTCTTCTGATGACAGTTGGATTTAAACTGCTAATTACTTCAAAATTATGTTCCATACAGTATTTCCCCTGGTAAACCCAGTTTTGGTGGAGGCAATTTTCTCGTTTCACACCTATATCTTTCATATCTGTACGTCTTAGATGAGCTTCCTAGACGACACTTCCTTTCATCTCAGCTTAATTACAGGGACGTGGCTGATCTGAGGAAGCAATAAATTTTTTTACACCTCAAACCACAATTCAACTAAGGATCATGGGCTATGCACTGATATATGTCACAAATGTGTCATCTTTGTCAGAGCGTGAATGAGAAATGTATTAACTCTTTAAAAAAAAAAAAAAAAAGAACTATGGGACTCCACAATGAAAACCATTCTAGAGAATCTGTGCGCACAGCACATGCAAAGCATACAGCAATGTGTGTCAGCATTACCCGAGAAGCCTATCTCCACTAGGACAGCCTTCTTCCGGTCTTTCACGCTGCTGATTTGTGGGAAGTGAACGTCCACGATGAAGAACAACGTGCTCGCCAAAAATGCGATGACTCCAATGGTAATCCCATAGTTGCACGCGTCATTGTTCTTGTTGAAAATACAATGCAGCCTTTCACTCCCAATGTTAATATAGCCTTCGTTCACTATGGACCCAAACACTACAATGGAGAATATCTATAAAAGAAACAGTTAACGAGATTCAGCATTTCTACAACCTCAAATCAACATCATGCATAATAGTTCATTGAATTCTTTGTAACATGCAAAACAGTCAAGCAAATATTTGAGATGTAGGAACACACTGTAACTTGTAGGCCCTCAAAATATGGAGCAATATTTGCAATCGCGCACTTAGGTCATTTTCAAAATTATCTTGCTATTGATCTATGTATATTATTCATACTGGAATATTTTCCATAATTTATAGGAAACAGGAAATAGGAGTCCTTCAGTGGTAATTGAAGTAATATTCTAATAACTGCTATGAAGTGTGTTATAAAATGTGTTTGTATTTCAAATAGTGCTGAACAATTCCTGTATCTTTAATACAAGCTTTCTAAAAAGACAGCAAATAAGGTCAGCCATCTATATCCATAGCGCTATACAGGAAGACCTGACGAGGCTATCTGGGCGTATTTGCAACGTGCCGTTTTTAGCCTTGGAACTCCGTTAAATGACGCAAGTGAGATTTCTCTGTAGCCATGGAAACAACAGCCATCACAATGATTTCCTGCTCAGAGGGGAGTTTGTGGGGTTCAGCGACGCTCTCAATCGACTGAGACGGAGAATACTAACCAGGCCCGCTTCATTTTCACGCAACACCCATTAACAAGCATTCAGTCCTACTGAACAAAAAGTGAATCCACGTCAGCAATAGCATGTCTGCCATTTACTCCCCAAAAACATGGGGTTAATTATGTGCGACATACAGAAATCCTTTATAGTCTTCTAGTCTACTAGATAACATGACACTGGCCCTATGAATTAAATAATCATTCATATCATGACATCTCTTATGCCACGTGGGTGACTGAAATACAGCTGAAGTTTCCTAAACTCTCTGTACTTTGTAAGAGATCTTTGCCAGGTATGTAAATTCCTTTTGAGTTATTGAAAAGGACTACTGCAAAACAAGTAGTATGTGTCAATGTTTAGAAGTTTAGAACTTTTTCACAGTGTAAATGGGAGGATCCAGCAGACATCTTCCCGTGGGAGACCTAGTTCCTATGGTGCCATAAACCAAATCAAGAAATTATAACACAGTGAATCACTATCGCTGACAATGTTACACATCTAAAAATAATAACGTCCATATGCCACTTTTTCTCTGTTGGCTAGTGGACAGTGAAACATATTTGCACAATATGTTGTAGTTACTAATTGCTTTCAAAGTTTAGGAAATATTTGTTGCTGAGGTCTTACTGAGATATTATTTCTATATAGCTTATACGCAGAAAATTCCATTCTACTAGTTTAGCTTACACATATGATGGTTTACACATCATTTTATTTTTCCCCAAAACAAAAATCCTCATGTTGCACTGAAAAGACAATGTGTAAAAGACAATGAATCATTCCTGAATATTCAGAGTGTAGGGGTGGACTTTATTACATCATGAGGCTTGTGACGTGTATGGGTTCAGGATTAATGGGTATACGTCACAACATGTGTCATGTGACTCCTTTCAGTTTCCTTCTATCTGCACATAAGAATGATAAAGCCCGGATATAACTGATATTCCATTTGGGCTTTAAAAAAACGGGAAAAGGCACCTATAGTAGTCTGTTATCAGAGACGGTCCCTCTATTATCAGAGCGACTTCCAGCAGTTCTGAGATTTCACAGTTTGAGCTCTGACCCCAGTGGTAACATTATTTTGTTTGAAGGACAATGTTGTAATTTGTAGTTGCCTTCAATTTACGGATTTAAATAACGGTATTTTAAAGCGGATTTCCGCTGCAGTCCACCATATGCAATTCATGTTAACAGAAGGAGAAATAATTAAAATAATTATTTGATTTTCGGCAATAATACTTTTAGCACTTTCCTGGTTGGAATCTTGTCAAGTTGGTCATGGTTGCATTTGTGTTCAGCAAATCCGTACAGTTTGCTCAGGGCATTTCACCAGCATCTTAAGTAGCCGGTGACTCTCAGCCTTGACACAGATTCATGGGAAACCCAGGTATAGATGCTTACTTTAAACGGCCTGCCTAATGTGTAGCACATTTCGCCGTGATCACGCAAACGTGAGCGATGCTGTAATCCTGTACAAAATTCATCGAATATTAGTGAGCGTCAGTGGGTATTGGGCGCTAACATGCAGTGTGAAGGCTTCCCTTAAACAACGTGGCAAAGTACAGCAGCCGGCAGGAAAAGCCCAGAAACACTGGAAAACTGCTCCCTATAATTTAGGCCTATATGGTAATGGTCAGCTTGTTAACGAATTTCTAAATGATAGATATCCCTGGAGCAACGTATTTCTGTCTTTTTTCCTTTTTGGGAAAACAACCTTCAATATTGATTAAGCTCAACTCGAAAGCTAATTTGAATGTTTTACAACTGATATTTGATATTTGATTTGATAAATTAATTCGTATAACACATATCCAGGCTTTTTGTACAACGCTAAAATCTGGCTTATTATCAAGATACAGCGGACGCCTCCGAGGTCTCACCGGAAAATGCCGTCCACAGTCTTAACGCCCACCACACTCACATACTATTGATTGTTACACAGTAGCAATTGCGTTACTCAGACATATCGAAATGTATAATCTGATCAAGGTATCGATTCTTTTTGGAAGCGAGGTAAAATGTGCCAGAATTTGCTATCGATGAGCAATACAATGAGACCATGACAACAGACAGATATTCACCATAATCTGTATGGAAGCCGGAAAGGTAATGTCTAATAAGGTGTTCGTGTTCTCCCTGACTTTCATACATGAAATGGTTTAACGACATCATATGTGAACACCAACATGTACAGATTAATGATGGCGATCGTAGAGTTTTTCTGGCAAAATATTGTCATAAATTGTTTTAAAGAACCTGTGACTCGCACCGTCCATTGAGAGGTAACATATCGCTGATGGAAAATACAATATGTGAAAGAGCCAAACAGCATAACAGACGACGCGTAAATATAAATACTGTGCAGCGACACATGATCTGTGCTTACTATATTTTTCATATAAGAAAACACTGAAGCGGAAACATTGGTTTCGAGATATGAGAATAAAGATAATAATAAAGCACAACAGTACAATGAACAACTAATGATTAGTCAGATTTGTCAATTTTATGTATGGTATATAATGGTATATGGCATTATTTTTGGCGGTGAAAATAATGTACAAAGGCACAAATTAATCATTCACCTTTCATTAAACGAAAGTGGATATGTGCATTGTCAATGTACTTAAAATACATAAATATGAAATATAACACATATCGCAAATGTTGCTGTTAGCTATTTCAGTCACGGATGTGTTCCCCTGTTATTATTGACTGTAATTCATTTGACACATTTCATAATTAAAATCGCGCATCCAGCAAAGAGTTAAAAGGCGCTTACCCAAGACAATATTCTAAGGATAGTCTGCGGCTGTTTGACAAAAGACACCGGGTCGAAAGCCGCCCCGGCTCTTCCCGCTCCGAAGGACCGTGCTCCTTCCATCTCTGCTGTCGCCGATCAGAGGAGACGCTACTCAGGCTCCGGGCTCCGCGCTGGCCGAGTCCACACCCACCGCCTGGCAGCCGCTCGTACGAGCGTGGCGTGCTGCTCCGCCGGCACCTCGACCGTCCAGACAAATGGAGCAATGGAATGTAGGAAGAAGAACCCTTACTGTTTTTATTATGATATGTGGCGCAATATGCAGAAATAAACATATCAAACTATTAAATCGACCACATATGCCCTCAATGGCCACTTTATTAGGTGCACTTAGCTAGTACTGGTAAGACCAGCATTTGTCTCCAGCACATGTAGAAGGTTTGAGGAGAATCCATTCTGCACACCACTGTTATAGTGCTTTTTTGCACTTGCGGCCTTCCTGGTATCTTTGTTCTGCCCGGCCACTCTCCTCTGACCTCTTTGCTCTGTTTTCAATCACGGAAATCTCTGCAAACTCTACACTCTCAGAAAATAGGGTACCAGTTTGTACCTTGTCATTGGGGCTGTATCCTCACGGGTCTGCCAATTGTGCCCTTTGCTGTAGGTACTTGTACCTTTTAAGATACAGAAATGGACTATGAGGAACTGTTTTGTACCATTGGGGGTACATTAATGTTGTTTGTACTCTGGCGATGCATTTCTGTACCTTAAAAGGTGCAACTACCTACAGCTAGGGTACAATTGGCAGACCATTGAGGGTACAAATTGGTACCCCTTTTTCTGAGAGTGTAGACACTGTAGTACATGACAATCTCGGGATGCAAGGTGGCTGTTTCTGAGGTGCTGGAACCACCAAGCCTGGCACTAGCAATAATACTAGCAATAATTGTCATGATCCTGCCCGTTCGATCCTCGTTAACCTCGTGTGAAATCCCTCCGGTTATCAGCTGTTTCCTGTAATTCGTAAACAGTCCTGTGTATTTTAGTCTGCGTTTAAGTTTGTTTCCCCAGTCCGGTCATCGTCGTCACGCTGTCTGGTGCTGTTCCCTGCGTGTCTCCAGTAAATCCTCATCTGCTTTACCTTTTGGACTCCCTAGCTTGTTCCCCCGCTCCACACCCAGCCCCCGACCTGACAATAATACCAAGTTCAAAACCAGTGGTAGTCGTTCTGAGCAATATCCACCAAAAAGGCCTCAAACTGGGGGGATGAAAGCAGCAGAAATCATCCTCATACTCTGATCTGCAGAACCTCCCATGCATAAAAATGTAATGCTTTTTCAAACTAGTGTTTCAAGACACTGTGGAAGGGCTTGGACTCCATTGTGATGTTCATGAAACCACTCGTGAACTTGTTTAGCACTGTAATGTTTGTGCTGTCACGAATGTCGCACCCTGGGTCCAGGAGGAACATTCTTTCATTCCAATGTGTATTGTACAGGGCAGAGACGACAATAAAGCCTGACTTGACTTTTATCGTGAGGGGCTGTGCTTGCATCACAAGGTGAACCTGGTCCTATAAATTTCCATAATATGTCTGTTGAATGACTATGCAGAACAATCATCGGACCCAATGACTCCCTCAAAATGGCATTCCATACTGTTATGGATCCCCTGCCATGCCTAATAGGCAGCAGGCATCCTGAAAGCATCCCATGGCATTCTCCAAATGTAACGGGTAAAAGATGACTCATCAGACCATATCACCTTTTCCATTACTCAGCGCTCCAGGATTTGTGCTCATTTTACCAGGTTATATATCTCCGCACACTGGCCTTGGATACAAGTGATTTCCGAACAGCAACTCACTCATAAATCGCAGCGTATGTACAGTTTTTGTTAGGAATGGGTTTCAGAGATGGAAGTTCAGATTTTGGGGCCGTGTGGTGTTTAGAGACCATCCTTTCACATGTCCAGCTGTCCCTGTCCTGTAGCCATAACTTGCGATCTCTATTCCTCTTGTCCAAGGCAGGCTACCCAATATTTGGTATGCGCAGTCCTGATATTTAAGGCCATTCCCTTTCACACATTGCATTATTTTGAGCCCACAGGAGAAAAGGAAGAAATCTCAGATCTGGCCATGTTCTTTGGGCACCTAGGCTGTCAATTTCTGGAAATGGACATTTATGAATGAAGGGGATTTTAGTCTACTGTGGGAAAGACATAACAGAAGAGGGGGCAGCAGTGGCTTGATACTGTAGAGAAATTCACAGTCTGGGTCATCCATCAAAAATAAAGAACCTTAGAACCCACAAAAGCATATGCTATATGTCTTAGTTTCTTTTTTCTCTTACTTTAGATGGTGTGGCTGTTCATTTCTCACTTTTGGTCCATAATCCAGTCCACAATTTACCTGCTGCCAGAGTGGACGATCCCCATGGCCACACCCACCTCCAGGTGATACTTATAATATTCACCTACCCCTGTACTCTATACAGTTATGCTCATTCTGCTTAAGGTCTCATTGCTGGTTCTTGATGTTTTGGGAGCTGAGGCGAGTATCACGCCTCCCGAGTATTTGGGAGCTTAGAGGCAAGTGAGATTTGTTGGTTAGCTAGATAACCTGTTGGATTTAAGGTATCCCAGGTTAAATTGTCTTTATCTTAATTTGCTTACATTTAGCCCAGACTCTGTTAAATCCTACAAGTTATCTTGTTAACCCAAAAATCCAGCGTTGTGATACAGGCCCCTGTTCTCTTGGTCTTGCCCTCTGACTCTTTATAAACGTTTTGGTTTTGTTTTGTTTATCTAATGCTTTGGATTTGATTTGTTCTGAGCTGTGGTTCATTCTCTGATTTCTGCTCATGAACAGTATCTTTGTAGTTGTTGCTCCCAACCTTAGTTATGAAACCTTGTCCTTTTCCTGATCCATTTCTACTTGTCAGTCCATGGTCTAAGTCCTATTACTTCTTGGACCCAAGAGAATTACCTGCCAAAGAAGAAAGGACTGACAGGCATGTTGGGAAGTGTGGTTTGGGGGATGCCTGTTTGCCTGAGACTGTGTACTGGGGGAAATTCTAGAAAGCAGGATTTGTTGCTTAGTTGGATAACTTGTTGGATTTAAGGTAGTCTGGGCTAAATGGACTATATCTTCATTCCCTTACAATTAGACCAGGCTACCTTAAATCAAACTTCTTATCTGGCTAAGTAAGGAATCCTGTTTATAGGAACAACCCCCTGTTCTTTGGGCATTGTTAATAAAGTACAGTTTAACGTAACTCTGTCTTGTGATAGTATGAAACATGCCTAATTTTCAGGGCTGGGCTGGACATCTAACATACGAGGCATTCTCCCGATGGGCCGATTGGTTTGTGGGTCAACAACATCTATAGTGGAGGAATCAACAAACTTTATTGCAAGGACCACTCCCACAAAATTTACCAGTCGATTTTTAATGACACATTTTTATTTTGGATGACCTTTTCTGAATTTCATACCTTAACCAGGAACTCAACAAATGAAGTTTTAATGTAAAACCATGTTATGTGTTTGTTTTTGCAACAGTGAATTTAGCCCATACAATGTGTTAGGCAGAGGTGTGCCACCTGGTGGCAGTAGAGCTTTTTTTTCTCAGTTCCTAACGGTCTTTTGTATCTCATGTTTATAGGAAAGAATATTGCACAACAAAATTCTGTCAGAACTTGAGTCTGTTGAATAATTTTATCTGCAGTTTTGCAGTCCAATAACTATGTTGCCCAGCTCATGTGTTGTATTACATGGATAACTGCTAAAAGGTAATCTATTTGAAATTTAATTTAATAAAAAATAGTGAGGAGTACTCAAAAGAGCTGGTAAAGTGAAAAGTTTTAAAATGAAGGCGTCCATTAAGAGGGTACCCTACCCTGATATGCTGTCATTATATATCAGATGTATGCCACGATACAGTTTCCTGAAACTTCCTCAAAGACCCAGTATTTCTCTATCCACCGAGAACCCATACTTCAGCAGGTGCCATCCATGTAACCAATAATTAAAAAAAAAACTTCCACTGGAAAGCTTGCCGCCTGTACCTCCGTTCAGGAGTGAACTCCCGAATAATAGGCATCATCAATTATGCATCTGCAGGCTCTGCCGCCACCGCGAGAGAAAGGGCAAATGCGGTTCCGCGACGGTTTTTACGCATGGGACTTTTTCTTGATGTTCGGTTTCCTTCAGGACCGGTGCTTTCGTCTGAAAGACACTGAGGTGAACCTGAGCTGGCAAACAGCATGGCAGACCTGTTCCTTCGCATGCTGGTAACGTGAGAGATCTTTCCAAGATGGTGGACTCCAGTGAGTGACGGTGAATGAAAGGTAAGAAAGGAGGATCGTCCAGGAGTGAACCTTAGAGGGAAGGGGGCACAGTCTAAATTATGTTCTGTCCACATGGCTGAGGAAATAGACTTGTATTTCATGATAATATTCTTTGCATTGACAGCACTTCATTACTGAGCAATATAACCCTACAAAAAAGTCTTTATGTCTTGCTGTGGGCTTTCAGTACAAATCTTTACTTTTTTTTCCCTTTGATTGAATTACAATCAGCGTTTTCTATATTGTAAACTTAAGTTCACATTCAGACAAAAATCAGCAGCAAATTAATTACATCTAACACTGTGCCAGGGTTATTACAATTTGTTTATGTTATAGGTGAATATTTTATAAATATTTGGTTTGTTCTGGTATATTTGTATACTGGTTTTTGTTAATGGTAACAGTACAATTTCAAGATTTTGTTTATATAACTCAATCATTTTAACATGTTATTCCTCGGACCTGCTAGTATGTTATGTTATGAGCAAAACATATTTCGTCAATCCATCAAATGCACATCAGAGATGAAGCTTTCTGGTTTATGTGCACTAAGTAAGCAGGTCTGAGAGGCAGTGAAGCCACCTACCGCCTTAAGGAAAATGCTGTTTTCCAACCAGGACACATTCTTGGGGAGCGGGAGTCATACCCAAATAAACTCCACACTGCTTACCTTTGTGTGAGTCCGCATCAGGTCATGTTTAATTAATTAATGCTGTGCTATAATAGGCATATAAGAAACCTGTGTGTTAGCCATCTGCTGTGTTTGGCTGGTATTACCAAATGCCATGGGCGGGGGGTAGGGGGGGGTGTAGTTAAGGTGATTACAAGGACCCTCGAGTAACTGGGTGGTCTAAACACTTGGGAACATAAATTGCTCTGGTTTCATGGAGCCCGAAATCTCTCTGAGAATTCCCCATCCATTAATAAAACAAACTGAAGAGTACCTGTTTGGATGTTTAGCAGATGAGGGAAGCCTTTTTTTGGGCATCAGAGGCAGGGGTCACACTGCATACATGGAGTATTTGTAGTTAAGGGCCTTGCTCGCGAGTCCAGCTGTGATGTGATTGCTCTGTTACCGGGGTAGGATGCGTAGCTGAGGTGGAAAGATCACACTGGGATACATAAATGCACCCTGTCTTTCCAGCAGATTCCCCAGCTCTGTTTCCACTTCTTTGTGCTGGGAAGCGTCATCACATTCATCGCTTTTAATTACACACCTATCATCTAGGATATAGAGACCAAAATGACGACATAAAGTGATTAATACGACTGACTGAACAGATAATGTCATATTATGGAAAGTCCGTTTTAATCAGAGACAAGCGTAACTGAGAAACTGAAACGACAACATAAATCTGTGGCTTATTCATCTTCTAACACAGTGTTCCCCAACCCAGTCCTCGGGGAATCCTGGACAGTCCACGTTTTTGCTCCTTCCCAGTTCTAACACTGTTCCGTAGCATTGTGAAGCTCCTGGGTCTGGCGTTAGCAATGCCATTTGATTGCTGACTTTTTATATTGCATAATTGCCAATAATGTGTATTACATTTTATCTATAAAAATATTCCTGTTGAGTAATTTTTCATATGATTTTTAATGTCTGCTAGCTTATCTACAGCATTTGAAAGCTTTCTGCTTTGGGAAATACGCACAATGGGTTAAGAAGTGTGCAGAATGTCTTTGGTGTGTTTCATTTGTCGCTATGGCACTTTTTGTTTCTTTAGTCCAGTCCAGCTCCTTATGAAAGCTGTGCAAATGCAGCCAGTATTGTACCAGCGTCGAATTTATCCCGATAATCATCCACATCCCGGTAGGTCTCTGTCTGTCGGCCAGCTATAGAGACATCCAGAAATGAGTTTCTAAACTGTTTATTCAGCAGAGCGTCCTGCTGGTTATCAGCAATATCTGTGAAAAACCTGCAGGCTCTGGATGAAAAAGACCACTCATTTTTTGGCTTGTGTGAGAGATTTATTGCAACATTTTTCAATATGCCATCACCGCAAGATGCAATTTCAGGTTACCCATAAAGACTGATCTCATACATATGGCACCTAACATTTTACATTTACAAATATTTATTTACAAGCCTCTTTTGTACAAAGTGACATACGAGTGGGCAAGATAGTACATCAGAATGTACAAGTACTTTTTTAAAATACTTGTTTAAGTAGACAATTGACATCTGCAAACCTACATACTACTCATGTGGTATTCAGGGGTTTTTCAGTGAGAATAATTATCTCCAAACAATCTCCATGTATTGCAAAAGGCAGAAATATGTCACTTTATCACAATATCTTATCTATATTAAAACATTTAACTGTAAATAATTCAACCAACAAAGAAGTGAAATATACCAGAAATTTGAAAATGTTTCATGGAATAGAATGTAAAGTATTTTCCTATTTTATATATTTTTGCAAAATTGCAGTTTTTCTGCATAAAAATATATTTATATAATGGAATTCATATTGATTTATTTAACTTCATTTATTTACACATAAAACTATCAAAAATGGCCTGTTGATTGCAAATATATGTGTTGCGTATCTACAACACCTTATATTCCTTTTATTGTCAGTAATGACAAATAAACTCACACAAGTTTATCTTAGAATATGTTCTTCTAAATATATTTAAAACAGCCTTCATAGACATGATTTGCAAAGAGAATGTTTTTGCATTCCCGCAAGGGTTCTGTGAATGTACATTCCTAAGCAATTCTGTAATATACTTACATGACAGGGAGACAAATCCATTAATAAAAAAAACTGAAGAGTACCTTTTTGGATGTTTAGCAGATGAGGGAAGCCTTTTTTTGGGCATCAGAGGCAGGGGTCACACTGCATACATGGAGTATTTGTAGTTAAGGGCCTTGCTCGCGAGTCCAGCTGTGATGTGATTGCTCTGTTACCGGGGTAGGATGCGTAGCTGAGGTGGAAAGATCACACTGGGATACATAAATGCACCCTGTCTTTCCAGCAGATTCCCCAGCTCTGTTTCCACTTCTTTGTGCTGGGAAGCGTCATCACATTCATCGCTTTTAATTACACACCTATCATCTAGGATATAGAGACCAAAATGACGACATAAAGTGATTAATACGACTGACTGAACAGATAATGTCATATTATGGAAAGTCCGTTTTAATCAGAGACAAGCGTAACTGAGAAACTGAAACGACAACATAAATCTGTGGCTTATTCATCTTCTAACACAGTGTTCCCCAACCCAGTCCTCGGGGAATCCTGGACAGTCCACGTTTTTGCTCCTTCCCAGTTCTAACACTGTTCCGTAGCATTGTGAAGCTCCTGGGTCTGGCGTTAGCAATGCCATTTGATTGCTGACTTTTTATATTGCATAATTGCCAATAATGTGTATTACATTTTATCTATAAAAATATTCCTGTTGAGTAATTTTTCATATGATTTTTAATGTCTGCTAGCTTATCTACAGCATATATTATATTCCTTTTATTGTCAGTAATGACAAATAAACTCACACAAGTTTATCTTAGAATATGTTCTCCTCATAAGTTTGGCTCATAAGTTTACTAAAATTCAATTTCAGAGCAAAGTGTGGGTTGGCAAATGGACCTGTGAGGAATTATTTACGATGTACGCAAAGTACCTGTTGAATGTTCCTCTAATATCATAGATAGATTAAATTGATCAATAATTTGTACATATTTTGAAAAATAGTTCTAAGACTTAAATTGATGTACAAGTTGATTTTGTTAAAATTTGCTTTAAAATGAGCTTTTCACAATGTAAAATGTATAGCTGCATAATTCTTTTCTTATGCAATAACTCATTTGAACCACTAGATGGCCTAACAACAGAATAGTCTTTTTCTACTGACTGAATATATTACAGTCACCACTCACACAAGTGATTCTCTTCAATGCCCAGACTAGATTCCCTTCCATGATATCACTGAAGATAAGGCCTGATCACAATTAGCCTGTGTGTAACATAAAACAGAAGGAGATATAGCTGATGCATATTTAGTGGGCCTTACCAAAGCCACTATGAGTTGGCTTTGACAGCTATCTTTTATAACGGAGGCAAGAGTCTGACTGGTTTCCTTAGATGGGTATCTATCTCCTGTCTGGCATTCTTAGTTGTAACAAGCGCTCTTAGTTGTTAGCGTTATCCTGGTCATATATGGGACTTTACCATTGTATGTATAAAATTAGCCGGAAAGGTAGTATTAATTTAGCAAACTTGAACCAACAAAACCATTTTAACATCACTCCTAAACATAGAGAAACAAATACTGCATCGGTTAAATATTGGGGCCACACACTTTCACATCCGTTGAAGACACACATCAAATGTAAAGTTAGCACACATGTAGAGCCAGCTCTTGACAACCTCGCCTTGAGCAGAATCCACTTAGTCACTGAGATGCTCTGATATGTTCATTAAATTGATGTCATCTTTTGGTGGTCTCAGTCAGGGAAATGAGTATTCCTCTCTCTCCAGTGATGAGGAGAGCTGCCCCCAGTGTGGAGACATGGACTTCGCATGATTAGGACCAGATATAACTCCAGCCATTCATGCAATAGGAGGCCCATATCTCCTCTTTGACTGGTGCTCATGCATTGTGAATAGGCTTACAAGGCAGTGTATTAAGAAGGTGCAGGCAACTGGATACCACACCATTGGACTCAAACATGTATCACTCACTCCATCGGGGGAATTAGGACGTCCCTATTAGGAATACTAATTTAATTAAGAAGAGGGATTTGCTCACACACAAGACCTGTTTTCCTGTTTCAAATAGACAAGACGTACATATAAATGACGAGTCTTTCAGTTTTTACGAATTCAGTATTTGATCCTGTAGTATTTAGTAATTTCTTTATTTGAAAATTGTCATAATAATGTGTTGATTGGAATTTTCTTAAAGAAATATAATATTCTTTTATTTAAAGTAGCTCTTATTGAACCCAGTTATTATTATTATTATTGGAGCATAATGACAATGATAATAATAATTGTCTTGCAAAGTATTGCAGTATTCACTAATTCTAAGCTTATTTTTAAACTGGATACAAACTATAAATAAATATGCTTATACAATATTAAATTTAAATATTTGTTTTAAATATACATCTGGTACAGTTCATTAGTAGTCTACATTGTAATTTTACATGTAATCATTTCAGACTAACAACAATATCCAAAACAAAAATAACGCCTTTTTCCTTTTGCTGTCAGGTACACAAACGAAGATTATATATATTATAAGACTATAACTCAGTAAATGTCAAATTACAAATTACAAAAAGCAATCATAATGTTAAAGAAAACGTTACTTTTTCAGATTATTTTCCAAACTGTGAAACTTACAGCATCTTTGAGCTTGCCAGAACACGGGAGGTCTTGTTTCTGAGGTTCACTCTCTGGTTAGTGTTTGATCTGCTTTGGAGATCTTTCTCAAACACTCTGTAGTAACAGCTCAGACCACCTGCATAATTCATACAGGAATGAGCTCAGGAGGTAATGTTACACTAAAGCAATATATCTGACAAATTAAGGCTCCTTCTACAACTACAAGAGAAAGCTGTCTCGTGCACACACAGCCACAATCTAGGCACGTCTTCAGAGATCCGGAACATAAAAAACTGGGACAACTTCTCTGCCGAATATTCTCCAAAAACTCAACCAAGGCTATTATACATCTAACATTACAAGAGAACTTCATGTGGACTTTATGTGGACTTGGCGGGAAAATGGGAATAAGGCAGACTGCGAGGTAAAGAATATAACCTGTAGACGTGTCTTGATACCACTGCTCAAGAAGTAATTCATCATGTACTGGCATTAAGAACTCTACTTTTTTATTTATGTGTTTACATGCATATATATTTTTCTGAACGCCCAGATTGTAAGCATCACTTACAGGTTTTTTGCCCATTCTGGGGCAGGGATGGTGGCGTGTTGCAAGTGCTAGACTGCTCCTTGGCCACTCTTGGAAGAATTAGTAGTATGTAGAAGTAGTAGTATTAGTAGTATGGTCACTGGAGCGGGAAAATATGCCCACCAAGAAAAGTGACTCAAAGGCTGCTGCCAAAAAGGGGGGAAAGGGAGAACCAGAGAAAGGCAAAGGTAAGGCGGAAGACAAGAAGGCTGTAAAGGAAGATAAGAAGGCTGTAAAGGAAGATAAGAAGGCAGCAAAAGATGACAAGAAGGGAGGAAAAAAAGAAGGAAAGGGCAAAGATGAGGGGAAGAAAGGGAAAGACAAAGGGAAAGGTAAGAAGGCCGCCGTGAGCGACGAGGACGAGGACTCTGAAGCGGAGCTGCTGAAAAATGAGGATGATGAGGAGCTGAGTGAAGGGGAAGATGAAGAAAGAGATGAGGAGAGCGGATCCGACGAAGAGGACGACCGAGGCAGGCGAGGGAAAGGCAAAGGGGGCCGGAAGGGGGCCGCCAAAGATAAGAAGGGCAAATCGAAATCGAAATATGCCTCGGAGGATGAGGATGACGAGGAATACGATGAGGAGAAGTCGGAGGAGGACGAGGAGGACGAGCGGGATTCGGAAGATGAAGAGGATGACAGGAAAAAGAAGAAGAAGAAGGAGCAGCAGAGTAAGGTCTCCAAAGCTAAGGGAAAGAAAGAAGCTGAAGGAAAGGGGAAGAAAGGAAAGAAGGAGGGCAAAGCCTCCAAACAGCCGGCGGAGTCGGCGGGAAGTAAGAGGGGCTTAAAGAACACGTCCCGGCTCTTCATGAAGTTCTCAGGCTTCAGGAGGAAGAGGAATTCCAAGCACCTGAACAGCGCATCCCGGCTGTTCTTAGGGCTCGGAAAACGGAAGCACCGCTTGGCCAGGAAAAAGAAGCAAAGGTCAGTCCTGAAGAATACGTCTAAGTTCATGATGCGCTTTAAGGCGAGCAGAAAGAAAAAAAATGCAGAAAAGGCCAAGAAAGCTGAAAACGAGCCGGGCAGGAAAGCATCCTATATGTTAATTCGACTGGGAGGGGGAAAGTCGTCGGACAAGAAAGGCGGGTTTTTTAAAGGTCTCTTTGGTAAACGACAACCCGGATCGTCATTTTTTAAAGGTTATAGCCGACTTTTAGGAAAAATAGCCGGAGCAAGTAACTGGCTGACTAAACGATTTCTTTCTACTAAGGGCAAACAACACTGTGCTAGAGGGAACAGCAGCTGGATGTCAAGAAGATCCAAAAAATATCCCCACTACTCTGACGACAATTATTACGAACACCAAACAGACGTGAGGTCTCATGGTTATTACAATGATGGATTTGAGGATGATGAGGATGAATATGACTATGGTGAAGAATATTACGACCAAGAGAGGTACAGCTCACAATATTCCCAAAGAGGGGCGTTCCAAAAAAATCATAGCATATATGAAGAAGATTATGACGCTGCCCATAGAAGATCAGGGAGACAAGAACCACTGTATAGCCCTTATGGGGATAATGCGGAATACTTCAATGACCCATCATATGATGACGACTACTATGACCAAGGAGATTATGATTATAGTTATGATTATGATTACCCAATGCAATATGAAAATGGTTATGAAGACTATGGTGATGGTATGGACTTTGATTATGAACAATATGGGGCACAGGATCAGTATGGCTATGGGGATGAAATGGATTATTACACTTATGGACAGCAGGCTCCTAATGTATACTCATACTATGATTATGATGGGGAATCTTATGATGGAGCACAATACACAGCAGAAGATGGATATGGATTCAATGGGAATGAAATGGAATATTATGATGAAGGGCATCCCACCAATCCATATGACTATTCTGAAGTTCAGCAAGCTTATATGGCAACCTATGGAGATGCAAATCCCTACACAAATTATTCTGAAGATTTATATTACCAAGATCACCAATTTAATTACAGTGAAAACGAAAGCTTGCCATATCTAGAATCTGCATATGACATTTATCAGCCGCATCCTTATTTTATGGAGGGTATAATGGGACAAGATGAGGCTCAGGGTGTATACAGTGATGGATTTGGAAACTATTCAATCGATGACATAGGGCTCCAGAATTCAATGCAGTTCAGACTCCCAAGACCACAGGTCAAATTGTTTGGAAAAGAAAAACTTGATATTCCCTTTCCACCATCACCACTACCTGAGATGTTACAGGAACAGTACGAATATACACCAATGTTTCCTCCACCTGACACCGCAGATATAATTTCAAATGTTCACCAGCAGCCAGCTTACGCCCAGAGACCACTCTCTCCTACGCCAACTGCTAGGATTATCAAGCAAGCTAATTCTCCAGCTCTAAGCAGAAGAAGCCCTGTTCCAAGCAGATCACCTCAAATATCTTCTTCTCCCATACCACAAGTCAGGTCATTTTCCCCCCAACAGAGAGCTTCACCATCTCCCGGCAGACGGTCTGTTAAGATTATGAGCTCACCACAGTTGTCAAGACCACTCTCTCCTCTAGCACCTACTAGACAGTTTAGAAAACAAAGCAATGTTATGTCACAAAGATTTGACCAGCCAGTTGAAATGCCTTTGCAAAATGCCTCCCCATTACCTTTAAGACGAAGCCCCCTTCCATCTCCGCAACTTTCTATGAGGCAACCAAACATGCCTCCAAGAAGAAGAATCTTATCAGCTCAGCCATCAGTAGACACATTACAGCCAACTGAAATGTCTTTCCAAAATGCCTCGCCATTACCTTTAAGACACAGTCCAGTTCCTTCTCCACAGTTTTCAATGAGGCAAGCAAATATGCCTCCCAGTAGAAAAATCTTACCAGCCCTGCCAGCAGATAACACATTACAAGCCTATCCCAACGAAATGGAACTCCAGTTTTCTCAAAGGCCAAATCGAGGAATGTTTAGTCAACCATCTCTTAATAATAATGCTCAAATGCCAAGGTCTCCATTGTCAATTAGAAAATTTAGTCCTCCACCCTCTCCTCAGGATTCAAGAAATGGCTTTATCAGTCAGCCTTCATTAGAACAAAGACCGCCATCTCCTCATCCCAAAAGGCAAATGTTTGGATTTAATAGGCAGCAAACTAGAACACATATCCCTTTCTCCCATACTTCAATGCGACAAAGTCCTCCGCCCTCCCCACAGGGACCAGTCAGAAGTCCTCGCCCTTCTCCTCAGCTTTCCATTAGACAAGACCCTCACAGGACCATTCCAAATAAAGGTCCATTTGGGAATTTTGATGAAAGAATGCCAATACACCATAATTCTATCAGACAAAGTCCTCCACCATCCCCACAGGCATCCATCAGAAGAAGGTTCCACTCTCCTCAGCCATCAATTAGACAAGATGCTAGACGAAATGTTCCACATAAAGACTCTTTTGATAGGTCTGATGGAAGAAGACCAGCACATCAACCTTCAATTAGGCAAAGTCCTCCACCTTCTCCACGAGTATCAATTAGAAGAAGTCCTCCACCTTCCCCACGAGCATCAGTTCGACGAAGTCCTTCACCTTCCCCGCAGCTTTCCATTAGACAAGATACTGGAACAGCCATGACACATAATGGTCCTTTTGATCAGTTTAGTGAGAGAACATCACCCCATCCTTCAATCAAACGAAGCCCGCCACCTTCCCTACAGGGATTAGGCCGAAGAAGTCCTCTTCATTCAGAACAACAGCTCTCTGTTATACAGGACATGCAAGGAACCCTTCCGCACAATGGTCCCTTCAGGCACTTTCGAGGAAGAAAACAATCAGGCCATCCTTCTTCTCCTCCACCGTTAAACCAGATGAGCTCACCACCATCTCCACAGCAGAGCATGAGACGTACAGGGAGTTTTCGAATGGCAGAAACTGAGAGAACACCATCCCCTACTCCATTTCAGAGGGCACCTCCATCTCCTACTCACCAGAGTAACAGGGCACCAATGTCACCTCATTTACCAGCAAAACAAAGACCTCCATCTCCATCACCATCAGGAAGACATTTAAACGAAGTTCAGAATGTGCCCACTAGCAAACCTGCATCAGGAATAAGAGGATTTGGACGCACCAAAATACCTATGGGAACTGTGAAGCCATCAACAGTATATCCTTATATGCAAAAAATTAATGCTCCAGTTATACAAAATGTACCTCCTTTTAGATCATCTGAAAGATCAGAAATGTCTGCTGGCCCTGGGGCTCTAGATTCACCTTCATCTCCTCGACCACTTCCAAGACAAAGGCCCCATCCAGCTGGAATTAGAGTTCTCCCTCAAGGAATCCCTAAGCCTTTAAAAAGCATTCATGAACATCCTCTTGGTCGGAGTCCTCAAAACCTGTCTCCAAGACATTCAATAAGAAAAAGTTATTCAGAAGGCTGTAATAATGAAATACCACGTTCACCACAACTACCATTAAAACGGAAGGGACCACCCTCCCCCCAACCTTCAGTAAGGCATCTATCAAGTAGGCCATCATCACCTCATCCCTCATTAAAACACGCTACATCATTGCCCGCAAGATCACCCTCACCGAAACGTCACCCCTCCCCAGTTTTGGCAAACGCCCTACAGAATCCTCAGCTTCGTAGTGCATCCTATAAATCGCCATTTCCGGGATATGATGATGTCTACACTCCAGTGATGACTGAGTTTCAACAGACAACAGAACAAGGACCCCCACCTCTTCTGAAAAATGCTTTGCAAAATCCTCATCTTCGTAATGCTTCGTATATAACACCTTTTCAGCCAGGCTTATCTTATTCTCCAACAACACCCTTCAATCAGACACGTGCCTCTCCTCTGCTAACAAATGCTTTGCAGAACCCTCATCTTCACAATGCAAATTACAGAATGCCTATATGCAGAAGTGCTTCTCCCTATTCTCCACTGGTGCAAGAGTATATCCACCAGACAGCGCAAATGCCTTCACCTCTGTTGTCAAGTGCTTTGCAGAATCCTCATTTTCAAAACAATTCCTTCAGATCCTCCCTACAACACAATATGTGTCATTACTCTCCAGAAATGACGGAGTACAGCCCGACTCAGCAATATCCACCCGCTCTTCTAAACAATGCTTTACAAAATGCTCATCTTCGTAACGTGTCCTACGCGTCAGTTTTACAGGGGTTTCCCTCTATGTATTCTTCTGTCGGAGCACCGTACAGTCAACCTGTTGAACACCTGTCTTCCCCACTTTTGGCCAATGCGCTGCAGAACCCTCAAGTTCGAAATGCTTCTTATAAATCACCTTTAATGAGAAGTCAGTATGACACTCATACGGACCACATTTCTAACCCCCTTTTATCGGGGGCTTTGCAAAATCCTCACGTTCTAAATGCTTCCTATAGACTACCAGAGGACTCAGTCCTATCACAACATTTCCAGAAATCAAGACAACAGGCACGATCCCCACGCTTGACAAGTGCATTGCAAAATCCTCATCTTAGAGATGCCGCCTATAAGTTACCCGACGGGTCAATATTGTCCAAAAATCTTAGAAAACAATATATTTCCTCCCCACTTTTGGCAGAGGCCCTTCAAAACCCCCATTTACGCAGTGCCTCTTATAGACTCCCTGATGGGTCAGTCTTGAGCACTAAGCATAAAATTCCCAAACCAGCTTTGTCAACTGCCTTAAAGTGCTCAAAACTTCAGAGTGCTTCTTTTAAATTACCACCATCAATCCAGCGCATGAAACAGCCTCCCACGAGCAGTTCAGCTTCCCTTCCATTTCTAAGAGAAGCTTTGATGAATCCTGACCTGCGCGAAGCATTTTCATCGGGAACAGTACAGTACCTCTCGCCTTTTGCAATGGTGATGCCTCAGAGGCAAGAGTCGTCATCATTTCAACACGAGCACTGGGCTCAGGCCCATGTTAGAACGGTTCAGGAAGAAGAGGATGTCTGGTCAGCAGAGAGAGTCCTTCCTCATCACACAGTTCAGAACCTTCAAAAATGGTCAATGTACAGGGATGGATGTCTGATGGACAGTCTAATTCCTGTCACAACTGGTCACAAGGTGTCACCTGAGAAACCTGAATGGGAACCAAACAGGGAAGACGAACAGAAAGGCCAATGGTATGACAAGGTAATGTTTTATTTATATTTATATCTAAAAAGTACTAAAGCATGGGGTATGTGGTACGTTGACCAAATATATTGTCATCATTCCTGGAATAAATTATAATTTTCCCCATAAGAAATATTGGAAACAGCTTCCTGGCATTCGAGCGGTCTCGAGGAGCCAGTTGGTACAAGTGTGTTAGAGTTGCATAAGTCTGCCTGCAAAGACACGCCGATGTTGTGGGGCTGCTAGTACACGCTGGTGTTGTTTGACCATGTCACTCTTAGTTATTACTTCTACCTACAATGGCTATTGTTCTCCTTTCATTTCTGGTTTTAAAATATAATCTGCTGGGCCTTGTCACACACGCAGTCCCTCCCTAAGCCACCATCTTATTTAATGCAGGGACGACATGTTGGCGGTGGTGCAGTGACTCGCACTGCTGCCTCATACCTCTAGGACTGGGGTTCGAGTCTGTGCCATGGCTTCATGTGTGTGGAGTTTGCATGCTGTCCTCGTGTCATGGGGTTTCATCTAGGTGCTCAGCTTTGCTCCAAGAGCCCAGTAACAGAGAAAGGTCTGGCTGCAGAACACTGGGCAAGTGTTCTCCACTGTGCATTCTCAGAAAAAAGGGTACCAATTTGTCACTGGGGCTGTACCCTCGAAGGGTCTGCCATTAGGAAGGTGATTAATTGTCATTGTTGACACACCACAGCGCACAACAACAAAATATGTGCTATGCTTTTAACCCATGTGACATCGTGACACAGCAGGGGGCAGCTACTTGAGCGCCCGGAAGCAGTGCTTGGGGACAGTACCTTGTTCAGGGTACCTCATCGGTACTTGCAGGTCGGGGAGCGGCGATCTTTCGATTACTCGAATGCGTCCCTAGCCATTACACCACCTACCTGCCCCCGCTGTACAATATTTCTTGTACCTTTAGCTGTACGTAATTGTACCTCGTAAAGTATAGAAGTGGACTCTGAGGAGCATTTTTGAACCATTGTTGCATAATTATTTAATTCACTTTTTATTTTTATTTTATTTTCACTTTAATTCACATTTAAGCGTGTTTCGCTATATTCAGATGTTCTTTTTCATTCCTGAAAATTGATAATTTCACATATTAGTAGCATCATGTATAAAAAGGCCAATTTCATTAACAAAAACCCTAACACTGGAAATGGAACTAAAGGAATGTGTTGTTTCATACAGATGTTTACCATCAGAAGTTTGCCAACGATGAGATACAGAGAAGTGGCTGAGGAAGATGGTGTGGAGGACATGACACAGCTGGAGTGAGTCACTCAGAATATGGTATCCCAATATATTCATATTCAAATATGAATGAATGCTACCAATTTTTATGAGCATATACAGAACATGTCATCTTATCTTTTAGATGGTTTAGGGCAACTGTAGAAAATGGCTCCACCAAACACAAGTGATAAGCTTAATTCCACATTAGAATCAAAAGAATTTCACTGGGCAAAAGCTTAATAAAGACACTACCCTTGCCATGTGTATTCCTGTTAGCTTGCACTGTGTCTTCAAGGAAGCGGAAGCTGCCACCTTCTCAGCTCTGACTAATCTAATCTAATCTCAACTAATCTAATCTCAACTAATCTTTCTAATCTGTTTAATCAGATACAATGTTTTTGGTGTTTAACTGGTTTGGAGAATATTGATCCTGCTCAGCTTGGCCTACAGACCTTCACACCTCCCCAAGCCCAGCCAGATAGTCATTTTCCAGCCTTCACAGATATTTATAATAACTATACCACATCTTCATGGAAATAACACCTTTATCGTTTTAGGGATCTCAATGAAGGTGCTGTCCTGATGAATTTAAAGAAGAGGTTTGATCAGGAGTTAATCTATGTAAGTGAGCTGAGACTGATAAACAGTAACAATTAATATGCCGTTGTACAACTGACAAAATGAAGATGCCAAATAGCTGCTCAAAACCACAGTCACTTATCTAGATCTTCAAGGGGGTTATTCGTTCGCAAATCATGTGGAATTGTCCTCTATTCTATATATAAAGTGGGAACTAACAAATACCCAAAATAGTGCAGCTTTGATGCTACAGAGTTTTATGTTCTATGAACGTTTGCCATATCGCCACACTGCTATCTCCATCTCTAGACTTATATTGGAAGCATCCTGGTGTCTGTGAATCCATACAAGATGTTGAATATCTACGGCACAGATCAGACACTGCAGTACGAGGGGCATACACTGGGAGAGAACCCCCCGTAAGTACTCCTGCTGCTCAGAGAGAAAGATAACCAAAATAAACTGATTTCCTTCCTGTAGAAAATCATAAAACCCGATACTCTGTTGGACAGCCAAGTTTGTCAGATGCATATTGATCCAATTTTCTGTGACAGCAAAGTCATATTATTCAGTGGTCCAGTGACATCTACATACTACTGAACCATGTGAAAATTATTCTTCTGAGATCCTTGCCTGAGAATGAGTTTCCCTGTTTTCAACAGCCATTTGTTTGCAATTGCAAATGTGTGTTACACGACGATGATGGATGCCAAACAGAAGCAGTGTATTATTATCAGGTGAGAGTCCTTCACTGAAATCCTCCATCTTTGTACCTCTTTCAGTATCTAATTCTAGCTATATGGCTTCAATATTTAATTCTAGGTATGTAAGAAAAATAAGATACAAATAATATCAAACTGTTACAGCGTATACCTATTATACACATAACGCCCTGGTTATATTTAACGTGAGACCCGAAGTAGTTCATCACTCATTAAGTTAACGGTAAAGAATTGTTACAGCATGTTTAATTAGACCAGTGAATTGTAGGTGGTCTTATAACTGAAGTTAATCCTATCAGCGGTGAAAGTGGCTCAGGCAAGACGGAAGCTACCAAGCTGGTGTTGCGGTACTTGGCAGCAATACATTACAAGCGTAGCACCACTCAGCAGGTACGCTAAAACTAAAGAAACCCTACATTTGTTTTGTTTATTAGCCACAGTAGTAGATTTTACACAACCCTAATGGTCTCTGTTGTTCTTTTCCCTCCACATCTGCTCTGATGTAGATTGAGGTAGAGTATCCTGCCGTATACCCCATGCACCCCAACACTTCGTAACGTGATTCATTCTAGTCATGTCCTGTTGGAGTTCTTGTTGTATTTCCCATACAACAAAACAGGCTGAAATATTCAACCACAGAAAACAGTTTGCTGGATGTTTGCTGGTTCTCTGGTCCAATGTGAGTCGTCTGAAAGTGATTCCGCCTAACTTCTGTTTCAGATTCTTGAGGCGACTCCCTTGTTGGAGTCTTTTGGAAATGCCAAAACTGTCAAAAACGACAATTCAAGTCGGTTTGGGAAATATGTGGAAATCTTTATGGAGGAGTAAGCGTCCTGTGTTTTTTTAAGCATTTTATGTTGTGATGATGTGATTGTTGTGCAAGGGCGTAGATTTGGTAGATTTGGCTATGGAAGGTTAGATATGTCCTTACCGATATTGTGAGAGAATATTTGGGGGGTTTTGGAGGGAATGTTGAAACCAAACCTATGCCCTTGAAGTTATGATATCATGCTGTGTGATCTGTTGGAATAATGTGACTGAGGTGATGACATTAAATGAAGAGGCAATTTAATGGGAATATATATGTATATATGTCATAGCTGTAACCCTGCTATGTGGCACTATGTATTCATTAATAAAAAGAGTGGCTAGCTGTTACTTACCTCTGAGCAGTGGTGATACGTGGAATGCTTACGTGTGAATATTGTAACCTGCATTATTTAACACAGGGGTGTGATCAGTGGTGCCATAACCTCGCAGTATCTTCTTGAGAAGTCCAGGATTGTGTTTCAGGTGAGCACATATTAAGGAAGCTCAGTGTTAACACATAGATGTATCCCTCAGTTTTGAGAGTGCTGTCTCACTAAGTAGCATTTGTGCGGTTTTGGATCAGTATCTTTCAGTATTTTTTTTTATATATGTATTTTGTGCAAGACCCTAAATCTGATGCAGACACTGCAAATTGTAAATACAGTTTTGTTGTAAGTGATAATTTGTCAAATATTCAGACAAGCAATGATATGCAGCATGAAATCTATAACCAAAAAGTTCATAACATCTGCTGCCAGTAAAAAAAAA
>JAODKM010000088.1:23442535-23460435 GCA_026780845.1 Petrocephalus sullivani | reverse complement strand
AAATTATAAATAACTTTCTGCTTTACCCAGGCCAAAGAAAAAGAATATCACATTTTAAATAAAACAATTTACTACATCTGTTCTTTGTCACATAAATAAACAAATAAATAATCTTTAGCAAAAGTGCATCACTCCTGCTTTTTTATTTTCTCCAGGCCAAAAATGAAAGGAACTATCACATTTTCTATGAGATGCTGGCTGGCCTCCCTTCCCAGCAGAGGAGGGTGTTCTACCTTCAGGAGGCAGAGACTTACTATTACCTCAACCAGGTAAAGAAGCGCACTTGTGCTGGTATTGTTGGCTGTGATGTGATATGCTGTGTTTCAGGGACAATGGCTCTTGTACGCTAGCTAACTGACACATCATCTAGGCTTCCTCTTGTTCTTCTTGCTTGTAGAAAACATCCATCTTTCAGAAGCCAGTCATTCATCCTCCCTAACCCTCCCACTGCTCCTTGTCTGCTTCTATAGGGCGGTAATTGTGAGATCCCTGGTAAAAGCGATGAGGATGACTTCCACAGGGTCATCAGCGCCATGGAGATCCTCAGCTTCAGCGCTGAAGACCAGAACAGCATCTTTAGAGTCCTGTCTTCCATCCTCCACCTGGGAAATGTGTTCTTTGAGCGCTATGAGGTGTGCTAGAAGCAAGTCTGATGGCTATCCTTGCCTCTAAATCATTGCCCCTAGTATCCCGATGCAAGGTCTCCGTTTCACATATAATGTGAATGGAAAGATTACAAAAAAGAACACGCTTGCCCTGATTAGTGACGGTTTTCACCCATAAATAATTATAACAATGCTTTTTTACATTATTTTTTGGTTTATTGGTTCCTTTTTAGTAATTTCACCATCATAAAAGTCATGGCAGCAGGATCTAATAATTCTTACTCATACCCACGATTTATTTTTCAATGTCTAAAGAAGGACTAACAGTGATGGCTATGAAAATGAGACATTGATGCTTTTGTTGACCTGCTGCAGGCCGATTCCCAGGAGATGGCATCAGTGGTGAGTGCAAAAGAGATCCGTGTGGTGGCTGAGCTGCTGCAGATCTCACCTGAAGGGCTTCAGAAATCCATCACTTTCAAAGTGACGGTAAGGATATGGGCAGCCTGGGACAATAGGGATATGGGGATAATTTGAAGAAAAGGTGCCATGAAGGCCTTTATTGTCATTGTACAGGTAGCTTGTATAAAGAAATCCAATATTCACATATCCTATCTTGTTTTCCCTTGAGACACAGACAAACACACAGGTGAATCTTGGGGTCAGAGTGCAGAATCAGCCACTTTCCTACTAATCCAGAAGGGGTTAAGGGGCTGGTGAAGAGCCCACCAGTAATATGATTACTCTTACTGCAACAGGGTTGGATCCCACTACTTTCTGACCATAGAGGCAGATACCAGATGCCTTTTGCAATATAACATAATTTATTTTAGACCTTTTTATACACTGTGACAAAAGCTTACGTGCATTGAACGTGAATCGTGTTTGAGAGCCTTGATTGGTGATCTCTGGACCTCACGCAAAACAACAGGAAACCCCCAGTGCTTGTTACCGATGTCAACCATTGGAGTTCCATCTTTGAACTGTAGCCCTGAAACATAAAACAGCCAATAAGTTTCAATTTGCGCGCCTAACAACTGGTACAATGAGCCTAGACAAAACCTCAAATGATGCATATAAGGTCCAAGGCCCTTGGGCTGAATGGCAATCAAAGTTAATTATAGTGGGTGACACTGCTATGGAAACAGCAGGAATCCGATCGGGGTTACCCTGAGCGCCGGCTAAATCAGCACTCAGATCCGATTGGCTGCCACCACTCCTTATACACTGATATAATGAGTGGAGCTGGGACCACAAAAAGCCTGGGCAGCTCAACATCTGACTTGACTTTTGAGAAAGCACTGGGCAGGTGGCAGCAGGAGAGCCCTTTGGCCCTGGAGGGCAGTGTTTTGGTGTTCCGCACATTATCTTCTATTTAGTGGTTCTATGGTTGATGTTAGGATGGATGATGGAAATAGGAAATTCAAATGCATCCATCGTGCAACTGCAAAAAAAAACAGTATTTTTAACCTTTGAATATGTCTTTGACCCCGTACTGGATAGGCTGTCATGTAAGATTGATGGATTAGATGGATTATATGGATGGATGGATGGACGGATGGATGGATGGCTGGGTGGATGGATGGAGGGTCAGCTTGACATTGGCTCTTTGTTCTTTTGTAAAGTGGCTTGTCCATTTAATAAATAAACAAGCATGATCACTGGAGCTACAGGTGGCATTTACCCATACAAATGGAGGCGTTGTCTGTCAGCTGTCACGCGCAGTGTCGGCCGTATCAGTTGTCCTGCCATGATGACAGTGGGGATCAACAAAAGCTTAAGTATGACAGCTAGATTTTACTTTCGGTATTGTGGCTTGCTCTATGTCACATTTGTACATGTCAAGGCCTGTGGGTCACATCCGGCCTGCAGCACAATTCTTTACAGCCCGCAAAATGATTTTAATATTCTGTTAAAAATGATCAGGAAAAGTACAACAGTACACAAAATTCATGGTTCGGTTCACAATTTGGTGCAGTTCTGGCAGAGAAAATTTATTTTGTTTTGAAATGATTTAATACTACAAACACATGTAGGAACAATTGTACACCAAAGACAATGTGTTTGACTGTGTCTAAATAACAAAACCTAAGGGATGCCGATTCGTGCATTGTAAAAAATGAATATGTAAAATAAAAATTAAAAAATAGGACTGCATCATAACAATCATAATGAACTAGATCCCATATTCTCTACTACTGAGTATTGCGATTTGAGATACTTTATTGATCCATGAGCGTAAGCTTGGCTGTGAAGGGCAGCCACTTGTGCAGCGCCCAGGGAGCTGGGGGTTAAGGGCCCTGCTCCTGCTTAAGGACAGCCAGAGGCTGGGCTGGGCCCTTTCGATTACAGGCACAGAGCTTAACCTGCTGAGCCACACTCTGCCCCCAAGTATGTATGTATGGCCACGTATCTGTAATGATAAACACCCCTATAACCGTATTTTCTTCAAATGATTCAAATGAGATGCCACACGGAGACTAACATGCAGAGGCGCTTCCTGCCTTGTTTTGATCATACACACACTTGGAACACGTGGTCCCTATCGCGTCAGCATAGCATATCCCAGTTTGGTATAACAAAGCAGATAGACTTCATTCCAACTGCTCGCTCTCCATTGCTGGGGTACTTTATTATCGGGAAACTGTAACGCTCTATAATGTTGGGGCAGTGGTGGAGTAAGGGTTTAGGATAGCTACTCACTGCTGTTTTGTCACATAGGATAAATGCAGAGGATGCTTTCGTTGTTGTGTGTCGACAATTAATCACCTTTCTTATTCCTATAATGTTCTCAAATCGCCAATTATGACTTACTGTAACTAGCATTAGCCGTAACAAATGCACAGCTGCAACTAGCATAATGCTAATGCACGTTGAACATTTACTTGTTAATTTAGGTTCCACCGGTGTCATGAAATGTCTTCCTTGGTTTTATTGTGCATTCTGAATCGAAAATGATGTAACCGAACAGAACATGACAAATTCATGTGCCATACCCGGGAAGCAGGGATCATCATGCATGGCCCCGCACTACACAGGCCTCAGTCATCCCACACATTTCTAATATGGCCCTTTCAGTTTGACACCCATTTGCAGGCCCGTGTGTTTTTTCTCTACTTACAGGAGACAATGAGAGAGAAGATATACACCCCTCTAACTGTGGAGAGTGCGGTTGATGCCAGGTCAATAAGTATTTACTTTAAATAATTTAACTCCAATGCATTAATATTCTATCGTTGTGAAATTAAAAAGTCCCCGTGTTGTTTTTTGAAATCCAGAGATGCAGTTGCCAAGATCTTGTACTCCCTTCTCTTCAACTGGCTCACAGACAGGATAAATGGTCTAGTTTATCCAAGAAATGAGTCCTTTTCCGTCTCCATACTTGATATTTATGGATTTGAGGTAATCGTCTATTTCTACTAAGAAATGTTTTTGACATTGGCTGAGACGCCTAAACATGCATCAAAGGTCATGCACCTGTTGTATTTCTGTTTACAGGACCTAGCATTTAACAGCTTTGAACAGCTGTGCATCAACTATGCAAACGAGTATCTACAATTCTTTTTCAATAAGATAATATTCAGGGAGGAGCAGGCAAGTCTTAAAGTCTGATTTAGCTTTATCATTTGATTTAGTTCTCTTTCATGTGTGCAGTGAATTGTAAAAGGATGAATATTCAAAAATTTCAATAAGATAATATTCAGGGAGGAGAAAGTAAGTCTCTGATTTTGGTTCAGTGAGTTCTCATTTGGTTGTGCAATGAATTGTGGACATTAATTATTTTCAAAGGATGAATATATGAGAGAGCAGATCTGTTGGAATGAAGTGCCTTTCAGCAACAATCAGGACTGTATTGACCTCATTGCCTCAAAGCCTTATGGGATACTTAGAATTCTAGATGACCAGAGTTCTTTCCCTCAGGTAAGGATTTTATTTGCTGAAAAATCAGTCAGTCCTTTATTCTGTTTCATATATGCCCACCTTTTGACTTCCTCTTTCGGCAGTGTCGTTCATGCTGTCTTAATGTAATGTCTCTGATCCCAGGCCACAGATCATACCTTTCTTCAGAAGTGTCACTACCACCATGGAAACAACCCACTATATGCAAAGCCAAAGATGCCCCAGCCTGAATTCACCATTAGACATTATGCTGGAAAGGTCACTTACCAGGTACGCCGCCTTGCGCTGCGTTTGCGACTGGCTAATAGCCCATACTTCTGCCGTTGCGTGTTCTGCAAATTAGAACAGTAATCAATCCTTAAATTAAAGCCTGAGAGTAATTCAAATCCTTGAGTGTAATGCAAGTCAAGCTCTGAGAGGTGGAGGATGCATTCAGAGGCTTAGCTTGCTGTTTAACATTTCTAATCATATATTATAGCTAAGAAAGGAAATCCTAGTTAAATAATCCTAGCTAGATTGTCTGGAAAGGTAGATTGCGTTCAGCTTGCATTGAAGATTAAGTAATACCAGACTGACTAAATATTTAAATTCCTCCATTTCAGGCACATAAGTTCTTGGATAAAAATTACGATAATGTGCGGCAGGATGTCCTGGATCTCTTCATTCAGAGCAAAAACCGGGTAAGTATGGGGGTATTATTGTACCAAAATTATTTGCAAATGCAAGTTTTGTGACTGTATCTCAATCCATGTATAATCCCCACCAGAGGTACTCCCAACATCCACCACAGGTCTAGATATTCAATGAGATGAATTTAAATGCAGGAGACTGATATTAACTGATTTAATACATTTCTCAATAATATAGCGGCACAGGCCCACATGAGACATTACACAAATCAATAACAAAGGAACAACTAATTCAGCGGCGAGGACCTTCCTCAAGGAGAAGATCAACCAGGCCTAAACCCCCTTGCCAAAACTCAGCAAGCAGTCAGGCACCCAAAAGTAATTCAATACACTACAAACAATCAAATCAACGAAAACTTATACCAATATACCAATATACCAATATACACTACCACACAATTAGCAGGCAGGAAGACCTGGCAGACTTCCCCTCTAAGGTCCACCCCAGCCACAATAACCATAAAAATTCTATCACAAAACAAACCTTACAAACAATAGAGTCAAAACACGAAATCAAGAAAAATAGATACAGTGCCCCCCTACAACAAGCAATAACATTCTCTAAAACAAAGGGTACAGAACCTCACTATCCGCTCCTATAACGAAGAGGATAAATATAAATTAGCAAATCAAATGTAATTGGAAATACAGTGGTTACAGCCCCCTTGAACAAAAAAATAAAACCAAACATATAATCAATTTACAATTCAAACCCTCTATAAAGTCTTCTAAATAACCACTTTAATTACATCCCTACCTTCAAAATGGTAATCTGGCCGTATTATCCGCCCAACCAAATCCCATGTAGTTGCTTCTATTATAATAACAGAAGCAAATAAACATCAAGATAAAATTCAACCCGACTATGTATCTTCAAATTAACCATTTTAAATACATTCCTACCTTAAAAGTGGTAATCTGGTAGTATTATCTCGCCAGACAAACCCAACATAGTTGCTTCTGTTATAATGACAAAGATAAATAAACTATTACTCTTATATCTCATTACATATACACACATCTAAACATTACTAAAATAACAATTACCTCCACAGAAACTCCCCCAGTGTGGCATATTATTCTATCAATCCACAATCCACTGTTATTTTCTACCACCGCCAGTACAAAGAGGGACAAAACGTAGACACTCTCACTCCCTAGTTTGGCGCGTAAACTTCAGTTAAACAAAAAAACTGAAAGGCCAAGCCCCGGGCGCTACTGATATTACCACATAGCACATGACTCAAACGTCACTAGGTGTCTCTCTACACTAACGCTATGGACATCCATTCCCTCTCCTCACACGTGTTTGCATAATTAGATTTGCAAATGTGTACAACGATCTGTAAATGTGTTTTCAGAATCCATAGGCGTAATCAGATTCGCAAACCTGTATAACAATTTGCAAGTGTATTGAGATTTGTACATGTACAGACAAATCTGTAAATGCGTGCATAGATCTCTGATTGTGTAAATGCGTACATGGGTATTAATGGATACCCTGGAAATACAGACAAAACATCAGTTACAACTCAGACAGGGCTCTCCATTGGCTGTTGTTTTACACTTGATTTTTGCTACACTTCTATGGAAAGCCATCAGGGTCAAAACGTGTAGGGAAATACGTGTTAACACGTCACGACATAATTTGATACGTTAATATGATCAGAAATGGCGCATTAACACTGGGAACTTCTGGGAAACGGAGAGGCGGGGCCACCGCCGGGATTTGCCCCGCTGCAGGCATGACGGAGGAGTCACATCGCTGACGGAGTCTACGGGGCCCATCAGGGCAAGCCCCGAGGGGTCCCATTCTAGCTCCTCCACCTCGAAGGAGAAAGGAGCGGGGTCAGGATCAGGGATGGGACCCTCTGGGAGGGGCACATCAGGGACCTCTGGCACTGGAGCCGGAACGGGGACTGGAGCTGGAGCTAGGGCAGGTACCTCAGGTGCAGGGACCTCAGGGGACAGAGCAGGATCCGCAGTGACTTCAGGGACCGGAGCAGGGACCTCAGGGACATCAGGGGTTGGACGGGACATGGCGGCGCTATCACCTAGACCGGACGGGGGCGTGGTGGCGCCATCTCCTGGACCAGACAGGGGCGCGGCAGGCGACACCGGCGGGCAGTCACGCCGCAGGCTGAGGAGCTCCCTCAGCGTCGCCTGTATTGGCCCCAACACCTCTGGGGAGGAAGCCGGGGTAACGGCCGCGAAAGCCTGCTCCAGGTGAGTCAGGGACTGGGCAGTGCCGGAACGGCTTGTAAAGCCGGATTGTCCATCAGTTTATACAAAGGTCCCTGTAGGGCAAAATACTTGGGATAGGGAATCAGAGCAGGTATCACGGGAACTGGAGCTGGAGGCGCGGGAACTGGAGCTGGAGGTGCGGGTACAGGAACAGGGAGCACGGGAGCTGGAGCCGCCTTCCTGGGGACTTTAGGGACCCATGGAATGGCGTCCTCCACGGACCTGGCCCCTTTAAGGGCCAGGTGCGTTCCCCGGAAGGGGTAAGCTGCCGGCGCTGGCAGCTTGGCGGCGGCGTCTGTGGGAAGAGCACGCAGGGGAACAGGAGCGAACACCGCCAGGTTTAAGATCGGGAGGGGCTCCTCCTGATCCGCAGCAGGGCAGGCAGTAAAGAGGGAGACGGCCCCTAAGAAGACCTCTTGCATCGTCCGTCTCCGGCTCTTCCGCTTTTTTCTCCCTGCTTCAGACAGTGGAACTGGAGGCAGCTCGGGGAGGTCTGACAGCGGATCAGCGGGTAGTCCGCAGTCGAACCTCACCGCATGCAGCATCACGTCCGCAGACCCGCTTCTTAGTTGTAGCAGGTTACTACACGCCTCTTCTGCGAAGGACGCGTCCAGTCCAGGATCCATCCCCTCCAGGAGATCCCGGGTTCTGGCAGCTAGCGCGTAGGTTGCTGGATCTTCCTGGATGTCAGGCTGCTGCAACCAATAAATCGCCTCGTTGACTAAAACGAGGTACTCGGCCTCGGTAAGCTGGGGCGTCTTCTTCTGGAGTCCGATCATTCTGTCAGGTCGAGCGTGCCGGGTGCGAAGCGGGGAAGGAGTATCAGGATTCCAAGTATTAAGGGTACACACAAAGGTTTATTCTAAGCCGACAACAAGCAGGGAACAGCACGTAGCAGGTAACGTCAATGACCGGGAAACGAACTTGAACGCGGATTAAAATACACAGCATCACTAATACAAGACGAGAAACAACTGGAAAACTCAGGAATTCACACAAGGTTAACGAGGGGGCGTAGCACACAGGAGGATCGGACGGGCAGGACGTGACACATTATGTCTGTAAGTTGGGACAGATTTTGTAAATCTGAACAAGATACCAACTTCAGCCTTGTTTATGAATCCAATTACGCACACACGGATCCTGAATACACTTATACAGATTCCTGTGCACATTCGCAGATCTCCATACGCATTTAAAGATTCTCCTAAACATTTACGAATCTTATTACGCACACACAGATCGCGATACGGGCACACAAATCTCCACACGCATTTGCAGCTTTGCCGCGGCAGAAGTGTAGCAAAATTCACGTGTAAAACGACAGCCAATAGAGAGCCTCGTCTGAGTTGTAACTGATGTCTTGTCTGTATTTCCAGGTCTTGGAGTGAGACTTTTTAGCCATTAATACCCATGTACACATTTACACAATCACAGATCTATGCACGCATTTATAGATTTGTCTGTACATGTACAAATCTCAATACACTTGCAAATCTTTTTACAGGTTTGCGAATCTGATTACACACACACGGATTGAGATACAGTCACAACTCTCCACACGCAAATAATTTTGCTACAATAATACCCCCATATAAGAGTGTAGGCGTTTTTTGCTTCGTGAGTCTGTGCGTCTCGTGGACGTGGACGGGGCATCACAAGTGGCCTGCTGCTCTGTACAGATGGTGGCAAACCTCTTCATGAAGCACACTGGGGTCCTGGCCAAACAGAGGTCCTTCTCTGGGAAGAGTAGCACCGTCTCAAGGCGCATTCAACCATCCACGGTGGCAGCCAAGTTCCAGCAGTCCCTCCTGGAGCTCGTGGAGAAGATGGAGAGGTACAAGGGGACACAAGCTCCTTTGGTGGATATTCACCCAATGGCTGTTATCCCATGTAGATGCTCCACTTATGGTGATTTTAGGCCTTGTCATTTGTTGTCCTATTTTACCAGATTTCATTTCCTTATACGTCATTCTTTGGTCTATCGTACATGTAGGTGCAACCCTTTCTTTGTACGATGCATAAAACCCAACAATAAAAAGGTTTGTATAATTCTCACCTTTAATTTTGAGACTAATTGCTTTATTTATACAGTGATTAAACTCATCATGAATTGAGTCGATGCTAATTAATAATACTTGTGATTGCAGGAACCTGGGGTATTTGACACAGAGTTGGTCACCACCCAGCTTCGGTACTCAGGGATCCTGGAGACAATTCGGATTAGGAAGGAAGGATATCCAATCAGAGTGTCTTTCTGTGATTTTCTGAACAGGTAGGATTCACAGTGCCACAGTGAACTCTGACTGTACAAAAAGATAGACACCAAACCTGCCACATCGAATCATTCAGTTTTAAACCTGAAACTAAACAATGTCCCGTCACTGACCAGAAACATCAATGAATTTTCAGGAATGTTACTTGCATTTCCCAGTAAAATATTTTCTTATGTGAATGCTAGAATTTTGAGAAGAGTGGTGCAGTGGTTAGTGTTGTTGCCTCACACTTTTGGGACCAGGGTTCAGGTCTCTGCCCGGGTGTGTGGAGTTTTCATGCTCTCCCCTTGTCGTTGTGGGGTTTCCCACAGTCCAAAAACATGCTGAGGTTAATTGGAGTCACCAAATTGTACCACCAAACTGTAGATGTGGATGTATGAGTGACCGGTGTGTGAGTGTGCCCTGCGATGGGCTGGCTCCCCATCCTGGGTTATTCCCTGCTTTGCATCCATACCATCCGGGACAGGCTCCGGAGCCCCCACGACCCTGAATACGTGAAGCAGGTACAGAAAAAGGATGGATGGATTTAGATATTGTGCTAGAAAGACACAAAAGGAGCTCTTGATGTACTTGTTAGGTACAAGGCCCTGCTGGGATTGCGATGTCCTCCACCTATAGATGGAGAGAATTGTGTCACCATGTTGAAAAAGCTCTGCCTGGTCAAAAAAGGGGCATATCAAGTTGGGGTCTCCAAGGTAAGAAAAAAGAGATGCCAGCATTAAGAAGCTTTTCTCACTGGACCATTTTATGTGTGACTCTATGAATTTCACATGTATAGTCATGGGAAGAAGTTATTAAAAGATATTTGAGGAGCATATTTTAAAAATTCATTCAGCCAGTATTTTTGTTGGTTTTGAGATGAGACCCCTATAGACCCCCAAAGACCTAAAGTTATTCTTCCTCATATGTTACAGTATGAATCGTGCATTCCATTATCCTCAGAGGTCGGAGCGCGGAATTCAGAATAACGTCACATCCGCTAAAAATTCTGGGAAAACCGAGTCGGATGCATTCCACTTGCCGAACTCGGATCCAAGATGGAAGCCTCCAAGAAAGTGGCTCTTGCGCTAGCTCTTTCGGAGTACGAACGGCTCCAAGCATATGCTGTTCACCGTAGCAACACATCTATCGACTACAATAGCGCTGTACGGTGTACACAGCTTACGAAGTTGACTCAAACAGCACTAAAGTGCTTGAAAATGTAAAATATTACAGCACCACTTACAGTCTTTGCACTGGGCAGCCATCTTGAATCCGAAACTTGGGGTACTCTGGGCTGCCCCGAGCTTTTGTCTCAGATTTTCGAGAGACGGGAGCGCACACGTCGTCACTCGGATCTGACTCGGATTCCGACCTCCCGAGAATAATGGAATGCACGATAAGAACCAAAACTCACTCACTTTCATAAAATATTGCCAAAACTCATTAAGGACACAGTGATTTTCTCGCGAACGTATCCCGTGGACTGAGTGAGATTTGGAAATTTGCTCTCCATAAATCATTTAAAGCGTGACAGAACAAAGCCAGCAGAAAGCATTCCAGACAAAGGCAGACAGTGTTAGGCTAAAGTTTAATTGTTAAGGGGACCCCCAGACAGTCCATGTTTTTGCTCCCTCCCTGTCCCCATTACGGATCCGGCGGGGAGCTGGGTAGGAGCAAAAATTAGATCCTCAAATGCACCTCAGTTCCTCTTTGTTGTAACATTGTGGGCGTGTGTTTGGATGCCTGCCTTTGTACCTTCTAGATCTTCATGAAGGAGGACCTGTACCAGCTGCTGGAGAGCAAGCGAGACCGCGTGATGCACATAGCAGCTCTGACGCTGCAGCGCTATTTCCGGGTGTACCTCCTCCGGAAGCAGTTCACGTCTCTGCGCATCACAGCCATCAGACTCCAGGCTCACTGCCGAGGCTTCCTTGTCCGGTAGGGTCCCATCACCGCAGCTCGCTAAGGGCCACCTACCGCCCTCACCTCACTCACAGGCTGCCTTTCTCTTTTGTTTGCTTTGTCTAAACGCGGTCAGGAGGCGCATCGTGAAGATGAGACGAAGCCTGATCAGATTTCGAGCTTTAGTCAACGTCTATGTGAACCAAAAGAGGAACATTGAGGTACAAACCAGCTCCCACATATGTTGGAAACCTTGAAGACTTCACCTTGCTGACTCCAACTCGCACGGGCAAATCTTTTAGATTATTTTTGATAATTGATAATGATTTACTTATTAATCAATTGTCACTGGTATTGTTGACAACAAGAATAACCGCAGTAATACCTTACTCATTATCATCCTTGGTATTTGTTGTTTAGAAACCTGAACTCTCCAGCTCGAAGATTTATTTAAATCTTTTATTTCCTCAGGTGAAGCTGGCATCTGTGAGACAAGCAGAGGCTGAAAGAATGCAAATTGAAATGGTAAATATTATCTTAACAAGAATGTTTATCAGCTGAAAACTGTCCTCGAGCCCTTCCAGGCAGGCTCACATTTGGATGTGTCCCACATGCAGGAGCTGATGAGGCGGAGAGTGGTAGACGTCACCCACCTCCCCATCCCGGCAGAGCTTGGCGGACTTCTGCAGACCATGGCAGGTCTCTGGCAGATTGAGCTCAACTTTACTGATTCGGCTTGACTCCCTTGAAATCGCCTGCTCAACTTACTAAGCTCTGTGGGTCGACGTAACCTTTGAATATTAAAGATTTATTCGTTTCAGCTAGTCTTAGACTGACTGGCTGGCTATGAGATTAGATATGAGCTTGGCGTTGTATGTTTGCCCATTTGTGCTTGTAACACGGTAGGCATGGTTATTATCTGACTGGCTGCAAAGTAGAGGCTAGCAATCGGAAGCCCGGTTTCAGTCCTGTTGCACGTCAGTGCGATCCCTGATTGATGTCTTGTTTGTTGACCCCAGCTGGCAGAGAGTTGCATTCGGATTGCCTTGCTCTAGTGCAGGCCCCAAAGATACAGGTGGAGTCTCAGCTTACCCTACCACTCGACATTAACAACTACCTCATCTCCAGATATATCCAGACTCACTTTAGGGTAAGACTGAAAAAAGACTGGAATAATGAGTATGTTCTATATGTACTGCTTCACCTACCCACCCAGTTGTCCATTTACCAGATTGGGGTTTCCCTGAATATATTATAAATTGGAATTATTCAGGCTCTGAGTCTTCACACATTCAGAGATTTTCACAATTCCTTTACAGATCCTCAGTTCATTGGAGCAATACTGATTTTCCATCCATTTTTCTCCTAATTGCTTATCTTGAAGCCATGAGGAAATACTGATTCCTATTCAAAATTTAAAATTCAGTATGCAAGTATGAATTGGGTAGCCATTGATTTTTATTTATTGTAAATATGCAGAGTTGTATGTCATTAAACAAGTAAGGTATTGAACAGGAACCATGGTATTTGCCATTAAAAGTCTTACAGATCCATTCCTGAAATATAGGAACCAAAGTTTGGAATGTTGACTGAACCACTTGAAAGCCCATTGACGCATTTGGATGAGGAGTTAAAACAAGAAGCTCTAAACATCTTTATAATGGTAGGATCATAAATTCACTCACATGCAGCACCCCTGCTCTGATAGGTGATTTAGAAAATATTACAATCCATAATGTTCTCTCTTCACTTTTTGAGATTTTAAGGTTTATGGGTGACCCTCATCTCAATGGAGCTCAAGAGAACCTGTTTGGGAACTACATTATCCAGAGGGGCCTGTCTACCCAGGGGCTGAGGGATGAGATCCTGTCTCAAATTGCCAACCAAGTCTGGAGAAATGACAACTCTGCCAACTCGGAGAGGGGCTGGCTGCTCCTGTCTGCTTGCTTGAGCGCGTTCGCACCATCCAAAAAGATGGACAAATATCTTCTAAAGTAAGATGCTGCCCCTCATCACTTTGGAAATCCATTGCTGAAAATGTTAGTCTCAACCCTAACCCTAACCCTAACCACCTAATCTTATAAAAACCTTGCTTGTGCTGCAGATATGTTTCAGACTATGCTTACAATGGCTTCAAAGCTGTTTGCCAACACAGACTTATACAAGCCATGCAGAAGTCCAAGCATGACCCAGGGACTGCCAGAACCCGCCCACCATCTCTGCTGGAGTGGACAGCCAATAGGAAAAGAGCAAACATGGTTTTGCAGGTTCACTGCTTTGATGGTGAGCCTGTGCTGCATCGATACTTCATACGGGCTTACCTTTAAATTAGCGTGTGCTCCTACTCATTCTCAGTAGAAGTGCATACAGTTACATTTTACCTATTATTAACTTGGTCCTGTCTTGAGTAAATCATGTGACCATGACTGGAAAAGTACAGGAGATACCAAAACAGTAAAGCAACAGACACATGATTATCTACTACTACTTGAATAAATTTGCATGCAAAAATACTGCTGTGGTTAATGTAGTTATGTCACTTCATCCATTCATTCTTTTATTCATCATCTAACCACTCATGTGAAGGTGAAACAGTGCGGCCAACACATTACCCTCTGCTGGTATCCCATTCTGTTGTTTATAGCCAGGAACGTTTCTCCTGTTCTGTCTCAAGTCACCCATTGGCTTTTGTCAGCCTCTCAGATCCACTAGGAAGCATCCAATCTATACCGCTATGTGTCATGTTCTGGATATGCTGGTGTTGCCTTTCGGCCTAATTATTTCACAAGCATTCCGTTTCGTCTTCAGCCGCATCCTTTCTGTGTCCTCTTCATTCCTGGACCAAAGGAGAAGAGTTGGCAGGAGACATACTCCGGCACAGGTGAAACAAGTACCGGACACTTTCCTAATTAAGTAAATTGCCCTAATTAGAGCTTGCTTAGGTAATGGCAAAGTTTCGGCTAATCCCTAGCTCGGTTTTCACAAAGTTTGATGACCCTGCTTTAAAAAAGGCAACAAAATCGTGAGTGAAAATTTACAATTCCTGACAAAAAAGTAGGTATGTAATGGAACGGTGTTGGTCATGTTACCTACGAATAGGACTGAAAAGCAACACTGTTGCCGTGCGGCGCTGATGGCTAGTTGTCATTGATTAGTAATGTTTGTGCTCCTGTTTTGGGTGCCTTCTACATGTATGTCTACCTGCAGGGGAGTACTGGATGGCCAGAGAGGATGGTCAGTCCTCCTGAAGGAACACAGGACCCGGGTAGAACTACCTGGGCATGAGTATGTCATGGACCTCATATGTGACCTAGAACTGATGAGGGACTTCCCGAGGCAGAAATCCTACTTCACCGTCTCTTCAGAAGATCCATCCCAGACCAAGTTTGATGGCCACATGTAAGCTGACAATATTGTGCACTGGGAAGGAAGGTGCCAGTGGCTATAAATCACTATCCTTTTACATTGTAAGATCAACACCAAGATCAACACCACCGTCTTATTAGAGTGGTGTTCATACAAATCATTGAGCATTACACAATGATATCATACTGTGTCACCTTGTAAAACTCTTACTATACATGGAATATCACTGATACATGTAACCTAATAGTAAATAGTGCATGGTAATAATAGACATACCCATAAACTATCTATGATAAGTCTCTGCCTTCTAAACACCCCAGCAGCCTGTTTGGGAGTGGTTTCGAATCTGATGAAGAAGGACCCCTTTCCCACACCACAAAATATCCAGCTATGGCCAGCTTGCCTGACTCAGAGGGGTACTACAGCCACGGTAAGCCCCCCTCTGAGGGAGCTGAGAAACCACTTGTCTTAGCTTTCATTAAGAAGACTTCTGAAGCTGCCCATCCCTTCTGGTCCTTTCAGCGGAAAATGACATCATTGCGGATGTCCCCACGCAGAGAGGGTTGGACCGCTACCTCGACAGCCTGTTTGACCCGGTGCTCTCATATGGCAATGGGGTAAAGTGATACTTCCTCTATTCCATGATCAGTTTTAACGTATGAAGTTACTCTTAGCACTGATGAGGCAACTAGTTAATTCCACTAGTATTTTAATTTTTTTCATTTATTTGGATTGGGACATGGAAAGACATTTTCTCTTTTCTGATGAAAGTACGTTCGTGTTTATTGGAGGCAGTGAAACAAACATTTCAGTTTTTCGTGGATGTCTTTACCATGGTCATGGATGTCTCCTTTACCTTCTGCTACATAAATAATACAATTTCTACCAGAGTAGAATTGGTAACGTGGTCAGGTAAATGAAGTGAGTGGTCACACCATGTATTGTGTGAAGGACATCTGATCTTGTGTGTGTATGAGAATTTGCATGTATCAGATGTGTACCGACAGAAACTGATCCCCTCCAACAAAATAGTGATTAAATTACCGAATTACCGTAATTCTCAGAGCGCTGAGGCCCCCCCGATTCTCTCAGGGTAATTTTTTTTTTTTTTAAGGATCGCTTACACTGCCTGAGGATATGACACTTAGGAAATGAATGGGTTATTTTTTAATGAATCCTGCCCTAGATTCTCAGAGGGCTCCTAGATTACAGGCGTTACGTCGACCCTGAAGGCCGGTGGAGGATTTTTCAAAAATGCAAGTGAGGCATTTCTACAGAAAGGGTTCTGTACTCTGCGTAAATCATGCGGTCGTCAGGGAGCATTGTGCTTTGGCCTACTCATGTACAGCTTTGGGTCAGACATGCTCCATATCGGGAATACAGGGTATCTGTAAGGGGCCAGGTGCAGTTTTCTGTGTGGGAGTCTCACCGTCACACGTCCCTGCCTCCTGCCTCCTACTTCCTCAAAAGGACCTGGACAAGCCGACCAGCATGTCCAGCCGGATGAAAGGTGGAGGTGGGGTTGGTGGGGGTGATGGGCGGAGCGAGCCGACAAGTGCCAGCGCATCTTCCCAGCCCGGCTGGTATTCTGGTGGTAAGTCCTCTCCCACGGCTTCCAAACCCCATTTCCCCGCCTCATGCAGAATCCCAGCAGATAGAGTCCCTGGAGTACGTGCTTGTTTCCTGTACTTGTCCAGTACTGGGTGGAGGCAGGAAGGGGGGGTGAAGTACCGTCAACAGTCTGTTTACTCCAGTAAATATACTTACTAGTAGAGGCTCATGGGAAGGCCTCAATTATGACCCCAAAATATTACCATGGCACAGCATCAGATGAATGATCTGTCTGATGTGTCTCTCTGCCTTCTCTCCTCATCCGAATGACTTCTGTTATCATTTTAATTTTTAATTAGTCTGTGTAACTTCAACTGAGGACCTTTGTTTCATAGTGATGGATGTCGATACTATCGATACGCCGTCCATGAGTATAACTGAAAAATGCATTTATGGTCATTCAGTCAACTAAATGTTTTAACTTGAAGGAGTTCTGTCGTGCTAAATATTTCACGACAGGTTTAATTATTTTTTTCAGTAGTCAGTAGCCCTGGCTTCGTGTTTTTTGCCCGTTTTCTTTCAGTGATGGACAAATAGCCCGAAACAAGCCAGTGTTTCAATCAGGAAAAATAAGCAAACTTCTTCAAAATAGTCTTTGAGAAATAAATCAATAATTACACACACTAGTTGTTATTTGAATATACAAAGCAAAAGCTCATTTCTATTTTGGTCTAATTAGGTCAGATAGAAATATAGACTTTTTAATTATTTTGTCTGGCATTCCTGGAAGCGTGTACTGTATGTGCACCAGCATTAGTGAAACATCTCCCATGTTCTTAGCCGTGCAGGTGCTGCCCGGGGTAGGTGGGTCTGTACCCGGCATTCCAGGCATGTCCACTCTACCGCTGATGCCCAGTGTGCCAGCTGTGCCAGGTAAAATTGATGGAGCAATACAACCAGCTTCCGAATGTAATTCATAATATTTTAACATCATTTAGTGTCACATCACCACAACTGAACGTTTAAATACAGTACTAGTGAAATGTTTGGACACGCCAAGCTGCCTACAAAGGAGAGTGACAGAGTGTTGTATCACATGACCTGACTTAAACAGTTTTACTAGAGAGTGAAGCAAAAATGGCCAATGAGAGCTCAGCATGTATGTGGGACCTCCTTCAGGACAGCTGAAAAGCATCCCAGGAGGCCACCTCACGAAACTGGTGTAAAGGAAGCAGGATCAGCCAGTCCCTGGGCCAGTCAGGGCTAAGAGCCTTGCTCAAGGGGCCAATAATGGAATTTGTGGAGGAGAACATCTGCAATTGAGAATAAACAATATGCCATAGGAATTTTTCTGGATTTAAAAAAAGCTTTTGATACCGTTGATC
>JAODKM010000088.1:23416998-23442520 GCA_026780845.1 Petrocephalus sullivani | reverse complement strand
TATTGAAAAAAAATTTTTTTCACAAAAATGGGGTAGACCAACCACCCTTTTTAAATCAATTTTTTATTGCTGCCCCCCCCCCCCCCCCCACCAACAAATTATTATTTTTTTGTGTAATACTTTTTTGGTCAGCGCATAATTACATATTTGTTATTTTGTAGTTTTGATGTCTTTATAAATATACTAGAATGTAATGTATAGTACAAATAAACCTTTCTATGGGTAGGTGTGCCCCAACTTTTGGCTGGTACTCTAGGTTTAAGTATAATTGTGATATAAAAGTACAGTGTGCGCCCGTCTGCTGCATCAGTGCAGATATATGCCTCTATATATATATATATATATATCTCTCTTCAGGTGCTGAACAGACTGTTCTGACCCCACAGCAGCAAGCCATCGTTAACCAACAGGCCATCATCATTGTTAGTATCCTCTTTAGTGGTTGGACATGTTATGGTTTCTAGGTCAATGATAATTCACTCAATTGGAGATTTTCTATGGACATTTTAAATTTACATCTGTCCTAGTTTTCAAATGCATCAACCTTGTGTGCCTGAATCATGCGGTATAATGTAGCTCCAGGAAAACTGTGTCATGGTGCGGGGGGGGGCTTCATTGTGCCGGTTCCAGTGTAATTGCATATCTCCCCGAGTGTTTAAATGGTTCCTGCAGCCCCGTGCCATGCTGAGATCCAGACCCAGGGCTCGTAGTAGACTGCCCTGGAGTTGCCGATGCTGGTTGTCCCACATCTTAGCCTGAGGGCTGCGTGTCTGTTCCCGGCAGGCCCAGCAGATGACCATGCAGGCCATGGCTATGGTCTCCAGTCCCGTGACCAGCCCTCCTGGCAGCCCACCAACCAACCCCTACGGCAGGCACCCCGTCAATCCGTACGCTAACCTCGCTAACCCCTACGTCAGTGGCTTTGCAGGCTCGGCCAGTCAGGACCACTCTGCCAAGAGTGTGTCCGCCCTGCCCCGAGCTGCCCTGCCCACGCAGGTGAGTCCGTCCCGACGTTGGCCTGCGATAGGTGTAACCTTCCTGTTTCGCAGTCCTCCATTCCACGTGTAGTGCCTTGTGATCCTGAAGATGAAAACGCTTAACGTTTGTGCGGCAAACCTTCGGCAGGCAAAAGGGACGAAACAAGCGCACAGTCCCCCCAGTGACAAGGAAACGCCTCAGCAATCGGGTAAGTCTCAGTATTTATTACTCCCCCTTAACATGAAGGTCGGGGTATGGCCTGGTGCTGAGGTGCTGCATACATGGAAAGCAAAAAATGAGTTGTGCCTCAGTGTGCAGACATGTGTCTCACCCGGCCCAGGTCAGGATATGGTCAGATCCTCCGTCACCAACTCGGAGCACGCGGAACCGACACACAACATCAAGGACATCATCAAACAGTACCAGCCGGCTCCGGCTGCCAAACCCGCCGAGATTAAGAGGTACATCACAGGTACCGTTACGGATCCACCGTGGATCAAAAAGGTGGTATCCATGGTTACTGAGATGGGTGGTTTTCACGGTGCAGGAAAGAAGGCAGAGTGTTTGTGAAGAAGATGAACCCCCATGATGAAGCCATGAAGATCCTGAAAGGACAGATGAGCGCTCAGCCACCTGAGGTCAAAACATTGTAAAATCCATCCATTCCAACCCGCTTGTCCTATTCAGGGTCATGGGGGTCCAGTGCCTAAAACAGAGGCTATGGGCACAAAGCAGGGAACAATCGAGGATAGGGCACCAGCCCATCAAAGGGCACACTCACACACTATTCACTCACCCATGCAGACCTACAGGAAATTTGGTGACTCCAGTTAACTTCAGCATGTTTTTGGACTGTGGGGGGAAACCAGAGTACCTGGAGGAAACATGGGGAGAACATGCAAACTCCACACACATGGAGCTATGGCGGTGACATGAACCCTGGCCCCAGAGGATTGAGGCAACAGTGCTAACCACTATGCCACAGTGCAGATGGCGACCTTATCATTAGCCAATCATATTCTTTGAATCAGTGAGTGACAGGGAAGGAGGCGTTTCAGTAGCCAATCATTTTTCAACTCTAGCCAGTGCCACTGTGGCCCCGCCCCTGTAAACCATGCAGCTGAATACACAAACTGTTCATATTCATTTCACCTTAATTATGGCTTTATATTGATTCCTGCTATCAAACAGCTGAGAAAGCCACCAGCTCCCATCACTGCAGTATCTCCATTAAAGGAACAGAAGATGGATGAGGAAAGAGTTCTGAGGCATCCCAGGAGCATCAAGACGACACGGGCCCAACCGCTAGCGCCGATGGGCAGTCAGGGAGCCTGTGCGCCCCCTCCAGGTCATTTACAGTATGAGAGAGATACCTGGCAGACCTGTGCTGTATGCAAAGGGGGGTAGGTGACTCTCTGTCTTGTTTGGGGTCCAGTGTCCCGAGAGCTGCCAGTGGAGGGAGAGGCCATTCAGACCCAGCTGCACAGGAGGATCAATGAGGACCACTACACTTACACCAACGTACCCTGGAAGATCTACCTCCGGAAGGAGGTCAGTCCGACACGTACAATTCCCCCATAGCTTAACACGCCGTCATCCCCTGACGAGGTGCTATACCTCCACACTAAGTTAATTTGATTACCCGTGGCATTCATTGGGATTTTCCTTCAATCAACCGCAGGTTTTCTACCCAAAGGAGAGCTTTAACAGTCCACTAGTGTTGGATCTTATATTCAGACAGGTAGGCTAAGTGCTTCACGCATGTCGTTAACACACGGGGGGTGAATCGCCGTTCCTCTCCCCCTGATTGACTGTTATTGCATGTCTTCCCATTTAGGTCGTCAGTGATACCTTCTCAGAGGCCTGCATCCGCATCACCAAGGAGGAGAGGCTCAAAATGAAATCGCTCTTCGGTAAATCAAATATGATGGCTATAATCAGAAGGTTGCTGGTTTAAAACCCATGGTCAGCAAAGTGATTTCACCTTTGGCCTCCTGAGCAAGGCCATTAACCCCTATTTCACCAGCGAATGGCTGAAACCGCTTTCTCAATTGTACAATCCTTTGGTTAAAACCATCTGTTCTATAAATAATAATAAATGTAAATGAAGACTCGCAGCTCTAGGTGTTTTGAGTTGCACCTGGCTCTGACTCATTATTACACACGCTGGCTGCGTTTGTTGCAGCCGAGCACAGGATCGAGGTGGGGGCTCTCGCCCAGGATGACAGTGTGAAGAAAAAGGTGGTGACGGCCGCTCGCGATTCCTGGGATATCTACTTCGCACGTCTGTTCCCTGCCTCTGTGAGTGCTGTCGCAAATGGCGTGACGCGCAGCGCATGACACGGGGCCTTCCATGTTTATGTAGCCGCGTGTGTGTGCGTGATCCGCAGGGCAGCGTGGGCACTGGCGTGCAGGTCCTCGCCGTCTCCCACAGCGGGATCAAACTCCTCAAGATGGTAAAGAGCAGCACTGCCGACCCAGACTACTTCAGGGTCTTACGGCCCTACAGGTACGTGAGGAAGGAGATGACTGCGCTCCCCACTGGCCTTACCACTTATTTTCATGGATAAGTGTGATACCTTTTTATTATTTTATATACTTATTAATCTTGCATACTAACTGAAATAGTTGTTTTATTTGATGACAAATTGCTGGGAAAAAACACAAATCATGAACTGCAAAATGCAAGTTATGCTAGTTTTTTATTTACTTTTATATGTTCATTTAATATACTTTATGTGAGTTTTAATTCTATATTTAAAAGAGCCCATTGACAAATTATTCTATAATCTGTGTTTATGCACTGTTCATGGAGGCCTGAATACCTCTGTTGTGAAGCCAGTATTACTGTATTAGGCACCAATCTCTCCGTCTTCCATATGCAGGGTCCAGTTCAGGGTCACTCTGTTAAATGGAATTTCTTTATTATCATATGATGACTTTTATGCACAACATCTGTAGACCTTTTTCTAAAGAACTAAAAGCTTCTGCCACCTTAAACCTGAATACTAGCATTTTACTATTTTATTGGAGTACTATTCAGTGAATATTGCTATGTAGTACGTATGTAGTAAGTATGCAACTGTTCTCAATTTTTTTAGCTATACGGACATCATGTTCCTCACCATCCCCTCAAGAAACATGCTAGAGCTCAACCTGACCAATGAGAAGCTGATACTGTTCTCCCCTAAAGCCTCTCAGGTCAAAGCTATGGTGGACTTCTTCATCACTGAGCTTAAGAAGGTAAGCCTTCGCTGTAAAGCCTTTATATCGGAGTGCTGGCAATTAGTGTGCAGTTATAAAGCTCTTCCTCACTTGTCGTCAGGATTCAGACTGTGTGGTGGCTGTGCAGAATTACATCACGGATGAGAGGACGCTTCTGAGCTTCCATAAGGGTGACATCATCCGAATACAAGCCATGGATGGCCTGCAGGGAGGTCAGATGTAGCTGCAGGGAAACCCCTTCAATTGCGATTCAGAATGTGCCCATCAAACACGCATGTTCATCAGTTCTTGAAACCTGTGCTGTTCCGCAGGTCAGTACTACGGCTGTGTCGTGAGGAAGAAGGTGATGTACTTGGAAGGGTTGAAGAAAGACACCCCTGACTTTGGTGGGTTTGTGCGGCCCTTTAAAATGCATTGTAGTAGTTTGCTGTTCAGCTATCGCCGAAACTTAAAACAGCACAGACATGGTGCAGCATGGAAACAGGAACCATAGCTAAACCAGCAGTATAGCAAGATTTGCCTTGTGCTTAGGACTTTGAGCAGAATGTTTCTCAACAATGTTGGTATGGTCACATATACAGAATTTGCCATCACAAGTGTTCAAATATAAGCATACAGACATTGATGGTATTTGTGGTTTCCTATATCTTGAAATGTATGCATTTATTTTCATGGATAGTTCAGATCTATAAAATCAGAATTCAGACCAACCAACCAGTGGAGCATAAAGAGTCACTGTCACTGAGTACTCAAGTTGAAACAAAATCTTGGTCTGGATGTTTACTTTCGGGACCTGAACTTTCCACCTCTGTTTATTTTTATTCATTGTAGTCAATATCAATTCATTAATGAGCTTAAGGGGATACATTGGCAGTAGTATATTTGACTCTTTTGTGCTGCGGTCTAAATTTTAAATAATTGTTTTTATACTTAGAATAATAAATACTCCCAACATACTTTTTCATTCAACAGTTTGCACAATATATATTGGGCTTCATGACGGTGACTTGTGTTCGATGTACATTGTAGCAGGTCACATTATTCCGTGAACAATTTGTGACATTAAATCCTTGTCCCTGCCTTTTGTTTAACACACCAAGGCTGGAGGTTTGGCGCCATCCATGGCCGGTCAGGGATATTCCCTGCAGAACTCGTCCAGCCCGTGGCAGCACCGGACTTCATCAACCTGCCCGTGGGCAGGAAGGAGGAGCCAAGAAACAGACAGGGTCAGGTGGCAGCATCCGCCTCAGTGGTGGTGGCTGTGGCCTCATCTGTAGCTGCACACGAACTGGATCGTTCCATTGAGGTAAACCCCCTCCCCCCGCACTTACAATTATCTGCCTTTTTGATTGGCTCTTCAGTAAGAGACACTTCCAATTGCTTGTGTCTAATGAAACAGAGGTTTTCATTGGTAATGATATGACACAATACCAGGATCTTCCCCTAGGTGGCGCTCGACGTCAGCGATTACAATGAGGATTGTGGTGACAACAGTCATTTTGACCTGGATGAGACAACGCTGCAGGACAGCCAATACAACCTGGTGGAGTTTGCCAAGAAATATTTCAGAGGAGCCCAGGCGAGAAATAGGTCAGTCATTTCATTCCAAGACTTAAACTTTGAATGTTACTGTATACCTGTCAAACTGTGAAAAATGAACCTTAAGCATAAAACAGTTGAAAGTTCTGTTTTTGTCAGTGATTCATACAGAAAGAAGTCCAAGAAGAGCAGGGATTTGAGAGAGCCTTCTGACATGGTGAAATACTCCAAGGTAACACTTGTGTATTCTAACAATCCCCAATAGCACACGTTTTTCTTATTGCTGAGATTTTTTACGCGTGGTGCTGTTCCTTAAGGGTTTATTTAGTTTCTGTGCCTAATTGGTGAATTTGGCTTGCGATGCATCCTGAGTCTTTCTATCTGCAGTTTCCGATCCAGGAGTCTTTAATAGACTTCACAGATGTTAACATAAACGGAGTCGCAGTGGACATTTTCCTGGGTGAGTTGGGAGCCTGTGAGTGATTACTTACATAATGTGAACCATCCATGACATCTGCTATGTGGATTCATCTGTGGATACTCAACACGATTCAATCTTTGGCCATTTCTTGAAACGTGCATGTGATCTTACTTTCTACAGTGTGGGCTGTGTTTTCAGTCTCATAAGTCTTCATTCTGTATTATCGACAGCTATTATGAAGTTTATGGGTGACCACCCCCCAAGAGGTCAGACAGAACAAGATATGGTCTGTCATTTTCTGAAGGTACGAGGTGTCCTGGCTCACAGATCGATTCGCAGGATAAAATGTCTGCAAGCATACTTTGTAATCAGTGTACCCAGGGCCGAATTTAGGGGGGGGTGGATAAATCACTGCTGGGGCTCTAACTACAGCATAAAATGTAACAACCAGACAAAAAATTTGGGGCCCCCTACAACTGTGTAAGTCCGGCCTTTAGTGAACATGTGTTACATATCAACTAACAGGCACTCAAATATGATTTACAGCTAACTGGGGAGTATGGACCATTGAAGGATGAAGCTTATTGCCAGCTCCTCAAGCAGATCACTTCAAACACAAGTTCTAAACCGTAAGTGTGCCTCCACGCTCTCTGTTGAACTCTTTGTGGACTTTCTCTGGGGCCACAGTGACCTTTCTGGCTGGTGTTGCCATCGCTGTACAGGGACAGCTCTCAGAGGGGCTGGAGGCTGCTCTACATCCTCTCGGCCTGCTACCGCTGCTCAGAGGTGCTGAAGCCCTACCTCTTGAAGTTTCTGCAGGACACCTCCAAAGGGCCTGGGGTTCTCTTCCAAGGTTTGCTGCCAACAGTAGCCTAGGTAACAACCAACAATGTGCAGAGTGTTTATACATATACACAAGGCTGATCTAATGTTTCCATGCTAGGAATCGCTAAAGCTTGTGAGCAAAATCTCAGGAAGACGTTCCAGTACGGTGGACGTCGAGTGTTCCCCGGTAACATGGAACTGAAGGCCATGGTGGTCAGTACGTCAAGACTCGCTCTTTGAGTTTGTGACTCTGTTCTGCTGGATGATCCCTTAGAGGCTTTGTGCTATGGGTCTCCCTATTCAGGCTGGACGTAGCTCTAAACGGCAGCTGTTCCTCATCCCCGGAGGAATCGAGCGCCATCTCAAAATCAAAACGTGCACTGTAAGTCGCTCTAGGAGGACCTTCATGTCTGCAAGATGCCTCACGCAGGTGCCTTAACATGTTTTGAACATTCAGCTAATGTCCATTTCGTTTACATTTCAGGTTGCGTTGGATGTTATAGAGGAAATTTGTTATGAGATGGGACTGCAAAGACCAGAAGCAATGTATGAGTATGCCATCTTTGTGGTCACCAACAAAGGTAAATATATGGAGTCCATATTTCCAATTGCATGGTTATGGATTCATGTCTAGCTTTACAAACAAGTGAGCAAGAAAAAAATTATTATTCATTTTTTCTCTCAGCCATCTTCTAACCATTTAATCAGTGTGGTGTCATAAGGAGCCTGTGCCAGGCATCATAGAGTATTCGACACTCTGGATAGGATCTCAGACCATATACACGCGCACACTGTATATGCCAGACACCGATTCACAACAAGCCTTCAGACTGCAGGAGAAAACCAGCGTAACCATTAATCGTTAACCATTTAAATCGTGTTCCTTAATCAGAGTGTTCTTGTAGGCCAGCATGTTCGCCCACTAAACAAGAAGGAGTACATCCTGGACATCGCTACTGAGGCAGAGCAGACTGACAGCAGCTACAGCTTCTGGTTTAGGAGGGTAATCTGGTCCCAGCCGCTGAAGTTTGACAATGAGCTCTGTGTCACTATGCACTACAACCAGGTGGGCTCCGTTTTGGTACGGTCACTCGTGTCCGTTTGCTGCCTGAACACACGCTCTGAATGACAGCCTGTGTCCCTCCAGGTGCTTCCCGACTACCTAAAGGCCCTACTCAGCATCCTGCCCCAGGGAAAGCCCAGCGAGCAGCAGTGTCAACAAGTGTGCAAGCTGGCTGCACTGCAACACCGCGCCAAGGACAGCGTCTACCTGCCCACCCTGTAGGTCTAAGGTGGCATTCTACTCGGTTATGACATGTAACCCCTCTCAATCCACAATCTGCAAGTGTCTGTTATAGCTGCCACCTAATGTCATTCCCCCAAAAAAAACTACATATCCCATAATGAACTAATCCATGGCTCCATCCATAATTCCTTTATTGACCTCGATATCTCGATTACATTGTAACAACATACTATAAACTCTTATAGACTGGAGTAAGACTGGATGAGACTTACTCCAGAGATCTAACTTTGGATTTGTGCTTTTCCCCATTTGTCTGACCATCGTAGCCGTGAGGTTCAGGACTGCGTTCCAGTGAAGTTCTTCGGCCTGCAGCGCCCGCAGCAGTGGCTAAACATGGTGACTCAGCACATGCAACAGGTCCAAGCCCTGAGCCCTCACCAGGCCAGGGCACAATTCCTAGGTAGGAGCAATATTTATAGTTTTTGTAGGGATCGGTATAGTAGAAACATTACATTTAAATGAACAGTACAGCGCCCCCCCTGCCGGAAAACTGAGCCACTGAGAGTACAGATGTACATTCACGGGAGTCTGCCAATAAACCACTTCTCCTCCCCTTTCCATCTTATTTGATTTCCTTTTCAGGCTCTGTTTTGCATATAGGACACTTCGGGTGCGGCTAACCCCATTTCACATGCCTTCTCTCGTTTCTCCTTCGCTTGGCTTTGCCCCTGCGCCCAGGGCTAGTGAGCGCCTTCCCCATGTTTGGCTCGTCCTTCTTCTTCATCCAAAGCAGCAGCAACGGTTCCATTGTAGCGCCGTGCATACTGGCTGTCAATCAGAATGGCCTGAACTTCCTGAACAAGGACTCTCTGGTAAGACTGGCCTCTGACCGCTCATTACCCTGTAAATTAATGTTAGTACATGGAAAATCAATGACTTTTGCTATGGTTTGGGGTCAGATTATGTTTGTTGGGCAGAACTTTGTCATTAACAACATAAAACTGAAATGTTAGAGTCATGTCAAGTTAAAGTCATGTTAAAATGATCTTCAACTCATGCATAAAGCTTTAAATTTGAAAAGTAATAACCCGACCAATCATAAACTACCTTGAATGGATATGTGTGACCTGCAGTACATGAGCTATCAGAACACATTTATCTTAACTGTGTGGTGCAGTTATCCAAGTCTGTTATGGAGTTTTAAAGGCGTAAACTGGATTTGGAAAAATTGTTTTCTATCCCTTTGCAGGAGCTGATGGTGAAATTCTCCCTGAAGGAGGTGCAGTCCACACGCACACAGAGGCCTACAGCCGGGTCCAGCTTCCCCTATGTGGAGGTCATGCTGGGAGACCTGATGTCCCAGCACATAACACAGCTTCAGCTGGAGCAGGTAGTCCTGGGAATATTCTGGCAGTACCCCACTGTCCCATTTCTCTCCAAGCATCCAGCTGTTCTGGCCTCTGCTCCGCCAACACAATAACACAAATATGCCTCATTTCCACAACCTGAACCAGCTGCCAGTTTAAGGTATAATACAGTAATATAGTAACCCATGCTGGTTATTCTAGTTTAGCAATATTTATAGCACATTGTATGAATTAAAAAGAGCAAGCGTGTGCTTCTGGTGTTACTTGCGAATTCATTTTGCCTTATGATAAAGACAGAATGGATAATATAATGATATTACAAAGTCACACACCAAATTAAAATGAAAATAGAGAGACCAAAGGCAAATCAATACATGGAAAGTGGACTTTAAGCTTTAATGGTTTGTGGCTCAGCGGGTTAGGATCCCGTGATCAGGAGGTCAGTGGTTCACATCCTGCGGTCAGCAGAGCATTTTCTATCATGGGCCCTTAATCTCAATTGCTCCAGACTGATCCTGCTCTCTCAATTGTACGTCGCTCTGGATAAGTTTTTTTTTTTTTTGCTTAATATATGTATTTTAGTTTGTGACAGTGCTTAAGAGAAATGTCGGCGTGTCTGACGGCAGGGTCTGGAGCTCTGTCGCGTTGTCGCCATGCACGTGGAGACGATGCTTTCTGCACGAGAGAAGCGGCTGACCCTTCCCCCAAGCGAAATCACCTTACTCTGATGAGGCTTTATCCGCATAGCCAGCGGCATGGCTGAGGGAACACTGTGACCTTCAAGGTACAGAGAAACACTCACAAACTTGCATACAAATACACACAAATACTCTACCTACCTCTTTACCTTAAACCTACTTAATAGTGAGCTAAGGCTTAATTCCTGTAAAATATGTTTCCGTGTATTAAGTCTGTTGAAATGTACATACACTATATATATGGAAGTAATTAAAATCATTCAAGCTCACCGTTTATTCTGTAAAATGCTGATTTGAAAAGTATAAATCTATAACATGCATATAAGGAAAAAAATGTCCCTCAAAATAATTGTTCAAATATTGTTCAAGTTCCATATTCTAGGGAGCTTCAAGTAATCTGTCCATCGATTGCTTCTGTGCTTCTAGATAGAAATGATATTCATAGAAATTAAATGTTTTTTGTTGATTTCAGAATCTGATGAATGTCTGAAAAGTGTACATAGATTTTATGGCTGTGTTTATAGCTTTTCTGTTCTGAATATCTCCACAACAGTTGAAATAAATGTTTTATAAAACATTAAATATTTATACAAAAAAAAACTGCTTTGTCTGTTTCATCTATGTTGCATATATTATGCAGTTGGTCAATACCAATGAAAGACAACTGAACGAAATCACTAGGCACGTGTCACATACACGCTTATGAATCTGAAAAATATGAAAGCCGGCATTTAAATGTCCCCTAACCAAAATATCTCATGACCACCTTCTCAGTATCTCCTGTCTGCCAAAGAACTTGCACAACCTATATTTAATCTAGGGACTGCAAGTAGCCTGTAAATTACCTTCAATTATCTGCTAGATTTAATCCTGGAATTGTAAACACTCAATTACTTTTGCAGATGACCAGCCGAAACTCAATTTGGGTGCAAATGATAAGGAGCTCAGACCCTGAGAACTGGGAACGCTTGGTAGGTCAGCCTTAGAGAAAACATACAGCGTGATTACAACTAGTGGGGAATTCTACGCTGAAAAACACTGTACCCCCATACAAGTCGATAAAACTGACATGCATGTCCTAAAGCGCTAAGCAGGAATAACTAGGTCACCGTGATGAAAGGCTCCCAATGACTCAGCAGAGTGAGCTTGGCGGTCATGCACCACAGCTGTGCTGCCACTCAATCAGATCACAGGGGGGGCGCCATTCACAGCTCAGAAGGGGCCTGTCAGATGTAAATAAACAACAGAAAATGAAACATCTTTTTAAAATCAAGATAATAGTGCTTAAGCTTGTTTGAAACTTGCCAGGTTAAGGAAAGGTTTGCAGTTCAGTCTTCAGATGGGAATTCATAGGAACAAAAACCTCCCTGGTCATTTTCATCACACATGTAATGTTTTATCATGTAAGTACCATGGTTATCTATAAAATACTGATTTCCTTTTCACTGGATGGGTACCAGGATGATTATTGTGAACTCATCAACGTATCGGCCTTATTTGAATTGAATGGCTCAGTGATTTTTTTTTTCATACGGGCAATTGTGTCAAAAAAATACAATACACAAAGAAAGATACAGTGATGAACATGATCAAAGCACAACGTGTGACTTTTGGAAATAATAGATGACAGATGAGAGTAATTGCACTAGAGGGCAGCTAGAGCTGCCGTTAGTAGAAAATCTTTTTGCCACACTGAGCAATTCACATAAACCACGTGTCCTTGGACTGTGGAGGGAAACCCATGCAAACACAGGAAGGCCATGCAAATTTGCACAAAAAATCAGGGTATGAGTCAATTCCAGGTTAGGCTGCCCATTAATCATAACGCTCATAACCTAATATTTCAAGGAAACTAAACTGGACTGATATGTAGTTATGTATTATTGTGAAAAGTGAGATTTAATTGTGCGCATCATTATGGGATGTTAACGGGCCCGGCTTCATGGGGAGGGGGCGGATTGGGCCCAGCCCACCCAATCACAAGGCTGGCCCACCCAGCCAAGAGGGGGAAGTGTATTTTTTATCTGTTACCGAAAGCTGGAGCCGAGCCTGAATGTTAACGTGACAACGTTAAACATGATGTAATAATTTAAAGTAAAAATTGTCTGATATTGTCAAAACAATAATTTTGTCGGAAAAACAACAACAAAGGAAAATAGTTACAGGCACGAAAATTAAATCTTAGCTCAGAAAAATTAATAACCTTCCACAAATTTTTGTTCCTAAAAAAAGGCAATATGTACATTAGCCGCCCCCCGTTGTACAAAGAAAAAATACACGGGTACAGTCTGACGTAGGCACATAAAAATAAACCGTAACTTTGGGAAACTGTAATAAGTAAAGTCACTGAAATGCCAAAGTTATATTCCCACGCCAGCGGTCACTGTGCTGTCTGTGCCGGTTCCAATCACGGCCATCTGCGGGCGCGGCGAAATGGCCCCGTCAGCGCGCGCCGTCACTCTCCTAGCGGCATGTGCGCGTCCCTGTCGCGCGTGGCGCTTTATCAATGGGGGGACGGAGGGGCCACGTTCCGCACGCGCGAGGACCGGCGCGCGGCGCGGCGCATGCGCGCCCCGCAGTCTAGCGCGCGAGGGAGCCCGTTATCCGCCCGGACGCGGTCTCCTCTCGCCCCCTCCGCAGCTCGCACCGAGAGGCGGCGGGCCGTGTTCCGGAGCTCCCGGCGGACCCCGGAGCGCCTTCGTCCCTTTCTAACGCCGCGCAGGCTCGGCGGCTCTCCGAGCCTCCGTACGAGGGCCGGCCGCTAGCATTAGCCACGTAGCGCGCAGTTCGCCGCCGAGTGACCGCCCCCTTCCCCGGGTCGGGGAGCCCGCCGGGTTCGGCTTCCCTGCCCACACCGACGCCTCTCCTTTATGCGTGAGCAGGCTGCACTAGCGGCTACGCGGCGGCTTCACCGCCTTCGAGGCATGGGGGCAGCCCGGCACCTTCGGGAGCGCAGCGCCTGACGATCCAGCCGGCGGCGGGGAGGCGACATGGCGGCGAGCGGCTTCACTGACCTCCGGGAGAAGCTGCGCTCCATGACCCCGCACGGGGAGAGCCACAGGAAGCCGCCGAAGCGCCGGCACCGCGACTCGGAGGAGGAGCTGAGCGAGCCGGAGGAGCGCCGGGAGGCCGAGGCCCGCAGGGTGAGGAGCAGCATCGAGCAGCGGAGCATCTTCAGCGCGGAGGAGTGCGCGCTCATCGAGGCCAAGATCGACGAGGTGGTGTCCCGGGGCGAGAAGGGCCTGTACCGGGAGCACACGGTGGACAGGGCGCCCCTGCGGAATAAGTACTTCTTCGGGGAGGGCTACACGTACGGCGCGCAGCTGGAGAAGCGCGGCCCCGGCCAGGAGCGCCTCTACTCCAAGGGCGAGGTGGACGACATCCCCGACTGGGTCCATGAGCTGGTCATAAAGAAGCTGGTGGCCAGCCGCGTGATCCCGGCCGACTTCGTCAACAGCGCCGTCATCAACGACTACCAGCCCGGGGGCTGCATCGTGTCCCACGTGGACCCCATCCACATCTTCGAGCGGCCCATCGTCTCCGTGTCCTTCTTCAGCGACTCGGCCCTCTGCTTCGGCTGCAGGTTCCAGTTCAAGCCGATCCGGGTGTCGGAGCCGGTGCTGCTGCTGCCCGTCAGGCGCGGGAGCGTCACCATGCTCAGGTGCGGGTCCGTGCGGCGGGCCGGGGGTGCGTGCGGCGGGCCGGGGGTCTGTTGTTTCCTTTCGCAAATGGCAGATGCCTCGCAAACCGAGTCACTACAGACTAACATTCCGATTCATACACACCAGTTGGCTTTGAGAGCCCTGCGCCTCCTGTCTTTCACGCGATTTTCTACATATTATGAAGGTTCGGTCCTTGCGTGGCTAGAAAAGTGTACTCATCTTTCTAGTATACCTGTCTGCAAGTCTCTTAAACTTCACCATATATCAGATTCAAGTACAAATTCGTTTAGGGCTGTACTATTTGAATGCCAGTAGAATGGATATGGATGCATTCGTATTGTTATCGCTGTGTCTTTTTAGGTTTTATTTCATAAATGGGCCTGAATATAGCCTTAACTCTATTAAAATCCATTTATTTCACTGCAGCCTCAGTGACTGTGGTCCCTCTGCGAGTAACTTTCCTGATGTCAGTGTGTGTGTGTGTGTCGTAAGACCTGGGTCTGGATTTTTTGCAGTGGTTATGCGGCTGATGAAATCACCCACTGTATAAGACCACAAGATATCAAGGCAAGAAGAGCTGTAGTCATCCTCAGAAAGTGAGTGTTCTAAAGGCAAAGGCTGTATCCAGTTTGTCTGAGTTTGAAAACCCGACGTTTTAGGTTTGCTACAAGGTATTTTCTATTTTTCTTGTTAGTTTAAATGGAAATCTTACAACGCAGTTGTTATAAATAATGCATCTACAAAAGTATTATCTGTGGAACATAAGTTTCTTCACTATATTGACATGAAGAATGTTTAATAAAAGTGGTTGGAAGATGGATAGATTTGTATGTGTTTCTAACATTTTCTTTATTTTTTTAAAGAACAAGGCCCGATGCCCCACGTCTAGAGACAAATTTGCGAAGTGACGCGGTCGTTCCCTTCTCTTTGGGAAGACAACAGTTGCTGAAACCAAAGAGGTCTCGCCGAAAGGCTGATCCTGGTGCAGCCCACAGGTAAGGTACCTGCCCTCTGCCATGCAGTCCTCCAGATACCTCCAGATGTGGACCTCACATGCCATCATGTGAGAGAGGCTTTGGCGTAGGCCGCTGGGGTTTCTGTGTACTGCTAGTGTCCCCTGTGCAGAACAGGGACTAGGTCCTTGGTGCTGTAATCCATTTTCAAAGCACTGAAGAACTTTTGCAGCGGTGTCTCAGTTGGTACCCCCAGTCTTATTAACTTGTGTACTTAATTCCAGCTGACTTAGCCACCTGAGCACTCACTGGTTGGAATGAATAATTCATGTAAAATGTGGATTTTCAAAGTGGTCTTATGATGATACAATTAAATAAAAGTTGATGAACCAAACTTTGTCAAGTAATTAGATCTTTTTCCCCTCTTTCGCTTTAATTTCTTTACACTGAGAATGATCCCTGTAGTTATCTTAAATTCTCAGGCTATTGATTTTCATTTTACTAACATCCAGCTCAATAAATTAATAACATAATCCCTAGTGCCTTGATATGGGCACTATCAAGGGGAAATAGGGGCAGGCTGGTAGTTTAGGGGTTATGGGCGCAACCGCGTAATTGAAAGATTGCCGGTTCGGGTCCCTGACCCACAAGTACCGCTGAGGTACCCTGAGCAAGGTACTGTCCCCAAGCGCTGCTCCCCGGGCGCTCACGTAGCTGCCCCCTGCTCTGTCACAATGTCACATGGGTTAAAAGCAAAGGACACATTTCGTTGTTGCGTGCTGTGGTGTGTCAGCAATGATGATTAATCACCTTCACTTCATGGATCCTGATACTGCAAGTTCTCATAAAACACCTTTACTGCTCCCAGTGATTCCGTGGGATGGTTCTTTGGGAGCATATTGCAGATTGAAACTAGGCTCTTTCGTTCTGTGACTGCACAGAACCTGCCAGCAGTAGAAGTAATTGGCTTAGTTCCCTTGAGGGAGGGAATAGGATCAGCCAGGATGTAGCCCATGCCTCTACACAGCACTGGCGGGTTTCTGTGAGCCACTGGCTGCCGGTGGGGGAGGGTGTGTCACTGCTATTGGTGTCTAGCCCTCTTGCACAGTGCCTGGTGATTAACATGGGGACGGGGAGTATGTGTGGATGAGGAGGATTATAGGAGCCTGGCAGGCCTAGCTTGAATACAGGATAATGAAAAGGGGCTGAAAGATTAGTAATATAGAGAAGAAATTAATGGCTGCTGACAATCCTGTTTCTCTTCTCCCCTCTTCAGGCCGCGTATACTGGAAATGGACAAAGAAGAGAACCGGCGTTCTGTGATTCTTCCTAGATGCAGGCAGAGGAGTGGCTCGAGCTCAGAGAACTTCCGGAGACACTCCCACGAGTCGGCGGCTGCCTACGGCGGGCCCAGCGACAGCATGGATTCAGCTCGAAGGGTTAAAATGAGGCGACACTGACAGCTGTCGTATGAGTTAGATATTGCCATCCTCTCGGAGGCTCCTCAGACAACATTTATTTGCATGCAGGTTTAAAAATAGTCAATGCAGACGTCACACGCCAAGCAGGGCTCATTTTTGGGTTTGCGTCACCAGTCGGAGTTGTGGAGGGGTTGGGACCGAGGCAGAGCCCTTTCTCAAAGTGGCCAGTAAGTGACTTGGAAATTGTTGCCCTAGAATTGTTTCTGGTTCTTATTTTACTGCCCCATAGAGCAGTTTGTGAAACCCCTCTATAATTTTTTATTTTTTTTTGCCCAACAAAAGGCATACATCTTATATACAGTTAGTTCCTGCATGGTTTATTTGTTGTGAACTGTGCAAGTGAGAGAAATCTTGACCTCAAATAAGATTATTTAATGCTTTTGCTTTTTAGTTTTTTTTTCCCTTAGTTTAAAGAGTTCTTGGCTATTAAATGCAGTATTTTCAAGTAAGAATGAGACATACTTTGGACATATTGGAAAATGACATCAGTGCTTAGGCTGTTTATTGTACATAGCAGCATCTTTTTAATGCACATAGTGTTAAATCTGATAGGACAAAATGGAGCTCTACAGACATAATTTCATAGATGTTACCCCTATCAGTTTAAAATATGTGAAGGTATTCTTTTGGTTTTTAGGCTCAAATGTTTTCTTTTTCATTTTTGGTTAAGTCAGAGTTGTTCTGATACATGTCAGAATTCAATCATAAGGATGTTAATTCTCAAAAAAGGATATATTCCAGGTATGATGCACTCTGGATTGGCTGCTTTCTTATATAGTGACTGTAGGAATGATTTGTGGTTCTGTTTCACTGGTTCAAGGAAATGGTTCAGGCTGTGCTGTATTGAGAGTAGTGCCTTGAAAGCCTCCCTGTTTTTGTGTACGTTAAAGCAATCACTTTTAATCTTTTTGATATTGCTTGTTTTTGGAAGAGTATATTTAATGGAGATGATGCGAGAAGCTTGCAGTCCTGTGTACAAAATCCTAAGAAATATTACTTGCTGTCATTTAAATGTGTGTGTGTGTGTGTATATATATCTCAAGAGCTGTTTGCCTTAATGTTCATTATCCACTGAATTCTGCGTAATCCTAGAGGGGTCCTTCTGATACTCCTGCTGAGTGAGGCCCCTCTCGCAAGAAACTCTTTGGAACACATTTGTCATGGTCCTCACTCTTTGCCATATTTAGCTGTCTGCAGTTAAAGGCTTACTGTTCAGCACTTTCCCATGATTGGAAATTGAAATGGTTGCATAATGAGATGTATGTGTAGATCTTTGCAGATGGGATTCAAAACTGTGTTATTAGGAAATATGCATGTAACAAAGATGTACAGGTCTAAACAATGCAGAAAGTTAGTGTATTTTTTTTTTCATTCAAAACCTTCTTTGTATCCAAATTTTATTGTAAGAACACAAACCGGATTCATTTAATCTGGATGACTTTTAAAAAGCCCACAGTTGTTTCAGAGCTGAGCAGAAAGAAATGTTTATATTTTCAAAAAAAAAATGAAAAGGGGTTCTTTCATTTTTTGTGAAGACCCCTGCCAAAACTTATCGTCTCCTGATGTTTTTAATAATGAAGAAAGATGCAACTTTATTAAATGTATTTTTGAAATTGTTAAAATATTTGTGGTAAAACCATATCCATTGCAAGTCTTGGTCATATTGCCCTAAAGGTCTATTTCATCATAAAAAAATTTATTTCATAGCTGTTTGTGACAGCTCAGTCTGTAGCAATGTATACAGTTCTACTTCCTTTTTGTTTTAGTGTTTAGTGACTAATTATAAATTGACCATTTCTACAGCTGTTTTACTGTTTATATCCTCAGATGGTAACCATATTTCATTTTCCTTGTACTGTAATATGTTGCATTTGATTAAATAAAAACTAAAAGGGGTGACAGATTTGTTTAAAAAAAAATGTTGGAAACCAATGCCATGTTTTTGTTGCGAAAAATGTTAAGGTAATAAATTCTAATATTTAGTAAAAGATTTTTAAATGTGCATTAAATTCTGTATTTCCTAGAAGGAAGGCTCATAGTAATGCCTAGACCAGGGGTGGACAATCTTAATCGCAAAGGGCCGGTGTGTATGCTGTTTTTTTGGGATAACTTTTAACCATGGGATAACCATAAGTCAACCCAGGTGTGAGGACTCTTCGGCCAATCGGTCCTCTAATTAGTAACCTAATTAGGGAGTTGCTGCGAAACCCCCCCACACAGCGGCCCTTTCTGTCCACCCCTGGCCGACACTATGCAGCTATTGACCACAAGGGGACGTCAGATGCTTATAAATTGCTGTCAACCATATTTTCTGGATGGCATTCTTCGCACTCTTTGTTTTCCTTTGCACCTGCAGCGGTCTCCTGTCACGACGGTGTCGCCGTGCATGTTTAAGATCCAGAACAGATATTGCCGTTTATTTCAGAATACCGAGTTATAAAAATTTGAACTATTACCGTTTTAAAATTTACAAAAGCCTAATGCAAATAGCCGGAAACAGCAGACGAATAAATGATATTTCTATGGTTTGGTACGCATAAATGGGAGTTTCTTCTGCTTGCAATAAAACATTGGCAAGGCTGTTGACTGCTCAATAACCTATAGAAAATTTAACAAATTTCTGTATAATTCTACTTTTTGAAACTATGTATTAAATTTACCATCGCTGTTAGTTGTAAATCTGCACAATCGGATCCCTTATCGAAAGAGCTAGTGTGCCACGGGTAGTACGTGCATCCAGTCATAATTAGCTTTCCATTTACGGCAAATACAATGGCATTTGGCTTGATTTGCAAATGCATGCATTAATTATATCTGTCTACTCTATTTTTTGCTAATTTACCATCAGTTTTTGGATTGGTTCCATCTTAATCCAATAGCTATTACGTAAGCGTACTCATACACCCAATATTATGTTCTTATTTGACTAAAATGCAATTTGTTTGCATTATTCCATGCATTGTTCCAAATCCTAATGAAATACAGGGTTGCTATGATTTGCTTCTATATTTTTTAAAAATGAAAATGACAGTAAGAAAAACGAAAACGTATTAGCGATTTGAACATTTTAATTAACTTACGTGCCTCTATTGTTGCATGTTCGGCGACCAAAATTATGCTTGCCATATCAGTTAAGATACTAATCACGTTGCCTATTAAAATAAGCAGAAAATTAGATTAACATTGCTTTCACCCAGGTTCCCGAAGTCACGTAAATGCGTCTACATATTTTTGTCGCGGTGTTGTGTTGTTTGTAGTATCATTTTTAGTACGCTATTATATTTTTTGACCCTGAGTTCGGCGTGATGTACAGACTCGTGCGGTTCGGTGCAGGTATGCCATCAGCTCGGCCATTATGCGGGCGCCACTTATTCCAGCATTAAGGAGTACCGGAGGCACAGCGTGCGTACGCGCCACAGCCAAACCGCATACGACAACTGCATTGTAGGGGCGAGATTTTACTTATTAATTTATTTATTTATTCAATCTTTGGTGCATTCCAAATCAACTGACTTTTGCTCATCGTGTCTGGCTATAATAGGCTAACTAAACCTTTTCTGTTGGGGGGGGGGGGAGATTTACGCATCTGCTATAGCTGAAGATATACCAACCAACAAAACGTAAACTAATCAAAGAAAAACTACAATTCCCACAAGTCAGATTTGGCTTCAAACACTTTTTTTTGACTGTAATCACATTTATGGCCGCCCAATTCGCTCTCCTATTTGATTGGATAACGGAAATTGTTACTATAGCTTGATAGGCAGAATTGCATGTCAATCACAACCAAAACGTATTCAGCTTTCTGGCATGTAGTTGCAGCCTTTGAGAACTGGATACAAAGAATCGGGAGCGTGTATGGGGTACTTATTGTTTACCATCAGTATAAACCTAAAGGAATTTACAACTTTCGCAATTTGCAACAACTCTTCTCCTTTTGGCGATATACTTCGACCGGCATCAGGATGATGAAGTTTAGGTTCAGGAGGCAAGGCAATGATCCCCAGAGAGAGAAAATCAAGCAGGATCTCTTTGCATTTAATAAGGTACGGTAAATTGTGAGACATTGCAGGAATGCCCTATTATTCCTGTAGCTTTAGTGCAGCTGTTAACATGGCCATGCGCAATTTTTTTCTGACGGGTTTTTAAGTATTTTTCTGTGTATTTATCCAGTGCAGCAGAATTGCATCAATTTAATCGTGGGCTGTGATTTAAACGTATCTGCTGGTCAGCCGCACAAGTGCAGTAGGGAACTTGCAAAATGTAACTAATCGATTCTTTGTCACCCGATACAGAAATGGTGGGGGGGAGAGGGAGAAAATGCTTTGGCGAGCGGGATCTTTTTCTTCGCTTGCATTTTATAATGCCATTGCAAAGAAGGTACCATTCGTTTGGGTCAATCGAAATAAAAAGAAAAAAAATCATACAATCTGGAAGTTTTCTTTGCCGTGTTATTTATGGGGATTTCTCCTAAAAGTGCAGGCTGCTGAGATGCGTGGCTGGCCAGCTCCGGGACACGGACCGAAGTTCAGTAGAACCCCCCCGGCATTAGACCCAAACCCCGGAGTTAGGTGGCGGTCTCTCGCTCCCCAGCACCCTTCATTTCGGCCATCACCATAACTAAGTTCTGTTTTTCTGGCGTCGGGATGAACTGGCCAAAGTGTTTTGTCCCTAAGTAACTGGCTTATTTAGCATTACGCATCCCCTTCTCTGAGTTTTATTTCCAACACGCTGCTTAAGGCTGCGGTCACGGAAATAACCCCGCTGATTAGGGGACTGATTAGTAATTAGTCATCATTGCTGCTTTTATTTAGTCAGAAGCGCAGATAGTGACTTTTCAAGTGGAAATCCCATTTGTAACTTATAATGTAACCTTGCATAGCGACATATAAGTCCCTCGTAGTAAGGATACATCTTCTGTTGTAGCTATTTGTTCTTCGCATTTATCACGTCTCCCTATAGCTGTACACAGCGTGGTGTTGTTCGGTGCTGTCGTAAATGGGAGGGGGGGGGGGTTCTCATTCAAAGTATTACTGCTCCATTGTCTTTCTGTTTGAGCTCTGTTGTGAAGGGATTCGTGTGAGAGAAATGACCCATTGTGAGCCCCAGAGATGCCTCTGAGTGGTCACACTATGGCATGGTCATGCATTTATGACCAGTGCCACTCGGCAGGTGTCCTCCTTCATAAGTGTTTGTGCATGCTCGGGTGGGTGTGTGTGTGTGTGAGAGATGTGGCCTTTTTTACAACGCAGTCTCATTTTTGGTGGGTATAGACCTGTCAGTACTCCCGAATGCTCAGCTTGCTAATGACTGATGACGTTAATATATTTTGGTGTCATTTGAGGATGTTAGTCCTCTGTGGCTGTATGAGACATGACAGAGTATGAAGTATGAGTGTTTTTTTCATGAAGTGATGGGTTTTAGCTACCAGCCCTGCTGTGGATTCTTCAATACATCTGTCTCCTCATAGAGTGGGAGCCCTTGATTGTGTAATTTGGTCTCCCTGTTGTAGACACGGGCTGCAAATTACTGGTTTGCTGTAATACTGCAGAAACTGAGAAATGTCCCGAATTTGCTGACGAGCTGCCCATGTCTTGCATTTGTCCTGTTCCAGACTGTTGAGCATGGGTTTCCCAGCCAGCCCAGCGCTCTAGCCTTCGACCCCAAGCTGCGACTCATGGCTATCGGGACGAAATCCGGAGCAGTCAAAGTGTATCCTTTCCCCCGGTTACAAAGAGCCCGATTCTGCGCTGTCCTGCGCCAGGAAGGTAAATCTTGCCTAAACCTATATTCTCGGACTGCCGGGTCCATTAACGTTACTGCCAGCTTACCTACAGTATATGGTCATTTGTGTCCAGTGTTTGGCATTTTGTCATACAGGGCCCATCCTTCACACAATCGATTTGTGCCAATGCATCCCTGGATAAGTCTTGATAGATTTAATAGCTGGGTGATACTTTTTTTTATAGCTTTAATTTCATGGTGATTTATCATCAGATTGACATGTTGCCGGTTTAAAGTTGTAATACAATATGCCGGCACATACTGTTGGTGAACTTGTCAGTGTTCCAGCTCGCAAGAGGGGCGTTATCATGATACTGTCTAAAGTGGATAAGTGCTCCAGAAATGCAATCAACTTCAATCTAAAGCCTTAAATTACACTCTTACCCCCATCACCAATGTAAAGCACCCCAGTGAGGGTTTAAGATCATTAAGGGGGTAATCTAAAATCCCACAGAGATGGGGTGGCAGCGATTGCATGTATGTGCTCCTCTACACCATTCCCTCCTTGCTGTGTCCTCTTCTAACATAGGGCTAAATCTTCCACAGTTCTGTAGAAGATCTAGTGGCAACTCCTTGGATGTGTATGAAAGAAGAGTAGCTCTATTCGGCGTTTGCTATTTCAATGGTTGTTTTCCAGAATATAGCATCTCTGGTAAAGGGGGTTCTTCTACAAAGCGAGTGTCTAAGATGTATACAGGCTGCCCCCTCCATCAGTGTGACGAAAGAGCACTGCTCTGGTTTTGTGAGGGCAGAAAGGCTGGATATCTCAGTAGTGTGGACAGTCAGACTTGTCATATAGAGACTGGTACAGTGAGGCTCCTGGCTCCTCGCCACGCCGAGTGGGCGTCACTTAGCTGCTTTTAGGTTTGTCGTATGCTGGGGAGAAGTTCTGGCATATTATGTGCTGAGGTCTCTGATCAGCTTGCGTGCCTCTGCACATAGGTTTGAGGACTTGTTTCCTAGACCTCTTATAGCTGGTGGTGGACTTTGCTGCTCTCTCGGTTTACACAAATGCTCGTCATACTACCTGCGTTGACTTCTTGCAGCTCTGCTTCTGTCTGTCCTGCTGGGATACAAGTCTGTCAGCCAGAAAGTTTACAATGACATGGTGTGTGGTGGCTGTGCCTTCCGTGCCCCAAGAGAAAGACAAACTGTTAATTTTAGTATATGGAAAAAAATGTAAACAGGGTTCAGGGTGTACATTACAGCACTTTCTGGCTAAGTTAGGAGAGATGAAGCTCCTTGGAAAGCCTGAATTTGCCTTCTGTTTAATATGGTTAGCTAAACTTTACAGTGAGGTTGTGGGGAAGGTCATCTAGTCTTCTCTGGGCCAATAAGTTGGAGTAAGAGGATTACAAGCACATTTTCTAAGGTTTAAATGGTGTTTAGCAGTATCTCTTAAATGTTTTGCAGACTTTGTGAATGTTCCCAGATTACCAAGTCTAACTAATGAGAAAAGACAAATTGGTCAGTGTTTCAGTTCTGCTTAGCACGGATTCCCAGAAACCGTTTTAGTTCTCTATTGTCTGCTACCAAGTTGTTAATTCTGGAAACGATATAACTTGGGTTTCGGTGATGCTACGAGTCAGGCAGGGTCATTTGAGATGGCCAGGATACTTGGGGGGGGGGGGGAAACCAGGGTCCCATAAATAGAAATTTTGATAAGCAATTTTTCTCCTCTTGTTTGTGATGAAAGGACACGCTTAGATTGTGTGTACCGTCACTCCAACCAGTGTTGATAGTCCCCCCCTTACGTCTGTTTAAAGAATTGTGACCATTTGGGATTTTTTTTTTCCAGTGACCAGTCATTTTATGTAGTTTTATAAGAGTTAACAAGATTTATGAGGGAAACTGGTTGGGTGAGCTGTTGGATCTCATGGCCAGAGATATGATCTGCTTGTCTGCTAAAGTGTTTTCAAACGTTTAACTTTTTTTTTATACTTCTTCCTAACAGAGTATAGCGGGATGCTTAGATTTAACATTCTTTAGAATGGACCATGGCTCCTTAAATTGTTTCTTATTGAATGCGTCTTTGATTCAGAGTCTTGGTGACTCGCACAGTCAGTAGGAGCTTAACCAGGTTCTGCAGCTGTATCAACCATCCTGCATTAAAACTGAGAAACTGTTTCTAGACTGTTCTATTCTCAGAACGGCGCACATTGGTGGTATAATGTGTTATAGAAGTGCACATGTTTGGTGTCAGATCATCGCTTTGTGTGTAGACCCTGAGTCCCTGCATTCTCATCTGCCAAGGTTCTGGGAGTGGTCAGGGTTGGATATTACTTGCATTCTGCAAGATGTGAAGTATACAATCATCATGGGGACCAAGCCAAGGAGAACGGGACCTTATGTGTCAGACTTGGTGTAAGTGAGGATGCTATGTTTTTTTTTTTTTTTTTTTTTTTTAAATGGAGCCAGACTAACTGATCGCCCCGTGTCTTGGAATGTTCCTCCTCCACATGTTCAGTCAACTTCAAAGTTGGGAATGTCCGTTTGATAAGGGCCTCAGTCTTGACATTACCCACTGAGTGGTGGTATTTGGGAAATTCAGTTGATGACGAGGTCCAGATGGTTTAAGCTTAGTTTCAGCTGTTATTATTTTTTTATTAATTTTTTTGGATGCATTTTCTGATTTCTGTTGTGTGCATTTCATCATATTTCTAAATTTGTTTTGTAGCCTTGTTTGCGTCTGAGCGATCAGAAATCCGTCTAGCCCAGGAGGCTGTAAAATCTAAACTTGCAGTAGATGTGATGAGAGAATTCGTGGTGTCTTGTCCAGTAAGTCTGTTACCCGACTTGCAAATATCACAGCTGGTTTACAATTTCTATGTTTTCTCATTTGACCCTGTCAGGGTTGCGGGGGGGGATATATAGCTGGAAAGCTCAATGGAACCAAAAGATGAACAAGAGAAGCGACCATTATGAAACTGTGGAACAGACCATTACGCTTGGCAGGGGGGGGATGTAAAACTACAATTGTAGTTGAGTGTTGTCATTGAGATGGTACGCTCCAAAAGCTGTGTGCTCCCCTGAGGAATGTATATTGTTGTGCTGTGAAGGGGCCCCCCCTCTCCTGCCTTTCGTAATGAGAGGAAATTCCTGGGAAGCTTTCTGGTTGCGTCTGGTCTCAAAGACATCTTTCAAATGGTTTCCAAGGCAACTGCAGTAGCGGCTGGATAAGTAGGACATGGTGAGCTGAGGGAGGCGCTGAAATGCTTGATATCGTCATTGCTTGGCTGCCAAATGTGCAACTGGCATTGGATCTTGATATTTGTCATTTTTGTTTTGGGGACTACGTGTCTCTCTGCTCTCCAACAAAACAATTTAACGTTACAACATATGC
>JAODKM010000088.1:23392494-23411709 GCA_026780845.1 Petrocephalus sullivani | reverse complement strand
GGAGAATTCAATCTGGGCCAAAGGAGGAAAAATATTAAAACCAAAACAAAGAAGTAAAAGGCGGGCCCCGTTGCGCCCCCCCCCCCCCCCCATCGACTCCAGAGTGTTTTAATTTTTTTGCTCACCCTACAAAATGTTTGAACAAGTGTCCAAACGATTTGCGTCCTCCTAATCTAATCACTGTCATAAGCTGTGGTTTCCCGGAGAAGTTTGTTGCATTACATGCCCTTGTTAAGGGATAAATAGCTGGTGTTATTAATCAACCTTCTGCATCAGGCCGGCCTGCTCTCATCCTCCTGCCTGAAAGCTTGTATTTATAGCAGGATGATGGATGGACTGGTGTGAAGGTGAAGTGTGTTGTGATGCCATGCCGATGAGTTCCTTGGAGGTGGAAGAGTGGGTGAGGCTTACTGTCATGGCCTTCTGAGTAGAAGGGAGCAGGAGGTTCTAAAGGCCTTAAGTGTTTCAATTTTGATTCATTTGGATGGATGACCTGCTTTGCTGCGATCAGAACCTGGAATTTTCTCTGGTACTCATTACATGGCCGTGCCCTCTGTCTGTAAAATAAGGAACATGGGTTCCTCTGCGTAGCACCTGTGTAAAGTGACCATTTCCTGGTGAACGTCCTGTAGTGCACTAGTGGTAAAATGCCATGGTAGCGAATGGGTTAAATGAAGTTCCTTGGTGAGACCTTTAAGCCACTACTAGACAGCTGGAAATTCTTGCATGATGCCAAGACTTGTGGAGGAGACTTGACCCCCCCCCCAATGCATTGAGGGGGTGTTGGAGGGCAGCTTTCCAAATGGCAAACCCTATTGTTTCAATGTGTAATGACCTGTGGAGGAACCGGAGAAGTTCTGTGAGATGTTTGCATGATCTGGCCGTCTTCCATCGCACACTATAGCTAACATAACTAGCATAATCCAGCAGAGAATATCTGGTTCTCCACGTTGTTATGGATTCAAGATGTGTGCCTGTTTTTTCTCCCGCCCCTTTCCTCTGCGTAACCTTAAAGCTGGGAGCACAGGAGGGGTGGTGTTTCATATTAAGCATAACAAAATGTCATGCGCACCCTTAAGGATTTAAACTGCATCTTATTTAATGAATGTAACGCTTCAGATTTCTGGTCCCTTAAAGGCTTGTGTCCATCTGTTCTCAGCACCTGTGATGTTTAAATAAATAGGACTGTAACCAGATAAGATGCATTTGCCTGATTTGCATTGCAGTTTGAGTGTGGCATCTTACGTGACATCTCTGTTTTTGAGGCTTTGGGTTTTCTGCATCCCGATTGGCTGCATTAATTCTAATGATCCTGGCCGTGTTTAGTGGTTTGCATACAATCTACTGTCAATTAATATGACCCTTCTAGTAAGTCAAAACCCCAAGCAATGAGGCCGATGCTTCGCCTCTAATAAATACTCTGGTCGTGTTGCTGAAAGCTTTGGCAGAAATGAGAACTTGCATGGTTTCCTGGCTGGGCGTCTGCTTGGGTGATGTCACAGTGGCAGTAGAGGGCAGCCTTAGGCATGCTGCATGTGAGGCACAGGCTAAAACCTGTGGGCCTGTTTAGTTTGCGCTCACTTAGTTAACTAGTGATGGTGCTTTTGACGAGTTACTACAACTTGTCAACATAGGGCTTCCCAGTGAGTCAACGCTCTGATTTTTTTTATTTTTTTTTTTAAAAGAATCCTTCATTTTATTGGTGTAAAATGAAGTTGGGCTACATCAGCCGTGAGACTGAGCACCCTGTGTAAGTACCAGGAAGTGTTTGTGCAAACTCCTCCACCTGGACTTGGCTTGGCCTCCTGACGGGTCCGCTGCTCCTCATTGGGGGGGTGGCAGCTGGCTCCCTGCCATGCTGTCCCTGTCTGCTTGCTCGGCACAGCAGTCACAGCTTAAGAGGCCGGTGTGATACTTGGCCTCCTTTTCGGCAAAAAGGGGGGGGGGGGGCAATGCACCGCGTCTCTTGGAAATCCCACAAATGGGCCTCGGTGCTGTTTTTGTGCGGTAGGGTCGACGCGGTAGGCTTGTCGGATTTCAGCGAAATGGGAGCGATTCCGCGGGCACATGAGACGCCGCACCGCCAACCTCAGAGTGCCGGAACGGCGCATCGTAGCTGCTGAAACCACGATGTTAGCGTGGGGACCTGACTGGTTGGAGATGACGGGGGGGGGGGGGTGAAGAATGTGGGTGGGGGCTTCAAAGGCCCCAGCAGCCTCTTCTGACCCCCCCCCCCCCATTCCCAGCTGTGGCAGGATGGGATCCATGGGAAAGTTGGGGCTTTGGAACAGAGACGCGCAGCCTGACTGCTGGCTGCTTTGTTTGTATGCGGAAGAGCTGAACCAATTAGTGTAAAAATCCATCGGCTGAGGGGCCGTCCTGTCTGAAAAGGGACCCATCCCGTTGCTCTCAGTAAGACCCACACACCATTCCACAGATCGTCTTCCCCATTTTTTCGTAGATTGCAGCCCATGGTTTACCCAAAAAAAAGTTGTACTGAATACATGAGGGTGGCAGGGATTTGTGGATGACCTTGACAGGCTGGTCGCTTTACTACATGCCAAATGGGAGAATCTGTTTGACTCTCACTTGGCGGTAACGCTTAAGTGATTCCGTCACATGTCTGTGCTCTTTATTGCATATCGATCACTCGGGTTGGGCTCATGTGTTCCGCTCTCCGTGTTTACATGCTGAGTGCTCCTTGTCTTTATTCTTGTGGAATTTCTCTGGATCATGCAGGAAGTCCTGGCACTTCGAAAACGCTTGATAACCAGGGAAGTACTTTTGTCTGTTGTAGCAATAATGTTGTAGCATCTTGGAAAATTATAGTCTGCAGGCCTCAGCCTAATTTAGTGTTCAGAAGAGGCCTTCGGGGAAACAACCTTTCAGTGTTTATTGCTTGAAGTGCGTTTATGTGCTTTTTTACAAACCGTTTTTATGCAAATACATTTAATAGCATTTCAAATGTGGATTAATGTTTGTTTTGCATTAAATGCTTTCAAAAAGTAAATGTGCCAGTAAAATACCTAAAGGTCCTCTGCCATCCAGCTAAACAGCCCTGCGGAGGGGGTGCAGATATTCGCTGTTTGGCCTTGTCCGTTACCTCCGTCTCGTCCCGCTGGAATTTCCAGTCTTGGAAATTTCTGTTGGCTGCTGTGAGGTGCACAGTGGTCAGCACTGTTGCCTCACAACTCTGGGATCAGGGTTCGAGTCCCCGCCTTGGCGCCACATGTGTGGAGTTGCATGTTGTCATCATGGAGTTTGCTCTGGATTCTCAGGTTTCCCACCAAAACTGCCCATGGCTATGCATGTGTGAGTGAGTGGTGTGAGTATGCCCTGCGATGGCTTGTCGCCCCCCCTGGGGTGGTCCCTGCCTTGTGCCCAATAGGCTCCGGACCCCCCGCGACCCCGAATGGATGGCTGGACGCTGAGGGGCCTTCTGCCAGTTTACTCGGCTTCTGCACACAACCTGTTTGGTGGAAGCCGCGTTTATTCTTCAGAGCAGCAGAGGGGAGCCTTTCTATTCCCTTTCTATCCCTTGTTCTCCAGGCATCTTCCGGCCCATTTTCTGGGAGAATGAAACATCCAAGTTCCAGGCAAAACGGCTGCCACCACCTGCAGGGCGTTTGCTACCGCGATACATGCCTTTGTTTCTCTTCTACAGTTTGCTCATAAACCCACAGCTGAAGAAGCTAGTCTGTAGTGTCTACACACCCTGTGTGTCTATGTCCTTAACCCGACTCTTCTCCAGCTATGGAGCTCCAGGCGTGGAATTCACGAGTTTCCACAAGGAACCCGCCACTGTCATGCAGCTACACTTTCTGCACGGACAGGTAGGGGGCGCTCCTCGAACCGACTGTTCAGTGTGAAGGCATACAGCTGTGGAACCCTGTGCCGGGTGTCTCTCGCAGCGGCCAATGTCAGCATGTTATGCTGCTGATCTCACCATGATGAACAATGCTTGTCTTTTGGATGCAGCGGGTATTAAGTTACATAAGACCTAGATAATTGCTCAACCAATTACTTAACAGCTGGGTTAATAAGTAGTATGCCTAGCAGGACCCCAGGACTGGGTCTAAGGGAAAAAAAACACTGCTGTTGGATATACGTTGTGGTCTTATTGCTATCTGCCAAAAGCTGAGCATTGTTGTCAGTTGCCAGTGGTGATGTCCTGTATGTCCGTCTGTTCGATATTCTCCACGGCCCGGGAACAGCTGCCTCGAATAAGCTAGACAAATAAACCGAATGAGGATTTTCTCTGTGTTTACTTCCTTTCTAATTGTTAGTTTCCAGTCTAACTGCAGAAAGCAGCTCGGAATCGCATTTCTGGTTCTGCAGTGTTTCGGATGCCAGCCGCTAAGGATGCTGGGATATAAAGAGACTTGCCTGCCTTACCTTCTTCAGTTGCACAAAATGAGTTGATCTGACCCGCAGCTGGCGATTTTTTTTTTTTTGTTGAGCTTTACCCACCAGAGGAGGGAGAAATCTAAGCGAGCCGTCGCTTCCTGTTGGCTGTACTGCTAGAAGGTGGTGGATTGACTTTACACCATATGGGTGTTGTAGGGCCGCCTCATTTCCCTGCTGGATGACAACACTCTGCACCTCTGGGACATAAACCTTCGAGAGGGCGGCTCACACCTGGAGGAAGTCTGCACCTTCATTCTGCCTGGGCGTCCAGGTTTGGAGAGCACCAGGTGAATATGGGGCATGTTGGGACAGTCAAACACCTCGGACTGGGGGGGGGGGGGTTCCTTTTTGACATTTTCTTTATTTATTCGGGTTTATTTACTGAAATATTTTAGAGATGTTGACTGGAGAGTTCGTGCACTGGACATAAGATATTTACGCCGTTTTTTATGGAAAGTTGCAGAGACGCGAATGTTGAAGCTGCCTTGTTGGCGTTTGCGTAGAAGCCGAAGGCCCCCTGCAGACTGGGGCTGGCTAGTGCCTCAGCACCAGCAAGACGCTCGTGCTAAGACCTGTGTCCTGGTTACAGCGCCACCCGTGTCACCGTGATCCTGCTGAAGCGGAGCTGCGATCTGCTCTGCCTGGGCACTGAGGGAGGGGGCGTGCACTTCCTGGAGCTGCCCAGCCTTGCCCTGCTGGACTCTCAGTCCCTCTTCCAGGATGAGATCTCACGAAGGTGCGTGACGATGCCGACGGCACTCGGTGCATGGGAGTCCCACTGGTTATCTGCTTCCGGGCAGCCCACTTGGCATCTGCTAAACCTAAGCTTGTGACCATTGAGTGGAATCCCCATGTTGGGACTGTTGGTGTCTTCGATGGAGTTCAGCCCTTGGTTTCCACTCAAGGCTGACGCACAGCACATTAGTGCGGTTGTCCGGCTAGGCCTTTCACTGGCCTTCTTATATCGATCCTCTTTGCGTATGCATTTAAAGCACATTGTTTAAACTGAGCACCATGGGTGGAAAAAGTGAGATGTTGACTGAAATGAAAATGCTCTGATTTAATGTAAAAGGGCACGTTTCTCCTCTGAGCACTATAACTCAAACTGAGTTTTTGGATTCTTTGAAGATGTTCTTTTCCTGGACATTGGGGAGGGGGTTACTTGATTCTAAATTACAAATTCCTTGTGTGGGCAGACTGTGGTATGAGGGGTGTGTTCTGGAGTTTTTTGCAAAACCACAGTTTCTCTCTCTGACTCGTCACACTGAGGGGATTTGGGTCAGAAGCTGTCCTTCAGTTACTTAGAATGGTACTTTGGAGCAAAAGATTTCCTGAGACTGACATGTTGACATTGTACCCAGTGTCCTCCGTGGGTTAAAGCGGAAGCCTTTGCTCCTGAAACGGTGACATTGTCTTTTTAATACTGGACCATACCATGCATACCTAGCAGCTTCTCCTCACTGTCCAGCTGAGCTCTGTGCAGACCTTTAACAGCACCGCTTTCCAGTAGACTGAAATCCATGCTCATTTCCTGAAGATGTGTCACTGCTTTTGGCAAGTATGTTTGGTCCTCTGTTGCATGCAGAGCTTTGCCCGGAAAGGCTCAGTGTACCTTTTTGTTACTGAGAGCCAAATCAATCAGTCTCCTAACTTCTTATCCTGGTTGAGGTAGTTAGGGGGTCTGGAGCCTATCCCAGGCAGTACAAGGCTGGGGGATGCCCTGGGCGTTCTCAGCAGTCATAGGGCAGAAGCATGCTCGCACACTATGGGCAGTTTAGAGATGCCAGTTAGCCTAACTATGTCTTCAGACTGCGGGAGGTAACTGGAGCATCTGGAGGTCATTTGTAGAGCCAAGTAGTGCATTTTCATATAAAGTATGTGTATGTTGAACGGCTTAACTTGACCAGTTGTTCAGCCGGTCGTCGGCGCTTATAAGCTGCTGGCGTGCCAACTCTGATTTGAGCAGATGTACAACAGACTGACAAAGGTAGGCCTGCCCTAAGGCACAGCTGGTCTGTGCCTCAAATGGCTGAGGACTCCTGTTAAGTGAGAAGCACCACAGTGCTCACAGAATGACCACCTGGAGTCCAGTTGTGGAAAGGAATGGAGCAGGATGGGTGTCTTGCATTCTGTCATTGCATCAGATACTGACCAAGGGAGGGTTTTGTAAAAACTTGTTTGTTGGTTGGTTGGAGGCAATATACCAGCCAATGTCTTGCAAAATTTTGGTCTGTCTTGCTGGACCTTCTCTGAGGTTCTGACGATTTTAAGCGGGTAGTCGGTCCGCTGCGATCTTCCCTGATCCCCATCTGAGAGCAAAGCTGACATGAATCCTCACATGCATAGTTGGGCAGATCCTGTGTGGATGAGCATAATCTGTCCCCATGTCCCTCAGTGTGCGGCTGCAGTGTGTTTGCTGCACGTCACGCCTTGGTGGGCTTTATGGTGGGTGGCATAGAGAGGTGAGATGGCGGCGTGAGACTGGTGGGCTTCCCTATGAGCGCGGTGAAGCCCCAGGCCTCGAGGTCTTTATTCTCATGTTAATGAATCCCCCGCTGTACCCCCCCCCCTGCTGTATCCACCCCCCCATGCTGTTTCCCTGCCCTTCTTATGCTCCACAGTTAGTGGAGTCCATTTCATGCTAGCCATAAATGCTTTGAACTCGGGGGGATCATGGTGGTCATTGGGCCACCTGCTGTGTTTGCCCCCCCCCCCCATGTTTTCCTGCCCCCTAGAAGACTCAGAGTTCACCCTGATTCATGAAACGGAGGAGAAACTGCTGAGAGATTTTTGTGTGTTTTCGTTTAAGGAGATTCCTCATTGGCGAAAAACCGTTAGCAGTCCTTAGCATTATCTCATCAAGATCGTCATGGTGGCAGTGAAATGAACCATTTAGCATTTAAGCTCTGCTATGGGTGGTGGGGGGGTTACGCTCTACTACACGTTGACTCCAGCATGGCCAGGGCGGCTCCTTAGACAGACAGCCTCCAGGTTCAGTCAGTCCCTACAGTTTTTCGCGATTTTGTGATCGTGTCAAATTCCGCAAAATCAGCAATTTTACCGCATATTTTCGCGATGCTGCGTATTTTCCTATCGCATAACATTCGCAAAAATGACCCGAAAAAAATAAAATCACAACTGTTCTATTTACCACTTATTACCATTATCTAGTTGTTTTGTTTCCACCACGATTTACTTTAAATTCAACAGTAAATGTCTGCGTTAAAGTAGGGTGACCAGATAATCCATGTCATCCTGGACACTTTGAGCTACTTCAGGTTTTACACATTGTACTTTAAACCTGAAAGGCTTTTGTGTTTGGCTAAATAGTTCAGTTCTTATTGCGCTTTGACTGGTTTGTTTCCTTGATTTAAAAGACTCATCCAGCTGTTTCACATTAACATTAGTGACACGTGCATGAATATCGGAGACTTGCCAATCAGCACACGGCAAGAACTCGGTGCTTAAGTGAAATCCATGTTCTTTTAATTGAAATGGTCGTTTACAAATCCTGTCCTAGCTCAAAGTGTCCGGGATGACATGCATTATCTGGTCACTATAGTTAAACTGAAAAAACTGGTAACTGATGTAACTGATGGAAAGTTATTTTCATGTTGATATGCGTAATCTTGTAAGAATAGTTGTTAGGCATAAAATTTTGATGTAGATCTGATGTGGTGGTGGTTGCTCATAGTAATGTAAAGGCACTTGAGGCGAGTGAGGGAAGACGAGATGAATTTTGTCATTTCTGATGTAGACCTGTTATTTCAGCTTTAAAGCCTATTACATTTAAGCTCTTAAGTTTTCCAGAATGACAGTTTATTTTACATTTTTAGTTTAAGAATTTTAGTTTTTTCAGAATGACTCCTTTTGAACATTTGTGTTGCAATGTGGGCAATGTCAGTGTGGGCTTTTGTTCACAAATCTTGGGCTTTACTGAGGTAATTATATCAAGACTGAAGAACAGAAAATAAAATTTTTCATGCAATTAATATCTGCCTGTTAATTTTATTCCTCTCATTTTGTGTCTTACTAGGCCAATGTAGACTTTGGATGGGGTTTACAAAGGGGGAAAAAAATCTCAAAATTTCTTGTAAATTTTGATAAAACATCACCACAAAATCAGTCATTTTGATTGCAAAAATCACCAAAAAAAAAGAAAAACGCGAACTCCTGGGGGGACTGTTTATTTAGTGCTGAACCACTCATTAAGGGAGCAGTGGGCCTGTGTGAGCCAGGGGCATGTTTCTGTGGGCGGGGGGGGCTCCCACTGAACAAAAAGCCAGCAACCAGGCCCTCTGCTTCTCTCATTGATCCTTAACCTCATGTTGAAATGCCTCATGATCTGGTCGTTGAGCATCATAGACCTGGGTGTTACCCGAATGTACTCTAAAAGAATGGAGCTTCTGGTCAGGGGTGTAGAACCATCCGGGTTGTACCCTGTGGTGCCCTACTGGGGTTTTGAGGCTGGCCTGACTATCTTCCTGCACATGTGAAGTGTCATGTTACTCCTTGTCTCTCCATGTCCCGGCGCCATATGACACACGCGGCTCGCAGCTGAACAAAATCTGTTTCTTATTAAGCATCGGGACTGCCAGAGGATTCAGCTCGGCGAGAAGGCTCCAATCCCAGACGACACGCCTAATAAAACGGCCTTTTTCTGCTTAAAAGTGACCACTTGCTCTTGGTCGTTTTCGAGTCTTCATCCTCCATCTAAGGCGGAGTTCCCCAATTCTGCTCCTGGAGAGCCAGTCTGCGGCACACTTTGCAGGTTTCCCTGCTCAATCGCACCTTATTCAGCTCGCCAAGCACAAGGTTTATTAGGTGTCTTGAGCTGGGAAATCTGCAAACTGTTGCAGACTGGCCCTCCAGGGCTGGATTTGGGAAACCTTGATCTAAGGGCATCTAATACAGCAGTTGCTGGGGAAAACACGGAAGATGTTCATGTGAAGTGTCCTAAATCACTTGAAGCCTGCCCCCCAAAAGCATCCATCCTGGGTATTATTGAAAGTCTACTCTGGCGGATGCACTATATCCTTGATAGTGAATTCTAGAGTTGCCATTCCACCACTCAAAACTGAATTGGTATTGGGCAGTTTTGTGGGCTCCCTGGGGTGGTTCCTGTGATGGTCAGTCTCATACACACATACCCTCTTTCCTTCCATATACTCATTTTGTCAATTTTTTCCAGGACCACTTGCAGGGTTACAGGGTCATGTTGCTCACGGTCTGTTACAGTTCAGATCATTTTCCGTCGAATAACCTCTGCAGTCTTCCTGCTGGCCCAGACGTCAGCTTGGACCTGGAGCCCTGGGCTGATTGAATGCCTCCCTTAATGCCGACCTGTGCTCATAAGTGCGGGTGACGATTGGCACAGAGCGACAGAATACAAATTACAAATAGCTGAGCTCACATTCTGATGCTCGTATCTGGCCAGGAAGCGATCTCAAAGCCTTCCTCCTCTCAATCTCGCTATTTTCTGTTCCTGGGACCCCTACATCTACAACAAAGGTACATTCAAAGAGCAATGTGGAGTGTTGTATAATTCATAGGATTTTTATAAATTGTACATGTCATGCTGTAAGTCATGGAGCTTTTTCTATATGGATGATGCTAGTACTTTTTTTGGGAGTGTGACTTAAATAGGAATTCCTGTGTTGGGTTTTGAGTTACCAGCTGCTTTGTGTGGGTTTATTGGGCATCGATGGAGATGATTCTTGAATGTTGTGCCTTAATGCCAAGTGTCAATGGCTGATCTCCTGAAGGACATTCAAGCATGTTCTTCTCCCTCCCTCATGCTTGCAGCATCCCAGAGGAATACAAATTTGGGAAGTCTTTGGGGCCGGTGGAATCTCTACAGGAGCATCCTCGGTGCGCGGGGAGAATCCTCATCGGGTACAGCCGGGGGCTGGTGGTGTTGTGGGATCATGGCACCCGCAAGGTCGAGAGTGTTTTTCTGGGTGTTCAGGTGGGTATCTGTCCTGCTCCTTCACCATTGTGCTGTGTTTCCATGTTAGAGACAAACTCGCCGACTGCTTTGGAAGCATGGAGGCTTCTGTAGCTTGCCCACTCACCTTTACTGGAAGACATTTTCCTAATACAATACTGAGAACAGGCAGGGTATAGGGTGTCGCTAAGCATCCGCTCCATTTAGGAACTTTTAAGAATGTTTATAGAAACCTTCTGTAGAGAATGTCGATTTTGTATGGTTGGACTTTATTGCCATCTTGCACTGAAACACTTGAGGAAACTCTCTTTAATTTCTCCCTCAAAACTCTTATAAAAACTCCACATTTAAATTTAATCTTCCTTGGCCGATGTCTAGACAAAGCAGAGCTTTATATTTTACTGAACCTGAAATGGCGACCTTTATGGCCTGACAGCCCAAATTGCATATTAGAGTTGTGTACTGCATTGTGTGTAATAAATAATGCTTCAGAATGGAGAGTTTTAGTTTCATGGCGTCGGCCGAGTGCCCGACATTTAAGGTTTCACAATAATTCTCAGTGAAGAGGACACAGTGAAGTTGATACAAAATTTTTGTCAGTCTGGTGTAAACCAGAATGGCTTCGACATGCTTAACCCGGTTGCTAGTGGCTTGGTACTTGGCAACAGTAACAGAAATAACATGGCTGTGTAGATCTAGACTGGGTAAGCAAGCTCAGCAATCCCAAGTTCCTCTCGGGGAGTTACTGCCTCTACCCCACTCCTCCTTGACACTTTAAGTGACCCATATTAACTGCCGTTGACCGTGTCTTGTGGTGCGATGGGTATGAAGTGCCAAGCTTACTGCTCGTCTAAACATTAGAATTGAAATGTTCAAGACTGATTTTTTGTTCTGTAATTGTAGATAAGTATAATTTATTGGTCCCTGGGGGGGAGTTTGTTTTTCTGGAGCAGATCTGGGTACAATGGCTTATTCAATAGCATGCAATTATACCATTACAGAAATGTTTTGGTAATGTTTCTTGTAAATCTGCTGGTCCCCCAAGGACAATAATAGCTGAGTGTTTTATGGAGTAGACGCTTGGTGGCAGTCTATTTATGGTGTGGTCAGTCTGCTGCCCGTCAGTCCCCTGCTGTGCCATTGGTTGGTACCATCAGACCTAGTTGACCCGGTTAACCCATCTTTTGTGTCTGGGCCCCACAGCAGCTAGAGAGTCTCTGCTGGGAAAGAAGTGGCAGGACCTTCGTCAGCTCGCACAGCGATGGTGGCTACATGGTTTGGTCCATCGGCGGCTTCTGCACGCAGCAGCCCACAGCCTCCTCCATACCGTACGGTGAGCAGCCTTCCTGGCGTGCAACCTCCATGGGTGTGTCTTTCACAGCAAATGCTGAGCTCAAGATGTGCACGAAGCTCTAATCACTAGTGTTTGGGCGTAAGAGGTTTGGTGTCACCATGAGGCCATCGTAGCTTCGGGTTTTTGGGTACATTTACGTCCTATTGCGGCACACATTTGGCACAAATGTTTGTTCTGTCACCTTCTAGGCCCATTCCCATGCAAAGCCATCAACAAGATCTTGTGGAGGACGACAGAAGAGGGGTGAGTATCGCACTTTGCCGGGGGGCGACAAGTGGGCAGCCGGGCTTGTGACCAGAAACTACATCCCAGCAGTACCAAGACATGGGATGGGAAATGTGCTCATCTCCATGCAGAGCAGAACCTCATGAAAACAGGGGTGCCTATTTGTTAACATTCTTCATGATAGTTTCCTTCGGATGCTTGGAAGGTCATCTGGAAATGAGCAAGATAAACGGAATGTTTTTAGAGGGATTGATTTTGCGAGCCGGAGACCTTAGCTTCCGGCCAGAGCAGGCAGAGTGAGCCACCACAGAGGCATCTGCTGCAATTTGACGGTGTGACATTGGTTCTGTGCACCAGTGCCCATATTTGCACTAGCCGTTGAGTATTGGAGTGAACCTCCTTTGTCTCCCTCAGCCCCCCTCTGGTGCTGTTCAGCGGGGGCATGCCCAGGGCCAGCTACGGGGACAGGCACTGTGTCACCGTGCTGCAGGACAAGACGCAAGTCACGCTAGACTTCACCTCCCGGGTCATTGACTTCTTCACCGTTCACGGCGCGGACGGCGACGCAGGTGAGAAGGTCACAAGATGCAGTTCCAGTTTGTAGGGATCGATGGTGTTTGAGTTTGGCTTGCAGGGTTTTGTATATTGGGTTTAGAAAGTTGTTAATGCTTTACTAGGAGTGTGAAATTTGGTATTTTAATTTACCTGTCATGGATTTAATAGGAAGTATTTCGATACTGTCTGCCTTGTATATGAAACCTGGGATTTTGACTCTGGTATTAAGGTCACTGAATTTCCACACCCCCAATTCAGAGCATGATGCCCCCTCCGCCTTGGTGGTCCTGTTAGAAGAGGAGCTGGTCGCCATCGACCTCCAGACCCCTGGCTGGCCTGCTGTCCCCTCGCCGTACCTTGCGCCCCTGCACTCCTCCGCCATCACGTGCTCCTACCACATCTCCAACGTGCCGTCCAAGCTGTGGGAACGGGTGGTCACCGCCGGAAGGCACCAGAACACGCCATCGACGTGCATGGTGGGTGTTCAGGCCCTTGTCTTTGTCTGCAGTGTCCATGGGGTCATGTTGTACCTTATGTGTTGGGTCTTTTCTTGATTGAGCAAACGTTCGATCTTTCATATGTCAGAGCTGACCCCACTCTGCCGTGCTCTTTACTGTACATACTGTATTATCTAGGGCAGTGGCCTCTCACTTTTTTTACAGTGAGATACTTTTACGAAGAAAAGGCTCTGGGAAGCTACTGAATTATTATATTATAATTTTACAGCTGGGGTTGGTCCCCCTTGGTTTATGTTCATGTTTGTTTTTTGTTTGGTATATTTTATCAATCACGTTCGGTCGCGATTTAACTGATTTGACCTGTCAGCTGGCAGCCACTGGCCTTGGGGATCTAGGGGTAGTCAACATGTCATGGATCAAAATATCCCCTTTCCAGGCTTTATACAAGCATTAGCCTCTTTGTGGCTCAACTGTACGGCCATGTCCCTGTTAAATGAGGGTTAATTAAGACTATCGAGTTTCACGGCCACTGTAGCAGCCTCTAGCTTTAATGTGACACTTCTGATCAGATCCATCTGCTCTCTGGGCACCTCGGTGGCCTGGAGAATGAGACTGCTGCTCTGCGCCCTGTTAATGGGGGCCAGAGTGGGCGATTCACCATAGTGAGAGGAGAGAGAGCTTCTCGAAGACTGAATTATCAGGTGTATTGGTGTAAACAAGCCTTTCCTCCTCCGTCTTTAGAAGTGGCCAGTTGATGGGGGGAAGGACCTGGCCCCTGAACCGAAGCACAACGGCCTGCTCCTGACAGGGTAAGGACGTCCGTGCCCGTGATTAATGGACACCTGGCCCAGGCCACTTACAGACAGAAGTAGCACATATCTCCATTGCCAAACATGTGTACTTGGGCTTTTGATGTTGGAATCTCCGCTGTACTCAGCCACGAGGACGGTGCCGTGCGCTTCTGGGACGCCTCCGGGGTGGCTCTCAAGCCGCTTTATAAACTGAGCACGGCCAACATCTTCCAGACCGACTGTGACCACAGCGACAGCCTCACGCAGCCCGAGGAGGAGTGGCCTCCCTTCAGAAAGGTGGGAGCTTTACCTGCCGTATGAAGGGCAGCCTCACCATTACCAAGCAGACCGTCCATAACAGCCTTTGGCTCAGATCCTTGTGTGTCCTTAAGACATGCATCCATTTTCGTGTTTTGAGCAGTTCAGCCCTCATCCTTCCTGTTGTAAAAATAACTCGCAACATCTTTACATGCCGTACCTTCAGACATATGGGGTTTGCGGTCTAATATTTACCCATTTTCTCCATAATTAAAACCAGACCATCTGGAGAATTTCCATGCCCCTGTCAGCTGGTTGAGTCTTCTGAAGGTTCCTTCTTGGGAATTTTATCCTATTACATGGGCACCTGTCTGTTTATTTGAAAGCATGTAATGGACTCTGAGGGTCTTATGAATATTTGTTTGCTATGCACCTCTCAGCATTTCTGAATTCTGTTTCTGTAATAGTTGGGTGATGCAACTTCTTGTAGGTGGGGTGCTTTGATCCCTACAGCGACGACCCAAGACTGGGAATCCAGAAGATCTGCCTGTGTAAATACAGTGGGAAGCTGGTGGTCGCTGGGACGGCAGGACAGGTGAGGTCTGGCACCCAACACTCCCTCCAACCCCCCTCAGTGTCGGCATATTCTGCTCCGGCTCTCCTACACTGACCATCTGCGAACTCCTCCTCCCATCTCCTGACCCCTAAGGTTCTCGTGATGGATTTAAGTGAAGATGAGTCGGATCACATGATCAACATAGCTACAGTGGACCTCCTGCAGGATCGTGAGGGCTTCACCTGGAAGGGTCATGACAGGCTCACCCCCAAGACTGGCTCCATCAGCTTCCCGGCCGGCTTTCAGCCAGTTCTGCTGGTGCAGTGCGTGCCCCCCGCTGCCGTCACCGCAGTGACGCTCCACGCCGAGTGGAGCCTCATCGCCTTCGGGACGAGTCATGGCTTCGGCCTGTTTGACTACCAACGACGGAGTCCGGTCCTCGCCAGGTAACCCCTCCCCCATATCACCCCCCACCCCACTGCCTCCAGCACGGTATTCTCAGTGTCTGGAGGTGCCATTACCGTAAACTCTGGACCCAATTCATTCCAGATGCACCCTGCATCCCAATGATTCCCTGGCCATGGAGGGGCCTCTTTCTCGTGTGAAGTCGCTAAAGAAGTCACTGCGCCAGTCCTTCAGAAGAATCCGGAAAAGCAGGGTCTCCGGGAAAAAGCGCATGGTAGCCAGCAGCCCGGCCAGCAAGGTAGGGTAGGATAAGCGGTGCTTTTCTTTGGGGATTTCACTCATCCCATCCCTCTGTCAATGTGAGACAACAAGCATTAAGGGTTCAAAGTGCAGCTGGCATTAAGGGTCTTGCTCAAGGGCCCAGCGGTGATGTGAGTACCGGCTACAGGACTCAAGCCCATGACCTTCTGAGCGTATTGAGCTACACGCAGGTGCGAGGGTGGGTAGCGTGGCAAAGGACACTTGAAAGGTTACCCATCTGGAAGATTCCTTCTACTTATATTCGGCACAGAGTAAAAGATGTTTCAGTAAGATATCTGCTTGCTTGTAGAGGGTTACTTTAGTGGGTGTGGTACCTCATGCTCCCAACGTTCTCCAAGGGCTGACACATCGATCATTCGATGGCAGGGACGGGAACTTTGGCAGGAGTCTGCAGAGTGGACTCAGTTTACAAGCTCGGACCTTTCGGACCATATAATCTATGTGTGCGCTTCGGCCCGGTCGTGATGACGTGATGGATTCCTCTGCCCTCAGGTCCAGGAGGCTAACGCCCAGCTGGCGGAGCAGGCCAGCCCTCATGACGTGGAGGTGACGCCGGTTCAGAGGCGCATCGAGCCCCGCTCCGCCGACGACTCGCTGTCCGGCGTGGTCCGCTGCCTGTGCTTCGCGGACACCTACCTGAGGGACGGTAAGACGGGCCCCCGACCCCGTGCACCGCTAATCGGGTCGCCCTGGGTGGTATTCTTGATCTTGAGCTGGTGATCGTGTGATTTGTAAAGGGCCGTCCAGAATATGGCCACCTTGTGTCAGAAATTGGAGGCGTCAATGTTTGTCTGGTCTTTGAGGTTTCCATAGCGCCAGTGTGGTATGTTTTCATTATCTGTCGTGTTTAGCTTCTTGAGAGTTGAGTATACACTCCACGGTGTCATTACAGAGGGCTGAATGTACCCCGCTGCTCCCAAATACATGGCCCCTTCTCATTTGTGGCAACGTGGTAGCGATTATATTCCCGGCTCGGCTCTTAAGCTCTTCATCCTGTTGTGGCCAGCTGACTGGGACAGATCAGAGTGCACTGATCTTCGGCTCCCTGCTGTCAGCAAGGATAGTCATATGACCCAGTGCCGCAAATGGGGTTCATTGAGCATTAAAAGGGGCAGCTCTGGAAGTCACCTGCACATCCGGGTATGACTCTGGGAAGGCACTAATGGGAAAATCATTTGTCTCCTTGCTTTCCGCTCAACGTTTTTATTGTGGCTGAAATATTTTTAAAACCACAGAGGATTCGTTTACAACGTTTTTTCCTAAATGGTATGAAAGGCGCTGCCAGACTGACCCCATTGTTCCTGGGGGCGGTGGGTGACCCTGACATCCTCTCTCCTGCCCAACTGCAGCCGGGCACCACGGGCCTACAATGTGGGCAGGCACGAACTCAGGCTCGGTGTACGCCTACGCGCTAGAGGTGCCCTCACAGGAGAAATTCTCAGAGCAGAGCGTGGAGGCCTTGCTGGGGAAGGAGATCCAGCTGATGCACCGGGCCCCCGTGGTGGCCATCGCGGTCCTGGACGGCCGGGGGAACCCACTGCCGGAGCCGTACGAGGTGTCCCGCGACCTGGCAAAGGCCCCCGACATGCAGGGCAGTCACTCCGTCCTCATCGCGTCTGAGGAGCAGTTCAAGGTGAGGCTGTGGGTGGCCACTCAGAAAGAGCTCGGTTGTGCTTTGAGACGTTACCCTGAGGAGTGCCAGTCAGACCCCTTTAGCTGTATGTATTGGGTTTCATTTTGGCCAGAATTATCCCTGCAGCAGAAGACTTATCAATGGGCATTAAGATGGGAGTTAATGAGGTCTGCTTCACCCTGGTCAGGTTTAGGGTTTTTCAGTGTGAGGCCACAGGCAAAATGGAACAAAAATGACAACCCCCCCCCCCCCCCAGGTCTTCACGCTACCTAAGGTCAGCGCCAAGACCAAGTTCAAACTGACGGCACACGAGGGTTGCCGTGTCCGCAAGGTGGCACTGGCTAGCTTCGTCAGCGCCTCGACAGAGGAGTACTGCGAGAACGCTCTGGTCTGCCTCACCAACCTGGGCGACATCCACGTGTTCAGCGTGCCTCTGCTGCGGCCGCAGGTGCGCTACGACTGCGTCCGCAAGGAGGACATCAGTGGCATCGCGTCCTGCGTCTTCACCAGGACCGGACAGGGTTAGGCACTAATCCCGCCCAGCGGCCTCCAGGCTTCTTCTGTTTCTTTACAATGTGTGTCTGCCTCTCTCTCTGCCTCTCTCTCTCTCTGCCTGTCTCATTTCCTTTGTGTAGATCTCAGCTTGAAATAAAATGAGCAGGTTTCCGACAGGTTCCTCCCGTCCCCCCACCCCAGAGCCCCACTAATGGTGTGCTCATCCCTGCACCTTGCAGGTTTCTACCTTATCTCCCCCTCGGAGTTCGCCCGCTTCTCCCTGTCCGCCCGGGTCATCACAGAGCCCCGGTGCACCGTGGACGTGGAGCGTCCACGTGACACCCCTGCCCCCAGGTAGGAGCAGGCACTCACAGTACTGTGTGAACTCTGCATGCTTTTCTGTTTGAGATCTGACTGCCCCTCCTCTGCAGACCTTGTACGGCGGTATCCCTGCAATCCAACGGCACGCACAAGGGGCAGCCCTGTGGGGATGGCCACTCGCTGGGAGAGCCCGAAGGTATGGCGACCCCCCCACCCACGGCTACTCTTTACCATAACTGTATTGCAGGCCTCTTTACCGTAACTGTACTGTGCTGTTTTACTATACTGCCACCCTGTGGGCCACTTTACCATACCTGAACAAATGGTTAGAACCAGATTATCTCCCTAAGTTACAGGATGGCTCTCCTTCATGCTTACATTTTGCTGCTGTATACATTTTCCTGTCTATCGAAAACCACCCCTTTACCTGTGGGTCGTCTGCCATTCTCCTGAAATGTTGTCCAATAAAGGGTCCGTTCAGCACTGCAGATTGGGAGCTTTTAATTGCCTGTGGCTCTTTTCAGCGCAAACCTCCTTCAGTCATCCTGGCGCCGTTCCGAACTCTCACTGGTAATGGGCTGCCTTGCAGTGCGGCCTCCAATTTGTATAGCGAAAACCGTAACCACGGTGGCAGCGTGGCCTCTCCCCCCCCGTCTTATGGCTCCAGTGCCTGTTGATTGTGTTTTTCCAGACCTTTGTTTCCATCCGGTTTAATAACTCTGGGTTGCTTTAGCGCACCACTTTTAATCAGGCAGGGTAAGTCGCCCAGGGCTTGTCTTGGCAGTAACCATAGCAACTCTTCAGAGAGACGTCCACTCCAGTCAACCCCGATAGTAAAGGCACCATTAAGAATTCATGAGGGGAAATTCCTTGTCGAGATTCCTGTAAGGAAGTATTGAAATGATGGGTGCCGTTTAGGGAAATGTCATCCTTTGTAAAGATGCACGGGAACTTTTCACATTTACGTAACTTAAATGACGCCCCCCCAGGCCACCGTTAAATCAGCTGTCAGTGTCGCTTTGCATGAGTCTCTGAGACGCAGGCTTATATCACTGGGACCAGCGTCATGTCAGGATGCAGCTGACTGATGCCCAGGAGAGCCACTGAGCCGCCTTCAGCTTTGGCTGGCAGGCAGCGTGACTAAACAGCATCTGGACCGACCCTGTGTGGAAAATGTGCTGATTGGATGTGGGTTCCCAGGACCCACGGTGTGTTTAGCACCAGCGATGTCCCTCTGCTCTATGGCTTTCCTCTGGCTTGCATGATGTTCATACTGATGGATCCCCAGAGCTGGCTTTGCTTTTTCAGGCAGGGCATGGCAATGCCTGCGTTTGATGTAAACGCTCCCGTAAACTGTGATGGGCTGTGCGGGCTGTGCGGGCTTGTGATGGGTTGTGATGGGTTGTGATGGGTTGTGATGGGTTGTGATGGGCTGTGATGGGCTGTGATGGGTTGTGATGGGCTGTGATGGGCTGTGCTGGGCTGTGCT